>OX411549.1:5495619-6695619 GCA_948146395.1 Fragum whitleyi
CGACTTGCGAGGATTTTGTTAACTTTTTGGCCTGTTTCTATCCAGGGAAAAGTCATCAACTTGATGATGATACAGTTTTCAAAATACTGCCCTTAGCATGCACGCATGGCGTAAAACAAGTCATGGAGCAATGTAGACGGTATCTGAGTAAAATTGCTGAATCTGAGTTAACATGGAGATGGCTTCTTGTAAAATGTATAGATGCAGCGTATGAATTTGGTCTAGAAGATTTAAAAAGGGAGTCTACACGAAAATTGGCAGTTATTGAAAGTAAGGAAGACAACTACACACAAATGTCAAACAAAGTATTTCCAAACAACTTGGCCGGAAAAATAGAAGTCTACGAACAATTGATTTCAAATTTGAAAAGTGAAATTTACTTACTTCGTTTGCAGGTCCAAGATCGTGATCGACAAATAGAACGGCTGAAATCTCGAAGATAAAGTGATTAAACAGCATTCGGAATATCTCTCGGAAAAAATCGTTTGACTAATTAAAATGCTCATTCTTAATGAGATGACTGTTGCATTTTGCCGCATTTCGCGATTTTTTACAGCCAAATTCTTTTTCTTTACGACGTTAAGGACGCCTTCCAAAGATTTGCTGTTAGTTTCATGTTTATAACTCCATAAAATAAAAATCTAAAAAAGAGATTCGTTCTAGTACAGGTCAACCAGTGAACGCATTTCTGAAGTTAGAAAGGGAAGGTAGAATGATTATTCTAGATTCGGAATATTAGTTGATTGCGAAAAGTTTCGGCCCTAGTCAGTCTGCGCCGACTGCGCAGACTGACTAGGATCGACACTTTACGCACTCCCCAGATGGTCCCTTTTCGCAGGACGTGTCACATATATATGTACATGTATTGAACAGATAAACGTTATGAAATGTGTTCGGGTTATTTTGTGCAGAAAATATATCTCACAGTTTTTAAAAGTATGTCCATTTTAATCGGCAATACTTTTTGACAAAGCTTATAAAGGTAGTTTAGGAAGAGTAACCAAAAGAAATGTCCAAATGATTATTGATATAGAGAATATTGAATGAGTTGTCGTGGAATACCGAATTACATTAACGAGTCGTCTATAAACAGATAAAAACGAGGCTGTGTCGAGTTTTTATCTGTTTTAGATGACGAGTTATATAAATTCGGTATTTCATGAGCACAAATTTTATATTCTATTTGACCCGAATGTTCGTGAAAAATTGTCATGATTCTTGAAATTCGACATTTCAAATTTTCGCGTAGCTAATAACGCCGTTTAAAACTGACGTCACTATATGTACATTATGACGTCATTTTCGCGGTAACAAAATAGCGTTGCTATTCGCTCTGAGATCATATATAATTCACTAGTGTAATAACACACGTGTAGTATCAAAAATATTTAACGTTTTTTTTTTTTTTGTTTGTTGGTTTTTTGTTTTGTTTTTTTTCACTCCCGCGATGTAGGTCATATTATTAATAGATTTATATGATTTTTGAGATTTTCTTCAATATTTTTATAGAGCAGCCACGTGAAACCATTTACTGGATAAGTAAACAATGCTATAGTAAGTAACATCTTAAAATTGACAACTTGAATGGTTTTATATTGATTTGGAAATGAAATTGAATGAGTGAGAGCAGCGGGGTTTGAATGGTTTCAAAGGGAGAAAACACATAATCGAAAATTAGTGTAATTTTTACCTCCCTTTGATAAAATCTACGTACTTTTCTGATTTTGTGACATCACGGACAAATCAAACGCTTCAAGCTCAATAATAGCCTGGCTCCCAGGCTGTCAGTAAGTGTTAAATTAAACAAGGTACGGTTAGTTACATCGTGAAACTGGAATTAATCACAATCAAATCCATTACGCTCACTCAGCGCTCCGTTCATTCATTCCAATATTCACTAAAACCATTCAAAAATGCCCAAACCCATTGAAAAATGAAGAATCAACAACTTCATTCAAAATAAATTTTAATAGAGAAAAATCGCCTTTTCACTGACATAATTCAAATTGTTAGCGTCTGATAGGTTCTTGAAGAAAAAGGAAGTTATGTATAGAACTTGTATGCATTTTTGATTAAAGGGAGGTCATCAATATCGCTAATTTTGTTCATCCTGAACAAAATTTGCGATATAGGATAACCCCCATTAAAATTCACTCAAAGCTCGCTCCTCACACTCATTCAATTTCATTCCTAAATCATTCTAAAATCGTTCACCTTGTCAATTTCACGATGTTGTTAACTGTACACCACTCGTGTTTTACTATTTCATCTTACCAAATCTTATCAAATTACCTCCCATATTCTCAAAATCTGACACTGATCGGCCAGTCAGAGATTTATTAGCTGATAAGGAATTTCACTTTCTCTAGTTGAGTTATGCTCATTTCACAATATTTCAGATCAGTTGGACGGGAACCAGTCTAGATCAATACCAGCAAATAGATTCTTGCAGTTATTTGAACGATTTAATTGAAATGTTGTTTATTTGAACATTTCTTTATCGTTTTGAATAATTTTTGGTTGATATTCCTGAGTGAGGTTTGGAATGAATGATTGAGGCGCTGAGCTTTTTACTGAAATGGTCTAATAAAAAGTAGTAACTACAGTTTGTATAAAATAAGAAAAAAGATGTTATATCAAAAACGAATAAGTTCCTTTGTACCTGTTGAGGTAACTATTTTCCCTGAAACCGGGATTTTAAAATATTGGAAGTAATAAAGAAGGGAAAATGAGAAAGAAATGAGAAATTGCTTGTTAATTTCTCTCAAAATTCTCCATGTTTTTCTTCAATATTTTCAATGTATTTAAAATTCAATGTAAATTGGATCCACGTCTAAAAGTCTTATGCATTTGGTTTTAGTATACAATTGTTTATAGGGGTAATTCATGTTTTTTCGGGCGTAAACATTTGCAGAGACCCGAAAATGGTTTAACGCCCGAGTGCGAAGCACGTTGACGTTAATGCATTTTGATGGTATCTGCAAATGTCATCACCCGAAAAACGTGAAATGATGCTATTTTTGCATAAAAAGAAAGGCTAGAGTATTTATTCAGCGGAGATTGCGAAATTATTCATAAAAACGCTGCCTTCAAAACGAGCCATACACATACGATAACGCCGGCTTAATTGCGTCATTCATTGCACCGTCACGTTTGTTTATACACGTACCGCCATGGCTTGGTACATTCATGACGTCACAAACCTTAACGTGGGTATTGGATCAACGTTTTTAGTTACGCTCTAAATTAATATCAACCATGAATATGTAAGATGCATTTTACTTATCAATATACATACTCGTCAAAATCGAAACTTTGGCGTATTGTTAACAACAGACATTGATTTACATTTTGTAATTCCACAAATATCGCAGAAAAAGATGAGTATCATTGAAATATAAAAACATCCATTGATTTATATTGTTTAATTCAACAAATGTTGCATAAAAAAATGAGTATCAATGAAATCAATAAGCTGTATAGACCCTGAATCCAGAATCGAGGATGTTAAAGTGCAAAAAGCCGGGCGTTTACGGCACGTTAACTTACTGATTATACAACGTTTCCTCTTGTTAACGCCCGGATTTTGTCCGTTAACGCATGTCCATAACGACCCGAAAACGCTAATTTTATGCAATAATACTTTGTAGTATTCGGATAAGACAACTGAAATTACAGTGACGTCATTTAGGCAGAGGTTAGAGAACGACTCAATTTTCTCTAATGCTTTTCGGTGGTTTACCTATATCGCAGCGGCTGGAGCACCTAACAATGAATTTCTGCTATTTCTCTCACCAGTACATCCATCACATTCTTTCCTAGTCTCCAGCTGCTATCTCACAAAGGTTTACGATTATCAACCTATTGGTGAGAGACAAAAGGCAGGAAAGAATGAGTGCCGCCGTCGGAGATCGAGCCCAGGACCTCAAGATTGACAGTCCAGCAATACGTTAAGAGTATAAACGTTCATGAAACGTTTGGCAAACTTTTACTCCGCTTTGCATGTGAACTCACGTGTAATGCGGGGTACAATTTTTCTTTAATGCTTTTCAGTGGTTTATCGAGAAATAACGGTAGATTATCACTTGATAATCCCACCGCAAAAGCAGTGAAATTATCAAAAACTTATACCCTGCTTTTGTGCATTTCATCCTATCTGTCGTCATCTATGCGGGGCGAAATAAGTGACGTCACAATGAACGTTGCATAGCAATTACGCGCAAAATGACGCGCTTTACGAAAATATGTCTTAGAAATTTCACATTTTGTCTCATTTTTGCATTAAAGAAATAGAATAATCGTTTGTTTTTCGAGTAAGATCGATTAATATTTCAATTCGTGAAAAACAAAAACTATTTTTTCACTCGTGGCTCTGCCACTCGTGAAAATATAGCTTTTGTTGTTTACTCAATGAAATATAAATCGATCTTACACTTAAACAAACGATTATCCTCTATGTATTCGAGTAAGACAACTGAAATTGTAGTGACGTCATTAAGACAGGTGTAAGAGAACGTATCAATTTTCTTTGATGCTTTGTGGTGGTTTATCGAGAAATAACTGTAGATTATCACTTGATTATCTCACCGCAAAAGCAGTGCAATAATCAAAAACTTATACCTGCTTTTGTGCATTTCATCCTATCTGACGTAATCTATACGGGGCGAAATAAGTGACGTCACAATAAACGTTGCATACCAATCACGCGCAAAATGACGCGCTTTACGAAAATATGTCCTAGAAAGTTCACATTTTGTCTCACTTTTGCAATAAAGAAATAGAATAATGGTTTATTTTTCGAGTAAGATAGATTAATATTTCATTTCGTGAACAACAAAAGCTATATTTTTACTATTGAAAATATATAGATTTTGTTGCTCACTCAATAAATATAAATCGATCTTTTACTGAAATAAACGAATATCCTCTATATAGATACCCGGCATGGAAGTTGTAATGAAAATGAGAAGACATGTAGTGACATGGCGATGCTTTAACCAAGACGATTTAGATTTCACGATCAAATTTCCGCGAATATAATTTAATCGTGACATTTTCAACATATCGCGAACATGCTAAAATATGCCTCCGTAGCTTGCAACTTCGTTAATTTTGACAAAAATAAATTGCATAGTCTACACTGAAACTAAATTCTAAAAGGTCGCTTGTTATTTTGTTGTTCAAATAATATGTGACAGGAAAAAACATTTAGGGTTAAATATTGATTCCGCAAGATGTCGAGCATTAACGAATGGGATCGAAAGATCCAGGGTATCCTTGATGTCAAAATAAACATTGGTGAGCAGGAAAATACGACAGTTTTTGCTTGGTTTAGAAGCAAATCAATTGCTTTATACAGTTAAACTTGTGTTTAGCGACCACTTAAGGGACATCCAAAAAGCGGTCATTTATGGGAATGGTCACTTAATACGAAATACCATGATAAATGTGACAGTTCATTGATAGCATTCATAGATTGTCGGTCAAGTCGTACTGAATCCTATGATGTTCGAACCCATTAGAATTGTCTTATTGAGACGATTCTAAAGGGTTCCAACAACATAAGATTCGAAAATAACAATGTCCTCTTTTTCAGAGATTTTGCTTACGATGAAGGGACTTTTTATGATGGTCGCTTAATAAAATTGGTCGCTTAATAGACGTGGTCGCTCGGGCAATATCGTCTATATATGTATGTCATTCTCTACAGCAATTGATATCTGACTTAACAGTCATCAGCGCTTATACTTTCAAATTCCTCCGAAAAGTGGGACTTTGTGACTCGCGTATAGACGGGTTATTATCTTCACCCGTTTTGAAAAAAAACAAAACAAAAAAACTCTGCGTTTAGGATACAGTTGGTGACATCGTGAAATTGACCCACATTCCGATCAAAACCATTCCAAGTCGCTTACTTGATGTTGAATTCATTCATTTCATACTCTCATTCAAACCATTGAAAAACGCTTCAAAATCACTAAAATACTAGATCAACTACTAAATTCCAAAAAGAAATTGCTTGGACAAATCCGCGATTTTACTTACTTCATTGATTTCGGCAGCGTATGATTGGTTCGGAAAGTCATAAAAAAACTATTTATAGAACCTTAATACATATTCGATAAAAGGGATGTAATAACCACTAATTTTGTTCACCTCCAACAAAATAAGCTATATTGGATTACCTTCCATTCACTTCATTCAAATACCGCCGTCATAGCGCAGTTGGTAGCTCGTCGGACTATCTATCTAGAGGTCCCGGGTTCGATCCTCAACGGCGCCCCTTATAGGGCTTTCCGAATATTTGTCTCTAACCAATGGGATGATAATCGTGGACCTATTTGAGATAGCAGCTGAAGGCTATGAGGCATGCGATGGCATTACTGGTGAGAGGAATACCAGGAATCCATTGTTAGATGCTCCAGCCTCCGTGATATTACTGAATGATCGTTCAAAACAACATAAAACCCCATTCAAATAAACAAACAAATCAGTTCATTCAAATTTAAATCCTTTGACTCAATCAATTGCATTCCAAACTCATTACAATATCATTATTCTTGTCAATTTCATGGTGTTTCTAACTGTAGAAGCAAAAACGAGCGTCACAAAAATGGTATCATGCATACAATACCCAGCATAGTGTATCTTATCCATGTTTGAGACTGGAGTAATTCGAGTGTGCTTCGCTTCCCTGAATGCAGGGGTAAAAGTAGATTCGAATTCATTCTTCTAGCAGAACTCTCCAAGATGAACTGTCATTCATTTAGATACAACTTATTTTTTTATTAAATTTCAACGCACATGTTAAAAATATAACGAATGCAAAGTGCTCGTTATAGGGTTCGCTTAAGTGTATAATGTTTTGACATAGAGTGTTTGAAGCGGGTACTTACTTTGAAACCTGGATCCGATATCGTCGATATTTATGGAATAGTTCCGAAAAGTCATGGTGACGTCTTGGCTTTTCTAGATAGTGTTCAATTTTGATCGGTCTTGGTGACATATAATCCAACTATAAGCACTTAGCACATATCGAGGAAACAGTTCTAATTACACAGTACTGTTTGGAATCTAGCACACAAAAAATGAGAAATGTGGAGATCAAATCTAGGGTTGGCGTAAATTTTTTTAAATTCATATAACAAGGGCATAATTACTATTACGCAAATTACGCAAGTGCGTAATAATGATAATAATAATAATAAATCCCATTTCGAAAAACATCGTAAATGAATGATAAGAACATCGAAACTACAAATTATTCAAGCTGTAGTTACGATGTTTTTCTTGTTCACCAACGCTGAAATCAAAAATGGAGGAGGGGGTGGACTGCGTAATGATTTCAAAATCCTTGTAACTAGTAAAAGTACATAGGTACATAAAAAAGTGTTGTGCTAACAATTCAAGTTCAAGCCTTCCCTGTCTATATTTTAATATGCTCGATAGCCCTGATAAGTTCCCGAAATAAGGCATAAAATGATGGAAAAAATCGTCAATCTTTTAGGATTTGAGATGTTTCAATCCTGTTCAAACTGTTATAATAACGGTGGCGTTAGTATTATTAACAATATTGTTTCATAACATGCTTTTATCATATAGATTAATAATTCAATTTTAGTTGTGTCTAGCAAGGTTCGTGCATTCTGATGGCTGAAACGTTGTTTTTAGTCTTCAGTGAAAATAAATTTGACTATGCAGCTATTTTGTAAGCCTCCGAACAAAGAGACCCTATAAGTATTTTGTTTCGTTATTTCGACCTTTTACATTTTTGTTGCCCAACATTAAATAATAAGGTGAAAAGAGAGATTTTTGTTGATTTCTTGGAGGTATGAAACTAAAAATCTAATCACACTCACTTATGGTTCCGGTTCGCGTATTCCATACAGTGTGACAACGTTATGAGTTTCATACCTCCATGAAATCTACAAAAACCCTCTTCGACTCTTATATATGTATTTTTGAATGTTTTCTGATTATTATCATTATTTAAATCAGATTAAGACACATTTGAACGTGGGTCACCGATTTCGATACTTCGATGTAGACTTAATAATTTAAAGGAAAGAAAACACTCGATAAAACAATTGTTCACTTCAATAAATGGCGATAATGATTAAAAGAAAAAGTTGAAATCATATAACACGTAAATTTCTATCGCGACACTTGTAAATTATCCACAGAACTATACATTGTCACAAATGATCACAAAAACTGGCAAAACAAAACAAAAGTGTAACGATTAAATTGATGATACTTGGATAGGTGCCGGACAGCATCCTTATCATACGATCTGAATTTGTTCACCTTCCGCGCTGGTTTCACAACGCTTATTAAGTAGGTAAAACTCAAATCTCTATAAAAAAACAAACCCACCCGATTAAAACCTCCAGTTGGATTAGAAGTTACAGTTTACCGTGTAATTAACAAGGTGAATGATTTTGGAATTAAATTGAATGAATACGATGAGTGAGTTTTGAGTTGAATTTAGGGAATGTAATCAAATCTCGCATATTTTGTTCAGGATGAACAAAATTAGCGATATTTATTCCCTCCCATCTATAAAATATGAATACAAGTTCTATAAATAGCTTCCTCTTTCTTATAGAACCAATCGCTTATAATTTCAATTATGTCAGTGAAATCGACATTTTTTTTAGTTAATATCATTTTGAATGCATTTGTAGATCTTGTAATTTTTTAATAGTTTTTGACAATTTTGGAATTGTTTGAGTGAGTGTTTGGAATAAATGAATGGAGCACTTTGTGGGCGAATGAGAATAGATTTGCTTGGAACGAATGTCAAGTTTACGATGAAACTCACTGTATGTCAAATTCTACATTCGACAATTAACTAATGAATGAAGTAAGTTACACCATAATGTTTGCATTCACTCCGATTAAAACCATTCTAAATGGCTTCTTAGCCCCATATTCAAACCACTCAAAAATCGCTACGAAGTCTTATAGACGCTTCAATATCGTTCATAATAATCAACAACCTCATTCAAATCATTCAAATCATTCCACGATTTTATTGACTATAAATAGTTATAGAGGGGCCGGTTGCTCCGTGAAGACATACAAAAAAAAACGATTTTTCTATTCAAGGGAGGTCATAAAAATCGGTAATTTCGTCCAATTGCGAACAAAGCCTGTTATAATTTGCAAACAGTTTGTACGGTTTTGCCATCCTCAACGAGGGTCGGATTCCGTTTAGGAAAATTTATCGATTAAAATAGAACAGAACAGATTAAGAAAAACGCATGTGTGCTGATTTTCTTTTAGTTGCTGATGCACACTTTGGATTGTTTTCAGATCATTATTTGTTTTTGTTCCTAATACTATTTCAAGACTTGAAATGGATGAGAGGAAAAAGATGTAAGAGAATAAAGTCTGTCAAGTGACACTTATATGGATTGTAGTTGTACTTCAGCTTTAGGGTAAATGTTTGAGAGTCGTTTTTTTCTCACACCCTTGTTTTTTATTTATTTACAGTTGATATCAATTCATGAAATTAACAAGGTGAATGATGTTGGAATGAATTAAAAGTGAAATTGAATTATTTGGACAAGTGAGTTTCGAATTAAATAAAAGAGAGGTAACATTATCTCGCTTATTTCATTATCGACGAAATAATGTGAACAAAATAAGCGATATATATTACCTCCCATTAATGAAATATGCATACATTGTTTTATAAATAGCTTCATATTCCTTTAAGAACCAATTAAACGCTTACAGTTTTTAGCTCCACTGGCCGAAGGCCAGCGAGCCATTGTCATGGTGGAATGTCCGTCGTGCGTCCGTGCATGCGTGCGTCCGTGCGTAAACTTTTTCTTTAAACATCTTCTCCTCCCAAACCAATGGGCGGATTTTAACGAAACTTGGTAGAAATGATCCTTGGGTGGCCCTCTTCTTAAATTATTCAAAGAATTTTGATTGGCCCCCAAATATGGGCGTGGCAGGGCGTGGCATTTTTTCACTTTGAAATCTTTAAAAATCTTCTCCTCCCAAACCATTGGGCCGATTTCAATGAAACTTGGCATGCATGTTCCTTGGGTGACCCTTTACTTAAATTGTTCAAGAAATGTTGATTGGCCCATAAATATGGGCGTGGCAGGGCGGGGCTTAATTTGAGGCGGATATCTTTGAGCGACATCTCCTCCTGAACCACTGGACCGATTTCAATGAAACGTTAACAGAATAAATAAATGTGGGCGTGGCAGGGTGGGGTCTATTTTGAGCCCGAAATTTTTGAATGACATTTTCTCCTGAACCTTTTGGCTGATTTTAATGAAACTTTACCAGAATGGTCCTTGAGTGTCTCTTTTCAAAAACCATTTGCTAAATTCTGATTGGCCCATAAATATGGGCGTGGCAGGGCGGGGCTTATTTTGAGGCTAAAATCTTTGAACGATATCTCCTCCGGAACCACTCAGCCAATTTCAGTGAAACTTTACCAGAATGTTTCTTGGGTGACTATTTACTTACATTGTTCAAGAAATTTGATTGGTCCATAAATATGGGTGTGGCAGGCGGGGCCTATTTTGAGCCCGAAATCTTTGAACGACATCTCCTTCTGAACCTTATGTTTTAATAAGATGGGTAAAGGGTTGCAGGTTCATTGTGATTGAGTATTTTGGTGTAGTATGAACCAGATCCAGTTAATCATTATTGAATAGGTCTTAGGAGATTCCGGAGTTTTAATGTATTCATTTAAAGTAAGCTTTATTTAATAAATGTCGAAAGATTTTAAGGCCAGTGGAGCGATACAGGCCCTCTTGGGCCTCTTGTGTTTATATCAGTGAAATCGTGATTTTCTTTCAAGATATTTTTATTCTAAGTGTAGTTGTTGATCTTATCTTTTTAAAGTTTTTTTGGAGCGATTTCGAATGGTTTGAGTGAGCGTTTGCATAGAATAATCGGAGCGCTGAACGAGTGTTTGTGAACGGTAATGATCGGAATGATTGTCAATTTCTCGATGTTGTTAGCTGTATCATCTGGAAACGTTCACGAACACTTTTTCATTACGAACTCTTGATTGTTTTTACATGTAAATGTAAGCGAATAAGTAACATCACGTGGTGCCTAGACCTAACCTCTTATTAGTCATACATTGGTTTAGCCCGTGATCTTGAATTCAAGCTCCAAACTATCTGAGCTAATTAAGAACTTAGATTTCTATGCTCAATGCTTGCTATGCTTTTAATCAATACAAAATACGAGTGATCGAGCGTAAATGTTCTTTTTTAATAACGACTTCTCTAAGGGATTCTCGGTATTCGAGTTGTCCTGTTGCACTAATCACATACAGTCAGTGTACGACCAAGGCCCTGTTGAAGCTAATCACATCGCGGAATCGACACTCTTTTCCCTCGAAGCCGTTCAAAATCACTCGCTCATCGCTTCAATCATTCACGTTCCATACACTCAGTCGATTTCATTCCAAAACCTCGGTCAACATTGTGAAAGATCATACGTTCCGAAATGTTGCAGAACTTTTACGGACCCATTACTTTAAATATCCCCCTCATTCGTAATAAAAATCGGTTGCGAACGATTATAAATTGTATCCCGCTTTAAACACCAGTACACATGCAAAGCAGAGGAAAACATGCAAAACACTCGAGAACGTTTACATCCTGAACGTAGAGGTTGTGCTGTCGCTATGTGATCATATAATGTACAATCCATCAACAATCAGCTGTACTCTAAGCCCGAGAACCATATGATCTGTGAATAAGGGACGCAACTTGTATTATTTGTTAAAAATCAGTGAACCTAAGTTTGGAAACTAGTTTCCCTTTAATATTTGATGAAATTCATTGGATATATGACAAATATCGTTTCACC
Source organism: Fragum whitleyi (assembly GCA_948146395.1). Lineage (NCBI taxonomy): Eukaryota > Metazoa > Mollusca > Bivalvia > Cardiida > Cardiidae > Fragum > Fragum whitleyi. The sequence continues at coordinate 5,507,476 of OX411549.1, forward strand.
TTCGGGTTTCCAGATCTGTGGGACCACATTAGTCGGTACATTTTCGTTCATCGTGATATATAAGCAACTAGTAATTCAAGATAAAGTAGTTGGAAAATCTCTCTCTCTCTCTCTCTCTCTCTCTCTCTCTCTCATACATTTCTTTGGTAAAAAAGCTTTTGAAATCTGCAGATCATGATGTTGCTGTGGTTGAACTTTACATTTCAAGTTCAAAACAACGACATGGCGTCCCTTATATATAATTTTGTTGTTATTGTTTTGAATTCTAAGCATCTTTTTCATAGATTGTGGTATGAATTCACTTACCTGTCATTTTGCTTTTCAGTTCTTCGTTTTATCCAGGTTGACGAGCTTAGCAGATGTGAGAAATCACAATTCAAAGTCGTTCCGCGTAATCGCAAATCTATGCCGATGACCTACGTATTAAAAATATTATCACAATTCCGGGTCAAAGAACGTATCACAATAGGCCTAACTAGTCAATAAGCGTAATTACAACTCTAAGTCAATGAGCATAATCGCAATTCCAAGCATATGTGAGATATCACAATTTTCAAGTCGTTCTGCGTAATCGCAAAACTAAGTAAATGAGCTAATAAAAAGTCTAAGCATATAAATATAATCACAATTCCAAGTCAATGAGCGTAATCGTTATTCCAATGAGATGTGAGAAATCACAATTCCAAATCAATGAGCGTTATCTCAAATCGATTTACGGCGAGCTTAATCACAATGTCAAGTCGTCGAGCATTACATATATTACATTTCACTGTTATGTTGTAAGTAATTATATGTTTAGTTATGCCCTATAATTATTATTTATATACACGTTATATTATTTATCAATTTACCATTTGTCCTCTCTTTCTATTCGTTCAATGTTTACCTTTTTCATAGGGAATTGAAGCAAATACTATTCATTCCAGACTTCGTTGACAAATACCAATTGAACAGACCCAAAAAACAAATCTGACATGCGTCAATGATGATAAAACGGTGCAAATTGTTTGCAAATTATACCCACTTTGCACGCAAGTGAACGTGCAAAGCAGAGTTTAATTTGTTAACAGTTTGCACCGTTTTGTCATCTTGAACACATGTCGGATTTGTTTTTGGGTCTGTTCAAGTTTAATCAAAATTATCGATACTTTACCACCCCCCTTTATGAAAATATACAATTTTTTAAACTTCGCAGATCAATTAGACACTCTAAAATAAACAATAACCAATATTAATTCATGATGATAAGTTTGAAATAAATTTACGATTGTTCTAAACGCTTTCGAAGTCCTTTCGAATGATTTCGAAGCGTTTGTGGCAGATTTGAGTGAGTGCTACAATTGAATGAATGGAGCAATGAGTGGATTATTTTGATCGGAATGTATGTCAATTTCCCGATGTTATTAATTGTTGCATCGACAACCAAAAAAATCATTTGCAAAGGTATTAGATAGAAGTCGGGATATCTAGTTGAAAGAAGTATCATAATGTACACAAACTTACAGGAATGTTTCCATCAAAGAGTTTTTCCTAGTAATATGATAAATACGAAAACACCACACATGTAAACTCACTTAAGACTTCGATCCGCCAAATAACTTACATGAAACATTAGTGGATTTTACCTATATACCTTGTAATGTATGGACCGAAATATTAGCAGCGTAGGAAAAGGGGTCTGGTCGAGTGGGGTGATAAATATATATAATACATACTTAGTGTTTTGTATCAGAAAAAATATCTAACGAGGTTGGGAGAATTGATCATTGTCGAGGCTCTGCCGAGACAATTATCAATTCTCACAACCGAGTTTGATATTTTTTCATACAATACACTTAGTACGTATTATATTTATCTTATAACCTCTTTTTGTCTTGTTTTCGTTGATGTTTCTAACTGAAATACAAGTTTCTAAAAATAACTGCATGATATTATTGTTCTAAAAATAACTATGTGATATCATAAAAGATATCATACGGGATGTTATCATACGGATATTTGTATAGTTATAAGATAAAATGATCACCGGATCGCCTGTTACGATCACTGACCCCCAAAACAAAAATAATTTTTCAGTCTTAGTAAGTAATTTGATTGGTCAATTGATGTTTCAACTGTTCGCGGCGGTCAATAATTTGGTCTTATTTCTTGCGTCCCATTATTCATATGGATGTTCGTCTATTTCAGTACATGTTTTCTTCTTTGAAATGAACACGTGCGAGAAACTCGGAAATTTTCCGATTTTTTTTTTTTTTTTTTTTTTTGATGAATGAGGCTACAGAGCATATACAGTTAGTTGCATCGTGAAATTGACATTCATCGCAAGCAAAACCAATTCTAAATCGCTCACTCAGCGCTCCATTCAATAATTCAAAGATATCACACAAACCATTCAAAAACGCTCCAAAATCACTAAAAATAGATAAGATCCACAACTACATTCAGAATAAATATAGCAAGAGAAAATCAAGGACTTCACTGACATATTTGAAATTATGAGCGTCTGATTGGTTCTTGGAGAAATAGGAATCCTTTTATATAGCTTGTTTGCATATTTTTTAAATGGAGGTAATAAATATCGCCAAATTTTGTTCATCATGAACGAAATGAGCAATATTGAACTATTTCTCTTTCATTTCACTCAAAAGTCACTTATCGCTCTCATTCAATTTCATTCCTAAGTCATCCTAAGTGCTTTGTGGGCTTGTTAAAAATGTCACACACAGAATTAAATAAATAAAATAATTTGGTTTGTTCTCACTTTGACGAGTGTTTATGTGATCCGTCACGCGAAAAGGGACCATCTGGAAACTCTGTAAAATAAATATTTGGAAAAAAAGGAATTGGGTCCAGCATTGATCAACTAGAGGTCGCATTTCAAAAATTATTTCACAGGAAGGTAATTTGATCATTCTAGATTTAGAAATAAGCAAAATACAAAAAGTTCCGATCCTTAGTAAGGGTGGACGCTTTAAGCGCTTCCAATGTTGTCCCTTCTCGTGTGACGGGTCATATATAAAGGGTTTTTATTTTAAAAGAAATTTTGACAAATTCACAAAGAGGTGTGGTGAATTAAAACTGTAGTTACGATATTTTAGTTAGGTCACCATCGATTTACTGTGCCGTTTTTCACAGTATGTTATATTAAAGGGTCAACTGGGCGTGGGAGTGAGGTCTCCCAATTTTGACATTAACAACTTTCTCTCTTACACAGCAGTATTCGATACTTAAGTATAAGTTAGTCGCTTTGTACAAAAAAGGTTACGGTCGATCAAGGAAACTTTAAAAAAAAAAAGCTTTTATGATCAAACAAATTGATGGCTCAGTGCCTAACAGTTGTAACTGCCTAAATGTTAATAGGCAGTTACAACTGTTTTGCCCCTTGCCATCGAAACATGCATTTCCTATTTCTTCAATTGTGCCATAAGTAACGACTCGGATTAGCCTGTCTATCCATGCGGTTTGATCACAGTCTTTACAGTGAAACCCGGCTATTTAGTTTGTGTAGACAACCAGTGAATATTCAAAAACAAAACTTGGTCGTTTTCGAGATGTTTCGAGATGTTCAGTGATGTGAAAGATATTGACAAATCGCAGGCATCGACAACTGACATCTGATATTTTGGTTGGGACTCAAACGATACAAGGTTTTATAGATACATAGCTAGGTTCATTCATCTAAATAAAAAAAACGTTTTGTGGGCAACCGCAGCTGGACTTCTTTGTAGTTACGAAGTTTATGTTGACCACATAAACAAAAAATGATGATATTCAACACAAACAATGTACTTATAGAATTAGGTTAGGTTTAAAAGAAAGAAATGCTTATAATTTTGTCGTCAAATTCAGAAAACAAGATTCTCTTGTGTAATTTATTCAGTCTTAACACAAGGCTATCGTTCAAAAAAAATTCTTTCAATTCTTCAATTTTTGGGTCAAATCTCTAGATTCGATAAACACTTTGATTCTATCCGTTATAACGATATTTATCGTCTTTTGTAAATTTCTGATTCATTCAAAATAGGTGGATGCTCGTTGGTACCTATTTAAACAATCAAATCAAGTGTATAATCATCGACATGCTACTTGAATATGGTAACTACAGCTTCATTTAAGGTGAAGTTTTCGAAATTATTGATATTTATCGGCGGAATCGTATATAACGAAATTCGAACCTGTGCGTGACAACTCCAACAATTTTACAAATTGCTCTTGGCAAAGCCTTTGGACAGCCAGTGCATCCGCACAGTCTGACCAGATGCTTCAATAAGCAATCTGTGAGAAGATAAGGTCTTCAGAATGTCATTCAATATTCTAATTATAACGTGAGACTGCCCAGGCCGCGCAATGTTGGTGCCTCGACTACATGTATAATTGTTGGAAATGTCACGCATAGACTCCGCCCCTGACGATTTTTTAATGATAATTTGATCTTGCATGTGACGATTCCAATGATTCCTAAAAATTAGCCTAGACAATAACCAAGCGAAATAAAAAATATTCGCTGACCGCCTAAAGAAAGATAAAGACCTTGGATCCGTTTTACTTAACTCCTTAAGGAAAAATTAATCGTAAGTTAAAATCACAAATCGTACCTGGTGTTTACATTCATTGTTAGATTCTGCCTTGCAAAATCTCATTGGAATCGTCTTAAGAGGAAAATCCCAACGGCATGATGCATGGTAAGATTCTACATTTAGTTACTTCTGTAGAAGCAACTTTAATTTTTGACTTGCGCAAAAAATGATGGTAATATGTTTAGTAAAACAGGCCCCTTATGTTTCAACGAAGCGCACAGTAAAGACTCTGGTCAGGCTGTGCTGTTGCACAGGCTGGACAGAGGCCTTGCTATTTACTCATGTGGATTTTTTGGAAATATCACGCACAGGCCGATTAAATATCATCCGATCTCTGTCTATTTTTAGGACGCCCTTAGACAATTTATGACAGCTGAAATAGGTAATGACCGGGGACAGTCATGTAAAAACAATGATCATCTATTAGTTATTTATGACCTATGGCATCTCAACGGCCATGATATGTGCAGAAACTTGTCAGTTATTGTTAATTACAAACAGTCGGGAACGCAGTTGGTCGGTATACGACTTGATCATAATTCATTTTATAGGCCTATATCTTCATTAAAGTTTTATATCGTCGATAGATGTCACTTTTAAGGCGAAAAGCGGCATTCTGGGCAGTGCGAAACGTAGGCCTATCGACATCAGACCCTGAGCTCTGAGCAGGTTGACCAACCCTGCGTTCGAGTGGCAAAACGATGTAACCCTTTGCAAATTATCATGACCCCGCTTTGCGCAAAAGTGTAGTTGCAAACTGGGATATAATTTGCAAACAGTTTGCACCTTTTTGTCATCCCGAATGCAGGGCTTGATTGAAATTTTTCGCTTTCTTTGAGACTATTTTTGTGATCTAGAATCACAATGTACTATTTCATTTTCCTTTATAAATTGATACCACACTCCGTTTGACAGTCTTCTTATATACTGATCAAAAATAAAAAGTATCCACCGAATTAAACTTAGGATTTCGTTAAAAGTACACACGGAAAGTCTATGTAGCATGTTGCTAATTAAGTTCTGGCCATTTAGCATTTAATTTTTAGAGTTTAGCGTGATTTGAAGAAGACGCTACCGATTGTGGGCGTAAGGCAATCCGCTATTTATAAAATCGCGAACCCCCACTGAAATATTCGATTCCATTTTCTGACATTTCTTGTATTTGCTAGTGCAATATTAAAGGGTAAGGTATCCTGAATTGATAAGACGACTACATTCCTCCTGTTGCTTCCTGCCAATACAATTAAGAACATCGTGAAATTGACAAGATGAATGATTTTGTTATGACTAAGGAATGAAATTGAATGAGTGTGTGGAGCGAGGTTTGAGGGAATTTAATGGGAGATAATCCTATATCGCAAATTTTGTTCAGGATGAACAAAATTTGCGATATTAATTACCTCCCTTTGATAAAATATGCACACAAGTTCCATACATAGCTTCCCATTTCTTCAAGAACCTATGCGACGCTATCAATTTGAATTATGTCAGAGGAATCGCGATTTTTCTCTATCGAAATTTCTTTTGAATGACGTTGTTGATTCTATATTTTTCAATGGGCTTGAGCGTTTTTGAATGGTTTGAGTGAGTGTTTGGAATAAGTGAATGGAGAACTGAGTGAGCGATTTAGAATGGTTATGATTGAGGCGAATGTAAATGTCACGATGTATTGCGACAAATGAACATAAAACAAACAAAATCTAACGCAGTTTGAAAACTCGAATTAACCAAAATCTGTCTACACGTTCCTTTTCGAGTAACCAAAATTCTCTATTTGAGTTATTTGCTGACAACAAAACACCATTTGTATTGCTACGTTACGTTAACGCTTACCTAATGATCAGTGGAGAGGCTCGTTTGAATTTCTGTGAAAATTGTTCACTGTAAACCCTTTGAGACTTAAGTGGTAGTTGGCTTGGTTTTAAAATTTTGCAATTTTACTACTTAAAACATTTATTTTGCTTCCGTCTTAAAGAAGAAATACGAAGCTTGAAGTAATGGCGTCAACGTCACATGGGCGAATTTGGTGTGACGTCTTCCGAGTGAGCCTATTGGGTTGAAGAGGGTGAATAACAATACTTTTCTGTCGAAAATGTTCAGCAAACGTCTTTATTCTCCATTTCTTTCGAGCTGGTGGGTGAAATTTCCAACAATTTCAAATATGCGCAAAGCAAAGACCCTGACCAGCCTGTGCATCCGCACAGTCTGACCAGAGTCTTCACTATGCGTTTAGTAGATAGATAAGGTCTTGAAGTATGTGTAGGCCATCAGGAAACTTTATATTTAAAGTATGTGACTGTCAACGCTACTAAATGTTTTCACCTCCTAAACATTTCTAATCGTTGGAAGTGTCAAGCACTGGCTCATTCACTACGTTTGACGCTTTCTGGTGTGATCAAGTCTTTCTTCGTCTCGATTCAATACAATGTTGTATGGAACAGAACAACTATTGTTTGATCTTCCTAACCAAAGAGCTTTAGAGGTTACCTTCAATTGAAGATGAAAATGAAGATCGAACAATTGGCCTACGTCAACGGATAAACCAATACATGTATTTCAATATATCTTGAAAACACCAAAATTACAAGTTGCTTGAACAAAAGGTGATGTGTGCATAAGAAAACAAAGCACTGCAAACACATTAGTACGTTAACTTGATTATTTGCTCTTTCATATGTAAAAGATACTGTCAAACGTAGGGTGGATACTTTCTTTTATTTCTGAGAATAGATATAGGGAATGATATATCTTAGTGTCTTTTAATATCAATGTTATCTAGTCGAGGTTCTCGGGGGGGGGGGGGGAATTTATCAGACTGAGCCTTGTCGTGGTTATCTATTGCAGTCCGGAGACCAGAAAAATTGTTATTTAAAGTCGCTAAAATATCACTCTATTTATCAGGCAATCGTTTAGGGGGACTTCAAAATTTATACTTGAAATCCAAGAATTCAGCGGAAAGTCGTCCTGCCAACGGTAAGAACGGTAAGGTTAAGGACATAAATATGCAAATTATTTCCGGTATCCTTTCATCTTATCAGGCAGGTGATATCAGGCCAATTCAGCTTAAACTTAATCTCTCTTAAAATTTCATTTTTACGCAATTCGCAGATCGGATCCTTTAAACGCATGTCGGGCCACACACTGATTATCGAGATTGATAATTTTGGTTTTGTTCGTTCTCGTGACCTTCCCGAAACTTGAAATTGAAATCGATGTTTCTTTCTTTGATACACTTACAAAGTTTCATTATTCCTCAAATGAACGTGTTTTGATAGCCTCTCATATAATGTTCAATATTTCTATGAAATACACTCATAACAGGTTCAACGTTTTCATTTGCATTAACGTGTTAAGCGACCACTCACTTACGGCCAAGACCACTTACGGGACCAACAAAAAGCGGTCGCTTATTAAATGGTCGCTGTAGGGACCTATCATATTTCACGAGGAAATAAAACAGGCCTCTCGCATTTTGATTGCATAGTATAGGTTATCCCGCAAGGATTACCGTGAAGCGTATGGTGTCCTAACCCAGTACTAACAACTGTTCCAGACAGCGCCTGGGCCCGGCACTAGTCAGAGGCTAACCAGCATGGGTCACAAGTGCCGGTTGGGTCAATTGGCTAGAAAACATATGCTCGAAGATTTTAATTCCGATTTAATTACCAATACTTTGATTTCTTTCTTCTTTCTGAGAATTTCACCGAAAGGTTGACACACTTAGTTGAATTTTGTCAATCAAGCAACAGTTAGGTATCGGTTGCATTTGTCAAATAATGAATTCCAACATAGTTACCTCCCCTGAAGAGAAAGCCGCCACTTGCCCACCCGGAGCCTTTGACAAATTTGATAGTAGAACCTAATATTAGGTGATCAATTGTTTATAAAAACTTAAATTGATTTTCTAATGATTAAAGTAAATATCATCTAATTCGCTATTATACTTAATCTGTAATCCTTTATCATAAATCAATTTAGATAAAAACTGTATGTATTATCGGACATATCTTATTCGGATAGCGAGTCTTAAAAGCATACGCGCGTAAATGATGCACCGAATGGCGGCCATACATTTCAAATTCAAGGAACATAACTCTGTTTGTTCTAAAATTGATAGAAATGGTTGTGAAACGAAACCGATAATTTCCCGCCAGCTTGACGTCATTATAGTTGCTACATGACGTCGGAACATTGCCTGGCAAAAAGGCGCGCCGTTACAGCTTTATGCGAACATTGATAGCGGTACAGAGTCTTTCAGAGGTAAATGCTGCTGAAATTAGACCTATATGCCGTTTCTTTTCTGAAATATAAATCTAATCCATTCATCAATGAGCAATCGGATACTAGTTATGCTTATTGAATTTGAAATAAAATCCGTCACTCTTAAGCCTAGGCAGTTTTCATGCCTACATGCCTTATTGAAGCTCTATTTGCTTTTTTGTTGTTTGATTTTTTTTCATATTTTATTATTATTTATTATTATTTATTATTATTATTATTAAAGTTTTATCATGTGAGACTTTGGTCTATAAGCTAGCCTGACCAATCTGTGGAGTCGCAAGGTTTCCACTACCCGTGAAACCATACGATGATCGCATCTTACTGTTATTTAGACCATCTGAAATTGACCCCACTCAATATTCTGAATCACTAGCGCAGGGCTTCATTCGTGGATATCCAAACCGACTCAATCAAAACGCTCCAAAATCATTTATTGCGCTCCGGAATTGATCACAGTGGCTCCAATCATTCATTTCATTGGCCAGCTTGAATTTTAAAAGTCTCTGATTGGTATGTGAAGACACACAGATCTATTTATTCAATATTACGGTCATTATATTTGATTGACCAGTTTCAACGAAAAATGTTGAATTGATTCAAAACTCGCTCATTCCACTTATTCATTTCGTTGTAAAATCATTCCTTTTGTCAATTTCACGATGTTCTTAGCTGTAGGATGCCGCGATTTTAGGGTTAACAAACGCTCTACGGACTCCACAAGAAAAATGTTAGCTAGGATAGAATGGTAGGCCCATGTTGAACTTTAATGTCTTCTGAAAACTGTAGACAGGACAAACTTTATTTGTTTATTCATTTCACTGATATCAGCAGTATTATATACATTTTGTTTCATCATCGTAAGGTGTCAAAAACTCGTTACTACAGCAATGTTTAAGCTGTATTTTCAATGCTTTGGTCACCCAATGACAACTAATCCATGTTTCCCCTGTTTTGCTTGGTTAGATTCAGATCTTCGTCAGCCTATTGATGTTTTTTCCCCATTTTATCTATAGTTCAAAGCACCTCTGTCTTCATGAATCGATCAAAAAGAAGCATACTTTTTTGCTTAAATATGTTTCGTAGGTCTCTAAAATCATTTGAATAAAACAAAACAAATCTGTAAGAATATGACCGACGTTAAACAGTAGCGCGATGCCTTCTTCTGTGGATAAACACAGAACGACGTCGCCAACGTTGATTTCCGACGTCGCTGTTTAGAATCCCTACGGTTGCCTCGGATATAAGCGTAGTGCTCTTAAATAAGCACGGTGACATATCATTGTTTTGGTACGAACTAGATTGGATTTGAATGCACTATAAGTGTGTTAAATTTTAAAGAAAACTGTCGAGCAGTTTTGATTATTTTTAAGGTTATGTACAAAAACTTACGCGAAATTCTGGAAAAGATACTTATTTTTTACTATGCCCACCAGCGTTATATTTCATCGGTTCATGGACAAAAATTTTATCAAAGCTTACAAAAATGTATCAAATGAACCCGTAATTTCATCCTTAAATGTTTCAGAAACTTTTATTTCAAAAGAGTATTTAATGTCAGAGAAAACAGGGATTAAGCGAACTATACATCGATCTACAAAATCAATTGAAACTCAGTGAAAAATTGTATGGAAATGTGTTTTTTCAAGGGTCAATTTCCCAAAAACGAATATGGTGACCCCCAAATTTTTTTGCATATTTTTGCTTCAGCTATTTTAATTAACCAATATCTAAAATAACAAAAAAATCTGTCGATGAAATTATTTGCGTGCGTATGCCTTTAACTTTTGATAACTTGAATTGAGTAAAGTATGTTTATCATGAACATTTTCATATGAAATTTATTAAAGAAATTCTTGGTGTACACTGTAAATCCTCAAACGAAGCTTGCAGAGCTGAATTAGGCAGACTACCTATAAAAGGGAAAATAAAATATTCTATTATAAGTTTCTACAACCATATTATTTCAGATGAAAATACACTTGTAAATAAAATCTTCAATCTAACTAAAACTACCAACTCGTGGTTTGATCAGGTAAAAAAACTCCTGAATTCCCTTGGTTTTAGCTACCTGATTAATAATCAACTCCTACTCAAAACAAACTTGAGGAGCATAAAACAAAGAATTACTGACATATGCACTCAAGAACAAAATGCCTCCATAATAAATAACTCAAAACTAGAATTCTACTTAGGAGTCTACAAGACGGGCACTAGACCAAATTACGTTGACAAACTACCCAATCTTTCTGATAGATCTTTGGTCTGTAGAATGAGAATTAGCTCTCATCAATTAATGATTGAAAAAGGGAGACATCATCAGCTCCCCAGAGTAGAAAGAATATGTCCATGTTGTAATACAGCAATCGAAGATGAAACTCATTTTTTATTGTACTGTGCTAATTATAATGAATTGCGTATTCATTTTGATAATAAGATAAATTCAATTTGCCAAACTTTTAATTATATGGATGACATCCGCAAAATAAATGTACTTCTAAACAGTGGCCATGTCTCCATTTTAAAGATGTCTTCAAAGTTTATATCAGATTGCCTAGATATTAGAAAAGGTAAATTGTCTTGATTCAAATTAATATTGTAACTGTATGATCATCAGTTATGCCACTTGAATTTGGGATAAATCAGGGAATATAAACAGTGTCTAAATCAGATGGACTTTCTTGTGCTGAGTTATCCTTCTTATCACCAACATCTGTTTTCTTTATTAACCATCATGTACAATAGTCAATTATAAGTACACTTACATATCGATGGTTCGGCACAGGACGGTTGTAACTTTCTATATGTTTATAGGCAGTTGCGGCTGTTTCGCGCTGAGCCATCGATATATACATCTAAATATTTCAACTTAAACCTACTAAATTGATATTTCTTGTGTTGAAATTTAAATCGCTATTTGTAATCCATATTGTTATTGTCATCCTGATGTATATTATTAAGAATGTCATATCAAATGTATAATTGTAGCCCTCTTAGTGGCAAATACATAATCTATATTGTTGGTGATGGCCTTGAATTATTGTTGGTTTTTTAGGACTGCTCTAGATCTTGGCAAATCTGCAGTATTTTCTATCGGATAGATTGAAGATATTGTGGTTGGCTATCGGCCGCTGTCATGTATGGTCTACATTATGGTTTGAGGTATTGCCAACAGTATTGGTTATGGTTAGAATGATCTAGATTATGACTAAATTACATCTTTGAAAATGTTTGCTTGTATATGAATGGGCCCAAACCACTTATTGTAATTGAGTTAGAGGCAATAAAATATTTGTATTTGTATTTGTATTTGTATAAATACCATTGCTACTGGTATGATTAAGGTTATATAATTTTATAGGATGATTTCCGTTATTGTTAAAAACAAAGAAGATTGTTGTATAAAAAGATTTATGATTTCAGGGCTTCAAAGCATGCTAGGTCCAAGATGTTTGATAGCTAGACAGGCCAATTCCATAGCAGAAGCAACAGCGTGCCATCAAAGGATCAATCAACCCTACCTCAAAGTTGTTATTCAATCTTTGATTGATAAACAATTTAGACAAGTTCATACTAACCTTCAGAGTGGACATTTTTCATCTACCAGCTTAGGGACTGTCTGTAGTGATTCTTCGAGACCAGCCTTGAACCTGAACCAATCAAACAAACTATGGAAAAAACAAAGAGTTGTAAATTTAAGAAGACTCTGTCATTTGTGTATGAGAAAACGACAAATGCCTGCCATGAAATATCTCAGAAATTTTAGCAATAAACCCATTGATTTTATCAACCCAATTGATAGACTTCAGGCTTTTGTCGGTATGTATCATAGGCACAGGGGGGAATTCTCATGCTGAATTGTCTGGCACAGGCTCACCTACCTTTGGACAAGGATAATTTTCTAGTCTACTTATCTGTGGACAAGTACATGTAAATGGAAAGGTAAATGACGGAAAGCTACTGCATAGATCTAACAGATTGATTAACCTAAAATTTGTATCAAAAGAGTAGAAAACATTGTTCTTAATGAAGAAAATGCTGGCTTCCAGCATTTTCTTCTTTAAGACCAATGTTTTCTTTTTTAAAATAATCTATTCCCTTTCTCAAGTAGAATAATAATTTTACTTGTCCAGGAACAGGTGGATAAAATGTGTATTTCTACTCTTTAAGATCATAGCACAACAATGGTAAACACAAATAACCATTTTGTATTTGTCCTGTTGTGCATCTGCTTTAGTCCATCTATTTGTTAATATGTCAATTTGTCACCACAAACCTTTTATTTATTTATGAATGGATTTTGAAATCACTTGACACAACTTTTGTCCATCACAAGAAGGCATGTTTTATTGTACATTTTCTCATATAGCTCTAAGGTCACAAGAAAAGGTAAAAAATTTGACTTCATCATATTTGAAACATGGCCATTACATACTGAATTAATTTCAACATTTATTCCTCCTTCATGAATAGATGTTTTATTTGAAATAAATCTTCAGGTAGCTCCAAAGTCATGATTCAAAATCAAGTTTTCAAATCTGATCTTTCCAGAAGCAAAGCTTCGGAAAGTTTCAAAACAATTTGGCTCTAGTGTTCTCTTATAATCATATTTTTATATAAAACAAATTGTTGGTCAATGGGTCAAAAGGTCAAAGTCCAAGTTCCAATTTTTACAAGCTTTATTTCAAGTATTTTTTTTTGTCATCCAACTTAAGTGATATAGCTTGTCATAGAATAACTATAGGATAAAAATCAGATTATGAAACAGTTACCTATGGGCTTTACTTAAGTTGCCCAAGGTTGACCATTTTAGTAAATAAAGAGCTGTATATTTTCAATAATGATTCAGCTAGTCTAAATTAGATTTTTTTGGTGAAACCTCTTCTCTTTTCAAATATTTTTTTTCTTGTAGTTAATCCCCTGAGTCTAAGCAGGTGAACATGTCTTAAGGTGGTACACCAAGTCAAGTCAAGTCAAGTAAAATTTATTTACAAAGTCGGTACAATATAACAATATAACATAAGCTCTAGTGAGCTTTTAACACCAACTTGAAGTATATAAAAGTAATACAAACCATAAGACAATCAGTTTAAAGAGTCAATAGATAAAAATTTAAAGGCAAAACAGATTAAGAGATGGATGCCATATGAATGATATTTTAAATTTAATGCAATGCAAGGGAGACAAATGTTGTATCAGATTACCGGCATTTGACCAATGGTTATCTCCCCTACATAACATTATGGAAAGCCCTTAAAACATAGGAAATTTGAATAAAAACAGACCTATACTGAAAATCACAGAGGCTTGATCAGCTTAGAGCTTATGATACATTTTAAGCATGGCAGTAATCTATTAATAATATATATATTGCACATTTTGACTGCAGATTACTGTACTGTTCAATTGTCAGTTTGTTCATAATTCATAATTGCACTGTTCCTTCATCACATTAAATAAGTTAAAGAAAATAAACAATAAAGCAAAGGCATAGTAATTCATGCAACAATGAAGCAGAAGCAATTTCAATTTTCTAAAAATTTAACATTAGCAGACAGATAATTTTTGCAGCAAAAAGCAAATGTTTGTGACTGAAAAACAGGAGTTACAAATTTGGCAAAATCTGAAAAAGTATGGTTAAGGCAAATAAAGCAAGGAGCTCAAAAGCAAAAATAAGTTGAATTCACAGGAGCAAAAGCAAAAATATGGCAAACTGAAAGAATAAGGGGAAAAAGCAGGCTTGAAGCAAACATAGAAAAACATGCTTTTAGGCCCACAGCAGCCACCCCATTTCTTGAAAGTTAAGTTACTGATGACAAGAGGAGCAATTGCATTTTTCTCCGTCCCAGGAGTTAATAAGCTAGCGGAAATGATTCAGTGACGCTGTTTCTCTGAAGTGTGCAGGGAGGGGATTCCATAGGACAGCTGCTGAGTACCTGAATGATTTTCTACCATACCTTTCAGTTCTGGGTTTAGGAAACTCTGCTGTATTCTTGTGTCTTAAATTGTATTTAGAATGTTTATAGTTAATTAAGTCATGCAGATATTCGGGGTTTAGTTGGTTTAGAATTTTGAAAGTTTCTAGTACAATGGCTCTCAGTCGTCTAACTTTCAGAGATGGTAAGCCAGATTTTAGTAGATGGTGTTCATAATTACTTTGAGTGTCTTGGTATATGAATCTGAGAGCCCGTTCTTGGATTTTTTCAATTTTTACACGCCGCCGGAGGCGGACGTATATTGGCGTCATCTTCTCCGTCTGTCCGTCCGTCCATCCGTCCGTCCGTCCATCCGTACGTCCACTTTTCTTATCAACGCAACTCCTCCTAAACTTCTGGCTGGATCTTCTTGAAACTTGGTCAATGTTATCACCTCAATTGGTAGATGTGCATGAAGGAAGGATTTTACGGTTCGTTGATTTTTGCCTGAGTTATGCCCCTTGATAACTTAGTCTCTGGGTCCACTTTTCTTGTCAACGCAACTCCTCCTAAGTTTTTGACTGGATCTTCTTGAAACTTGGTCAATGTAATCACCTCAATTGGTAGATGTGCATGAAGGAAGGATTTTACGGTTCGTTGATTTTTGCCTGAGTTATGCCCCTTGATAACTTAGTCTCTGGGTCCACTTTTCTTGTCAACGCAACTACTCCAAAGTTTCTGGCTGGATCTTCTTGAAACTTAGTCAATGTTATAACCGAAATTGGTAGATGAGCATGAAGGAAGACATTTATGGTTCGTTGATTTTTGCCTGAGTTATGCCCCTTAAAAACTTAGTCTCTGGGTCCACTTTTCTTGTCAACGCAACTCCTCCTAAGTTTCTGGCTGGATCTAAATGAAACTTTGTGGATGTTATAACCGAAATTGGTAGATGAGCATGAAGGAAGACATTTATGGTTCGTTGATTTTTGCATGAGTTATGCCCCTTAAAAACTTAGTCTCTGGGGCTTATTGCCTCAGTTATGCCCCCTTAAAACTTGTATCTAGGGCTTATTGAAATTGCAGCCTTGTGAATGCAACTCTTCCTAAGTTTCTGGCTGGATCTAAATGAAACTTCGTGGATGTTATAACAGAAATTGGTAGATGAGCATGAAGTAAGGATTTTATGGTTCATTAATTTTACCCTTAATTATGCCCCCTTAAAACTTAGTATCTAGGGCTTATTGAAATTGCAGCCTTTTGAACACAACTCCTCCTTACTTTTTGTCTTTATTTAAATGAAACTTGGTCAATGTCATCACCATAATTTGTAGATGTACATGGATCAAGGATTTTATGGCTCATTTATTTCCCTGAATTATGCCCCCTTAAAACTTAGTGCCTGGTGCTTATTGAAATTGCAGCCTTGTGAAGGCAACTCCTCCTAACTTTTTGTTTTGATTTAAATGAAACTTGGTCATTTTCAATTTGGTTCTGTCAAAATAAGTAGTGTCTATAATTATTTTCGTGAAACAGCAGCAAAGTGGCGGCGTATTTTGTGACGATGGCACTCTTGTTTTGTGTTGGTTTCATTTGTGAAATGCCATGTTAGTGGGTAGTAATTGAAATTGGACATAATAAATGAAAAATAGGTGGTTAATCTTCCTAATTTGTTTAGATGTTTACCAATGCGTTTGAGTACATTTAGTTGCTTAGAGGCCTTTCGGCAAATGGTGCTGACATGTGAGTTGAATGACAGGAGAAAATCTAGGTTAACGCCAAGCAATTTTACTTCTTCATCACTTTCAATTGTTATGTTATTAAAAGAGAAGTTTAGATTTTGTGTGTCTTTTGACCTAAAGAAATTGCTTGGAACTTCTCTGGGTTAGCTTTCATTTGATTTATAGAGAACCATTTTATTAGAGATAGGCTTTCTTCTTCCAGTGTCTTGACAAGGTCTGGTATGGAGCAACTTGTATATGAAATGGTGTTGTTGTCTGCATAATTGTAGAGTTTCGATTTCTGTACAAAGTGAAAAATGTCATTAATAAAGATGTTAAAGAGTACAGGTCCTAGGATACTCCCCTGGGGGACTCCCTTAATCAAAGTCTGAAAAGTACTGCAGGTCTTTCCAATTTTCACACATTGTTTTCTGTTTGAAAGGTAGCTCTGGATTAGATCTGAGGCAGAGTTTGATAGCCCATAATATTCAAGTTTCAGTAATAATAAATCATGTGGTAGACAGTCAAGGCTTTGGAAAGATCCATAAGAATAGCGGCAAGGTATTTATTATCATCGAGATACATTTTCCAATCTTCAACAACTTTCAGTAGAGCTGTGTTGCATCCATATCCAGGTCGAAAAGCACTCAAATAAGGATTGAAAAGATGTTTAAAGTGTTCCATGATCTGTGTATAGATTGCTCTTTCAAAGACTTTTGACATGACAGGTAGAAGGCTAACTGGTCTATAGTTGCTTTTATCCAAGAGGCTATTTTTCTTGTGTATTGGTACAACTTGTGCAATTTTCATGTTGTCAGGAAAGATGGAGTTTTCAAAGCTGCGATTTATCAGGTTAGTAAGAGGGTCAGCAATTACTGAAGAGCATATTTTTAACATTTTTATAGAAAGTCCATCATTTCCAGTGGCTTTTTTTACATTCATATTTTTAGCTCAGATGTGCTCAGGTGAGCTTTTGTGATCATTGAATGTCCGTCGTCTGTCGTGCGTCGTCCGTCGTCCGGGCGTCAACAATTTAAGTGTTTACACTCTAGAGGCCACAAATATGACCCAATCTTCATAAAACTTGGTCAGAATGTTCCCCAGGTCACAAGGATGAACCCTATTGAAAATGGGAAGGATCCATGCCATATCACGGGAAAAGGAGTCTTATTGACAATTTTCTTGTTTACACTCTAGAGGCAACAAATATGGCCCAATCTTCATGAAACTTGGTCAGAATGTTCCCCAGGTCACAAGGATGAACCCTGTTGAAAATCGGATGAATCCATGCCATATCACGGGAAAAGGGGCCTTATTGACAAATTTCTTGTTTATGCTCTAGAGGCCACAAATACGGCCCAATCTTCATGAAACTTGGTCAGAATGTAGGCCAGGTCACAAGGATGAACCCTATTGCAAATGGGAAGGATCCATGCCATATCACGGGAAAAGGGGCCTTATTGACAAATTTCTTGTTTATGCTCTAGAGGCCACAAATATGGCCCAATCTTCATGAAACTTGGTCAGAATGTAGGCCAGGTCACAAGGATGAACCCTATTGAAAATCGGAGGGATCCATGCCATATCACAGGAAAAGGGGCCTTATTGACAAATTTCTTGTTTATGCTCTAGAGGCCACAAATATAGCCCAATCTTCATGAAACTTGGTCAGAATGTCGGCCAGGTCACAAGGATGAACCCTATCGCAAATGGGAAGGATCCATGTCATGTCACGGGAAAAGGGGCCTTATGACAATTTTCTTGTAAACACTCTAGAGGCCACTAATATGGTCCTATCTTCATGAAACTTATTCAGAATGTAGGCCAGGTCACAAGGATGAATGTATTGAAAATGGGGAGGATCCATGCAAAATCAAGGGAAAAGGGGCCTTATTGACAAGTTTCTTGTTTATGCTCAAGAGGCCACAAATATGATCCAATCTTCATGAAACTTGGTCAGAATGTTGATTATGTCACAAGGATGAACCCTATTTAAAATGGGATGGATCCATGCCATATTACAGGAAAAGGGGTCTTAATGATTGTTCTCATGTTACACTCTAGAGGCCAGCCATTGTTTGGTCCAAACTTCATGAAAGTTGGTTTTTTATTATCTTCTTTATGATATCTGCCTATTTAATTGCTGTGACATCCCAGTGGTCAAAAAGAATCAGGTGAGCGATCTAGGACCATCATGGTCCTCTTGTTTATTTTCTTTAGAACAAAATCAGTCGATATTGGTTTGAAAGAAAGTGCTTCCTTGATATTTGAATTTTCATTGATTTTCACTATGCTTTCATGGTGTTCATCAATTTTTATAATAATAATAGTTAAAACCCATAATAGTTTTGCAACGTTTCAGGAGTAATTAACTTTAACAGTATTAACCAAGGTTTCCTAATGATTTTCATTAGGAAACCTCGGTTAACACTGTCAAAGAACATATGGTCCAAAATGTTGCGGAACTATTACAGTTCCACTTCCTTAAACCCTGCATGTCAATTTTTTCAGATGTTCCAATCCTGCCTACAGAAAACCATTTGTTTAAACCAAGTCCACAAGAAATGCAGACCGCTAGGCAGTTTTGGTCACAGAATATGAAAGAAATGAAGTTTTTAACATCAGTCAAGTTTCAGGAACAACTGCCACAGGACAACTTGCCTGAGGTAATAAATGAAGTAATCCACAAATTTACTTTTCTATCCTGAGGTAATAAATGAAATAACCCGCAGAATTACTTCTTTATCCTGAGGTTATAAATGAAATGAGCCAGTGTGTGACATTTCCAACAATTTCATCTGTGTGCAAGGTACAAATGTTAAGCAGTGTAGATAATGATAATATGGCAATTATAATGTATGCTGACTGCCAGAAGAGAGATTAAGACCTTATCTTTTATATAGTGCATAGTGAAGACTCTGGTCAGACTGTGCAGATGCACAGGCTGGCCAGAAGCTTTGCTTTGCGCACATGTGAAATTGATGGAAATGTCACACACTGGCTCGAATAATAATAAACACAATAACTAAATTCAATCCCCAGGTTTATATATTGGAAAGATTTGAAAGTGTCCGTTAGAGGTACATATAAGAGGGAGGTAAAGCCAGTCTAAAATCTTTATTTCTAATTAAATCCAATATTGTGGGTTCTCATTTGAATCGTCTCAACAAGATAATAGTGCAATACTTAAATCTAAAATAAAAAAAAAAACCTTCTATCTGTAGCTAAACTAGACAAATTTTCTTAGAGCATGTCATTTTGCACATGCTTGTCATGCAGGGCTTGAAAATTCTACTTGTCCTGCATGATTTTTTCCGTCTTTGTCTATTAAAACAGGACCAGTGGATTTTGCAAAATTTCACTTATTAATTTTATGTTTCACTATATTTTGTTATATAGCAGGACAAGAAGAAATTTCAAGAATTTTCAAGCCCTGTCATGAAGTCATTTTGCTCCACTTAAATGACACCAAATAGGGGGAAATGGATGAAAGAATGGTGCATGTACCATGTATTAGGGCTCGTGTTTGACCCTTAAACAAGGTTTTTGACCCCTGAAAATTGGAAAATATCCTTTTCTGACCCTTAAACTTTGACCCCCTTGTTAGAAATTTCTAAGGGTAAAACTTGGGTTTATCCCTCAAACATTCTATGATGTACCTTATTTACTACATTAAATTTTCACAAATCATTTGCTTGTTTCATATCTTTACAAGAGAAGGTCAATTTTAACTTTCTAACCTGTAATTTCTACTGTAGATTTGTTCTTTCAATTGTTTTGACCCCTTTAAAATCAAATTTGACCTTGAGAATTTCATGGTTTAGGAGTCAATGACTCTTCAATTTCAAACACTAGCACAAGCCCTGACTGTATAGATTATTTCACTGGTTTGATGGTGAATTTATCAATTAAAAATCTACTATTATTTCTGGACAACCCACAGAAAAGATTTAAAGAAAATGTACCAATAAAATGAAATTTACAGAAAATATTTATTAATTCCTTTCAGCTTGTATGCAATGAGACTTTATCTTTTGTTTAGTTGGTAAATCCTTGTACTTGGTGAGTGCCACTTATTTAATCAGTTTGCTCAAGCCTGCAGATCCTTAGTACTGCCAGGAAACTATTTTCTATTGTCCCGGTTGAAAATTATCCTGGAAATGACAGAAATAAGTGGATATTTAGATCTGTCTATAATGATAAAAAGAGAACAACAACAAACAATGAAATAAGTTAATTCTGTGATGATAACTCTGCAGGTGACGTTTATTGGTAGAAGCAATGTTGGAAAGTCTTCACTCATCCAGGCTATGTTTCAAGAATCCGATGTTGTTGTGAAAACATCAAAAACACCCGTAAGTACTCGTACCAGTAATCTGAAAATGGAACATCTTGGCCCAAGGTTATAAAACTATTCTCAAATCTGAATTTTCTGAAATTTCAACTTGAGACTAAAGCCTTAATTCTACTGTAATAATTATAAAAATGCGTGAACATAAATGACACTATTAATAAGTTGTTATAAACAACAACTTATTAATATGACCTGTTATATTCCTGTATTTACGTAAATTTGCACCTAAGAATGAGAAAAGTTTTATAATTTCAGACCCAGATTCATTATGGATTATACATATTGGCATTTTCATTCTATAATTAACCCTTATCTTTTTGTACTTTTAATTTCGTTTCAAAAATTATACCAGTTTTGAGTTTATTCAATCAGAATGTCTTAATTTTTTTCTCACAATAATTACAAAGAAAGACAGTTGATAAAGAAAATATCTGCATGTCTGTTAACAATGATGTTGGCCTAAACTGTCTACCAAAGGTTTATGCACAGCAGAAATATATACAGTCAACAGCATTTGTTGGGTTAAAGGCAGTGATTTCAATCTAATGTTTCATTCTTTTTTCAAAAGTTTCAATAAGCAATGAATTATACTTGATTAAGATCAAGAACGTCTGATAGGATCAAAAGTCATCATAGTCAAGCTTCTAACAGATTTTGCTGGAAACACATCTGGTTTAGGCTAATAGCTATGATGTCTAGGTAAGAGAAGTTTTCTTGTGCTTAAGATGAAAATATTTGAGAAATATGAAAGAAATTGCATTCTGATTTGCTTTTAAGTTAAACACAAATTTGGCAAAGCTTCCATTCTTTAACATTAAGTTTTGCGCATTTTTGCATCCTAAACATGTGGAAAATTATATTATTTTGATAGATCAGTGCCAAACTATTGTAAACGCATATATTTACTGGCAGTAACAGTGGTTATGCACTGACCCCTTGAATATGACAAGAATAAGGCTTTAAGGTTTTGATATACATGTGTACACTTGTGTATTTCTTTTGACAGGGTCACACAAGACTGTTGAATTTCTTCGAGGTTAAGAATCATTTCCGGTTGGTTGATGTTCCTGGGTACGGTTACAGAATGCCAGAGGATTATCCTCAAATGGTCGAAACTTTCCTCAAAACAAGAACTAGGTTTGTACTCGGATTTAACCCTTTACTGTTTTACAAAATTTTAGACCTGTCCAAATTCAAAGGTTTTGCAGTCGAAAATTTAAAGTGGATTTAATTTGAAAAATAACCATTCAGTAGGGTAGAAAATAGTGTGGAAAAAGAAGAAATTGCTTGTCAGAAGCAATCATAATGTTTTCTCAATCATAAAACCACAGGCACTCAAAAAGCAGGGATTAAACAGGAAATGGTTAAATTAAAGTTATCTCAACCCAAGTCAAGGCAGGTGTTGTATATTTCCTAGGCTCTTTACTGAGAAAAATTGACTAATAGAGAATAGCATGTTAGTGTCTTGAAATATCAATGTTATCTGGTCATGGTTTGGAGAATTTATCATGACTAGGCATTGCTGACGCAGCCGAGACCAGATAATAATGATATTTAAAGACAGTTATAGTCCGCTTGACTCACATATGGACCAACCTTTTCACCAATTACATAGAATTGAGTTTGAATGAAGGATTTGTGTGTTGTTAAACTTAATTTCGGCTTAATACAGTCAAAACTGTCAATAGCTGCCACCCATGGGACAAAGCAAAATCGGCCACATACTGGAGTTGGCCGCTTAACAGAAAATTCTCGGGTGTCCGATGAGACAAACAAAAATTGGCCAATACCATAACTCCATCGGATGGCACACTGAAAATGTAGTATTCGTATCAAAAAGATTTTATATCAAAATCGGCGATAGGAGACCAAAACAAAGTAAATAATTCTTGAATAGCAACATTTACAATGATTTGTTCATTCACTATCAATATGTTCTCACCTTGGGAATGTAATCAGCATATGTAAACGAGTTGTATTTTGTCACAGGGACCTAGAATTAAATAAACTTTATGTGAGAAAGATGATAAACAAGATTTTGACACCGATAATGATCGTGATTACTTAAGATATATGTTATTATTCATTAGAAAAATTAGACAATTTAGAGTTCATTCCATGACAGTATAAATGCTCTGGAGATATGACGTTTTTAATGTTTATAGTTTTCACACAAGCGGGTTCCTGTGGATTTGGCGGCAATTTGTTTCACGTGCGCGGGATGTAAACAAGGTCGGGTTTTCCGGTATGCTTGACAATGTTAATTGACATCATTTGGAAAATCCCCAGACCTTTTCGACAAGCGGCAATTATTCCACGGAATTATCAAATACTAAACAAAAAAACGAAAAATTTTATGAATTTGTTATTTATTTTTTCATCTGTGTGTCATTTAATTTTCCCAAGAGGATGTGATTTTTGATGCAAAGAAGAGAAAAACAAAATGGTTATTATGATGAAAAATAAATACTTTCTGAGCTGATGAAGGGTAAACCCCTCTGAGATCAATCCGTCATAAAAACTTTTGATAGTTGGGACAAACTGCAATGCTAAGGTTTAATAGGCTTAATAATCGGAATATTAAAAATGTGCTACCGTTATCAATAAACTAACATGCTGGTCCCTCAGACAACACAAATTAGTAAACGTGTTGATTAGGTAAGCGTCACTGTAAATGCATACAATAATCCAGACACGTTTTCTGATTATTTGTTAATCAGACAGTCACCTGTCATAATTTGATGACTCGCGTGACCTCTTAAGGGGATATACAATGGATGCAATTCAGACAATTGAAGGTGACCGCCGGCCACATACGACAGATTGCAGCTATTCACAGTATCTTTAAAGAGAAAATTTGCGCGGGCTGACCTGAGTTGGCCCCGTACGGTAGTTTGGCCTCTATTCTCAGGTGACCTCTCGCACAGTTTTGACTGTACCTTTCCAAAAAATATGTTTTGAAAATAAGATGATTTCAAAATAATGATTTTGCCTATTTAGTTAATGTTAATATTCTCGCAGTTTCTGTTCTTGAACACGAGGGGTGATGTAGACTCTTTAGTAGAAGAAAAAGGTAAACATTGAGTATAAAAACATATAATTTTACACTAAACATTTGACAGATGAAATGTCCATTATTCCTTATTTGGACATGCTTATCATATTGACGGTCGTGTCATCTCTAACTTTAATATCACATGATTTTTACCATTATTACTCACCTTCTTATCAAGTTTTCCTCATGAAATTTCCAACAACTTTGGTAAATACTGCTTTTTGATTGGTCTTAACATGTGAATTTGGGGTTCATCTCAGAAGTAATAAAAACTATTATCTGGTCAAACAATTTCTGAACAAAGAGAGAATATATTCAAATTTGATATCCAAAGGTAGTAAAAATCTTCAACAAACATAATTTTGTAAAGATACTCCATTTTATACTAAGACAACTCACTTAAAATCTTAAACTTTTGATTTGGCCTCAATACAAATCAGTACTTTTTTTGGTTATTCTATTTTCTGTTCCATTTAATTCAGACACAAGTAGGTAGGAAAGGCTGAAAGATATCATGTAGACAGATGATCTAAATGATTATTTTACATTAAAAAATTCTGAAAAACAAAACTCATCATGGTATTTGTTGGAAAATATGATATGACAAAAGTGATTGGTATCATTCATTCATTTCTGTGTTTTTTCGACAAAATGATGGTCCATATAGAAGTCAAACAGTCTATTCAATAAATTCTTTAAAATAAAAGAAATTCGGGTTAAAGTGTATGCATTTTTTTCTAAAAATAGACTTACTAATGATCTGATATCCTGTTATGTTATCAGACCAGTGATATCAGGTCAATACAGGTTTCATTGCAGGATAAATTGATCTATCTTATAACTATACAAATATCCATGTGATAACATCCAGTATGATTTTTTTTTTTATGATATCACATAGTTATTTTTAGAAAAATGATATTATGTGATTATTTTTAGAAACTTGTGTTTCAGTTAGAAACATCAACGAAAAAAAGACAAATAGAGGTTATAAGATAAACATAATACGTACCTAGTGTATTGTATGAAAAAAATATCTAACTTGGTTGTGAGAATTGATAACTATCTCGGCAGAGTCTCGACAATTTTTGATTCTCCCAACCTTGTTAGATATTTTTTTCATATAATACACTAAGTATGTATTATATATTTATATATATAGAATGTTTGTTTTATAATTAGGTTGTTGTAAATGTTGCCTATACAAACATTATATTTTGTGATATTTCTTGCATTTCAAAAGTCATTCACTTGAAAATGCAAAACAGTTTTAAAGTGCAATCATTATTTTCAAGGGAAATAACAATTAACAAATAACAATTAAAAATATTGTGGTTTACATAAATTTTGTTTTTGAAATTTCTTTTCTAAATAGGTTAACAATGAACTATTATTCTCAGCTGAGCACTTTAGGGTTTTCATTGTGCTGTTGCTTAAAGCTCTTTTCCTTGGAATCGAATCACCTTTGTCTTTCAAATTTGATTTGTTTAAATTTAAGTGGTACATATATGTACATTAGTGATGACCTTGTAATTTTCTTCCGTAGATTGGTTCGAACATATCTTATTATTGATGGGAATTCAAAGTTAAACCAAACAGATATGATTGGAATAAATATGGTGGAGGAGTTTCAAATACCTTATGTTGTGAGTCTTTGCTAGCCTGTTGATTTACCCCCTTTGTTAATGAAAAAATTGAAATAATGAAGAAAAATAAGACAACAATAAAAGGAGGGGGAAAAGGCTAAAACTAAATATTTTGATAGATTATTTTGCTGCAGAAATTGGGAGGAAATAAAAGTTCCTTATCCATGTTAGTATAGCTTGTAGAGTATTTATTTGGATAAAATAGGGTTCGTGATGTTTCAAAGAGTGTTAGATAAAAGTAAAACTATCATAAAGGATTAAATAAGAGCACACATACAGCCCTGCGTTCAGGATGAAAACTGACGAAACCTTTTGGCAATGATAACCCCTTTTGCACATATACATGTGTGCAAAGGGGTTATCATTACCAAAATCATTTGCAAACATTTTTACAACCTGAATGCAGGGCTGGAGCCTATGCTTCACTGATTGATGCTTGTTAGTATATGTACAGTTGAGTAAATGGCACAGTCCTTACAAAATGCATTTAGAGTTATCTCCCTTGATAGTGTTGGTTGCTCTTTTGATTGTTTACTTACATTTCAAGTTTTTAGTGAATACCTCAAGTGATACTGCAAATATCTGAAAATGTCAAAATTTTTTGTGCATTATGACCTTGGAGACAAAAACAACAAGGAAAACACAGGGGCTATAGCAATACTTAGGGTTTCTTCAGAAAATAGCCGAGCTAAATTTTTTTAGACCAATAGAAATTTTTTGTTTACACCCTTAGACTTACAGTTAGACTTTCAGAGCCACTTTTAGTTTGATGCTAGTCCATTCGATGTTTAGGAAGATACAGATACTCGACTTAGACAGAAAGGATTTTCAGTTTCCCCTCTTTCCAAAACCTTGGAGATATAAAGCTGATTTTCGAATGTAAACTAGCATCAAAAGTATTTTGCATAGGTAAATTAAAACACTTGGGCCAAAGAAATGTTTTATTTTAGATGCTACTTAAATATACACAAAGAAAAAAGTATTTTAAAACTCAATTTAAACAAAGGCGAACTGAAGTCACTTGACATACTAAAGACACAAGAATTTTTTCAGTGAAGCTTATAATCTTTAATGAAAGGGAAAAATGACAAACTAAACCAAGTCAGCCATTTCATCTAAAAAATAGTCATTTTCATCAAAAAAAAAAAAAAAAAGGCCGTTGTAACAAGAATATGTTTTCAGCCAACATTTATGCCCCCTTCGAAGAGGAGGGGGTATATTGCTTTGCACATATTGGTCGGTCCATCTGTAGACCGTTTTTTGTCCAAAGCATATCTCAATAAAGTATGCAAGGTAAAATCATGAAACTTCACAGGTGGATAAATCTCATTGAGTATAGGTGCAGTGCATAAGAACCATAACTATACTCATCATATTTTGTGAGTTATTGCCCTTTGTTGATTGACAAAGAATAGGCCATTGACCTGATTTAATTGGGGGGGGGGGCAAAAATGTTTTACAAACATCTCTTTTTATAAGGCTGCATCGCCTAAAACAGGTGAGGTTTCAAATTGATAATTGCCTCTAGTTCATGATTAATTTTCTCGATAACCATATGTGAATATCCAAAAGCACCAGCATTTATGGCACTCACTCTTCTCCTCATAGCCTTGATCAGACAATGCATATCAATGCAGAAATAACTCTTGCAGCACCTATCACAGCAATGCCGAATTTTTAATTGAAGGTACTAGTTTACATATTTTTCAGCAATCAAATAAATGTGCCACATAAGATCTATTTGGTTCGGATCTGGCTTTATATAAAGTACTTTTGTATCTAGATGATATAGATGTTGCAATACTTTTTTCTTTGTGTTTAGTTCAAAGTTTATTTAATTGCGAGCTTAGTTTTGTAATTCTTTTAACTGTATCAAACAATTATATTGTAATTATGCTTTTGCATCAATAGATCCATGGCATACAAATTAACATTTTTCCCTCTGTCTGTCTGCAAAACATTTTACCCAGCATGCTGAAATTAGAACATTTCCTCATGATTTCAACACTATTAAGATTTTATGCTCATGTTTGGCATGAAGGTTCTCATCTATAAAGGACAAGGTCATCTGACAAGATAAAGGTCATTTAGCAAGGTCAAACTTAAAAAAAAAATATGGGGGCATTAGTGTTTTACAAACACGTCTTGCTTTTTATGTCTTTTTTTCTTAATATAGTTTAAGACAGACCTTCCTGTTAATTGATGGGGCAAGGGGTTTCTATGGAAGTGATGTACACAAATGTGATTTACTTGAGGAATGGCAAGTTCCCTATTGTGTATGTGTCTTTTTTTGGCCTAGAATTTCCATTTCTTAAAGGTTTACAGGAGAAACACTATCCAGTTTCTCTTTTGATCCTTGTTTTGAAAAATCAAATCCTTGGCAAAATTGTATTAAAATCAGAGTGGATGCACTGATTTGAGGACATCATTTGTTTTGATATTTTTTTCTATACTTTTCTGGTTTCAAACAATAACATCAGAGGTAAAGACTAAGATTGGACTGAATATAGGTGCAGGCTGATCTTTGTCTATACCTCCAGTCAAAGAATGAATATTTCAAGTTCAGCTTGAAAAGGGCTGAAAAATCCCCTAACATTCAACTTTTTTACTTCCCCTCCAAAAAATGTTTTATAGAACTAGAAAATAAAAAAAGAAATAAATGTCAATGATTAACTTTCTCAGTATTTTCTTAACAGAAATAGAGAAAAATCTAAACCTTGTTGACTTTCAATTGTTGTTTACAACTTTTTTTTAGCTCACCTGAGCACATCGTGCTCAAGGTGAGCTTTTGTGATCATTGGATGTCCGTCGTCCGTCGTCAGACGTCAACAATTGAGGTGTTTTCACTCTAGAGGCCACAAATATGGACCAATCATCATGAAACTTTGTCAGAATGTTCTCCAGGTCGCAAGGATGAACCCTATCGAAAATGAGAAGATTCCGTGTCATATCAAGGGAAAAGGGGCCTAAAAGACAATTTCCTTGTTAACACTCTAGAGGCCACAAATATGGTCCACTCATCATGAAACATGGTCAGAATGTTCTCCAGGTCACGAGGATGAACCCTATCGAAAATGAGAAGGATCTGTGCCATATCACAGGAAAAGGGGCCTAAAAGACAATTTTCTTGTTTACACTCTAGAGGCCACAAATATGGTCCAATCATCATGGAACTTTGTCAGAATGTTCTCCAGGTTGCAAGAATTAACCCTATCGAAAAAGGGAAGGATTCATGCCATATCACGGGAATAGGGGCCATAAAGACAATTTTCTTGTTTACACTCTAGAGGCCACAAATATGGTCCAATCTTCATGAAACTTTGTCAGAATGTTGGTAAGGTCACAAGGATGAACCCTTTTGAAAATGGGAAGGATCCATGCCATATCACGGGAAAAGGGACCTTAAAGACAATTTTCTTGTTAACACACTAGAGGCCACAAATTTGGTCCAATCTTCATTAGACTTAGTCAGAATGTTGGTGAGGTCACAAGGACGAACCCTATCGAAAATGGGAAGGATCCATGCCATATCACGGGAAAAAGGACCTTAATGACAATTTTCTTGTTAACACTCTAGAGGCCACAAATATAGCCCAATCTTCATGAAACTTTGTCAGAATGTTGTTCAGGTCACAAGGATGAACTTTATTGAAAATGGGCAGGATCCATGTCATATCACGGGAAAAGGGGCCATAATGACAATTTTCTTGTTTACACTCTAGTGGCCACAAATATGGTCTAATCTTCATGAAACTTGGACAGAATGTTTGCTAGTTCTCAAAGATGAACCCTATTTAAAATGGGAAGGATCCATGCCATATCACAGGAAAAGGGGCCTTAATGACATTTTTTTTGTTTACACTCTAGAAGCCACAAATATGGTCCAATCATCATGAAACTTGGTCAGAATGTTTGTTAGGTCATGAGGATGAACTCTTTTGAAAATGGGAAGGATCTGTGCCATATCACGGGAAAAGGGGCTTTAATGACAATTTTCTTTTTAGAGCTCCAGACGCCACAAATGTGTCCAATCTTCACAAAACTTGGTCAAAATGTTTGAAAGGTCACAAGAATGAACTCTGTTGAAAATGGGAAGGATTCATGCCATATCACAGGAAAAGGAGTCTTAATGATAATTTACTTGAAATAAGTCTAATGGCCACAAATATGGCCCAAACTTGGTGAAACTTGGTATATGTAAAAAACTATCTTCTTTAAGACATCTGCCTTTTTATTTGATGTGATGTTCAAGTGATCAATGAGAGTCAGGTGAGCGATCTAGGACCATTATGGTCCTCTTGTTTAAATTGGAACAAGTCTGAATTCGAAGGGGTCAAAACTGATAGAATTACAGTTTGACCCATATACTGATAGATTTGAATTTTGTTGCAGACAAGTTGACAATCTTTTTGGTATTTCAACCTTATAAGTAAATTGAAAGCAGGCAGTGGCCCAGTTACTCACGATAAAATACCCTTTTGTTGTTCACTCATTGAAATATGAATAGGTCCTGTGCTGAATCAAACAATTATCCAGTATATGATAATTTGAAATACCTCAGTTATTTCTTAAGGTAGTGGACCTTTAATTGTTTTGTAATGTCTCAAAAGTAATTAATTGTAACAGTGTTGACCGAGGTTCTACATTGTGAAAGACCGTTTTTCGGAAATGATGCGGAACAATTACGGGTCCACTGCCTTAAAGAAATTCACTTCAAACTTGAGTTAGATGATGTGAAAGAACATTAATATCAATATGTGAGCTATCAAATGACCTGTCTTCATTATCAAGGGAGAAGACTAGAAATGTACTTTGACTCTTTTATTATCCCCCACATAAAAATTTTTTCGGGGGGATATTGTTTTTGCCATGTCCGTCCGTCCTTCTGTCCGTTCTTCCGTCCGTCCGTCCGTCCAACATTCGTTTCCGCGCTATTTCTTGAAAACTTTAGACCGGATTTCAATGAAACTTGGCACACAGCTTCACTACAATGAGGATATGCGCATATCGTCGGGGTTACCCGGTTCGACCGTCGAATTTAGAGTTACTGCCCCTGACTGTTTAAGCCATATACATACAGAGTGATATTCGTTTCCGCGCTATTTCTTGAAAACTGAAGACCCGATTTCAATGAAACTTTGCACACAGCTTCACTACAAAGAGGACATGGGCTTATCATCAGGGTTACCCCGTTCGACAGCCGAATTTAGAGTTACTGCCCCCTGACTGTTTAAGCCATATACATACATAGAGATATTCGTTTCCGCGCTATTTCTTGAAAACTATAGCCGGATTTCAATGAAACTTGGCACACAGCTTCACTACAATGAGGACATGCCCATATCGTCGGGGTTACTGGGTTCGACCGTCGAATTTAGAGTTACTGCCCCCTGACTGTTTAAGCCATATACATACATAGTGATATTGTTTCAGCGCTTTTTCTTGAAAACTATAGACCGGATTTCAATGAAACTTGGCACACAGCTTCACTACAATGAGGACATGGGCATATCGTCAGAGTTACCCGGTTCGACAGCCGAATTTAGAGTAACTGCCCCTGACTGTTTAAGCAATATACATACAGAGTGATATTCGTTTCCGCGTTATTTCTTGAAAACTGTAGACTGGATTTCAATGAACTTTGGCACACAGCTTCACTACAAAGAGGACATGGGCATATCGTCAAGGTTACCCCGTTCGACAGCTGAATTTAGAGTTACTGCCCCTGACTGTTACAGCCATATACATACATAGTGAAATTCGTTTCCGCGCTATTTCTTGAAAACTATAGACCGGATTTCAATGAAACTTGGCAAACAGCTTCACTACAAAGAGGACATGGGCATATCGTCAGGTTTACCCCGTTCGACAGCCAAATTTAGAGTTACTGCCCCCTGACTGTTTAAGCCATATACATACATAGAGATATTCGTTTCCGCGCTATTTCTTGAAAACTTTAGCCGGATTTCAATGAAACTTGGCACACAGCTTCACTACAATGAGGACATGCACATATTGTCAGGGTTACTGGGTTCGACTGTGGAATTTAGAGTTACTGCCCCCTGACTGTTTAAGCCATATACATACATAGAGATATTCGTTTCCGCCCTATTTCTTGAAAACTATAGACCGGATTTCAATGAAACTTGGCACACAGCTTCACTACAATGAGGACATGCGCATATCATGGGGGTTACTGGGTTCGACCGTCGAATTTAGAGTTACTGCCCCTGACTGTTTAAGCCATATACATACATAGTGAAATTCGTTTCAACGCTATTTCTTGAAAACTATAGACCGGATTTCAATGAAACTTGGCACACAGCTTCACTACAATGAGGACATGTGAGAATACCTGTACCTTAGTTTGATATTAACTCCATTGACAATGAAAATATGTTCGGCGGGGGATATCAATTCAACAAATTTGCTTGTTCCCCTTTAAATCTTGACTGTTTTGAGAGAATCCCTTGGAACAGATGTTACTTTTTTCCTAAGCAATTCCTTCTTTGATTACAATGTTTTCCATCCAATTGACTCTCTTCAGTTTTTTTTTTTTTTTTTTTCCTTTTTTTCCTTTTTTTCCTTATTTGTTTTAAGTCTGCTTAAAATCAATAAGATCATTTTCCCACTTAAGATGATGTTGAGTATAATGGGCCTCAAGAGGTTGAATTGGGATTGAAATGTTATTCCTGTTGGCAAAGGTCATGGTCACATCTAAAGGCCAAACACTGGGTGCCTGAAATACATAATCCATAACTATTCTTATAAATTTAAATGTATTTTGACTTTGATTGCCTGTAAACAAATTTGACTATGTATCAAGACTATGTAATCATTTTTACTTTCCAGTTTGTGATTACAAAGATAGACAAAGTTCAAACATCTGTATTACTCAGAAACCTGTTAGAAATACAAAAAGTCATGAAAAGGGCTAAGTTCTGTTTTCCACAACCATTCCTTGTCAGGTAAGATATTCTGTTCTAATTTACAGGTTAATTATATATAGGATATTGAATGAGTGGTCATGGAATACTGAATTTATTAAACGAGTCATCTATAAACAGATAAAAAACAAGGCTGCGACAAGTTTTTATCTGTTTTAAATGACGAGTTTAATAAATTCTTTTTTTTTTTATGAGCACAAATTTTATATTCTATTTATAACTTGACCAAAATTTTTTCGTAAAATCATCAAAATTCTTGAAATTCAACATTGCAATTTTCCGTGAAATGTATAACGCCGTTTAAAGCTGACGTCACAATAGATACATTATGACGTAATTTTTGAGGTTACAAAATAGTGTCGCGCTTCGTTCTGAGCTCATTTGCATAGTTATTCCACTAGTGTAATAACACCCGTGTAATATCAAAAATATTCAACGGGTTTATTTCACTCCCGCAACGTAGGTCATATTTTAATTCATCTTCTGTAAATACCTTGGTATAAAATTCATAGAAATTGGAATCAAAACATGTCATGGCATTTAACCTTTTAACCCTTGTCTTGCTGAACCTGGAATATTCCTGTTTTTGAAGGAGGTATAAAAAAAAGATCAGTCTGCACATATGTGCAGACTGATCTTAGTCTACACCACCTGTTAATCCCCATTCAAGGTAGAACTCTTAATGAAGTTAATTATAAAAAGAAAGATTGCCCTACATCCTTGGTCTTTAAGGCTTCCAGTACTTTGAAATTAGAGCAATTCTGAAAGAGGATTGTAATTCAGCATGACAAGGGTAAAGATTGAAATATTGTAAATTCTAAGTTACATATCATTGCCTATTCCATTTCAGCGGTTTGACTGGAGAGGGTATTCCACTTTTACAAACATTTACAACCTATGTGACAGGAAACATGGCAATAGAAGGAATGTGATAAAAGGTTGTGGTGGATCATTGCCTTACATCAATCATAATACAGGCATTTTAGCTCATCTGTTCACTAACATTTTGTCGCTAAGGGTAGCTGTTGACCATCATGTGACATGTATTGTCTTTTACCTTGTAGACAGTTTAGAAAACTATAAATTTTGCTTATTTAACCAGCCCTGCTTTCAGAATGACAAAACAGTGTGAACAGTTGGCTAATTATACCCTGCTTTGCATGTGCACTTGCATGCAAAGTATTCAGTTAACAACATCGTGAAATTGACAAGATGAATCATTTTGGAATGATTTAGGAATAAAATTGAATGAGTGTGTGGAGCGAGTTTTGAGTGAGTTTAATGGGAGGTAATCCTTTACCGTAAATTTTGTTCAAGATGAACAAAATTTGTGATATTGATTACCTCCCTTTAATAAAAAATACATTCAAGTTTTCTACATGGCTTCCTATTTCTTCAAGAACATATGAGACGCTAATAATTTGAATTATGTTAGTAAAATCGCGATTTTTCTCAATTAAAACTTATATTGAATGACGTTGGTTATTCTATATTTTTCAATGGGTTTTAGCATTTTTGAATGGTTTGAGTGAGTGTTTGGATTGAATGAATGGAGCGCTGAGTGAGCAATTTAGAATGGTTTTGATTGAGGTGAATGTCAATTACACAATGTAACTAACTGCACCCCTCTTTGCATGTGCACTTGCGTGCAAAGGGGAATATAATTGGCAAACTGTTTTGTCATCCTGAACGCAGAGCTTATAATTGGTCGGAATTATTGTCTTGGTATCTTGTACATGTTCAAAATTAGTGAGCTAGGGAAAAAAAAGCTCTATCTGCCTTGGTATAACTGAAAAGGTTGTTAAAAGTGAGGTGAAACCACATACAAACAAACAAATAAACAAACAGAAATCTTCCATAAACACTATATTTATTGATGGATGTTAAAATGACTTTGCACAATTATTCCCCATCATGATAATATATACCATATCAAGCCAATTTTAGATATCTCCAAGGCCAAGGTCACAACTCAAGTTCGAAGGTTAAAATTGAGCTCTTATCAGTTTTTATCAAAATGGAAATAGGCTTTTGTTTATATATTGGCTCAGCTGTTATGATTTAAATAACAATACATAGATAAATAACACTATTGTATAATTGTTGTCTATTTTGATAGCTCACCTGAGAACCATAGTGCTCCTTCCTCTTCCTTTTTTCTGAGTTATTACCCTTCATAAAATTTATTACTTGTTCATTGGATATTTACATTTTCTCTGAGAACACAAGAGATATTGACGAGGAATATGTTTTTGGTCTGTCTTGTAGAGGGCATACATGTTTTACAAACATCTCTTGGTCTAACTTTGTGCCATTCAAGTTCATTTGCCAAATTTATATTTTCAATTAAAAAGATAATTTTATTTCGATAAGTAAAACGCATGTAACAAACAGCAATACATGTCCTTGCGACATGACTGTGCTGTACACCATTGGCATTGTTGCAAATCCTTGTAATGTATTTCTTCTAATAAACATTCCTGGGAGCTATACATAACATGGTCATGGAGCTTTTATTTAGTATGCATTTTCTGATTTAATAAAATCATTAATTAGTCTTTTAGGCCCTTAAATTTTAGGTAAATTTGCTCTAAACAATCATATAAAAGATTTAGGCATTTTAAGTGGGTTATCTTAGTGAAAAATGTACAGGTTCTATTATTAGGGAGGATGCTTTTATTAGGTGAAATACGGTACATACACTTGATTAAAGCTGTAGTGACGAGGTTGTGCCGTAGCAAAAAGATAGGTGTCGAATTCCAATCCCATTATCTTCAAAATGATTTTTGTAACGGTAGAATACTCATTCTAGATGCAGAAAATCAGCTTTTTGTTAGTTCGAATGGGGTTTTACGCCGCTTGCAACAATTTTTCAAGTGAAACGCGGCGGCTGAAGCACCTAACAATGAGTTCCTGGTATTTCCCACACCCGTTTCACAATCACACTCTTAACTAGCCTCCAGCCGCTATCCCACATAGGTCTACGATTATCGACCCATCGGTGGAAGCCAAATAGTCGGAAAGGATGAGCGTCGCCATAGGGAATCGAACCAATGATCTATAAATTGACAGTCCTATGACGGCGACATGCAGAAAATCACCCAAGCGGGAAACGTTTGGAACTAGTCAGGCTGCATAGCACTCGAAGTCTGACTTGGACCGACAGTTTACGTTTTATCTATAGATACTTTTGTCAATATAATGCCTCATTCATATTGAATGGGCAATTGTTTGTATTTCATGTAAACATTCTTACTCAATATTAAAGACAAATTCGTTGCAGCGAGTCACACAATAGCTCGTTATTCATGAACGAACGAGGGTTTTAATCTTCTGTCCTTAAGATGTGTTTTTGTGGTTTGTACAGAATTAGAATTAAATGGTACTAAATCGAAGTTCTAAGAAATGGGAACCCCTTTATAAATCTTTACAGACTCGACAATTGACATGCATACAGCTACCTGAATAAGCTCCTTTCTGTCCGTTCTACACATATCTTTTCTATTATATTACGGAGCTTCAAAGCCTTTACACGTTTGAAGAATGAACTCTTCCTTTTCAGCGTGACAAGATTTTAATCTATGTCTTTTGGGTATTTCTTCTGAATTTCGGAAAAATAATTATAGGCCTAAAATCCAAGTGGTCAGGTGACGTCGTGTACAACGTTCCGAACGTCCACCCTGTCACTATTAAAACGAATCCTATCGAAAAAAATTTCGGCCAAATGACTTCAAATTAAGACAGGGCACACGTAATACCTTTTCCTTCGACTTCATAATTTTTTCAAGTTTTCATCTGACAGTCTAAGAGGAAAAGATATTTACGAAGGAAGACTTAATAAATGAGGTATTTCATCTTCTGACCCGGGTACTCGTTAAAGTCCGTTTGACTTCTATATGGACCAACCTTTTCTCTTTTTTTTAAAAAATGCGTTTAAATGAAGGATTTCTATGTGGTAAAATCTTAATTTCCACTCTTAGACACGAGGAGTAATGGAGGCTGTTTAGTAGTAAGAAAATGTAAACAAATATTAAAAACACGTGGTTTTATACTAAATATTTGACAGAATAAATTTCCATTATTCCTTATTTGGAATAGCTAATTAGCATATATACGGTTATGTCATCTTTAACTTAAACATCACGTGATTTGTTCCCTTAATACTCGCCGGCTTATCTAGTTTTTCTCGTGAATATCCCAACAACTTCGTTAAATGATTCATTTTGATTGGTCTAAATATGTGAATATGGGGTTCATCCCAGAATAGATAAAAAACTATCAATTATCTGGTCAAACGGTTTTTGAACAGAAAGAGAATACACTCAGATTTGAGATCCTAGCAGAAGTAAATATCATCGACGAAATTAATTTTACAAAAGTATTCTCTTTTATACTAAAACGACTTACTTAAAACCATACACTTTTGACTCAGCCCCTATGCAAATCAGAACTATTTTTGAATAGAAAATAGGCCGTTCCATTAATTACAGTCACAAGAAGGTATGAAGGGCCG
Source organism: Fragum whitleyi (assembly GCA_948146395.1). Classification (NCBI taxonomy): domain Eukaryota; kingdom Metazoa; phylum Mollusca; class Bivalvia; order Cardiida; family Cardiidae; genus Fragum; species Fragum whitleyi. The sequence continues at coordinate 5,544,479 of OX411549.1, forward strand.
AGAGTTAACATGCAGACGGACGGACAAATTCATTATTTTACATTCACAAATTCTGAAAAGCAAATTTCTTCTCGGAATTATATGGAAAATATGATATAACAAGAAAAAATACGTTTCATTATTTCGATTCTTAAATGTTCGGCAAACTGTTGGTCCATATAGAAGTCAAACGGACTATACTATGGCATTTTATATGGCAAACGCGCATGCGTCGTGTTCGAGAATTTATCGATTTCACATAATCATGCGTGAATTGAATTCCAACAGCGAATTATACCAAATTTAGTATGATTGATTGAAAAATAAAATTATGCCCCCCAAAATCCGGATAACTTTTTAACAACCCTCGCATATAGTCCTTATTAACCTTTTCCGGGTCATGCTTATACAACAAATAATGGGAAGTAACTCGGTTACACAGTCTATCACGATCACAAATTTAATTATTTCCCTTTTCTTGTTTATGTCATAAAGTATTAACAGTAGTCAAATAGGAAAATTTTAAGCTGTCAAAAAGAAATAAAAAAGAATAAAATTTAAACTGGAAAAATTGTTTTGTGGTTATAAACTCACTTATGAAGTAGAGGAGGCTAATTTGTTTAACCCTGTCTGTCCATCCGTCCTGGTCCGTCTACCTTTCTCTTTTCCGGACATTAACTCGAGAACGAAGTGACCCAGAATCGTAGAATTTTATATTACCAAGGAGGTGGCCTACTATTTTTCAGTCACGACGATCGAAGGTCAATTTCACAATTGAATTTTGTCCGAAAGCCGATTACGGAAATGAGAAAAGCGGCGGGGGTGGGGGATATTAATCCGCTTGGCGGCAGATCTCGTTACTTTTGAGTTCGTGCTGTTTATCTCGTAATGAAAATTTCAGGAAAATATTATCATATTATCTTCAAGGAAGCCATCATTTTGTCTAAGCCAAGTGTTATATTTTTTTTAAAAATTATAATACCCTTAGTATCTATTCTTAGAGACTTTAAATCTTAAATCAAATCTAAGTTGGGAATAACCCTACGCGGACCGGATTCGAACGGCGCGGAATAGAACTATTGAAATTTTAGGTTTACAAGACCAATGAGCTTACCACTTAGCCAATGAGGATATCCCCTGACGCAAGTTATATGCATTGTTTATAGAGGATAGTCTGGTAGTGTCTTAAAATACCAATGTTATCGAGGTTGGGAGAAATTATCACGACGAGGCTTTTCCGCGTTACGTACGAATTGTCCTCAAACGAAGCATAGCTGACAAATACCCGACGTGAGCCGGTGTCGAACCCACGCTGACAACAATATACATATAATTGGTTTACAAGTCCAATGCACTAACCACTGAGCCACAGAAGATCTTCCCTGACGCAGGTGTCAGAAATTGTCAGAATTGTATTTAAACCTACGAGGCTATGCGGGACAGTGGTGGGAGTGGTCTCCCATAACACACTCCCCCTAAAGAGTCATCATATATTGGTGCAATAAGCTTATCTAGGCAGTAATGTGCCATCTGAACTAACGAAGTCGTCGCAATGCCGACATAAATGTGTCAATGGCCAATCCCGGACGAGCCCCCATGTTACGTACGAACTGTCCTCGACCGAAGAGTAGCTGAAAAATATCCGACGTGAGCCGGTGTCGAACCCACGCGGACTACAGTATTTAAAAAAAAGATAGTAAATTATAAGTCCAATGCGCTAACCACTTAGACAAAGAAGATCTTTCATGACGGAGGTGTCAGACATTCTATTTAAACCTACGAAGCTATGCAGGACAGTGTTGAGAATGGTCTCCCATAACAGCCGAGTCATAATGATTTGTCGCAGCCGAGGTAGATAACATTGGTGTTTTGGGACATTAATGTATCATTTTCAGCACTGAACTATAATACACCATAAAAATTCAAAGAAATTCAGGTGAAAGTATATGCAAATTGTTTCTATATTAAAATAGACAGCCTGATGAGCATTTATGTAACATAGTTTTTCGATGGCTCGATCACACGGGACCGACCAAATGTCTCCAGTTATCGCATGATTCGAGAAACTTCAGAAAGTGCGCATAAAAAAAATATTCTGTGTGACTTGAAGACGCTTCACTGCGATTAAAACTTTATAAGGAATATTTTTGAAAATCATCAAACAAAACTAAAAACGTCAACAAACGTTGAAAAGAAAAGAATGCCAAACAGTCGGTGAGCTTGAAAATCTCATTCGGATTTCGGGAACAAATAGTGTATAATTAAACTTGAAAGGTTGAAAATCTTTTTTTTTTTCTTTTTTGCTGCTCAACTAAAATTTGCATTTGAGATTTTTAAGGTATTTCTGCTGAAGTGATATTTTAATTGCGTGGAAAATATGAAATTGATTTTTAGCTCACCTGAGCACGAAGTGCTCAAGGGAGCTATTGTGATCGATCGTTGTCCGGCGTCCGTCTGTCCGTCACGGTGTCAACTTTTTCTTCAAACGACAACTCCTCCTTAACTTATTGGTTAAAATCAACCAAACTTGGCAAGAATATTCCTTGGGTGGTCCCTTGTAAAAACTGCTCAAATGAAAAGGATCGGTGCCATATCACGGGAAAAGGGGCCTTAATGACAAATTTCTTGTTTACACTCTAGAAGCCATAAATATGGTCCAATCGTCATGAAACTTGGTCAGAATGGTTGTTAGGTCATAAGGATGAAGTCTATTGTAAATGAGAAGGATCCGTGCCATATCTCGGAAAAAGGGGCCTTAATGACAATTTCGTCAACAATTTCTTTAAACGACATCTCCTCCTAAACTTATAAGTCAAAATCAACCAAACTTGGCGGAAATATTCCTTGGGTGGTCCCTTGTAAAAATTGCTCAATTGGAATGGATCGGTGCCATATCACGGGAAAATGGGCCTTAATGATAAATTTTTTGTTTACACTCTAGAAGCCACAAATATTGTCCAATCTTCATGAAACTTGGCCAGAATTTTTGTTAGGTCATGAGGATGAAGACTATTGAAAATGGGAAGGATCCGTGCCATATCACGTGAAAAGGGATCTTAATGACAATTTTGTCAACATTTCTTTAAACGACATCTCCTCCTAAACTTATTAGTCAAAATCAACCAAACTTGGCAGAAATATTTCTTGGGTGGTCCCTTGTAAAAATTGCTAAATTGGAATCGATCGGTGCCATATCACGGGAAAAGGAGCCTTAAATGACAAATTTCTTGTTTACACTCTAGAAGCCACAAATATGGCCCAATCTTCATGAAACTTGGTCAGAATGTTTGTTAGGTCATGAGGATAAAGTCTATTAAAAATGGGAAGGATTTGTGCCATATCACGGCAAAAGGGGCCTTAATGACATTTTTTTGTTTACACTCTAGAAGCCACAAATATGGTCCAATCATCATGAAACTTTGTCAGGATGTTTGCTAGGTCATGAGGATGAACTCATTTGAAAATGGGAAGTATCCGTGCCATATCACGGGAAAAGGGGCCTCAATGACAATTTTCTCATAAGAGCACCAAATGCCACAAATATAGCCCAATCTTCATCAAACTTGATCAAAATGTTTGCCAGGTCACAAGAACGAACTCTGTTGAAAATGGGAAGGTTCATGCCATATCATAGGAAAAGGAGTCTTAATGATAATTTTCTTGAATTATCAGGTGAGCGATTAAGGGCCCTCAGGGTACTCTTGTTTTTCTAAAAAAATGAAGCCGCCACCATAGCGCAGTTGGTTAGGCATAAGACTTCCAATCTGGAAGTCGTGGGTTCGATCCCCGGTGGCGGCAAATATCCTTTCCGACGTTTGTCTCTCACCAATGGGTAGATAATCGTAAACCTATGTGAGATAGCAGTCGGAGGCTTGGAAAGGGTGTAATGGTAGTACAGGTGAAAGAAATACCAGGAATCCATTGTTAGGTGCTCCGACCGTCGCGATATAACTGCGAAATTGTTGAAATCGACGCAAAACCCATTCAAACAAACAAACAAACTAAAAAAATGAAGTTTGACTAATTCTAAGTTGAGAACTAGACAATTGTTCTAAAAATAAAAAAAATGTGGCGTCTCTTGTTTTTAATACTTGGAACAAAGGCTAGGGAAGTTATTAATGTTCGACAGGAAATTGGCACCAATGGAAGGTCAAAGGGAAACACCTTCATCTAATGACGTCACTGCTACTATAAATAATACAAACAAAATAGAAATAATTAAAATTGATTCGATTCTGTATACATATCTATATACAAATCGTTCGTATTTTGACATGGCACGTTTGGTTGTAGAATAACAAATCCGTATTTCAAAGTGAGAATAATTTACTCTCGTCTGCTAAGCTGTATAAACAGAGAAAATTGTAGAAATAATGTTTAAGAATGAGGCGCGAAAATTCACAGCACAAATGGACCTAGAATTGATAGTAAAATTCTGTAAATGTGTCTAGAATCGATGATGAACGCCTTCCCCGATATTCCATTTTGATATCTTTTATTTCTAATATTCTGAATGGAAGGGAAAAGTGTATGGTAATCTTACCAAAAAATATAAGCATCACTTGCACGCATTCATATTACTAAGAAATAAAAAAAAAAAAACATCAATTGTACACAATCAGAAAATACCTTGGCCATTTCCGTAAACTGCAATGATCGTAAGATTGGACGAGTGGTGCCCGAATGCACTTGTACGAAGGGCGACCTAATCATTGCAAAGTTCTGCAGCTTGCTAAAGTTTCTCCTGGCTCCGAAAATATCAATCGGAAACCCTCGGTAATTCTACGAAAAATGGTTTCCAGTTAACAGAAATGTCCGAACTATTATCCGAATGCGAAAATATATGGCACAATTGACAATTGCCATGAACATGACGGAGGTCAACATTGAACGATCGATCGAAAAGAATGATTTGATGTAATTTTTTGATCGGTAGTGAAGATCTCTGAATCAATTCTACATATGCATCGACATTTAAGATCATCTTAAAAATGACAAGGTATTTTGGAATGATTTCGCAATGAAGTTGAATAAAAGGGAGGAGTGTGTTTTGAATCAAAATTAAAGGAAGGTAGTATGAAATCTAATTCCGTCCAATTACACGAAACTATCGATATTTTTCACATTCCTTAAATAAGCACTTTGTAAAATAAAATCGTTGAATGAAGTTGTTGATTGTTTTGAACGATTTCGAATCGTTTTGGGTGGTTTAGCGAGTGATTTGAATGAATGAATTGGGCTCTTATGGGTAATTTAGAATGTGTTTAGTCTGAATAAGTGTCAATTTCATAATGTTACTAAATGTATAAGATGCTGTCCTCATTTTTTTGCACAGGCATTTGGATTTAATGCAATGGGTTCTGTAAGACGATTGCTCACCCAGTTCTTATATTTATGCGATACCTAGAATTCCATGCACACAATGATAATGTTGGTATTAATTGTGCGCATCCAACAAATTTAAATGTCAGTTTCATGAGAGAAGTGAATAAATGTAGCATTTTTATACGCCCGTCGAAGACGGGGCGTATTATGGGATCACCCGTGGCGTCCGGCGTCCGGGCGTCCGGCGGCGTCCACTTCTTTGTCCGGAGCATAACTCTGTCACCTGAAGTCCGATCGACTTCAAACTTGGCAATTGTGTTCTTCTCATCATTACGGAGTGCAGTGCACAAGAACCACAACTCTACCTAGCCTATTTTTTGAGTTATTGCCCTTTGTTGTTTTTCAGACTTGAATCTTGTCCGGAGTATATCTGTAAAAGTATAATAGCTTGGATCATGAAACTTCATGGGTGTATAGATCTCATCAAGGGGGAGTGCAGTGCACAAGAATCAAAATTCTACCTCGACTATTTTTTTGAGTTATTGCCCTTTGTTGTTTTTCAGACTTGAATCTTGTCCGGAGTATATCTCTTAAAGTTTAATAGCTAGGATCATGAAACTTCATGGGTGTATAGATCTCACCAAGGGGGAGTGCAATGCACAAGAACCATAACTCTACCTGGCCTATTTTTTGAGTTATTGCCCTTTGTTGTTTTTCAGACTTGAATCTTGTCCGGAGTATATCTCTTAAAGTATAATAGCTAGGATCATGAAACTTCACGGGTGTATAGATCTCATCAAGGGGGAGTGCAGTGCACAAGAACCAAAACTCTACCTCGACTATTTTTTGAGTTATTGCCCTTAGTTGTTTTTCAGACTTGAATCTTGTCCGGAGTATATCTCTTAAAGTATAATAGCTAGGATCATGAAACTTCATGGGTGTATAGATCTCACCAAGGGGGAGTGCAGTGCACAAGAACCAAAACTCTACCTCGACTATTTTTTGAGTTATTGCCCTTTGTTGTCGAACAGTAGGGTCGAAACTTTTCTCTTTTCACACCTTAAGTATTTTCCAAATCTAGATTGATCAATCTACCTTTCTGCGTGTTTTTTTTTTTTTTTTTTTTTTTTTTTTTTTTTGAAATGCGACCCCAAGTTGACCCATGCTGGACCAAATCTTATTTTCAAATATTTATTTCAAAGAGATCCAAGATGATCCCTTTTCGAGCGACGGGTCACATATATTAACATCCTGAGATTAACATTCTTGCATAGCGATTCATACATTCATTCCAAACACGCACTCAAACAATTCAAAAACGGTCTAAAAAAGTCAAAACATTGATCCAAACTATCGATATTCAAATCAACCAATCTTATCTTTCCACGAATAAAGTTGAAAATTGTTTGGTTCGGTTTTAAAGTGTATGATTTGTCCGTAAAGACACGCAGGCATTTCGGATTGATGAAATTGGCACATATCTTTAAAAAAAGAGGAAAATGAATATCGGTTTATTTCTCCCAGTTGGACGAAATCGATAATATTACATACCCCCTTTAATTTCACTCGAAACTCGCTCCTCCCACTTATTCCATTTCATTCGGAAATCATTCCAAAATCATTTTCGTGTCATTTTCACGATGCTGTTAACTGTATGTATGTTTCAGAATGAATACTTTGGCGACTATTTTCTCAAAAAGTAAATGACTTTCATGCTTCTTTCAAAGAACGGATTCTTGTCTTACCCTATATCAGACTGCAAATCATTAATTTTCGGATTGATGAAAAACACGCCTTTTGGGCCAGTGGAACGAACTTGGCTCTCAATCGCCTTTTGTTATTTAGAGAGCACAATCGAAAACTATCAGTAATTGTTAACTCCGCTATTTCAAGGTCAAGGTCAGTTAAAGCTGGCGTGCCTCAAGGTTCTGTGCTTGGGCCTTTACTCTTTTTAGTCTATGTCAATGACATTTCAGATAATCTTTTAAGTATTTCAAGGCTATTTGCTGACGATACATCACTTGCTTGTACATCTTCACGAGTATCGGACACTCAAGGAATTTTAAATCATGATCTGTTTATGATATCCCAATGGGCAAAACAGTGGCTTGTTAACTTTAATCCTTCTAAAACAGTTGTTATGTTTTTCAGTAACAATTTCGATCAACCTCCGAACTTAATATTCGATAATATTCACATTCAATATGTACTTAATCATAAACACCTTGGGCTTACATTCAGCAGTAATGGAAAGTGGCATGAGCATATTATTAACATTTCTAATTATGCATCAAAAATACTTGGAATAATGAGACTTCTAAAGTTCAGACTAATACGGGAATCCTTGAACCAAATATACATTTCATTTTTACGCCCAATTTTAGAATACGCTGCCTCAATCTGGGATAACTGCACGAAAAACGAAAAAGACACCCTAGAAAAAATCCAAATCGAGGCTGCCAGAATAGTAACAGGTGTAACTCGATCTACTACTCTCAGTAACATATATAGAGAAATAGGATGGTTAACTCTCGATGACAGACGAAAATATCAAAAATTAATTCTTATTTATAAGATAGTACATGGACTTGCCCCTGAATATTTACAAATCATTTTTCCGTCACCAGTCAATGCAAGAACAGACTACGCACTACGGAACGCCAATCAAATTGATATGATCACTTGTCGCATTGAACTGTATGCCAAGTCTTTTATACCGTCTGCAGTATCACTATTGAATGAGCTTCCTTCTCATTTAAAATGTTTGACATCATTATCTCTTTTTAAAAAGCGCATCTTGGAAACGTTTAATGCTTCACTAGTACCAAAATATTACTTAGAAGGCGAAAGAAGATATTCTGTACTGCACACAAGAATCCGTAATAATTGCAGTGATTTAAAATCGCATCTCTTTAGAAATCACATCTCTACAGATTCTACATGTAGCTGTGGACATTCATCAGAAGATCCCGAACATTACCTTTTCCAATGTCCACTCTACATAACTCCTAGAGTCAAACTTTTCCATAGTACTCGTAAGTTTCACCCTCTTAATACAAACGTTTTACTCTTTGGATCTAGAGATCTTAACGTCGAAGAAAATTCGATAATTTTCAAAGCTGTACAGCAATACATAAAAGAAACCAAAAGGTTTTTGTAATGTCAAAGAGCAATCATTATACACCACGTGATTCAATCACCAGTGCCGATGGGCCGAACCGACATAGGATTCATAAAATTATAGACACCATTATTATTACTATTGTTTATCATTATAATTTCTAGTTTTTCAACATTACATGTACAAATTGCCCCGCATGAGATCCCTTTCATGACTGGAACAAAGTCGCCTTTGATAACCCTTCATTTTTATTCTTCTGTTGATGATCAAATCAATTATGCATTAAATTAAAGGCTTCAAAATGTGTATGTTAACCAAAAGGGAATGGCCGAATCTAAGTTGACAGAACTTGTGGCCAGACCCTTTTGCCTACTTTTGAATTTTTTGTTTAAATATTATGTTGCATATTATGTAATATAGAGGCAATAAAATATGTTTAAACTAAACTAAAGAGCACAATTTCAACAGGGAGTATCATTTTTACGATATTGCTTATTCAATTTGCAGCTAAACGCTTATATCAATTTAGCAGTTCTTATTTTCAGGTGTACATCTGATTAGATAATTAAATTCCTCACTTCACATTAAAATATTCCAATAACTCATATAAAGTTATAATAAATAATGTCTTATCAAGTTAAATTTCAAAATGCTTGATTTCTTCAAGTGTTTGAAAGATACATCCTTCATTGATATTAAATGTTATTGAATTCAAGGCGCCGATCTCTCTTCAGATTATACATGAATTATCGTAGATGGGTGACCGAAATATCGCAACTAGAATTTAATCTAGGATATAGGTACGACATTTTGGTTACCCGTTGAATTTTCGTCAGCAGAATGGATGCTAAAAAATTCACAATAATAGCTCGAAAGATCTGCTTTTGTTCGATTTTTTAAATGAAAACAATTATATTAGGGCGTCGTGAAAACCTAAATTGGCTGAAATTGGGTTGGTTACAGAAGAGAAAATGTTTAAGTTTTCGGGGCCGAAAACTGTCCCAATCTGCCATGCCCATACAGTTAAAAACTTCGTGAAATTGACATTATTCTCAATCAAAACCATTCTAAATCGCTCACAAAGCGCTCCAATCATTCATTCCAAACACTCACTCAAATCATTCAAAAACGATCAAACCCATTGAAAAATATAGAATCAAAAACGCCATTCAAATAAATTTTGATAGAGAAAAATCGCGATTTCACTGACAAAATTCAAATTTTTGGCGTCTAATAGGTTGTTGAAGAAAAAGGAGGCTATCTATAGAACTTGTATGCATATTTTATTAAAGGGGGATAATCAATATAGCTAATTTTGTTCATCCTGAACAAAATTTGCGATATAGGACTATCTCCCATTTAATTCACTCAAAACTCGCTCCTCACTCCCATTCAATTTCATTCTTAAATCATTCCAAAATCATTCACATTGTCAATTTAACGATGTAGTTAACTGTACGACATTTTGGTCACCCGTTGAATTTTCATCTTTGAAAGAGTGCTAGGAAAATCACAATAACAGCTCGGAAGATCTACTTTTTACTTTTTTTAATGAAAAACATTATATCAGGACGTCATGAAAACCTAAATTGGCTGAAATTGGGTTGGTTACAGAAAAGAAAATGTTTTCGGGGCCGAAAACTGTCCCAATCTGCCATGCCCATAGTTCATTCGGAACATCACTCGGCCATTTCCGTAAACTACAACAGTCCTCGGATGTATGTAAGGCGGATGGGTATGTAACAAAATCGTGCATTTTGTTAGGCGGAACCAGTGTAAGAAAAACTAGCACTTTAGGTTTATATCTTTCACAGTAAATAACGGCTGAAAAATCTTAATTTTTGAGAATGACCAATCATTCTCAAAAATTAAGATTTTTTTCAGCCAATATTCAAGAATCTAAATATATTTTTATTAGTTTGTTTCACGTCAGTGACCTAAACGAGTAGCGTTGGCGACGTCGAATGTTGTCACTCACAGTTTCGAGGGCCAACGCCATTTGAACTGACGTCATCGAGTTTTTCCAATGTTTTCTCGTACTTTTTAAAAATAGTCCGTCTATGTACATCCGAAGTTGATCGTGAGATTGGCCGAGTGGTGTTCCGAATGACCCATAGTTAAGGGTCAATCCAAATTTCATGAACAGGTTAAGAGAAGGTAAACACAAGGAACATTTCAGCCAAGTTTGACTGAACTCATCCCAATGGTTACTGTGGAGAAGACGTTAAAATATTTCAGGATCAAAATAAGCCCAGTCCTACAACGCCCATATTTGGTGGTCAATTAAAATTTCACGAACAATACAAGTTTTGAGAAGAGTTACACAAGGGACATTACTGCAAAGTATGGTTGAAATCTGTCTATTGGTTACTGAGAAGAAAATGTTTTAAGAATTGTTGATATTAAAGATTCAGCATAGGACATCGTACGAATTTTCGAGAAAAAAATCCCGTTTTTAAAAACAATAGACAAAAACAGCCACCTCAACCAAATTGTACAGCTCTGGCCAAAAGAGCAAGCTACATATGCCGGTGACGAATGGGCCTGAACCAAGGACCTAGGGTCACGAGTCCAACATAAACTTCATGACCAATGAGACAGTATACACCTGCAATTTCAAGTGAGTGATCAAAGATCAATTTTACATTGAAAATGATTGGAGATAACGGTTTCTCGGACCTCACTCTTTCTTGCGGAACTATAAATATGCATGTATTTACTAACGAAATACAGTTAACAACGTCATTAAATTGATAATCATCCCGATCTACCTCATAACTGTTCAAAAACACTCGCTCAACACTCCAATCATTCATTCCAAACACTCATTCAAACCATTCAAAATCGCTCGAAAACAGCTTAAAAAAATAAAGCCAACAACTACATTCAGAAAAAATAGCTTGAAAAAATCACGTTTGCACTGACATAAATGAAACTGTAAGCGTCTTATTGGTTCTTGAAGAAATAGAAAGCTATTTATTGAACTTGATTGCATATTTTTGAAGGGATGTAATTAATATCGCTAATTTTGTTCATCCTGAACAAAATTAGAGATATTGGTTTACCTCCCTTGAATTTCACCCAAAACATACTCATTACACTCATTCAATTTCATTCCTAAATCATTCACCTTGTAAATTTCGCAATGTTATTAATTGTACCAGCGCTGTATTCGATCAGCAAAAGCATAAGCGAATGTTTAGTAATTACACTCTGTTTTCACGTATGTACGTTTCGCTACCGTTTCATTTTGAACGCATGGCAGATCTCTGGTCAACCTCCAATTACTCCTAAATCTTTTTCAAATATTTTCCGGGGGTCCCAAATCATCATTTTAACCTTAACAAACCACGTTTGTCTTTCTGTTCATATGGTTCTCTGTCATCAATCCTAGCAGAATTCAAATTAATAATATGATGATAGGTCTGTTTGTTTTAGATTGATTCTTAGTGTTTGACTTGACTTATTTGTTCGATTTACTCAATTTTACACTTACAAAACAAATAGTCCACTTTCTTCAAGGTGCGAAGATACAAAAGTTTATCAAATATCAATACAAATATGATTACAACTTTCATTTTGGATATCTTCATGGGAAAATGTCTTTATTTGATGATAAATAGCAATTACTATATTTCGGTAACTATACAATGCGTGCTTTCCGTAGGTGCAAAGCAAAGCCTCTGGCCCACCCGTACATCTGAACAGTCCAGTCTGATCACAGTCTTAATCCAATCGGGAACCCTCAGCGATGTTATTGACCTGAGGTGCGTTTCTTAGATTAAGATTCTTAAGAATCTCATTAAGATTTTTAAGCGGCTAAATAAGAATCTGAAGATATCTTAACGAGGAAACGAAGATGCTTTTGCATTGGCTTAAAACGAGTAGTCATGACGACGTCGAATGTTTTCACTCAAATTATCGACAATCGTGTCTTACGATGTCTTAAAATCTAATTATGCGTGACTTTTCCTCTCGCTCTAAAAAACGCACCTCAGAGGTGCGTTCGTTAGAGCAAGATGAAAAATCCATCTAAATGAGAATTTTAAGATGTCGTAATGAACGATTTTCGATATTTTTGAGTGAAAATATTCGACGTCGTCATGACTACTCGTTTTAAGCCAATGCAAAACCATCTTCGTTTCCTCATTTAGATATCTTAAGATTCTTATTGAGCGGCTTAAAAATCTCGCTCTACCGAACGCTTTATCTTAAAAATCTTAATAAGAATCTTAAGAATTTCGCCCTAACGAACGCATCTCTGATCTCGGGAATAATGAGGGCGCGGCCATGAAGGCGCCCCATTTCGCGCGTAGGCTTTTCTGACGTCTCAAACATTACTGAAGATGGCGTTGCGAAAAACAAAACCAACAAAATGTTCAAATGGGGCATTTTATAAATTGATAACAAGACAATCGGAAAACATTGCAATAATTTGTTGGGTTTTGTTTAAGCGTACTGACCGAAGTACCACACGAAGCCGAATTACACAAAAATTGACCGAAATTACTACACTTACGTCCGAGGTACTTTCCAGCTTACGAAAAAGTACGAGCGATGTTCCGAATGAGTCTTCACCATTCGGAACATCGCTCGGATTTTCCGTAAACTTGAAAGTTCTTTGGACGCAAGTGTAGTCACTTTGGGTCTTTTTTGGTTAAATCGGCTTCTGGTCGTACTTAGGGAAACGCGCAATAACAATAACAAATTCCTTAAATGGTTTTTCATCTCTGGTGTAGAAATCTTTTTGGCATGTTATAATTTGAAAACAAAACGCAATTTTAGTTTCATACCACCATGAATTACAAAAATATCCACTTCATCTCTTTACAGCTTTAAATTGACAACCATTCCATTCGATTCCATTCTAAATCTCTCACTCAGCGCTCTACTCATACATTCCGAACCTTCACTCAAAATCACCAAAAGAGTAAGATAAACTACTACATTCAAAACAAAAATTGCTAAAAAAAATAAGCGATTTTTATAACTAAATTGAATTCAGTAAAACATCTGGTTCGCGAAGACATAAAAAACTGTTTACATTACTTGTATACATATTGTATTAAAGGCAGGTAATAACTATCGCTAATTGTGTTCATCTTGAACAAAATTAGCGATAAGGGATTACCTCCCTTAAATTTCATTCAAAACGCACTCCTGTCATCCATTCAATTCTATTCCAAAACCATTCCAATATTATTTATCTTGTCAATTTAGCGATGCTGTCAACTGTACTTGTATTTGAGTTCACCTTAGCACAGAATGCTAAAAAACTAGCTAATATACTTAAGCGCAAAAGAAAACAATGCATATTTTAAGTTAAGATATAAACACAGTTCTATCGGTCATAGGCATTTCTTTTTTGTACCACGAGAAGCACGCGTGTCATTTTTTCTAACAATGGACACATCCGGTCAATATCGGGTACAATGATACGTAACGCCCGAAATATGCAAATCGTAGGATTTCCCCGTGAAAATCCTTATCGAATTTTAAATCAATTAAATTAACTCTCAATCCATTCTTGCAACATTCAGCAATAGGAAAAACAAAACCAATTAAGAAAAATCAAAGTTGCTATGCCACGGATATCTGAACGTCAGCGAACTGAAACGTTGTTGATGCTCAGTGGAGGTACCACTATTGCCGATGTTGCCCATGCCTTTAAATGCAACAGAAACACTATTAATAATCTGCATGCAAGATTCCGGCAATCAGGCACAGTTGCAGATCAGCCTCGAAGAGGCAGGCCTCGGGTAACTGACACTAGAGTATACCGTCATTTTGAAACGATTCACCAGTTCCAAACGGCTACTGCTACAGCTAGGCAGTACGGTGTAACAGTAAGCAAGGACAACGTTCTCGGACGACTTCGTCACCTCCGTAGGTCGATACGAGCCAGTTGACCTAACGTTGGAAGCATACTGACGCGCTGCTCGTCTGCACTGAACACACCAGCAGCTCCGTTGTCGAATGCGTCAGTGGAATCAAACTCTATTTTCCGACGAGTCTAGGTTCAATTTCAGTTACCATGATGATAGAGTGTATAAGAAAAGAGATGAGCAATTCGCTAACGCCTGCATTGTTGAAAGACACAGGTTCGGTGGGGGCAGGGATCAATGTAACTGTCAGCAAAATCAATAAAAAATAATTTAATTTCTTGAACTGTAGTTGAAACTGGGACAGGGAAGAAATGAAGGTAACAACCCATCTAAACAATTATATTTAATCAATAATTAGAAAATAGACTACAATATATGACAATGATTTTGACTGTCGGGTCGGGTGGACAAAAAACTGTCTACAATACATAAATGTGATCCGTCAAGCGAAAGGGGGTTATCTAGGTTATTCGTAAAGTGTAGACCTTAGTTAGACAGCGCGGACTGATTTTTTTTTGCATTTTGCTCATTTTATGGCTCTAGAATGAACAGTATATTTTCCCTTGGACGAATTATTTCATCAGACCTCTTGTTGACCTGTAATTGAATCTATCTCTTTTTGAAATATCATTTTATTTCCAGATGGCCCTTTTTTGCGTGACGGGTCACAAACGGAAGGGACATAATGTGATAACCTTTAACACCCTGTTGATCAAAAATTAATTTTACATTTCAAAGCAAAGATCAACCTGTCTGTAAGCACAGTCTGACCATTGTCTACATGACCTCAGTGTTCTTTCAATCACAAAGCGAATTATTGTTATTCTTTTTACTGACATGTTCTAACTTTTAAATACACCCTCACAGTTATATATCTACATTGCAATCACTCATACAAAATCATTTACATACAAATACAGAATATCAGTCAATATTTAGTTTTCAAAGAAGTTCGATTTACGTGCAACAATACGATACGTGCAGAGAAAACAGGCAAGTTCTCTAGCGAAACTATCATACTTCACATTTGACAATTCGCAAACTATTTGCCGTTGTATTGAATCCAGAAGAAAATGTTCATAATAAGTCATTGGTGAAACAAAGATTCTGGAATATGTCGCTTTGACACTGAAGTTGAATAATTTCCAAAGACAATCGGCGAGCACTGATGTAAGTTAATAAACGAAATCCATAACCAATGGGATCGTTCTCTGGTGTAGATTTATCCACAAGATGGCGTTCCTAATCAGACGGGTTGGTAGTTTCCGGTCTGTATCGGTGTATCAATTTCCGGTCCACTTGGGGTGGTGGGGTAACGATCGTGTCTCTCGTCATCTGAAATATAGAAGGGAAAAAATAAAACGGCTGTATAAATTACCTTACCCTTATTCAGTTGAATTTATTTTGATTACATTTCAATTAGTCTGGTTCATGTTTTCCAAACTATTATAAAGTAGATAGTAGGAAGTGTTGGCTAAAATCAGCCTGCATATCTGTGCAGGCTGATTTTAGTCTACACTGGTTGCAAAAGCGTAATGATAAACAGAGATATGTCGTGAACAGCGAAGGGAAGGTAAATAAAAGCATGGAAAACTTGAAAAATGAGAGTTGTTTAGTGCGAATCAAAATTGCATTATCAAACAGCTTTGCCGATCACGTTTGAACCTTCTCTTGGAAAATATTCTACGTGTGTGTTAAGCACATATAGGGCAGCCTAGAAAGGCAATAAACAATTCGTTTACTAATATGTACAGTAAGTAATATTGTGAAATTGACATCGTGAATGATTTTTGATTGATTTCAGAATGACATTGAAATTAGGGGGAGGGGCAAGTTTTTGATGATTTTAAACGGTGGTAAAACATTATTTATGCTTTCGTCCAACTGGACGAAATTAGCAATCTTTTTTTTTACATCCCTTTGATAAAATCTACGTACTTAATCAATACCAACCATGCACGTATACATTTGATAGATTCGATTGAAATGTTGATCATTTTGAACAATTTCAGAATGGTGTGAGGTTTGTTTGTTTTTTTTGTTTTTTGTTTTTTTTTTTTTTTTTTTTTTTTTTTTTTTTGAAGTGATATGAGTAAGTGTTTGGGTTAAATGATTTGAACACTTTGCATGTGATTATGAATGGTTTTGATCGAGATGAGTCTCAGTTTCACGATGTGATTATCAGTATGCATGTATACTTTTCGGGTCAGTAGCTACAGATCGTCCAAACGGTTGTTCTATAAGACTTTATAATATGACAGACGTCGCGGGAGTGAAATAAAATCGTTGAATATTTTTGATATTACACTGGTGTTATTACACTAGTGGAATAACTATTAAATGACGTCATAATTTATATATTGTGACGTCAGTTTTAAACGGCGTTATAAGTTTCTCGGAAAATTAACATGTCGAATTTCAAGAATTTTACGATTTTTCGCGAAAATTCGGGTCATATTTTAATTAGAATATCAAATTTGTGTTCATAAAATACTGAATTTATTAAACTCGTCATCTTAAACAGAAAAAAACTCGGCACAGCCTCGTTTTTATCTATTTATGACTCGGTCAATAAATTCGGTATTTAATGACCCCTCATTCAATATCCTCTATGTATAGATGCACAAAATGATCCGTATCGTAACTCAACGTGAGTGAAATATTTTCCCTTTATTCAGCGTCCCAAGCTGAAGCCCCTCGAAGACAGTTACTCGTTACAGAAATTAGTGAAAGTATGCAGGACGATACTACTGCTGAGATCCACTTGTTCTCTTAACGAGCTCTATTGTAGAGCAATAACAAATTGGGGCTCACTTAAACATCTCATCCGAAAGATTAATTGTTTGTTAATGACCCAACCTGAAATTTGAGCCCATGACCTCGAGGTTTCAAGTAAAGGGCTATGCTGACTGAGGTCTTAGGCTTTTGAAATGTCACACAATTATTCACTTTATACATGTACTAATAGTCACGCATAACTAGTTCAGTGCTCCTTGCATTTAATTAAGGGTTTATATTATGCCTATATCATTTGACATGCATGATACCATTGAGACCTGAATTTCGTAATAGTGTTAAAAAAAGAATCTGTAATGAAAATTTACCTGTTGGTGTTTGTTTGCGTAAGTCTGGATTGAGATGAGAGGGCGTGTCGTGTTTAATTGTAGACTGAGATCGGGTTTCATTGGAATCTATAGCGTCATCACCATGTCGACGAGCTCGCCTCTCTTTCTTTAAACGTTTTTGTAAAATATCTGCGAAGAATAGGAGAAAAGTGTACACAGAGATATAAAAATGATGAATATATAATGCGGGGAAAGTGTACGCAGAGATGTAATAACGCAGAGTCAACGCTGAGGAAAAAAGTGTACACAGAGATGCAGACAGCTTAATCTAATTAATATGAGGAAAAGAATGTACACCAAGATGTAAAAATGCTGAATCAAAAAAGACACTTTCATACTGACGTAGTCATTCCGACATTTCGCCACTACCGTGCTTAAATATCATAAGTGCTTCGTGACGGAAACGTAAAACAACGAAATATTTCGAAGCTTACAAAATCGAGCAGTTTTTGATTTTTTCGGTTTATTGCAAACACATTGCACTAGCGAAGCATTGGTATATTTCCGACTTACAGATACATGTAATTAATTAATACCTATTATTTGCCCTACAGCTCAACAACCTAACAAAAGTTTCACTTTAATCAATTTAACTATCTTTTTGAACCAATCGCCATATTCCGTCCTTATATAGGACCTACTTACGTTTTTGTCTCCTTTCTTCTGAGATCTGTTTCTCTAAATCTTCTCGAGCTTTCTTCTCGTCAATGATCTCTGACTTAAGCTCAGCTGAAAGTGATAGAAGGAAGCGTCATTTTAGGAAAATAATAATGTGTTAGATTGTTGAGTTATCTTTTAAAAGTTACAAAGAGTTAGACATAAACTGTATCTTTCGGGTCAGAAGAGGCTCACAGCGTTTAATAAGCCCTGGAAGAGTAAGCTCATGATAAGTCATACAAGATTTTCTTGGAAGTTTTCTTTGAGACATTCTTAAGGTAGTGAGACCGTTATAGTTCCGCAACATTTCGGACCACATGTCCTTTCACAATGTTAACCGAGGTTTCTTAATGAAAATCAACCTGGGTTAACACTGTTAAAGTGCATTACTTCGAAAACGTTGTAAAAATATCACAGGTCCAATACCTTCAATTAACAAACATGATATTATCTATGAAAGCCTTGGCGAGCTGGATACACTTTTATTTCAGACAAAGTTACGATCAGCTTTTCTCATACATGTAGTAACTTAACTAGCACTTTATTAATTCTTATAGAAACCTTTGAAAATTATCATTTCGTTTCCAGGAAAATACATCGGAATTTTTTTCAAGTCATATTTCATTACTTCATTGAAAAGGAAAGATATATTTTACTTATATCCAAGGCAAGGGCATCTATGATAGCTGTTGGCAATATAATAACAGGGGCAGCTTTGAAAATCTGATTATTCGACATATTTTTTTGTAACAATGCATTCACCAAAATGGTATTCTTTAAGTTGGCAATGGACAGCGGCCTCCCGATTCTATAAACCGGAAGTGGGGTTTCGTTTATTGTACGGCTCTTTATGCGCGTTGTTTAAGGTGGCAATGGACAGGGCCTCTCGACTGAACTGGTACTCCGATGTCTGTGAGAGACAACGGGTAGAGTATAAATTTTACGGCAATCTGATTGGCTGTGTACTTTTCACGACAAGTAAGTTATTACAAACCGTAAAAATGTTCCCACCATGCATGTCGATATCCGTTGAAATTTGGCGGCATTTTTTAAAATGGAAATACTGAAATTCTGTTGCTTATGTAAATATGCTCTCTACGAGATAAACATACGAAAGAAAAACAAAAAATCAACTCATTATTTGGTGTTTTTCGCTGTATTCGTCGTGATTTTCGATCAACTGCACGTCGCAAATCCGCTACCAAACGCTTTACGATTTTCTAGCTTCCGTTTAACGTTGATCAAATGACGTCACTACCGGGTCACATGACCTTACAAAAATTTGTAAACTACCTGTCTCTAGTATCGATAGATCTAGGGGCAGTAACCCAGTCAACCTCTCGACCCGATAAACCGGAAGTGGGTTTTCGTTTATTTTACGGCTTTTTTGCGCGTTGTTTGAAAAGACCGATTTTCGTAAGATTCTACTTATGGGAATTGTAACGAACCGAGCGCATAGACAGACGTGATCCATTCAGAGAAAAGGATCCTCAACCCTAAATGGGTCGTCTCTGTCTATATAGGCTACAAATAGCCAGATATCTCAGGGCAGGTCTATCTCATTTGCATATCCAATGCAAGTTACCTCCCTTTAAACCGTTACATTACTCTCCCCTCCGAGAGGACTCGTCCCAATCTTGGCCTGGGAGATCCGTGGGTAAGGCAACGCCGGTCTGGCAGTTGTCATTATCCCACCGCTGCCACCAATTGTAACGAACCGAACGCATAGACAGTTGGTTCCGACATATATGGCTCAATGGCCAGTCTCAGACAAGCCCCAATGTTACGTACGAACTATCCTGAACCGAAGCATAGCTGAAAAATATCCGCTGCGAGCCCGTCTCGAACTCACGCGGACAACACTATTCAAATAAATGGTTTACAAGTCCAATGCTCTACCACTGAGCCAAAGAAGATCTTCCCTGACGCAGTTGTCAGGCATTGTATTTAAACCTACGAAGCTATGCAGGACAGTGGTGAGAGTGGTCTCCCATAACACACCCCCCCTTAAGAGTCATCATATATTGATGACGATAAGCCTATCAAGGCAGTAATGTGCTTTCTGCACTAACCAAGTCGGTACAATGCCGACATATATGGCTCAATGGCCAATCTCAGACAAGTCCCCATGTTACGTACGAACTGTCCTTAACCGAAGCATAGCTGAAAAATATCCGCTGCGAGCCCGTCTCGAACTCACGCGGACAACAATATTCAAATATATGGTTTACAAGTCCAATGCTCTACCACTGAGCCAAAGAAGATCTTCCCTGACGCAGTGGTAGAGCATTGGACTTGTAAACCATTTATTTGAATAGTGTTGTCCGCGTGAGTTCGAGACGGGATCACGTCTGTCTATGCGTTCGGTTCGTTACAATTGGTGGCAGCGGTGGGATAATGACAACTGCCAGACCGGCGTTGCCTTACCCACGGATCTCCCAGGCCAAGATTGGGACGAGTCCTCTCGGAGGGGAGAGTAATGTAACGGTTTAAAGGGAGGTAACTTGCATTGGATATGCAAATGAGATAGACCTGCCCTGAGATATCTGGCTATTTGTAGCCTATATAGACAGAGACGACCCATTTAGGGTTGAGGATCCTTTTCTCTGAATGGATCACGTCTGTCTATGCGCTCGATTCGTTACAATCTTGGCCTGGGAGATCCGTGGGTAAGGCAACGCCGGTCTGGCAGTTGTCATTATCCCACCGCTGCCACCAATTGTAACGAATTGAACGCATAGACAGACGTGATCCATTCAGAGAAAAGGATCCTCAACCCTAAATGGGTCGTCTCTGTCTATATAGGCTACAAATAGCCAGATATCTCAGGGCAGGTCTATCTCATTTGCATATCCAATGCAAGTTGGTTCCGACATATATGGCTCAATGGCCAGTCTCAGACAAGCCCCATGTTACGTATGAACTGTCCTTAACCAAAGCATAATACGTAACATGGGGGCTTGTCTGAGATTGGCCATTGAGCCATATATGTCGGCATTGTACCGACTTGGTTAGTGCAGAAAGCACATTACTGCCTTGATAGGCTTATCGTCATCAATATATGATGACTCTTAAGGGGGGTGTGTTATGGGAGACCACTCTCACCACTGTCCTGCATAGCTTCGTAGGTTTAAATACAATGCCTGACAACTGCGTCAGGGAAGATCTTCTTTGGCTCAGTGGTAGAGCATTGGACTTGTAAACCATATATTTGAATATTGTTGTCCGCGTGAGTTCGAGACGGGCTCGCAGCGGATATTTTTCAGCTATGCTTTGGTTAAGGACAGTTCATACGTAACAGAATAACGTTGAAAAATGATGGTAAAACTTTATAATTTATATTCTTTTCAACAAATGATATTAATTGAATGACTGGATTATTAAATTTAACAATAAAAATGCGTTAAACCGTCATTCGATTAGGGGGGAACTCTGAAAAATAACGAAAAACTTTCTTATTTGCATGGAAAGGTATGCTGAATTTTTTACCAAATAAAGGAAAAATATGGATTATAAACATGTCGGAAAATAAGAAAAATTCATTGGGTAATTTCTTCAAAAAATAAGTTTTTGTGGCATTTTTACCTAGTAAAATTACAAAAATTAGTGCATTTTTAACTTTTGGAAGCAAATTGTGCAAATGCAATTCATCAAAGAGAAATTTTCTTGTTAATAGCCATTGTGTACATGTATAAGGTCTATCAAAATCTATATGTTTTATAGCTTTAACTTAGTACTGGGTTTATACTAGACCTCAAACGAATATAACCGTTTCACTGAAAAATGGCCTATACCACTCAAGGGCAGATAACTCTAGCATGAAAACGAGCGTGGAAAGGTACCTTCAAATTTTGATATAATGACTACACAATGTTAATCTACAACATATGCGACCAAGAAAAAAATTCATTGGGCGGAAAAAAATGACGCCATGTGTCCATTGCTACCTTAAAAAGACCAGTTTTCATTAGATTCTGCTTATGAAATAACGTAGAATAATGTTGGTAAAAATTCATAACTCAGCTTCTTTTCAAGGTTTGATATCAATTGAATGACTGGATCATTGAATTTTACAACAAAAATGCGTTTTAAGCGTCATTCAATTAGGAGGGATCACTGTAAAATAACGAATATCTTTCTTATTTGGACGGAAAGGTATGCTCATTTTTTTACCAAATAAAGGAATAATGTGGTTTTTAAACATATCGGAAAATTAGAAAAATTCATTGGGTAATTTCTTCAAAAAATAGGTTTTTGAGGAATTTTTAACCCGTAAAATTACAAAAATTGGCGCATTTTTAACTTTTGAAGTCATCTTATGCAAATGCAATTGATCAAAGAGAAGTTTTCTCTGCAACAGCCATTGTGTACATGTATAAGGTCGATCAAATTGTATGTGTTTCATAGCAATAAGCTGGTTCTGAGTTTATACTAGACCCAAAACGAATATAACCATTTTACTGTAAAATTGCCACTACTACTCAAAGGCAGATAACTCTAGCATGAAAACGAGCATGGAAAGGTACCTTCAAATTTTGATGAATGACATATGTGTACAAGAAAAAAATCATTGGGCGGAAAAAAATGACGCCACGTGTCCATTGCTACCTTAAGACGCCAATTGAACATATTTTTCGGTATTACTTGCCTTAAAGCAGCAGTTAGCGTGGCAAAACGAATATACTCTTCCTCTCAATAAAATTATAATCATGTTTACCTATTTGTCGTTCTTGTTGCCGTGCATTTTCTCCTGCCACTTTTAAAAGTCCCTGAATGTTCATAAGCAATGTTTCAATGGAGGAATATCCCTGTAAGGAACCGTTATTCATGTTTCCCGGAATATGTGGGTTATCCGCAGTTGTCGTTCTTTCCTCTTCTTGTGATAACATCTCCATATCGACACTATCGGCTGAAAGGAAAGACAAAGTGCGCCGTGAAATAAAGTCGTTGGTGGATACCTGATAGAAAAGCGCAAAATCACTCTAAGTGACTATAAAGGTATGTATAGCACTTGAAAAAAAACACGTTCCGAACTAACATATGTGTTAATAGTGAGCGGTCAAAAAGAACCATCCTACGGAAATCTGCCCGTGTTCGTGATGTAAAAGTGTTTCGCGAGCGCTTTGAAATGATACACCGCTTCGCACGTGCACATACGTGCAAAGTGAGGTACCATTTCGAAAGCGCTTCGCTAACTTTTTCATCCTGAACTCAGGGCTGGCTCGACAGATTAATAAACGCACAGGATGACCAGAGGTAAATCAGAGTACAGCTAACAACATCGTGCAATTGACAAGACGAATGATTTTGGAATGATTTAGGAACAGAATTGAATGAGCGAGCGAGCTTTTGGTGAATTTAATGGGAGGTAATCCTTTATCGCAAATTTTGTTCAGGATGAACAAAATTGGCGATATTGAGTACTTTGTAATTAAAAAATGCATAAAAGTTCTATACAAAGCTTCCTGGTTCTACAAGAACCTATGGGACGCTTACAATTTGAATTATGTCAGTGAAATCGCAATTTTTCTCTTTCAAAATTTATTTTGAATGACGTTGTTGATTCTATATTTTTCAATGGGTTCGATCGTTTTTGAATTGTTTGAGTGAGTGTTTGGAATGAATGAAAAGAGTGCTGAGTGAGTGATTTAGAATGGTTTTGATTGAGATGAATGTCAATTTCACGATGTAACCAACTGTATGTGCTAAATGGATAATATAAAATAAGGTTGAATTATCATTTAAGATACAGAAAAAATATCCTTCTACACAAGCTTTCCTTCTTGGGAAGCCTGCACAGAATGATAAGCCATGGTCGATAACTTTCGCATTTTCCAAATCGAGGGTTATCGCAAAATTAATGTAAATGCCTATATGTCGTATTTATAGACAGTTGGAATAATTTTGGGCTGACCAATCTACATATTACCCCTTTGCTTGACGGGTCACACATATTTACTTGCGACACTCCCTAATGTTAAAATTAACTATATCTCATCACAATTCTTCTACAAAAAGTAGAAATGATGACTAAAGGCTAAATCGATTTATTGATTATTTAAAGAGCGATTCATTATTTAGCAAAACCATATTCTAAGATGTTTGGTAGGCCAATGGCACATGGATTTTAACGTAAACAACTTGAAATGGTCACTTTCCATCTTGTCGGAGGGCATCATTACTATATACCTCTTTCATAGAGCTGTAGGTACAGCAATTGAACTGCAAATAGACGCTTTTAGTTACTTGTGATAAATCATATTTCGAAAAAAAAAACAGTTTCTCAATCGAACAAATGCAAATTTACTTTTGTCAGCGTAAATTGTCCATTTGGGAACGTAAAATAAACATTTGAAAATGAGATTGTTTCCAGAAGAGGTCATTCGTAGGTCGCATTTCAAAAATTCTTTCACTGGAAAGTAGATAGATCATTATAAACTCAGAAAATCACCATAGTTCGAAAACTGTTTACCCTAGTCAGCCTGCGTAGTCCGCGCAAGCTGTCTAGCGTCGACACTTTAAATGTTATTTTCGCCTGACGAAACACATTTTTTTTTCGCAAATACCGTTTCAGAAAAACTTCAGTCTTCAAACGTGTATCGATTCATCCATTTTTCAATATTTTTCCCTCTATTGAAAAGAGTTTCGCGCATTCTCTTCTAATTTTCACAGGCAATAAAAATAACACGAACTATGCCCATAATTTCAGTAATTTCTTCCATTTGAACTTGGCATCGTCGCG
Organism: Fragum whitleyi; assembly: GCA_948146395.1. NCBI lineage: Eukaryota > Metazoa > Mollusca > Bivalvia > Cardiida > Cardiidae > Fragum > Fragum whitleyi. The sequence continues at coordinate 5,569,313 of OX411549.1, forward strand.
CCAATAAAATTACTGAACGATCTATTCGATTCTACATCAAATTATTGGGCTAGATTAATTTCCGACTGCAAAGTGCTTAAATCTGAAATGGTTAACAGTGTAATAACTTTCAATATAGTTCGGGCTATGAATGCCTCATGACAAATGCAATAAAGAAATGAGTGTCGGGATTATTCATGTTCAAGCCAATTTTCTTCGATTAGCGATGAATTCTCCGAAGCTACAGATTACAAAAATAGTTATGTTTAATTGGTTAGATGTGTCAAACTTTTCGATTCTACTTATTTTCGAATAATGGTCATTTGACTACTTATACTAAAACTTATAAACGGAATGCAGTAGACTTGAAATCATACACGAACATTTTCATAGAAATCATTCAATTACAGATATCAACATCATGAAATTGACTCTAATTCTGACCAAAAGCATTTTAAGTCGCTCACACAACGCCATATTCATTCATTTATTCCATACACTCACTCAAACCGTTCAAAAACGTTACGAAATCACTAAAAGGACTAGATCGAAATCTAAAATTCAAATTAAAAATTGCTAGAAAGAAACATAATTTTATTGACTTTATAGATTTTTAAAAGCGTACGGTTGATTCGAAAAGACATAAAAAGCTATCTTAAAAAATTGTATGCATATCTAATAACAGGGAGGTAATAGATATCACTAGTTTTGTTCAGCTTGAACAAAATGAGAGATATAGTTAGTAACATTGTGAAATTGACATTATTCTCATTCAAAGACTTTCTAAATCACTCACTCAGCGCTCCATTCATTCATTCCAGACACTCTCCCAAACTATTCAAAAACGTTCCATAATAAATAAAAGCATGACATAGACAACTACATGCAAAATAGATATATAGCTGGAAAATTCATGATTTCACAATAATAATTGAAATTAAACGAGTCTGATTGGTTCTTGAAGAAAAATGAAGCAATTAATAAAGGGATGTAATAAATATCGCTATTTTTGTTCATTTCGAAAAAATTAGCGATATTGGATTACCTCCCTTTAATTTCACTCAAAAATCCCTCATCGTACTCATTCAATGTCATTCCAGAATCATTCCAAAATCATTCACATAATCAATTTCATGATTTTGTTAACAACATAATTAGATTTCCTCGTTTTAATTTCATTCAAAGCTCACTCCTCTCTATCATTCGATTGCATTCTGAAACAATTCCAATGTTATTCACCTTGTCAATTTCACGATGTTCTTTACTGTAATTTACAGTGTATCAAACTCAAATCAAGTATTAGACTATACAGTTTTCAGATGAAAACTATTTGTTCTTTAAATTTTACGTGTTCTTTAAATTTTACGATTCAACTTCCATACTCTTGATTTAGGGAAAAAAAACTATTACGGTGTCGAGTTCGATTGACTTCGCAAGAGCTACATTTGAGCAATTTTCATTATCATTAAATTCTCATATATTTGGGACGTTGAGATGTGACAATTTCTTCTATAGATTCATTATCTCTGATTCTCATTTCCTATCCTTTAATTATTCTTTTTTAAATGAATGTAATATAGCATTTCATTTATATCCATAAGTTCTCTTATAACTATAATGATTAGTATTAATGTATCGTAACCCACGCGCCGATTATGAGGGGAGTTTGAGGCTGGGATCCGAGCCTACCCATCATATATGGTTTTCGGCGAAATTGCAGCTGCGTGTATCTAATTACGGAAATACGAAAATTTTTAGGAGGTTTACCCGTAAAAGGTCCTTTAACTGGTCCACTACCTTAATGCCACTGAGTGAGCATACTGCCTGAACAACAACAGTTTAACGTATTATAAAAATAGCGTAACACTTGATTTTATTTTCAAAATAAGATTATGATAGAAAAGAATAGAAGTATTGGTTAGATACAAATACATAATTCCTTAAAAGCTCATCTTAAATGATAAGTTGTTGTACCCCAATTGAGAAAAAAAAGTCGTTATTTTTTTGTTTCTTGAAGCGATTCGGGTTTTCACATCATCATCTTCGCAGCGTCCAACGAGATTATATGATAAATAGGATCTTGAAATATTTAACCCCAGTAATGACGTTTGGTCATTTCTCTTCCGCTAGCATTACGTAAGGTCGGTATCGAATCCGATGAATCCCGATGCCTGGCCGATTTAAATAAAACAGTTGGGATGTAGCTACCTTAATCAAAATGATATTCCGAACCTTGTTAATTTATTTATTTGTTTGTTTGTTTGTTTTATTTATTTATACTTTATTATTCATCTATTCATTTCTTTATCTTCTTATTCATTTATCTTTTTTATCTTTTTTTTCTTGGGGGGGGGGGGAAGTCGGTAACTGGTTAAGGTATAAATTCTTGCTACATGTCATGATCTTTCTATTTCATTTGACTTTCTGATCATATATTATCCATCGTCCTACCCTTCAAATCATTTTGATATAAATTCCTCTCAGCGGTGCAATACGAAATGAAAGCTTGAGAAAGTTCAAATGTTCAATGCGCAATAGTTTCGTGTAAATTACAGATCACTGAATTCCGCAATATCATGCAGATCTTTTGATAGAAATTGAAAACATCTGCTGCTTAGCAACAGAAAGAAATTATTCAAATGCTAAATATTATGCATTTCTAATTTGAAAAACATAGCGTGAAATATTATGTTATCTATCATAATTTAATTCCATAAAATATGAATTTTAAAGAGGAAAATAAGCCTCGTCAGAATCTACTTTCAAGGTCATTATGATCCTTCCAGCTCACATTTAAGTTACTTACACCGTGAAACTGACATTAATTTCTTTCAAAACCATTCTAAATCATCCACTCAGCGCTCCATTCGCTCATTCCAAACACTCACTCAAACCACACAAAAACGCTCCAAAATCATTAAAAGGATCAAATCAACAACTACATTCAAAATAAATTTTGATAGAAAAAAAATCGCGATTTTACTGACATAACCGAAATTATGAGCGTCTGAGTCTTTCTAGAAAAAATAGGAACCTATTAAGAGAACTTGTATGCATATTTTATAAAAGGGGGGTAATTAATATCGCCGATTTTGTTCATTAGAGATTTTAGATTACCTTCCTTTAATTTTACTCAAAACTCACTCCTCTCGACATTCAATTTCGTTCCAAAATCATACCAATATCATTCATCTTGTCAATTACACGATGTTTTTAACTGTGTGATTTGAAGTATTGGTATGAATAAGCTTATCTTGGTTCCTTCGGCGCGAGTGTTTAATTTTCGAGGAAGTATTAATCGAGGGAGCTTATTCTAATCTGAAAAGGCATATTGCGGAATCGTTGTAAAATAGAAAAAAGTTTTAGTCTGTAATACTGTCTAATTAGAAAAGATACTTCAATTGCCTTTCAAGCCTTTATATGTAAAAAAGGAAATTATTTCACTTTCCCTTTAAATGAAATGCTAAGAAAAGGTCAAAGTATCCTGTTATCATACAGATACTGTTACAAAGTTAGGGTAGGCGCTTTTTTTATGTAGGCTATTCTCTGTCTTTACAGAGACACCATCCATGTCAAACCTTTTGGACTACTAGCGAAATATGATGACGTAAAAATTCCTTGATTATGTAAAAACGCATTCGTAAAAGTCTTTAAAACGGCCCGACTGCATTTGTTGTCATTATGGGTAAACTTCCTACAAGTCAATTTATAACGCTTTTCGGCGAACAAATCATCCTAACTCCAGTTTGAATGGGGAGTTGCTGGGCTTTGGTCGCACACCCTACACTGGTAACCCCCATTTGAAATGTCGCCCTCGGCCAAAAAAGCAGTGAGTTTGAGATACAATGTACCATGTTGCAGTCTTAAATGGTAAAAAAAGTAACATTTTTTTTATATCTTATCTTGTTAAAAAGATGATTGTCAGTGCGCGGTCAAAACCTCGTAACTTCAGCTTATTCAAGCTGAAGTTACGATGTTTTGACCGCCACAGGACGTAATATACTATTTTAAGTATCGAGGTTTCACAGTAATAAACACGGTGACAGATGTTTATTTTTGAGCCCAGCGTGAGTTATTTGTATGATAAATGTAAATTTAAATCAGATCATTTCATACTGTAATGTGAGATGGGGGAAAATTAAATAGATTTGATAACGAAAATATTACTTCTTACTCTCTCGATTTTTACGGAATAAATGAATTGAAATTATCGTTACCTCGCTCTAAGAAATGGGTCTTTCATACCAAAATGCCGTTCAAATTCTAATCGGTATTTGGGCATTTTCACGTGTCTTTGATTTGAAAGAAAGTGAAAAACGGCAAATGGACTGAAACATCTTGTATTATTTGTCGATTTTGAATTTTTACAAATCAAATATTGTTCTATATTCTCTTGACTGTATTAATCAAAATACTACCACGTTTCAGATTTTTTTTGAGACTTGTTTTCAAGGGTTTAAAACACTTCTTGAATGCTTTTCGGTGGTTTATCGGGGAATAACAATAAATTATCATTTTGATAAACTCGCCCGCATTACTAGTAACATTATCAAAAATCTATACCCCGTATCCGTTCATTCCACCCTTTCTGACGTCATCTATGCAGAGTCCAAAAAAGTGACGTCAGCATGAACTTTGCATAGTATTCAGGCGTAAAATGACGCGCTTTAAGAAAATGTTTCCTAAAATTTCACATTTTTTCTCACTAATGCATTTAAGAAATAGAGTAATAGTTTGTTTTTCAAGTAAGATCGATTGATATTTCGTTTCATGAACAACAAATGCTATAATTTCACTCGTGGCTCCGCCACTCATGAAAATATAGCTTTTGTTATTCACTCTATTAAATATAGATCAAGCTAACAATGAAAAAACGACTATCCACTATGTATGTAATTCTATCTCTCCAAAAATGCTTTATCAGCCGTACATCATACGGCTTAAATATTCTCCATAACAGAAACACTATGTATTCAAACAGGTGTTTGCAAAATGTAACCATTTGCCAAATAAAACCCCTTAAATTATATTTATGAGAAGATGTGGAGTTAAAGCTGCCCACAACCGATATGGTATTGTTTCAATAAGTAACATCGTGATAATTGACACTCGATCCGATCAAAATCATTTTTAATCACTCATTAAGCGCCCCATTCATGCATTCCAATCACTCAAAACCCTCAAAAAAGCAAAGAAATCATCAAAAAATAAAACGCTTCGAAATCGTTCCTAACAATCCATAATTTCACCAATTTCATCCAAATCTACCAGTGGTATTCTAAGATTTTAATGGCTGGTGATGATTCCTAAAGCGACCAATTAGACCAAATTATGGTTACTTAATTAGTCGCCTTTAATTTCCTTAAAAAGTCGCCCCTCCTTCTCATACAAATTTATTCCGAAATCATTCCAAAATCTTCCATCGTGTCAATTTGACAATGTTCTTTACTTTGTTCACTTTTTGCACTGGTATTTTAAATATTACCCTCACATAAGAAGCCATAACGTCTGGTTAACGGAGACCGTAACACAATCGGATAGTGAACAAATGTCGTTTAACAATCCTAAAATAATGAATAGAGTTGATTTCGTATTTCACAAATAAAGGAGAGATGCCGTTACGTAACTCTCAAATTGTACAGTGATTGGAGGTACATGTATATATAGATCTAGGCGTAATTCTAGGATAACTCAAAGAACTCTTAACGTTTTCATAAAATAGTGATTCTAGGCACACCGTTACGTTATACTCAAATATTAAATAGAGGCCGGAACGTAATTCTCGAATAGCTAACGGATACCGTAACAGAATTTTCGGACAGTTCCCGTAACTTATTCCTGGGACAGCGAACAGTTCCGTAACTTCTCGGATAGTGAACAGAAACCAGCCCTGTGTTCAGGGCGGCTAAACTGTGCAAACTGTTTGCAAAAACTATCCCGCTTTGCACGTAATTGCACGTGTAAAGCTGAATATAATTGCAAACAGTTAGCATCGTTTTATCATCCTGGAAGCAGGTCATAACTTATTTTTTGGAAAGTTAATATTATGTCGTAACGTAATACTCGGAGAAAGAACTCTTTTTACAGGTCCAAAAATACAATTGACTCTAAGTATGGAAAAAATTGTAGTGCGTTGAAGCTTTAGTTACGATGTACTTCATTTAAAATAGACATGGCTAGAAAAAAAACACGCGTTCTCATTGACATTATTAAACTTGTAAGCTTCTGATTAGTTCTCAAAGTAATATGAAGCTATTTATATAACTTGTATGCATATTTTACTAAAGGGGGGGGGGGGGTTAGATATCGCTACTTTTGTTAATCCTGAACAAAATTAGAGATATTGGATTACCTCCCTTAAATCTAACTCAAAACTCGATCATTGCACTCATTCAATTTCATCCCTAAATCATTCCAAAACCTTCACCGTGAAAATTTCAAGATGTTGTTAACTGTACCTTAAGAAATCAACTCCATATTTATCTTGTTTATTTTGTGAATTTACGGTTTTCTTGGCTATGCAACTGTACAAAGCACGTTAATCTTGTTATTCGTCTATATTTATACGAATATGAAACCAACCCAAGTAATATACCGATATGAATAAATGTTGAATTTTGACTCGTAACACAGCGGGCGAAAATTTTATGAAAAAATAAATTCTTCACGAATAAGTGATATACTAACTAAAGTGCAATAAATATTTCCATTTTACGGACAAAACACTGAAAACATCCAAAGCAGAAAATAATTTCTGGATTTAAGAAACAACGGGGTTTCTATATGAAATGATAATAAGTCTGAGCTTTTTGCTTTCTAAATTACAAAAACCAAATATGTGATTGATTTAGTTGGTTTATAGTTATTTGCCCTTAACGCAAACTTCCATTAAAATGGCGAAGATTAGATACGTTTGCAAGATTTAGTAACTTTACCAATTCAGAATTTCGGAATTCCCTTAGTACATAGTTTTTAGAATGCATATCAATATTACGACCAAACAATCAATGTAGCTAGCATGATGATGATTTTGTAGTATTATAAGGTCCCTCCGTGCACAAGGCATATATGGTATGGACCCAAAATTATGGGCTCATCCGGGCAAGCATGTATGAACATTAACTTATATACTGTTGAAATATTTTTATCTAGTTTTTAATGATTGCAGCGTAGAGTGAGTGATATAAATTGATTCTGATCGCAGTGAGTTACGATTTCACAATGTTTTTAACTGTATATGTTTCATGCTCCGGATTGGTTCCTGAAAAAATAGGAAGCTACTTATAGAACTTGAATTCATATTTCAGTAAAGGGAGGTAATAAATATCGCTAATTTTGTTCATCATGAACAAATATTAGCAATTTTGGATTACCTCCCTTCACTTTCACTCAAAACTCACCCATCGCACTCATTCAATTTATTCCAAATTATTCCAAAATCATTCACCTTGTCAATTTCATGTTATTGTTAACTGTACCACTCCGCTAGCTAATCTTTGCACTTCAACATGGAAGGACGCATCACCGTGCAAAAAAGTGTTGATATAAATTTTGAAAAGGAATATTCATTGTATTTATAAAAATAACCACATTCATAAAGGAAATAATGAAAAAAAAAAAAACTTCAAGTGCGGCGTTTCTTTTTTAGTTTAGTATATACGATAAACGTTATAAATGCGGATTTAATCGTATAAAAATCGTGGGCAGATTTCTAGAATTACACCCCATTTCTCTTTAAGCTCTGATCTTAAGCCAAATCGTGGGGAATTCCAACAAAGATGCAATTATAACGTTAAAAGAATATGTGTAAATATTTATTTCATGTATTAATGACAGAATTTGGTATATTAATTCATTTGTACTTGGGAAATCAAAAGACTAAAAGAAGGATTTAAAATGTTTGAACTCTTTTGCATATGGAAAACATCCGTTGAAATTTCATCCGGCCTTTATCAAAGGGTTGCATGAAAACTACAGCAAGCCCTGAGATCGTCCCTGCGTGCAGTATGACAAAACAGTGCAATTTGTTAGCAAATTGTACCCCGCTTTGCACGCGCATTCGCGTGCAAAGCGGGGTAAAATTGGCATAGAGTTTGCACTGTTTTATCATACTGAACGCAGGGTATATTCATGTAGATGCATGCTATATAGTTAATAACTTCGTGAAAATGACAGTGTAAACGGATTTGGAAGATGGAAGAATGAAATTGAATCAGTGCGATGACCGAGTTTTGAATGAAATTAAAGGGAAATAATCTAATATCACATACTCCGTCCAATTTGTACAAAAGTGTCGATATTTTATTACATCCCTAAAATGAAATAAACGTCCTTTAATATTTGTGTGTCTTCACTGACCAATGGGGCGTTTTAAAATTAAAACCTTCCAATAAAATCGTAGAAATATTGGATCGACCTGAATGAAATACTTCTTATCTTGATCGATTTCAAAGTATTTATGGACGATTTCGGAACGATTTTGAGTATTTGAGTGAGTGTTTTGAAAACATTGAATGGAGCGCTGAGGGAGCGATTTAAGCGATCTACAAAGGTTTTGATCGTCAATTTCACGATGTTAGCTACTGCATGTTTTCGCTAATCCTCGGAGCAGGTACATATGAGTACATGTTCAATTCGTGAAATTGACTCTCATTCCCATCAAAAGCATTGTAAGTCGCTCACTCAACGTGCCATCCATTCACTCGAAACACTCACTCAAGCAATTCAAAAACGTTCCGAAATCACTAAAAATACAAGATCAACCATTTAAACAAAAAATGCAAAAATAAAAAAACAACCACGATTCCATTATTGTTTTGATTTTAGAAGCCTTTGATTAGTTCGGAAAAGCATTAAAAGATATCTATAGAACTTGTATGCATATTTTCTTAAAAGGAGGTAATAAATATCGCTAATTTTATTCATTAGCGATATATGATTACCTCCTTTAAAACTCACCCCACTTGCTCATTCAATTTCATTCCACAATCATACCAATATCATTTATATTGTCAAATCTCACGATGTTGGTAAATGTATCTACGGTATATATACGATGAATGCATTACAATGGAAACGTTTGGTTATACCGAATTAAAACGATTTCTTCCGAAGAGTGTCGATATCGAGTCGATTTCTTATAATATTTTCTGTAATTTGTTAGTAAGTGAATTTTATGGTATTTCTTATTATTGCGGTTTTGTGCTCAGTTAGTTAATTGTGTCGATTGATTTTTGAAGCGACTGATAGGAAGGTTAAAAGTCAGAAAAAGCTTTCTATAGAAGGTGTATGCAATTTTTATCAGAGGGAGATAATAAACCTCGCTAATTTTGTTCGAGCTGAACATAGCGATATTGGATTACCTCCCTTTAATTTCATTCAAAACTCACCACACTCGCTCATTCAATTTTATTCCAAAACTATTCCAATATTATCTATCTTGTCAATCACATGTTGTTCTTAAATGAGGGAATAAATATGTATCTGAAGCCAAATCGCATTTTCGCCAGAACTTGATTATCAAAGGTGTAAAATATTTTCAAGACGATTATCTACCGGTATTTATGAAAATTATTATAAAGAAAGAAAAAAGCTTCATTTTAAAGATTTCCCCAATTAAACACATGGTTTATGAGTGTCGACAAATTAATTGCACTTCAAAGGGCAAAACCTATGCAAGGGAATACATTTATAACTCTCGGATTTCTTTGAATTCCCGTGTTTTATTTTATAACATTCTTAAGAAGTTTTAATATAATCGCACATATATTAAAATTGGAACTACTTTAATTCGTGTAATTAATTTCTGTGGGATGAAATAGAGAATCTTTGCACATGCTCATTTAAACTTTCTCTTACTTGTTATTAATTGTCTGGTATATCAAGTTATAAAAAAATTGACAGCAAAGTCCCAATCGCAAAATGGTTAAGTTTTAGGTAAAACACAAAAAATTTTGGGTTTCGAGGGGAATTCAACACTTGAAAACTTTTTTTCATTGAAGAATGTGACTACCCTTATAATGCTTTTAAACTGAACATGCGGTCTAGCAAAAGTCAATCAGAGTCGGCATTTTAAAAGTATTCTTTCGAGTAGAATCGACATTCTTAAGAAAACTTATCAAGAGCTGAGAAAGACCGTCCCTTGTCAACCTGCGCACTTTTGCGCATGCTGACCAAGACCTATCCTGTTCGCACTTGCATGAAGACACATTTTCCCTTGACACGTCGAATATAGATAAACGGGAGAATTAATCGACGCGGATTACAATCCAAATAACAATTATTAAATGTGTTTTCCCCGAATTATCTTATCAAAGCAGTCAGACGGATTTATTCGGAGTAAAACGAAAATCCGGATTAAGTAATTTCGTTTAATGCACTTTGAAATTAAAGAAAGGAGAAATCGTGGCGTTTCTTTTGTAAAATGCGTTAAGAAGTTTGTTTGATGGATTTCTCTTGAAGTAGGTTTTTTTTATATACGCCTTGCTTTAGTTTTATCTTCTTAAGAGAAAGTGGATTTATTAACCATATAAAATGGTGATAATTTGTGAAATGAGATTTCTCTTAGGAGAATTATCAAAGTAGGAAAATTATCAAAGTTGTCCGATCAAAATATTGTATTGTAAACACAAGTTTGTTAACGCTGCAATTTTGCACATCATTTTGATCGCCGTCTGGTGGTTTGGGTACAGGACATGTCCATAAAAAACAAATCTTGATAAATAAGGTCCTGATGAGTCTGCACAACTGCAAACCTGTCCTGCGTAAAGGATGATAAGACGGCGCAAACAGTTTTCCAATTGTACCCCGCTTTGCACGTACACTTGCGTGCAAAGTGGGGTACAATTTGAAAACAGTTTGCACCGTTTTGTCTTCCCGGACGCAAGGCTAATCAGAGTCTTCATATTGTAACTTAACTTTTATACGACTAGCGAATTTTGTGATTCAAGATGAAAACTGTGTAAACAATCGTGTGCCCAGGATAACAAGGCGCTCGCGAGCGACTCATATACAAAATATCTTAAAAACGTTTCAAAACTTATATATCAATAAAGTATAATTTAACTTTTGGTTTCATACTTCAATGAATTGAATTCATTCGCGTCATATTTTAGACATAAAAAGTATTGAAATAGATAAGAAAATGATTATACTCGTACGTCGTTATGTAAGATCTGTGTTGAAGAGCGCTCTAATATTTCTCCTCAAAGGGGCGTGTTTCTCATCGACACCAGATGCACGAGATCTCACCAAGATCACCACGTGATCACCACGTGACCCTTAACTTAGACGAGAGTTCAAAGGGAACTCCTAGAGCGATATTTCCTCTGCGTACGATGGTAAACTGGTTTGAAATAAACATTAAATTGTGCTACATTTCAATCATTGGTGAATTGTACCTAATTATTTCGTCATCTGTTAACGGTAAAATAATTAAAACGTGAACTGGAAATCAAAATTATGTCTGTCTGTTTTTAATTCCAGATAATTTGTAATGTGGTTGCCGCCTTGTTAGTGTATTGTAACAGCATTGCGTTCTGGGTGTCAAAATGTTTGCAAACGTTTAAGAAAAGTACCTGGTTTTGCACGTTCGTCCATGCGCAAAGCAAAGTACCATTTCTTAAACGTTTTTCGAACGATTTTGTCTTAAGGGCAGAGCAATCAGGAACCTTTGGCGATTCAGGAACCATGGGGGTGTTACGGAATGGCCTTCGGGAATAGTGAGGATGCAGACATGAAAGCGCATCATAACGCACGTAGATTTTTGTAACGTCACATATATAACTGAAGATGACGTTGCAAAAAAAATCAACGTAAGGTTAAATCTGGATATTTTATGGTTTGATAATAAAATGCTGTGTTTTATTTCGTTTTGTCATGAAATTATGATATGCCCAAAAGGTCTCCACAGATGATCGGAGAGCATTTACGAAACGTGTTTTCTTCAAGCGTATTAATTGAAGTATCACCAGAAGCCAAATCACCTAAAAAATGACCAAAGATAACTACACTTACGTCCGGACACTTTGCAGTGTACGGAAAAGTCCGAACGATGTTCCGAATGGAGCACAGAGCAGAAATGCAGATCACGAGATTAAACAATTGGGCTTTGAAAAAACGTTTAAAATAATTGGTACTTGTACGTCGCTTTGCAAATGTTCTCATTTGAAATGAGGGAGTATCATATTTTAACTTTCGCAAACGCATATCGCTTAATTTGTCTTAAAAAAATCTCCACAATATCAAACTTTATCTAGACTTACCAGCACTGTGTTCATCGTCAGACGGATTATCATCGTCTATGTCATCGGGTATTTCCGACGAGACGGAACCTTCCGAACGTTCTGTCGGTGACTTCCGGAGATCTTCTGCGTGACCATTTATGTGTAGATTTAAAGGGGCGTTGTCTAAAAAAAAAACGTAATCACAGATAGCTTTAAATTAAACAACGTGGGACTATTTTGTTTCTTTTAACTTTTTATGAAATTGAAAACCCAATTTTTTAAGTATGAGTTTTCAGTCTCGCACTTCTATGAAAAATATACTTCAGTTCTTTATAAAACATGTAGATCGTAAAGCATTTTCTTAATTCAGAATGATCATTTTTAATTCATGCACAAGAATGCTATTCTTGGTTGACCTTTCGGGCCTTTATTCAAAATTGAATTTATTTCAAAGGGTTTTTTTTCTCACTTTTTTTTGCGCGCGCGACGGGTTCATTTTTTTTATAAAAAAACCTAGACAGATACCAAAATATCACAGCACCATCTTTCTTATTCGATGACCAAACAGAGCACTGCTTTCTGGGTGAAAAGGTGAATGCGATGGCATCAAAAGTGGTTCAAGTCAAGTCCGGAACGCCCGAATTGTAACAGAACAGTACAGGAAGTAAGCTTTTGGTCGTGATCGCAACATCGAAAGATGGCATGGGCGTATCTCGAACATTTATCATATGCTAAAACTGTTTATGTTTTTATCAATACTTACTTTCATGTTCTTTCAGAGGTTTAGGGTTGTAGGCCGGATGAAAGGGGAGGTCGGTAGGTTTCGGTGAACTTCGGTTCTTTTCGTCACTGAAATTGATGAACATAACTAAGATAAAATTAAATGGGAATTGATATAACACTAACGCAAACTGGTAACCTTGTTACAATCTGCTTTCGGGTGATTTGAGAAGGCACAAGTTTTTCCAGATCAAAATGAAGAAAAACGAGAAAGAGAGAAAAAGTACATATTTCGTATGTTCAGAATTCACGTTACGTTAGAAGTGCAAAGAAAATTTAAAAATATGTTCAAATTGGCATCCCGTATAAATAAAATTGAAGTTATTTTCATGGAATCGGGTTTTGTTCCCTTGTTAGGCGATAACTGAATTGAATGTTTACAAGGGAGCAGCCTTTCCATGTGTTAAGGCTGATGTAGCGGCGCAAATAGTTTGCTGATTAAGCACCGCTTCGCACGTGCGCTTGTGTGCAAAGCGGGGTATAATTTGCAAAGAGTTTGCACCGTTTGTTTTCCTGATTGCAGTGCTGGACGTAGAAATGTTAGCAAATGTTTGCAAAATTCACTTCGCTGAGCACGTGACTAAACAGGCAAAGTGGGGTTACATTTCATTAAATTTATCATCTTTTACACGGTGTCAATACCTGTCGGTGATTCTGTCGTGTTCCATCTGATGACTGTCTCGGTTTAGGAGGCCCTCGTGTCGCAGACCCAGCTGCTGCGCCATGGCTAGTGTGACGGGTGGTGCCAGTAGCGGGTGGTTTAACTGCATAAAAGGGAGATGACCCATACTGTAAGGGTGAGGCGGAAAGCCGTTCAGAAAATTCTTTGTGGTATCTGAAATATATTTATAATGTTTCAAATAAACGTTTTCGGTTTCGACCAAGCGGTTTGGTGGTTAGACACCCGGCTAGTAATCCAAAACCCGTGGTTCGAATCCCGAACGAGGCAGGATGTTGGGTAGATACACTGAGATAGCTTTGTGTGTATAGGTGCTATACACTGGGCACTTAAAAGAATAAATGGGGTCTATTCGAAAAAGCATTTAAGAACCACGTTTACGAAACTTTCGATTTTTTTTTCGTTTTGGATGTGTGTAAAGCGGGACAATTGTATCATGTCTAAACGTTTCCAGTCTGAACGCTTGTCTGCATTATTTCAGATGAAGAAAGTTGAATATTTCCAAGAAAGAGATCTCAATGCATTCTTTTAATGCTTTTATTAATGGAACCTTCGATCCAAGGAGAACGCGCCCTACAACAAGACAATCGACTCGATAATTAAAGAATATAGTTTCGGGATAAAAAGAAACTAATAGCAAAAGTTTTTGATGGGTTTTGTCTTTATTTGTTAATAAGCTTATTTTTTTACTTTCTTATCGAAAAGTATTTCGCATCCTTGTTTAGAAGATGTTACAATCATTGCCGTTATAGATCCGCATGAAATAGTGAGGTTCCAGAAACCGTTCCAGTTAATAACATCGTGAAATTGACTAGGTGAATGATTTTGGAATGATTTAGGAATGAAAATGAATGAGTGCTAGGAGCGAGTTTTGAGTGAATCTAATGGGGGTAAATCCTATATCACAAATTTTGTTCGGGATGAACAAAATTTGCGATATTGATTACCTCCCTTTATTAAAAAAAAAAGTGCATACAAGGTCTGTGCACAGCTTCAAATTTCTTCAAGAACCTTTGGGGCGCTAACTATTTGATTTACGTCAGTGAAATCGCGATATTGCTCTGTCAAAATTTATTTTTACTGATATTGTTGATTCTATATATTTTTCAATTGGTTTGATCGTTTTTGAATGGTTTGAGTGAGTGTTAGGAATGAATGATTGGAGCGCTGAGTGATCGATTTAGCATGGTTTAGATTAAGGTGAATGTCAATTTCACGATGTATTAACTGTATCCCCTTTTATTTCAAAATGTAAAATTAATCTTTGATCACTTGAAATTGCTGGTCTATACATGTAATTATAAATGGAACCCCTTTATTTATTAAATAATGGATTTACAATTACAGGAAAAAATCGAAGTTATGTCATGACGAGATTTTTATATTAAATGGAGGAAGAAACTCTGCAAACTTCAAAAAGTTTTTAGTCTGATTATATAACTGTTAACATGTGTGTGCATTTGACAAGTCAGCATCATGCCGTTGGGGTGAAACCGAAAGTTTTCTTTGAAATCTGCACAATTACAAATGGATTATATCATAGAAACACTTTACTGGGATGAAAACCCTTTAGATAAATCATATTGTCGTTTTAAAAGAGGAGGGTATGCCGCTTTTAACATAACTGCGACGATTGACCGATGGTTTCCTATCGTTTCTCGCACCAGAAAAACCCATTCGGAAACTCACGGCGATTCTACGGAATAGACCTCGGGTATGATAAGGTCACAAGAGTCAATTTGATGTTGAGAAAAAGAAATTCGACAAAAGATTAAAACTGGGCCTATCATAATTTGATAACCAAATGCATTGTTTTACTGCGTTTTGTCATAAAATGCCCAAAAGATTTCCATAAACGATCTGAAAGCAATAATGATTTGTTTCTTCTCGAACGGTATTTACCAAAGTACCTCAAACAGCCGAATTACCTTGAAATGATCTAAAATTATAACACTCTCTTTGTCTGGCTCGTTTGCCAAGTGGTTAGTGTGTTCGACTCTTAATCTGGTGGTTGCGTATTCGAGCCCCCAAAAGGCCGATTGTGTATTTTGGCAGGACACTTTTTAGACGGACACTAGTCCTCTGGGCTGTAAAAGTGGGTAGCAGTGGGTGGAATCCATTGCCCCTCTCTCTCTCTCTCTCTCTCTCTCTCTCTCTCTCTCTCTCTCTCTCTCTCTCTCTCTCTCTCTCTCTCTCTCTCTCTCTCTCTCTTTCTCTCCCTCCTCTCTCTCTCTCTCTCTCTCTCTCTCTCTCTCTCTCTCTCCTCTCTCTCTCTCTCTCTCTCTCTCTCTCTCTCTCTCTCTCTCTCTCTTTCACTCTCTCTCTCTCTCTCTCTCTCTCTCTCTCTCTCTCTCTCTCTCTCTCTCTCTCTCTCTCTCTCTCTCTCTCTCTCTCTCTCTCTCTATCTCTCTCTCTCTATCTCTCTCTCTCTCTCTCTGGGCATGATAATATCTTTGATAACAGTCTTTCGACCATTTATATCATATTATCCTCGAATAAAGAAAATATTCTGAGGTTATTTGAAGTTATCCGATGTAATGTTTAAACGGTTAAAAATCATTTTTCTCGATATTTGATTTTTTTCGTAAATCTTAAGAAAAATAAGCCAGGGGCTTAGTAATTCCTGTTAAAATGTGTTCTTAATATAGTTGATTAAATCAGACATACTAAGTAATTCGCAAATTTCTTATAATTGATAATAAATTAGAAATTTAAGGCTCGAAATATATTCCCTATTTATTGAAATGAGAGAATAATTGTTTTCTAACGAAATGGAAAAAAATTCGAGTCGAATTGTACTGTATATTTCGTAAAAAAGGTGTCACGGGCGAAATACCCTCAATAAAACTTAACACTCATACAAATGCTGACCAGCGTTCAGAATAACAAAATGTGGTAAACTGTTTGCAAGTTATACTTCGCATTGCACGCACACTTGTCTCAACTTCTTTATGAACCCTATGATGTTAGATCTCGAATTGTGCATTGAAGCTAAGAAGAAAACCCTGGAAAAACGTCTTTTCTAAATTTGTGAGACATTGACCATTGATTTTGACATGCTTCAAAATCTCTCTTGTACAACAAAGAAAAATCGTGAAATTGACACTTATTCCGTAAAAATTCATTCTTTAACATTCACATTACATTCCGTTCATAAATTCCAAACACTCACCAAAATTGTCCATAAACGTTCCCAGATCATTCGAAAAAATATATCGAAATCGTTTAAAACTATGAGCAACTGCATTTAAAAGGACTAAATCATTCTACGTTTTTATTGGTTGGTGAGGATTCTTAAGTGCCTGACGTGAAAGCTCGCAGGCAGAAAATTTGCGCATATTGTATTAAAGGGAGGTAAAAAAAATCTCGATAATTTCGAAATTAGCTTTATTATATTACACCCCCTCCCTTTAATTTCATTGCAAAACTTGCCCCTACCATTTATTCAATTGCTTTTTTATTCATTCCCAAATCACTCACCTTTTCAATTTCAAAATGATTTTTTTCTCTACGGATAATCCGAACATATTTGGCACATTTTCCTGTGGGTTCGTTGATGTAATTGAAATAAAATGCGCATGGACTTTCACAGAATTGAAACGACCATATTTCACGGGAACAGAGAAATTCCCCATCTCGACTTAATTTTCCATCGCAATTTCAATTGGGATTTTTAACAGGAATATAATTTATCAATTACGATTTGAAAGTTTTTGTCTCGCTTTTGGTAATTTCTGGTTTGCAAGATTTAAAGAGAGAATTAATTCCTCTGTTCGGATCTTAACACATACTCGATTTGTCTGAAATCAAGGCAATGAACGCATTTGGGAGAGCTTATCTTAAGCTTAGTCAAAGTAGACCTGGAATAGTTCTGATTTGGCAGAAGGTATAGAGAAAGATTAGGCTGCACAAATGTGCAGCCTAATTTTTGAGTTTACCACCTGACTTTTACTTCATAAACGAGAAAAGATCTAGAAATTTTATTCTTTAAATACAAATTATTA
The DNA here is from genome assembly GCA_948146395.1 of Fragum whitleyi. Taxonomy (NCBI): domain Eukaryota; kingdom Metazoa; phylum Mollusca; class Bivalvia; order Cardiida; family Cardiidae; genus Fragum; species Fragum whitleyi. The sequence goes on from OX411549.1 coordinate 5,586,979, forward strand.
TTCTATGAATAAATACTGACCTACCATAAGTGCAACCAGTGCTTTCAACACTTTGTTTTTAATGCAGCATTGAAAAGCCCTTTAATTAGCATGACAAGGGTTGATATGTTCAAAATAGTTCAACATTGGACACGATATAACAAATCGAAATGGACTTTTTGGGTTCTCGATGTATCGAAACTTTATCCATTCTGCATTTGGAGAAGTGTCACTTTCTTCTACTATGAAAATTCCATCCCTATTTCATCTTTCGTCCTTTCCAAATATTCATTGTTTTTTGGGGTTTTTGTTGTTTGTTTTTTTTTTTAAATTCATAACCATGATAATTATCAACAATTAAAATACATTTTGGTGACTGGCCACTCGTTCTTCTTAGAATGAGACGTCGAAAACCTTTCCTGCGTTTAGGATCACCAAACGGTGCAAACAGTTTTCCAATGATACCCCGCTTTGCAGGTGCACTTGCATGCAAAGCGGGGTTTAATAGGCAAACTGTGTGCCCCGTCCTTAACGCAGGGCAGGTTTAGCCTAGCTAATAAAAGTACATGTAGTTTCTTCTGTATAACGCTTCCCTACACATTGAAAGCTGAAATTTAAGTGAGGTAATCTAGTATTGCTATTTTTGTTCAATATGACCAAAATAAGCGATATTCATTACCTCCCTTTAATAAAGTATACGTAATTTTCTGTATATGTGTCTTCGTGGACCGATCAGACACTTTAGAAACCCATCCCAGCTAATAAAATCGTAGAAACATTTGATCGATTTGAATTAAATGTTGAACGATTTCAAAATGTTATTCAAATAATGTCTGAGCGTTTTTGGTCGATTTGATTGAGTGTTTATAATGAACGAATGGAGCGCGGAGTGAGCGATTCAGAATGGATTTGAGTGAGAAATTGTCAATTTCTCGGTGTTTCTAACTGTATAGATATACTTTAAAATTTAAACGACATAGTTCTCAACTAGCCCTTTGTTTTTGTCTGGAAATAACAAAAATGTTTCTGTTTGTACAAATGATAAAACGCCCTTTCACCAAAATGAATTTTAAGTTTTAAGCGAAAATGGATAAAAATCATCGCTTGAAATGTACGCCCATTATTGTTCTATCACAAACTTATATTCTTCAGCGCGTATGAATATTTTTGCATCATAAATTTATGAAATCTTGATTTGATCTGTGAAGGAAACTAATAAATCATGAACCGACATTGCAAAGATAGAAACCTAGCTAATTACAAAACACTATCAAAAATAATTAATGTCCGCTCAATATGTTACTGTGTGAATGAGTGTATTTATTTTGCATCCAATTATTTCCGAAATTTCCAATTCTGAACAGCGCGCATGGATGTCCAAATTTTAATTAAATTTAAATCACGCAGTTTTCCTCAATCTGAAACATTCACTCATCAATTATGAATTTTCAGAAATGATAAACGACCTACATGTTCTTGTCTTAAACGCGAGCCATCATTCAAAAAGGTACACTCTCTATAACTCGGGAAAGTCGGCCCTATTCGGACGGCATAAATCGCACAGGGTGACCAGCCCTCCGTTCAGGATGGCATAACGATGCAAACTATTTGCGAATTATACCCCATTTTGCACGTGTTTGCACGTGCAAAGCGTGGTATTATTTGCAAACTGTTCGCACCGTTTTGTCGTAATGAACGCAGGAAAATGTAGAGAATTTTTATTCCAGCATATTTCAAGGAAAAGATATCGAGTAGATTTTGTTTTATGTAAAAATATCAACATTATTTGACCTCTGATCGCTTCAATTTCTTTTTCAAATTAATTCACGAAAGGTTCCCTCATGAAAAGGTGGGTAATTGTTTGAATTCATGGGTGTATGTACGAGTCTTCATTTTGAAGATTCTAGTCTGCCTAAAATCGGCCTATATAGGGTCAATACAGTTATATACATCCTGAAATTGACATTCATCTAAATCAAAACCATTCTAATCGTTCACTCGTTCATTTCAACACTCACTCAAACCATTCAAAAACGCTTTAAATTATTAAAAAAGATAAGATCAACAACTGTTTTCAAAATAATCATAGATAGAAAATTGCGACATCACTGACATTACAGAATTTTAAGCTGCTCTTTCACAGATCGTGGAAATGTGAATTTTGAATTTTTTCGTAAAATCAATCAGAAGTAACAACCTCATCATGTTGAAGCTTTAAAAAAATACGATTCAATGTGGTAATGCATGGAAAGAATGACTGATATTCCAGAATTTAGCGAAAATCATTCGGAAAAAATAAAGCAACTACTAACGCCTTATAAATTATCCTTCAATTTCAGTTGACTATTTACGCATGTGAATTCTGCATGTTTGTCTTTTTCAATCAAAGATAAAGGTAATAGTATTTGACAGCTGAAATTTTCATATCATTACAAGCAAAAATGAAAGATTATTCACAGAAAGGAACGATTTTGAAATGTATAGACTCGAAATTAATAGACTGCATCCCTTCCTGATCTTGCCGCGTCGTAAAGATAAGTTACAAAATCATTGAACTTTGTTGTTTTTTAGTGCAAATGCCATTGGGCCATTCTAATCGCCTAAAAATACACACATTTCCAAATCTACGAACAAGTTTTGTATTTTTCCTATGCAAAACTGTGAAAGAGCAGCTTTAAGAGTATCTGATTGGTTCTTGACGAATCTTGATTTGTTCTTGATGCATTGTTTAAATTCATATACAAGTATTTGTATCTTATTCTTTCATTATTCTATGTAATTGATAAAGATTTTGTATGAGTCGTTTTATCGACATATTCATTTAACCCTTGTCACGCTGAATAAAAAACTTAGTAAAAATTGCATATAAATCAAAGTGCTGAAAAATCTGAATGTAGAAATTATGAGTCAGTACCAATTTCGAAAATAATCAAAAGATGAGGAGCGGGTTTGTTATTTATTTATTTATTTATTTATTTATTTATTTATTCATTTATTTATTTATTTATTTATTTATTTATTTATTTATTTATTTATTTATTTATTTATTTATTTATTTATTTATTTATTTATTTATTTATTTATTTATTTATTTATTTGGGGGGGGAGGGGGGTACATTGTAATGAAACTAAAAACCTAATCACACTGTATGAATGCGCAAAGCGAATTCATACATGAGTGCGATTAGGTTTTTAGTTTCTTATCTCCATAAAACATATAAACTCTTCATCTCTGAAAATTTAATATCATGAAGCAAAAATTCAAGATTCATCAATAATAAAAGCAATTTCTTACGGGACTATTTTTTATGGAAGCCTACAAAATATCTGCTAAACAAAATTATTTTGAATAAAACAATTTTTCAGCCGATCAGAAAGCGAAAAAAAAATGGTAGAATCAACTTGAATTAAAACAAAATGTTTTAAAAAGAAAGCTGTCATAGTATGGACTAAAATCAGGCTTCGCTTATGTAGAGGTTGTTCTTTGTCTATATCTCTTGCCAAAGCAGGATTATTCGTGACTGCACGAGAATGGTTAAATGGATTCGAGCCTCTACTCAGCTGTAACGTATTCTTGTTATGAATGTTCAAGTATATAAAATTACATCATTAATTTTCGATGATATAGGTAACTTTTGTCTTACGATTTTTAATTTTTTTTTTTTTTTTTTTTTTTTTTTTTGTAAAAAAATTGTGAATAGGAGAAACGGACTTACAAAGCATCATATCAATTTTTTCAAGTTTCACCCACTTGATCTTGATAGAACGACTCGAAACTCGGAATGTATCAACATGGGCGTGTCCCCTGCGCGCATGCCCGAGCACAGTTCGGATCCCTCGAGCGAAGCGAATAAACGACACCTCCGAAAACTTTAGGTCTTTTTATCAATTTATGAAAGATCTAGTACAATTCATTCAATCAATAGTATGATAAAAATTCACACGGACTTTTTTCTGACTTTTTTAATTCTTAAATCTCATTGAAACCTCCTGCGTTGTTTGTTTAAATCTTAAAGAGATCTAAAAATTATATCAGTACGTTTCGTAACATGATAACTTTCTATGAACGTTTTTTTCAACGTTTGGTACCTCAGCTTATTCAGCTCGGACTTTTCCGTAAACTGGAAATTGCCTTCGACGTTAGTGAAGTGATTTGGTTTATGGTATTACTTAAGTCAATATGCTTTAAAAAAAAGAATGGAAAACTTCTTAAAGGCCTTTCCGATAGCTTTGGGAGGATATTTTGGGTATATCATAATTGTTTTCAAATTTTTGAATACCAAGTTTTCATTTAGTTTTGTTGATTTTGTAATAATCAACGACATCTTCAGCCAAAACGTTTGTGCTTCCTGATCATGAGAATATATAGAGGATAATCGTTTGTTTCAGAGTAAGATCGATTTATATTCATTGAGTGAACAACAAAGGCTATATTTTCAAGAGTGGCGAAGCCACGAGTGAAAATATAGCTTTTGTTGTTCACGAAATGAAATTTTAATCGATCTTACTCGAAAAACATACGATTACTCTATTTCTTAATTGCAATAGAGACAAAATGTGAAATTTCTAGGACATATTTTCGTAAAGCGCGTCAATTTGCGCATGATTGCTATGCAACGTTCATTGTGACGTCACTTATTTCGCCCCGCATAGATGACGTCAGATAGGATGAAATGCACAAAAGCATGGTATAAGTTTTTGATAATTTCACTACTTTTGCGGTGAGATTATCAATTGATAATCTACTGTTATTTCTCGATAAACCACCGAAAAGCATTAAAGAAAAGCGTTTTCATGGCCGCGCCATTATTATTCCTGAAGTATTTCCCCTAGAATACCCGATGTTTCCCTATTGGTTATATGGGTTATCCCCCTTGATATATAGACAAAAAACACTCGGTATTCCAATATTTCGGCCAAGTAAAATGAAACAAATACTAACACAAAAATTAAGATTTGATTCATTTTTCTTGAAAAGGGCATTTTTTCCGAAATATTGAAGTACCGAGTGTTTTTGTTAAATGTTAACTATTTTAGTCTTAAGTGAAATATATATTTCAAATTTATCATATAGTCTTCGAAATACCATTCCCATATCCCATCCTACCAGTAAATACAAGAAATTGTCTAAAGTCAAACTCAAATAAAGTGATTTAGGGGGAGCAATGATTTAAAGATTTCTTTATTGGAAACTAAATAATGTCATTGATCATAAATTAAGCGAAGAGAAACGAAATTTCACCCACTAAGCTTGGCTTTTTATCATCCCCCTGTCATCTGGGATCCCGGAATGTCACGTGTTTTAATAGTTTGATACCCCGGTTTATATCAGCCAGGTCGTGTCAAATCGTTTTCAATGATATTTCATGAAACTTTCAAACATACTTGTTTTGAAATTTGGCATGATTATTATCACCATATTACCAAAATACTATTTTGTTCTACTTACGAACAGAAGAGCATTTTGAAAAGGAATACAAATTCATAAAAAGGATAAAGAGCCCTGCGTTCAGGATGTAAAAGCGTTTCGCGAGCGCTTTGAGATGATTCCCCGCTTTGCACGTGCACATACGTGCAAAGCGGAGTATCATTTCGAAAGAGCTTCGCTAACGTATTCATCCTGAACGCAGGGCAGTTTCATGTTTCTTCGGTGAGCGGACTGAAAAATAAATGTTCAGACACAAATCTTAACGAGTCCATATCTTGCATGTACTTTTAAAAGCAAAGAAAGAAAATGTGCCTTATTTGAAAGAAACAACCAAACGAAAATGGAAAAGACCCCGTGTATGCAGTAAAGGCGAGATTAATTGATAATTCTACTGATAGTCAAATTATATTACATGTACTAACAAAATTTACTGTAACAGTTTTGATACACCGATAGATAAAAATAAAATAACTGTCCCCTTTATTCGTGCATTTCGACCGGTATCCCCTATGAGGAGAGGGATCAGTTATATTAGCAAATAACTCGGTGTGAGTGACGTTTTCTTATTTTTGGTGATTTGGAAAGATCAATTCTTGTATTTATTTTTACGTGTACGGGTCATTTCAAAATTCTTCCCTTTGCTAGGAGTTTGTTTTGACTTGTGGCATTTCCACCTGAACGGTTCGTCGTACAGTTAACAACATCGTGAAATTGACAAGGTGAATTATTTAGGAATAAAACTGAATGAGTGTGTGGAGAGAGCTTTGAGAAAATTTCATGGGAGGTAATCCTATATCGCAAATTTTGTTCAGGATGAACAAAATTAGCGAAATTGATTACCTCCCTTTACCAAAAAATGCATACAGGTTCTATACATAACTTCCTTTTTCTTCTATAACCTATTAGACGCTAAAAATTTGAAGTATGTTAGTAAATTCGTAATTTTTCTCTATCAAAATTTATTTTGAGTGACGTTGTTGATTCTATTTTTTTCAATGGGTTTGAGCGTTTTTGAATGGTTTGAGTGAGTGTTTGGAATGAATGAATGGAGCTCTGAGTCAGCGATTTAGAACGGTTTTGATTGTATTGAATGTCAATTTCACGATGTTACTAACTGTATGTTAAAACACTTTAAAGATCTATTTCGATATATGTATCAGCAAGTGGTTAAAAATGGCAGTCAGGATATATTTTTTTTCTGCAATGGCGATTTTTCAGCACTTCTGGCGCTACGGTCCCCTAAAACATTCGGCATTATTTCTTCATTGCATACAATCTATTTGTTAATCTCTGCAAAATGATTAAATCAATGCTGCATATGTTCAGTTAAAGTTATCAACACCATATGAAAAAGAATGTAATCGGCACGACCCGTATTTCTCTGACAATGCCTTGTTTCATTTAGTTGTCTAGCGTAATTTAACGGCGTAATAATTTCTTCATCGATCACGTCATTGAAGTCAAAAAGTCAAGTATCTATACAATGAATGTTGGGGCACTTACGGTAGCTGAGTACTGCCACGAGAATTAGAGTAACCTACACCGTTGACATTCATCTCAATCAAAATCGTTCTAGATCGGTCACTCAACGCTCCTTTCATTCATTTCGAACACTCACTCTAACTATTCAAAAATGCTCCAAAATCACTACAAGGATAATGTCAACAACTAACTTCGACATAGATTTGGATAAAAAAAATCGCGATTTCACTGTCATAATTGAAATTATAAGCGTCTGATAGGTTCTTGGACAAATAGAAAGCTATTTGTAGAATATGGATGATTTTTTATCAAAGGGGGGTAATAAATATCGCTAATCCTGAACAAAATTAGTGATTTTGGATTACCTTCCGTACATTTCACTAAAAACCCACTCTTCGCACTCTTTCAGTTTCAGTCCACAATAATTCCGAAATCATTCACCTTATCAATTTCAGGATGTTGTTTACTGTGCGTAAAAAGGGAAAATGAAAATGTTTCAACATCGAGCTTATTTCAACATGTTTCATTATGGGTTGGCCTACCTTTTAGACGAAATAGATATCTTCGAGGATCAAATCTGTCATCCGTCGTTTTGTGGGTACCTGTTATAGGAAATGGGCCTGGGGGAGGGGACAGATTAAAGTCCCTTCAAAAAGGATGTTTACTCAGGGATTAATGTCTTCAGTCATTCAATTTGTCAATTTGCTGATTTCGCTTTTTATCGCATTTGACTCCACAAATCACTATAAAGAGGGGGGAGGGGGGGATGTCGAAAACAAAATGTATGTTATAGTTTGAAGATTTGTGTCCAGGAAGATCCCATATCCCATTTGGGGCTAAGATATACAATGAATGTTATATTTGAGGACAAACTTTGAAAGTACATTTTTCTGTTGTTGGCTGCATATAAATAGAATCGTTGGCGAAAAAAAGGTGATTGAAACTTCAAATAAGTAACTTCTATCAGAAAGCATTTTCTCGGCACCAAGTTCAAGATCAATCCCTGAAATGGGTGAAATGGCTCATGGTGAAATTTTCAAGGTGAATGATTTTGGAATGAATTTTGAACGAAATTGAATGAGTACGATGAGCGAGTTTTGAGTGGAATTAAAGGAAGATAATCCAAGATCGCAAATTTTGTTCAGGATGAACAAAATTAGCGATATGTATTACCTCCCTTTGATAAAATATGCATACAAGCTCTATTAATGGTTTCTGTCTTCAAGAACGAATCAGACGTTTAAAATTTCAATTTTGATAGTGAAATCGCTATCTTTTTAGCTATATTTATTTTGAGTGTAGTTATTGGTCTTATCATTTTTAGTAATTTTGGAGCGTTTTTGAAAGGTTTGAGTGGGTGTTTGGAATAAAGAATGGAGCGCTAAGTGATCGATTTAGATATTGTTATCTGTATTAGCTGAAAAGCTGCACTTTATCATACCAACCAATCCGATTTATGCGTCCTTACAGTTTCTTAAAAGTTAACACCATCAAGCAGAAACGTAAATAATTATTTTACAAGATTGAAACTTACTTTTACGGAATTTTTCGTTAGCAAATATGCATAACTGCGTGCATATATCTTATATTCATTTTTTAAATTCGTTTTCTTATAGATCTATATTTATTTATTAATTCATTTTTCTATCGTGGTTTGAATATTTTCTTCATTCCATTAGAACGTCGTTTCTGATAGACGAAACTCAGAATTGTATAACGATTACAATAATACGTACACTGCAACATAGATCGCAAAATGGAACGTTATAATTCAAATATTGCGGATTAAAATAAGTCTAAACAACCGCAATTCGAACAAACCTTTCGGTACGTGTCGATTATCTTCCTTTAAAGTAATAATAGTTTATCACATTGCCATTGGTTTAGCAAGGTATACGCAAATACGCATAAATTTGCTTACACAACGTGACGTCAAAAATCTAATTGATTTTGGCGTATGCTAGTGGAAGAGATAAATGGTAATTATTATCAATGTATATAGTTAAGACTAGTGAATTTTATTTAGAAAAAAGACGACATTTTATTGTGGAGATTCAAAAGGTTCTACGCATAGTAGCTGTCACCAATACAATTAGTAAAATCGTGAAATTGACTCTCATTCTGATCAAAACATTCTAAGTCGCTCACTCAACGTTCCACTCATTCATTCCATAAACTCACTGAAAACACTCAAAAACGTTCCTAAATCAATAATAATACTATTTCAAAACAAAATTCAAAATAGAAAATGCTAGAAAAATCCATGATTATGGAAAGAAACCCTTATATAAAAAAGAAACTTTGCACTTAGTATATCGTCATATTACATTGAATATGAACTACCCCCCACTAACGAACTAAACGGGTCACAAGTCTACTTTAAGACCTGTGTATGAATGTGTACATATAGAATTTATGGATGCACGCCCAAATAATGAGCGTATATGCCTAATGTTTACGCGCATTCTCCAAAGATTATACGAGCACGTTAAAAAAAGATGTCACCCCCAAATTTTCACTAAAATCAGATTGAACAAAAGGGGGTGATATTGGAAATCTTATACGTGCACCCGCAAATTTTAGGGAAAGTACAACAAAATAAAGGTGCAAGTGTATTATTTCAAGTTGCACTTAATAAACGAATACGAGTTTTAAAAAAATTCACGCAGTGCATCATAGATACGCGCGGACTGGACAGAGTCTAGCTGATCATTCTGTGAAAAGAAATAAGACTTTACTTACCTAAAATGTCAGCTATCATTCACTTTTCATTATCGTTATATCTAAACTAATCATCGTCTAATATTGGGGCATAAGAAAATTCGAACGAGATGCTTTCAGAGGTCAATCGGGTTCTTCGTTTACAAAATGAGTATATATATTAATTTAGGCAGTTTAAAGATTCAACGGGAAGAATTTCGATTTCGATTGCAGTCATAGCAATAGCGTTGTCTGACTAAGGTAGATTTTATTCAAGGCATGAACCATTTCGACTTTTCAGATCCCAAAATGTATTACTCTATATCTCTATCATGAAGGAAATCGAAGTTAGACAAAGCTAATTTCAGTTATAATCTATTTACCCTGGTATTTCTATTTATTTAATATTAATATGCCAAGTTAATTCGTGACTCGATCAGTACATACAGGCTTAGACTGGCAAAACGTTATCAAGGAGTCCACATTGTAATGAATATTGTTATTAAATTTAAATGGGTGTTATTTGATTTATTTTGCTCACAAGTATATTAAAATTCGTTTATACTCCTACCAATGATTGCGATTTTTTCATACTAAGCTTCTTCGAGGTTTAAAATGTTTGTAGATTGATATATTCCAAATGCACTGACAATTGTTTCAAAACCTGACGTTATTTGGACAGTTAGGTGCACTGACTTTTATGGTATTTTATATGACAAAGATCAGATGACAAAATGGTGAAACTGTTAACCAATTGTACCCCGCTTTGCATGCATACTTGCGTGCAAAGCGGGGTACAATTTGCAAGCAGTTTGCAGTATTTTGTCATCCTAAACGCAGAGCAGGTTATGTTGTCCGTGCGTTTAAATAGTTTTGAGCGGGGAACTAGTACTCTTAAAACCTAATTTTTAGTAATGTTAAAAATGTAGTGCGTGAATTCCCATTTACAATCCGTTTAGGAATTCTCTTAAATGGAATAAGTTTCTGTTGGCGTTGTTGTTGTTATTGATTGTTTTGTATTCACCGCTTTCATGGCTCCTTTAAGAATCGGATTTGGGTGATAAATATATCTTATGCGGTAGGAGTTCGTTTATTCATTTCAAGTGTTAATCTCAATACAACTTGATTTATAATTTATACATCTGCGAATTGGATTTCAAACTTAACATATCCACCCGATTTGAAGGGCATCAAATAAATTAAAAATCCGAATGAATGTTATCGCATAAGACAGGGTATCCCGTATCAGTTGTAAAATTCGTGGTATTTATTTATACAAACGAACTACTTGTATCAATCCGGGCGCGGAGTGATACATTACAAGTCACGTGATACCAATATGGCGGGTGCATTGTTAAATTGGGCTTTGAGTGGCGATAAAATTAGCAATTAAAGGACAAAAGAAAAATGCAATTATTGCTTCATGCCAAGCAACGTAAAATCCCTCTAAATCCACTGTGCTAAATTCGGTTTATGAAATATATCTCCTTGAATTTGTATAAGACAGATATTAGGTTTTTGACAGTATAATTAAACAATACTGTTTGCAATAAAGTGACATATTGTAGTATTTTTCATTATTTGAAGATCTTTGACACAGTTGTTTTAAGTTTATTATAACTAGAGTTGTTTAACCGGCTATATATCGCCCAAAAGACCACAATTTACTGATTCAAGCCAGTGGAAAGCACGAGCGGATCTAGAGGGAATTCGGAGGGTTCGACCGAACCCCTCTGTATCCAAAATTACTTAATTATAGTGGACAAACTCAATCAAAATTTTGCAACACAAGAAAAATAATCCCTTTTTTATAGTATTCAAATCACAGGAACTTGAAATTCTACAATATATCTAATGTACTGTGTTAGAGCAATCAGTCCGATAGTATCCCTATCTATTCAGATAGGGATACTATGGGACTTATAACTCGAATTCTAGGCCGACATCGAACCCCCTTTAAAGAAACCCTATAACCGCCGCTGAAAAGGGACATTGAATGTACGAAGTAAATATGTTCGGCAGATTTATTTTCAGAAAATGGTACAGTTAACAACATCTTGAAATTGACAAGGTGATTGATTGTGGAATAAAATTGAAATAGTGTAATGAGTAAGTTTTGAGTGGAATTTATTGAAGGTAATCCAATATCGCTAATTTTGCGCGGGATAAACAAACTAGCGATATTAATTATCTCCCTTTAAAAAATATGCATCCAACTTCTCTAAAAAGCTTCCCATTTCTTCTAGAAACAATAAGACGCTCATTATTTCAATTATGACGGTGATTTTTATATCCAAATTTATATTGAATGTAGTTATTGATCTCATCCTTTTTAGTGATTGGGGGCGTTTTTGAATGGTTTGAGTGAGTGTATGAAATGAATGCATTGAGCACTGAGTGAGCGATATAGAATGATTTTGATTGAGATGAATGTCAACACGTATATTATCCATGTATAATGCCTTGGCAGGGCGGAGCCTAAGTAACGGGTCGTTGCACTTAAGGTTAAGGGAAATCAGCTTTTATCTAAAATAACCTACTTGCAAAGAGAGTCGACATAAATAACTCGAGACCTTATATCGTGGATTGGGAACCAAATCCTCGTAACTTTAGCTTAATCAAGCTAAAGGTACGAGGCATTGGTAACCAAACGATGAAATGTGTTCACTCTTTCAAAGCACGTGAATTCTTTAGGTTTTAGGATACAGTTATTTGCACGCGTTCACAATGATTACCGACTAAAATTTGGAAGAACCCAAACTATTGAAAAGTAAACTCGCCAAATTACGTCATGGTTAAGCCCCGCCCTGCCAGTTCATTAATTACACAGAACACCATTTAATGTGTCTGGGGCACACACCTAAATGGTAACACAGAAAATCTGTCAAAATATTACCAACTCTCTTTGAGTAGATGTCTACGCTCAAACGCAAGGGCATTGATGTTCAACGAATTAAATATGAATATTTTCACGCACATTTAAATGAAATCCATTCAGAGCTCTCCTGGAAAATGATTTTTAAAATGTTTTCCTTATATTCCATATTGACTTTGGAAAAATGGACCGCAAAAAATCGTCTACTTATGATCCCCTCGAATCTTTTTCGGGCAAATTGTAAACTAGACACCAAATTCCGACTTTGTGTGAAAATAAAACGAATAAAGCTTTTATCTTGGGGGGAACGCCCGATGACCAACTTCCTACTTTTCATTTGAACTTTCAAATATCTCAGGGAAAACCTTTAGTGTGGGTACTAATTCGATTCGACCCGGTAAGAAGAGTCGAATTAGTATAAAAAAAGAAGGATTAGGGACTTTTTTCCTTCTTTTTGCCTTCCTTTACATATCTGGAATTACTGATTAAAGTCTAAAGAAGTGAACTTACCAAAGAACCTTGCATTGTAATAGTCAGATCCGTCGAACCTCGATTTCTTCAGTTTGTCGATGGTTTCAGGGCTAGCATGTAATGATGGGCTTCTTTTGGGAGGGCGTCCAGGTCTAGCACTGAAAGTACAGTCACATTTGTATTAAGCGACCACTTGTGGGACCACTAAAAAGCGATCGCTTATGGGATTGGTCCCTTAAAACAATATTTTATGACAAATAATATCGGTCACTTCGATAGAATATATAGAGTGCCACAAAATTTAAACCGAATCATATGATGTTTGAACCAATTAGAATCGTCCGAATGGGACTATTCTTATGGGTACTCACAACATATGGTTATATAATAAACAATTTTCGTTTAAGAATGAACATTTTTTCAGACATTTTATATAAAGTTAAGAGACTTTTGATGAAAGTTGGTCGTTTAATAGAAGTGGTAGCTCGAGCAATAACGACTGTAAACAGAATTGTTGAGTACTCTAATTATTCTAGACACGACTTAATAGAAACAAGAGTCGCATAATCCCCTATCAGAAACATTTCACTGTTTTGTTCTTGTTGTTGTTTTGTCAATGGGCATCTTCATTGCATACTTTGGCTCCATGGTGTTTGGACTCATTTTAACTGTCTTCTTTGGGCAATATTAGGTTTAGTCACAATAGATTGTACGATGTCCGCAGTCCTTGGAGAATTTGACTTTGATAAAGAAGCTTTAGATAACTAGATGAAAGTGGCCGCTTTACAGAAGTGGCCATTCGATTGTGCTCTTGTTTGAATTTGGCATTTTTATGAGCCTTGTTTGTCCAATCCCTCTATTTTTAATATTCAAATGTAACATTGATAAATGTTTAGCATTTCCGGTACTTTCAGCCTTTTGGTCAAGGCACAGGAGCAACATTTCTTTAATGCTTTTCGGTAGTATATCGAAAAATAACGGTAGATTATCACTTGATAATCTCACCGCAAAATCAGTGAAATTATCGAAAACTTATACCCTGCTTTTGTGCATTTCATCGTATCTGACGTCATCTATGCGGGGCGAAATAAGTGACGTCACAATGAACGTTGCATAGCAATCACGTACAAAATGACGCGCTTTATGAAAATATGTCCTAGAAATTTCACATTTTCTTTCATTTTTGCAATAAAGGAATAGAATAATCGTTTGTTTTTCGAGTTAGATCGATTAATATTTCCTTTCGTGAATAGCAAACGGTATATTTTCTCGTGAAATATAGCTTTTGCTGCTCACTCAATGAAATATAAATCGATCTTACACTGAAACAAGCTATTATCCTCTATTTATTTATCAAAACACGAGGTATGTGTCTACGAAGTTTTAAAAACTTTACGGCTACAATTAACGTTTGTGCCATTTTTGGATGACGCGTCCACTTTAAATGTTCCTAACCAAATGTATCAGGCTGATACCAAAGCTGAAATGGCTAAAGAAAGTATCAAACTAGGAGCTCTGGAGGAAATCCCAAACAGAAACTATTTCCCACCACAATTAAAGGGAGGATGTGGACTCAATTATGTGAGAGGAACAATATGATGTCAAAAGATATGTCCGTTGATTGGATTCTATAATAAGTTACAAAAGGAAGGGAAGACATGCTATAATATGGTCAGCCCTGCGTTCAGGGTGAATAAAACGTCGCAAACATTTCCAAAATTATACCCAGTTTTGCATGCAAGTGCACGTGTAAAACGGGGTATAAGATGTAAACAGTTTGCACAGTTTTGTCATCCTAAACGCGGGCTGGGGAACCCCTTACAACTCTTAGAGGAAGAGCTAGAGCTTATTCAGCTGTGATGGAGTGAGAAAAAAACCTTTGCCAATTGTTATGGGAGACCACTCTCACCTCTGTTCTGCATAGCTTCTTTCGTTTAAATACAATTCCTGACACCTTCATAGACACTCAGGGAAGATCTTCTTTGGCTCAGTGGATCGCGCATTGGACTTGTAAACCAATAATTCAGATATAACTTGTCCGCGTGGGCTCGACACCGGCTTTCGCCAGGAATTTTCAGCTATGCTTAAGTTGCGGAAAGTTTGTTTGTAAGACAAGAACATAGCGAGATAGCAGGAAATGTTGGTGTCTCTATGCTTACATCCTCGGATACCCCGGGCTCTCCCTATTTGCTACGCCATATCGACACCGATATAGCGTAGCAAATAGGGAGACCCCGAGATGTCCGAGGATGTTATGCTTAAACATCGGAGAAAAAGATTTGGCAAGTCTACAATATTTATTGTTTTGTCGCAAAGCTCATATTTCCAATTCAAATAATAAAGGAATGGACCGGGAACCTCATATATGAATAATAACTGCCGTGACGTAACGATTGTTTCGAATGTCTTGTACGTTAATAGAAGACAATGAACGGAAAGAAATAAATAATTCCCAGAACTCGTCAAAATTAGTGAATTGTAACATTTCTAACAGCTGCAGAGCAATATTAACTAGTCGAAATGACAATAAATAAACCACAATGAATGCCAATGTTTTTATTATGCTAAACAAACGGGTTGATCATATTCAAAACCGAAAAAAATGGGACAAAAATACCTGGGAAGCTAGTGACAAAACCGGTAATAAAAATGGAAATAAAACTATTTGGATTTCTTTCGTAACATGACAGTTCTGTAAGAATGGCCGCCGACAATGGGACCCTCTCGTATTTAATTAGAGAAAGTGTTGTATTATCAATAAAATTCACGGTAATAAACATTTCAAACTTGTAACTGTATCAACGAGTCTGACATCATCATCCTTTACTTTAAAACCAACTTTCTTTTGCTCGACAGTTTCGAAGAAAACAGAAGATAAACTTTTATTTCTTTAATGCTTTTTGGTGATTTATCGAGAAATAACGGTAGATAATCACTTGATAAACTCACCGCGAAAGCAGTGAAATTATCAAAAACTTGTACCCTACTTTTGTGCATTTCATCCTATCTGACGTCATCTATGCGGGGCAAAATAAGTGACGTCACAATGAACGTTGCATAGCAATCACGCGCAAAATGACGCGCTTTACGAAAATATGTCCTATAAATTTCACATTTTGTCTCATTTTTGCAATAAAGAAATAGAATAATCGTATGTTTTTCGAGTAAGATCGATTAATATTTCATTTCGTGAAAAACAAAAGCTATCTTTTCACTCGTGGCTCTACCACTCGTGAAAATATAGCTTTTCTTGTTCACTCAATGAAATATAAATCGATCTTACACTGAAACAAACGATTATCCTCTATTTATTTCACCCTATCTGACATTATCAATGTAGATTCCAATAAGTTGCGTCATCATGAACGTTGCATAGCAATCACGTGCGAAATTGCACTTTTTTTAAAAAAGAAAATTTGTCCTAAATCATATCATCGTCTCATTTTTGCATTTAAGATTAATGAACAACTTCTATTTTTCAACTCGTGGCCCTGTCACTCGTGAAAGCTCGTGAAAATATAGCTTTTTTTGTTCACCCATTGATATATAAATCTTACACTGAAACAAACGATTATCATCTATCTATCTTTTCGACTATCGTGGCTTGCATGGTTGTGTCAGATTATATTAACGTTTAAGAGCAGACTTTCTTTCTTCCATGACAGTATACATGTAATTCCAAAATCGTTCACTGGACGGATTGAATACCCTGGAATATAAAATGTGTTTTCCCTAACTTGTGCGAACTCTTTTAATTTCGACAATCCCAAACTTTTGTCATCTCGGCCCTAGGTTATAAAACCATTCTCATTTTTGATTCAAAATCTTCTCAAATTTCAATTTGAGTTTAAAGTCGTAATTCTGTTTTAATACTTATTTTAATGTATTAACATAAAAGATAATATTAATAAGTTGTTATAAATAACAACTTATTAATAGTATCTTTTATTTTCATACATTTATTTGAATTTAAAATTTGAGAAAATTCTCAGTTGAGCCCGTGAAAAGTTTTATAACCTCGGGCCCTTGTCATCATGAGAAAGAGGAAAATGCAATGCAATAACAGTTTTTATCGATCCCTCCTTAACATTTAAATATTTGATATTATTATTAAATCATTTAATGGTCTTTTTTATTAAAAATGCTTTCACTCAGTAAGTCTTCGTAGTCATTATGTATGATAACTTAAGTATATCAAGAAAATTCATTTGGTTTGTAAAAAGACGATATACTGAAGTTCTTACGACGTCTCATTTGTTGTTGTTGTTATTACTGTTGTTTGGTAATATCGTCGTTGCAGAATATTTCAGGCACTTACGATATTTTAGCATTGGAAAGATGTTGTAATGACTGAATGTGGCGCCTTTTTTATTGGAACAGCCACCATTATCGTTCACATGCGTTTAATTCCCCATAAAATGACGTCATCATGGCGTCATCTTAACGAACATAAACTGAACTTTTTAGTTATTAGGATAAAAATGTGTTTAAAAGGGCAAAAAGGAATTAAGGAAATCTGAGACTCGATATTTAGAGAAAGTTGATATTAACATAGTCTTATATAGATAAATAATTTTCTTAATAAAATTTTATTACAGATTCGAATAAAATTAAATGTCAGCTGCTTAAAGATTTCAGAATATGCTTGTATTACTTTTACAGCGAAAATAACTTTGTCGCAAAATTATTATTTCTAGATTTTTTTTTCTTTTTTTTTTAAATAAATGAAGGATATTGAATGAGTGGTCATTTAGTTTCACATTTATTAAACGATTTATCTATAAACAGATGAAAACGAGACTATGTCGTGTTTTAATCGAGTTCACTACATTTGGTTTTTATGAACACAAATTTGATATTCTATCTGTATCGACACAAAATTTAGCAATAGATTAAGGTATTCCTAGAAATTTACAGATTCAAGTTACCCTGCAAAACTTATAACGCTGTTTGTGAAATAACATAATTACATAAATATGACGTCATTTCGAAGGTAACGAAATGGCGTTACTCAACGCTCTAAGCTCATTTTCATAGTTATTTCACTAGTGTAATGATAACAGTGTTATATCAAAAGTATTCAAGGAAGTTATTTTATTCTCGCGACGTAGATAAATAATAAATATATAATACGTGCTTAGTGTATTATATGAAAAAAAAATATCTAACGAGGTTAGGAGAATTGAAAATTGTCGAGGCTCTGCCGAGACAATTATCAACTCTCACAAGAAGTTTTTCATACAATACACTAAGTACGTATTATATTTGCTTATAACCTATATTTGTCTTGTTTTCGTCGGTGTTTCTAACTGAAAGGCAAGTTTCTAAAAATAACCGCATTATATCATTGTTCTAAAAATAACTATGTGATATCATAAAAAATATCATACAGAATGTTATTACACGGATATTTGTATAGTTATAAGATAAAATACATGAAATTGTAAAGGGTGGCCTATCATCCCAGACTATCAACATCAGCAGTAGATATAATTCAGCAGAATAATGACCCATTGTATGAAAAATATTAAACTCACAAACCGTAGTATTTTTCTATCTTTTGTCACCGCAATAAAATAATAATAAACTTTTTAGAAATCATGACATTTTAAAATGTGTCTGTTTTAACCCTTTCCTGTTTTACAAAAATTTGGACCTGTCCAAATTCAAAGATTTTGCAGACGAAAATTTAGAGTGGATTTAATTTGAAATATAACCATTCAGTAGGGTAGAAAATAGTGTGGAAAGAGAAGAAATTGCTTGTCAGAAGCAATTTCTTCCTTTTTCACAATATTTTCTCAATTACAAAATCTTAGGGACGTAAAAACCAGGGATTGAACAGCAAAGGGTTAAAAATAAGTCTTGTCTGTCAAAATGTATATCTGAATGACTTTCTGTTATTAGTTTTACGTAGTATCAGACTTTTGAGCCACGAAATTCGGTTTTATATGGAAGGATAAGGCCTTAAGCTTTTTTGTAGGTACAAGTACAATGTACTTCGAAATATCAAATAAGAAAATTCCTTTCTTTTTCAGGTACCGTTGGAATATATAAATTTGAGTTCATTATATAAAATAATCAAATTTGTTTTGTCAAGGAAATTGCCACAGTCCTTCTTTAAATGTACGAAAGTCAGTTTGTGCTTTACAAGGTTTACATTGTTTTTTAAATTAAAGTAACTTCTTCCACTCTAAGACGCACAAGAGTTGTATTTTCGAAGAAAATTAAACTTTTCACAAGCTAAGAAAAGAACGAAAATTGCATTAACAGGCGGAAATAAAACACCCTATCTGTATCACAAAAGGAATATTTTACAACTGATATTGAAGATGAATATCATTTATAGTTTGTCTGTCTCACTAAATTAATTTTGGATACCCTCGATTTTTATGGTCTATAAAATATGATAGTTTTGTTGTGTATCATTCTTTTGCATCTTTATTTTAGCACTCCTCTGAGAATATATTTCTTCTTAAGTTTTCAATAATGCAAAGTTTGAAAGTCTTAACCGCTATCGTATAATATTGAGAAATATTACATGTAGGTATTTGTAGTCAGATTTCTAAATATATTTTTAATATGAATTTTGAATTTGAAGCAATATGGTGGTTTTTTTTTATTTCACTTAGCGATCTTAACAGGGTTTTCTCTCTTTCTTTATTGTTTATAATTATCATTATAGTATTATTATTATTATTATTTTAAATGTTACGGAGCACATTTTATGTTTTATGGTTTATTTTAGAGTTGCCTATTGCAAATCAACATTTCAATTTGAAGAATCATATTATATTGTTACATGTACGCGTAAGTTCTCAATATTTTAGGTCAAATAAAAACCTTTTTAAAACAAAAATAAGATAACGCATTCTCACATTAAGTCAGGTTTTAATTATATAAAAAAAAATCGTATTTTCACTGCATTTAATAGAGGAAGAATTCTGGGAAATGGATAAATTGCTTTTAACAAAAATGATTTATTTCAAAAATACCAAACCTCTTTATTGAAGAATCGTCTTTGATTTTGTCGTTTAGTAGATGATTACTAGAATTCGTAGATTTCAAATTTCATTTATTTGGCTGACACTGTAAAAATACCACATTGATTCAGCTAACCACGTCATACATTTTGTATATAAAGGTAAGAGTACTTTTTTTAGATTTTATATGATAGTTCTTATCTTTTATCTTTCGTACAAACCATTTAAATAATATATTATAATTAAAACGAAACATACTAACATTCGGATGAGATATGGTTTCGGATTTCACATAGATTGTACTCTGATATTGTCCGCTGAGCTAAGGTTACATACATAATAACATTCTTTATATTCAGTTTAATGCAATCATAACCATTTTCATAAAACGCCTGTTTGCTACAAAAATCACTACACAAACTTTTGATTTTTTTCTGACGAATTTGTATTGAATGCAGCATTGTTTGCTTGTGAAATGACCGAAATGACCATTTTGTCCTTGACAGAAGTATTTTCTGAGTTGTTTTTTTTTAATGTTTTGAATGAATATGTGACACGTCACACGAGAAGGTAATGTCTGGGAACTCTTTAACATGAAAATTTGAAAAAAAAAGATTGGGTCCAGCATAGGTCAACAAGATGTCGCATTTTTAAAGTTCTTTCACCTAAAAGTGATTGAACGTTCCAGATTCAGAAAATAAGCACAATTCGATAACTTTCGACCCTGGTCAGTTTGTGCATTCCGCGCAGTCTGGCTAGGGTCGATCGTTTACGCACTACCCAGATGGTCCCTTTTCGCGTGACGGATAACATATACTTTATTTTCATTTTGAAAGTAAACTGTGGTTATATATGAAGAGTAGACATCAGATTGCTTCAGGATTTGGTATTTTTATTGATATTGTTTCAAAAACAGCGGAGAGCCGCCGTCATACAGTTACTTTCACCGTGAAATTGACATTCATCTCAATCAAAACCATTCTAAATCATTCACTCAGCGCTCCGTTCAGTCATTCAAAACACTCACTCAAACCATTCAAAAACGCTCAAAATCACCTAAAGGATAATATCAACAACTCAATTCAATAAGTTTGGATTAAAAAAATCGCGATTTCACTGACATAATTGAAAAATAAGCGTCTGGTTGTCGCTAAAAGAAATGGAAGCTATATAGAGAACTTGTATGCGTATTTAATAAAAGGGAGGTAATAAATATCGCTAATTTTGTTCGTCCTGAACAAAAGAGGCGATATTGGATTACCTCCCTTTAATTTCACTCAAAACTCACTCCTCTCACTCATTCAATTTCGTTCCAAAATCATTCCAATATCATTCATCTTGTCAGATAAACGATGTTTTTAAATGTAGCACAGTTGCTAGCGCATCACTCTCAAAAATATTCAATCACGGGTTGTCATGGGTTCAATCCTTGGTTGTGGTATATTTATACGATAATTGCCGCCTTTTCCCCAACAATAAGTGAATAATTGCATAAACTTAAATCTAAAGGGGACAGCAGCTTAGAGGGCGGGGGCTAGAATAGGATGTAATGGTAGAACTGCATTCGGAACATCACTCGGCCATTTCCGTAAACTACAACATACCTCGGATGTATGAAAGGCGGATTGGTATGTAACGAAATCGTGCATTTTATTAGTCGGAAACAGTGTAAGAAAACAAGCACTGTAGATTTATATCTTTTACAGTAAATAACGGCTGAAAATTCTTAATTTTTGAGAATGACGAATCATTCTCAAAAATTAAGATTTTTTAAGCCGTTATTTAAGAATCTAAAGATATTCATATTAGGGTACGATTGTTTCACGTCAGTGACTTAAACGAGAGTAGTGTCGGCGACGTCGAATGTTTTCACTCACACTATCGAGGGCTAACGCCATTTAAAGTGACGTCATCGAGTTTTTCGAAGGTTTTCTCGGAATTATTAAAAAATAGTCCGTCTTTGTACATCCGAGGTTGATCGTGAGATTGGCCGAGTGGTGTTCCGATTGGGTAGAACTGGTGTGAGGAAATACCGGTGGCGCGTTGTTATGTGCTCCTGTCGCAGGCATAATTTTATGACGGATACATTTTTAAAAGTGGCGTTTTACCCCATTCAAAGAAACGAAAATAGATGAACGGTGATCCGGGGACTTTTGTCTATCACTTTGAACAAGCTATATAAACTATTATTTTTCTTGCTGTTGTTTTTGTTGTTGTTTTTTCGCATTTTCATAGCAATAGTTCAGCGCACCTAGATCACCGATCTTCCATTACAAATAAAGGGGGGTAATAAATCCCAATCATTACTAATAAACCCGCCATTCAGTCACGGACTCCGCGAGATCTCGGGAGATCTAATTGATTCAATAATAAAAACCGGAAGTCCGCGCTATCTAAATGATATCAAAATGAAACACAATACAGACTGATATACTCGGCTTGATAAGAGTTTCAACTAATATAAACCCCTACAAAAGATGAATTGTACAGTGTCTATTATTATTGAAATTTATTTCTCTGTGTTAAACCATTTTAAATGTTGTTATTCATTGAAAACAGTTATCCCTTTTTAACTAAAAAGTGTTCTAATGTTTATTAAACGCCCCTCGAGAGATAAGATATTTTCTATCTTTTTTCTATTATTTTACAAATCATTATCGACAATTCGAATATTATTAGTGTTCCCATGGCAATACATTTTAAATGATTCTCAATTTAGAGACATTTATCGGAGATAATGTACGTATTGTTGGCTAAAAGCAAGAGTGACTCTGGTTTGACTTGCAGACAAATAGATGGCGACATTTTGTAACTGATAACGAGCCATCAAGCATATGTGATTGGCAACCCACGTGATTGGCAAAACCACGTGACCTGCACGTGTTTAGCAGGTGAAAATCAGACAATTAAAAGTCTTCTTAATAATTTCTTGTTATACCTACTTCTTCTGAGCCATATGTAAACTGATTCTGGGACAATGAGAAAGCAAACATAGACTTCAATGACCAAAAGGCAATGAGGTTTAAATAACCCAAACAATTAAGCGAACACAAGCCTGCGCACTTTGCACATTTGGAACATCGCACGCATAGGCGTATCCAGGACTTTGGAATTTTTACGCACTCTGAGGGCGACAACTAAAGAATACATGGGATAAAGGCGATAATGTAGACTGTGACAAAAGTTGAATGCCCTTCGACCCCTCCCTTTTTATGATTTGAGCGTTAGTGAATAATCAAAACATCGTAACTACAGCTTGATTAAGCTGTAGTTTCGATGTGTTGATCATTCATCAGCGATATTTTTCAACAGAGGATTATTTCTTTTACGCACTTGCGTAAATTGCGTAATGGGAGTTACGCCCTTGCGGCCACGGACATTTCAATAAATTCGAAGGTGCCTCTGACGTAAGTGAAGTTGGATAAATCGACTTCTGCCTGTAATTTTGTCAATCGTTTTTGATCGTCTGTGGAGATCGTTTTGTCATAAAGTTAAAAAACATCATAACATTGACATTTATCTCGATCAAAACCATTTCAAATCACTCGCTCAGCGCTCCATTCATTCATTCAAAACACCCACTCAAACAATTCAAAAACGCTCAAACATATTGAAAAATATAGAATCAACAAACTCATACAAAATTTATAAACTTGGATAAGGAAAAATCGCGAATTCGCCAACATATTTCAAATTGTAAGCGTCTAATAGGTTCTTGGAGAAGAAGGAAGCTATTTATAAACCTTATATGAATATTGTATTAAAGGAAGGTAATTAATACCGCTAATTTTCATCCTGAACAAAATTTGAGATATTAGATTACCTCCCGTTAAACTCACTCAAAATTCGCTCCACACACTCATTCAATTTCATTCCAAAATCATTCAAAAATCAATCATCTTGTCAATTTCACGATGTTCCTAACTGTATTTTTATTTAATGTCAAAATGCAGTAGTACACTGCGTTTTGTTATGAAATAACAATATGCCCAATTTTAATCTTTCGTCGATTTTGCTTGATGTTGATGCTTATGACGTGATGTAAACCCAGGTTCGAAACGACGCGCTTTCATGACTGCGCCTTAATCATTCCCGAGGTCTATTCCGAAGGATCGCCAGGGGTTACTGATTGCATTTTCACGGTATAAACGCAAGATTCTTTTTTTTTCACACTTCCCGGATCGGTTCCTTTTCGCAAGACGGATCACAATAATGAATCGAAATTGCCATATCTATGAGTTACTCCTTAAGGTAGCGGTACCTTAATACTTCCGCAACATTTCGAAACTCATGATCTTTCAATGTTAACCGATGTTTCCTAATGAAATCATTAGGAATCTTCGGTTAACACTGTTTAACGAAATGACTTCCGAAACGTTGCGAAACTGCAAATGTTTTACGGGTCCACTACCTTAAATATGTCGATTTAATCAGTCTTGCGCTCATGATAATGTGACGCAGTTAAACGAATTGTTGTGCTGAACGCTTGAAAAAATGTTACAATTTGCAAACGCTCAATTACACTTTTGTATTTCAAATGCAGCGCTGTTACAACCCCAAAAGGTCACAGAAATTAAGGTTAAATTAACCGCTTAAATATTCACAAACCGCAAACGATTATCTTTGATTCAAGAAAAAATATCAATGAAAAATATATTTATCATTAGATATGTAAATTGTTCATTAAGTCTATTTATTCACTCATTAAGTTTGTAAGTAAATCGACTGGGCGTTTAAAACGCTATAATAAATATGAATTATTTGTCCCTATCTATAGAGAATATTGATAATTAATGTCTCTTCAAACAATGATTTATAGTTAGCTGAGGAATATGGTCGGCACAATGTCTTTGCCTCCAAGGATGGGGCAATTATGGCCGAACAGAATCTCACCCGACTGCAAATGCATGGTATTATACAATCACATTACACATTTGCATCAAAGTCCAAAACATAGGGCAAGTTTTAAGGTAGTTTTTTTTAAGTTAGTTTACAGTATCTTGGTTTAATACCATTAGTCGATGAATATGCCAAACATCAATTCTTGAGGCCTTATGGTTAGGAACGTGATTTTTTCAAGAGTTTCTTCTTTTTATGTAAGATGCAAAGGCATAGGGCAGAATTTTTAAGTAACAGCAGTGATTTGAAGTATTTTTTTTGGAATACCCTGAAATATTGTCACAATCTACATGTCAAGGCTACAGTTAAGAACATTGTGAAATTGACAAGATGATTGATTCAGGAATGATTTTGGAATGAAATTGAATGAGTGTGTGGAGCGAGTTTTGAGTGAAATTAAAGGAAGGTAATCAAATATCGCTAATTTTGATCAAGATGAACAAAATTAGCGATTTTTATTACCTCCATTTGATACAATATGCATACAGCTACTTTATATCTTCACAAACTCTTCATTTGCTTACAAAATTCAATGGTGTCAGTGAAATCGTGGATTTTATCTACCAACTTTTATTTGATTGCAGATTTTGGTTTTATGATACATGTATTTAGTGGTTTTAGAGCGTATTTGATTGATTTGAGTGAGTGTTTTGAATGAATGATTGTGGCGCTGAGTGAGTGAATTTGAATGGTTTTGATCGGAATGGCTGTCAATTTTATTGTGTTATTAACTGTATAGGACATACGGTTCGGAAAGAGAAGAATTTGTGGGGTTTTTTTTCTACTTCAATATTCTGCGTTGCTTAGTCGTGACGAAATTTGGCGAATTTACTTTTCAATAATTTGGGTTCTTTCAAAAGTTGGCCGCCGTCATAGCGCAGTTGGTAACGTCTCGGACTTTCAATCTAGAGGTCCCAGGTTCGATCCCCGACAGCGGCACTCACTAGTTGTCTCTCACCAAAGGATAATTCCGTGCTAATTAATCAGGATCGACACCTGTTCGCTCTCCAGGATTCTACGTTTCAGTATTAATAAAAAAGAATATCATGAAAAATGTACATGTCCCAGACTTGTTGATTTCGTAACTCATTCGTTTCCTAATTGAATACTCACAACAAAGCAAGAGCACCGAGAAGAATATTTCATTAACTTGACTGAAAGCGAAATGATATTCATTAATTGACACTAATTTCCCCATAAATTAATAGCCCAAATCCATTATCATTTATGCTTATTGAATTGTAATTAAATCGATTTATATATCACGTTATTATGTATTAATGGCAGAATAAATCACTATATAAAGTAAATCAAAAGCAGGTATAGGCGACTTGCCTTATTCAATTTCAGACGAATAAAAAAAGAAAAGAAAAGACAAAGAAACGTTCTAGCGGCTCCCTGCTTTTAACCCTCTCATGTTTTACATAATTTTAGACCTGTCCAAATTCAAAGGTTTTGCAGACGAAATTTTAAAGTTGATTTAATTTGAAAAATAACCATTCTGTAGGGTAGAAAATTTTGTAGAAAAAGAAGAAATTGTTTGTCACAAACAATTTCTTCTTTTTCTACAATGTTTTCTCAATTACAAAATCTTACGGACGTAAAAACCAGGGATTGGACAGGAAAGGGTTAAATTATGGGTGTACGAATATCGGCTTTTCTGCTCTATGAAAGATATTATGAGGGGTTCAAAGCTGCCTCCGAAAAGGTCATTTTTCGGTGTTTTGGCTTGTGACGTGCAACATCTTCGACTGAGCGATCCTATCCGGGTTCGCGCATGTGCCCAGGGGACAAACATTTTTTCTTTGACCATCGTACATTATAACACCTCGATTGGTTTTGAAATAATGACAATGCATTCAGATCAGCAAGATATCACACTCTTAAAAAATGATAATAATTTAATCTAAACTGTGTCCGTCAAGTTTTGTGCACTCTGATTGGCTGAAAAACTGATTTTATTTCTCAATGAAAATAATTTTGAATACGAAGCTTTTCTTTTATGCTTGTGCGAAAAGTAGTCCCTCAGGAAATCTGTCTTATTATGGAGAAATTCTTCCAGTTTGGCTTCATGGTATTAAACCATAAGAAATGAAGAGATTTTTTTTTAATTCTAAGGAGGTATGAAATTAAAAAATAATATTCACACTCATGTATGAATCCGCTTCACTGCTTTTCCCATCTCTTAAATGTAAAAATATCATTCAAAATTCAGAAAATCTGCTGAAAGCAAACACTTTCTATCCTGCCCGACGTTCAGGGTCTAAAAAATGCACGTGCAAAGCGCGGTATCCCTTGTGAAACGTTTCGCTTACGTTTAATCCAAAATTCTGCCCTGCGTTCGGGATGACAAAACGGTACAAACAGTTTGCCTATTATACTCCGCTTTGCACGTGCATTTGCGTGCAAAGCGGTGTATAATTGACAAACCGTTTGCACTGTTTTGTCATCCTGAACGTAAGGCAGGGCTAGCCAGCCTTCGCATTACGCACATTCTAACGATGTCGAAAATGTGTTCTCCTCCAATTTTAAGTGTCTCTTTGCCAGACTTATTAAATATACTTTAAATCGGAACAACTTAATATTTTCCTTTATGACGGACGTATGGACGACTTCATTTTTTACCGAAAGTGATACATGTATTATGACGTCTCGGAACAAATCTTTTTTGCGCCGGGACGTCTATTTGTTCTCTAGCGTTTTTTTTTTTCACCACACAAAAAGTAAGCTATATTGTTCATTTTGCATTTTTAATCCGTCGCGAAAATCAACAAAAATGAAACCAAAATGATGAGGCAAAATTTATGTGTTCGCCTGTACTGTACATAATGCAAAAGCTCTGTAGAAGAGAGAAAATAAATATCAAATAATTTGGAGATCTCGAACCGTGCGAGATTTAGCGTGACTCTAGATGATATTCAATAGCAACTTAACACTTCAATGTTTATTTGATATAAATTGAATCTGAAAGATATTTTAAACGACAAACTAACATTTTATACCATCTGTTTATACGAAATAATTTGAATTTTCGATGCATATCAAATTCGCCATTTTTGTTGAACGGGCAAACAAAGGGTCCGTTTCGTGCATAAACAAAATTCGAAGACAATCTTTTATAACAAAATCACTACCGAGTCGGACATTTAAATCAGACTCTTTTACCCTATTCTTGAATTTCATTATTTTATTTGCGAACGTAGCCCTGCAGACAAATGTTACTACAAATACTACCAACAAATCCTTTAGCTACCAAAGTACCGTATTTTCGAAGAAATATAATGATCTGTAAGGACACCTGCCCTGTGTTCAGGATGTAAAAACGTTTCGCGAGCGCTTTGGGATGACACCCCGCTTTGCACGTGCAGATACGTGCAAAGCGGGGTATCATTTCGAAAGCGCTTCGCCAACGTCTTCATCCTGAACGCAGGGCTGGTAGACTCGATTAGTAGCGACAAATTGGCCCTTTAGGATTCGAGAAAAAAATCAAAGTAATGCATCGAGCATTTTCATATGAGATGGTTATTCCAACATTATCTTTTCCATAATTGAAACAGAAAAAACAAACGGATTTTCTTCTAGTTGTGTTACATAGAATTAAAAAGCATTAAGCGTGGCCGATCAAAACATCGTAACTACATTTCTATAAGCTTGAAAGTGTGTATGCTTTAAATTTCGTGTATGATACATATCCATTTTAACTTTTGACATAAAAATGTCACAAAACAAGAGGAAAGGATATTTAAATCGAGTGTCGGATGGATGCTGAACATATCTGTTCAACTAATTCTGTCATTTAAAAAAGAGAATGAAAAGACTGGTCGACGTGATTGCGCTTTCCTGACTGGTACAGTTAACAACATCGTGAAATTGACAAGGTGAATGTGTTTGGAACGATTCAGGAATGAAATTGAATGAGTTTGAGGAGCGAGTTTTGAGTGAATTTAATGGGAGGTAATTCTTTATCGCAAATTTTGTTCAGGATGAACAAAATTAGCAATATTGATTACCTCCCTTTCATGAAAAATGCATACAATTTCTTTACATAGCTTCCAATTTCTTCAAGATCCTATGAGGCGCCAACAATTTGAATTATGTCAGTGAAATCGCGATTTTTCCCTGTCAAAATTTATTTTGAATGACGTTGTTGGTTCTATATTTTTCAATGGGTTTGGTCGTTTTCGAATGGTTTGAGTGAGTATTTGGAATGAATGATTGGAGCGCTGAGTGAGCGATTTAGAATGGTTTTGATTGAGGTGAATGTCAATTTCACGATGTAACTAACTGTATTTACGTCTATACTGTACGGCGATTCCATTAACAATTCATTTGTGTCTATGCGTGACATTTCCAACAATTTCACATGAGCGCAAAACAAAGTTTCTGGCCAGCCTGTCATCCGCACAGCCTGACCAGAATCTTTGCTTTGTATTCTGTAAACAGATTATGCCTTATGCCTTCTACAAGCAGTCAAGGAACATACCTATCGTATTGTGTGGTTTTCAAGGCTGCATTCCATATGCCCGTCACGCACACATGAAATTGTTCAAAATGAAAAGCCACGACTCATGTTCGAAATTTTATCGAGCACGTGTAAAATAATGGAACAAGAGAGAGAGAGAGAGAGACAGAGAGAGAGAGACAGGGAAAGACAGAAAAAAAGAAAGAGGTAGAGGGACAGAGAGAGAGAGACAGAGAGAGAGAGACAGAGAGAGAGAGAGAGGGAGAGAGAGACAGAGAGACAGAGAGAGAGAGACAGAGAGATAGAGAGAGAGAATGAGACAGAGAATGAGAGAGAGAGAGAGAGAGAGAGAGAGAGAGAGAGAGAGAGAGAGAGAGAGAGAGAGAGAGAGAGAGAGAGCGGAAGAATGGAATAAGTAGAAGGGGCTGAAGATATAGAAAGCTTTCTAAACGGACCGGCTCAGCCGATTTAATTCAACCGCAGAATCATTTCGTACAGTTGATCTTTTATTATTTAGCTTTGCACCGCACGACCGAAATATGAGATTGTGGTATATTAATTTGAACTTAAAGGTTCGGTAGTGTCATTTTGTCGGTGGTTTCATATCAAATGATTTAAAGAAAGAAACTAGAAAGCCATGAATGGCTTGAGTCGCTCCACAGGCTTGAAATTCTTGTAAACGCAAATAAATGTTTTGACTTCATTTTTATATATTTGGGGTTCTACTGATGTTGAAAATGATTTTCAAAGTTTGAACTATATAACAGATAGAGAAATGACCTCCGCTCTTAAAAGACATATTTTTCATCAAATCAAAATGATTTTTGGCTGCATGATAATGGGTAACCCAAAGATCATACCAAAAATTTTTGATTGATATCCATCAGTAATATACTGAGAAAATGATTTTCAAAGTTTCCACTATTTAACTTGTTAAGAAATGACCTCAACCCATAAAATGCATATTTTTCATCCGATCAAAATAATATTTGGTACACTGATAAAGGGTCACTCAAGGATCATTCCAGTGAAATTTGGTTGATATCCAAAAATTAGATTCTGAGAAAATGATTTTCAAAGATTCCACTATATAACAGATAGAGAAATGACCTCTGCCCATAAAATGCATATTTTCCATTCGATCACAATAATTTTTTTGTAGACTTATAAAGGTTCACTCAAGGATCATTCCAGTGAAGTTTGGTTGATGTCCATCCATTACATTCTGAGAAAATGATTTTCAAAGATTCCACTATATAACATATAGAGAAATGACCTCCGCCGATAAAATACATATTTTCCATCCGATCACAATGATTTTTTGTAAACTGATAAAGGGTCACTCAAAGATCATTCCAATGAAATTTGGTTGATATCCATCTGTTACATTCTGAGAAAATGATTTTCAAAGTTTTTACTATATAACATATAGAGAAATGACCTCCGCCCATAAAATACATATTTTCCATCCGATCACAATGTTTTTTTTTGTAGACTGATAAAGGTTCACTCAAGGATCATTCCAGTGAAGTTTGGTTGATATCCATCAGTTATATTCTGAGAAAATGATTTTCAAAGTTTTTACTATATAACATATAGAGAAATGACTCCGCCGATAAAATGCATATTTTCCATCCGATCACAATGATTTTTTGTAAACTGATAAAGGGTCACTCAAGGATCATTCCAATGAAATTTGGTTGATATCCATCAGTTATATTCTGAGAAAATGATTTTCAAAGTTTTTACTATATAACATATAGAGAAATGACCTCCGCCCATAAAATGCATATTTTCCATCCGATCACAATGATTTTTTGTAAACTGATAAAGAGTCACTCAAGGATCATTCCAATGAAATTTGGTTGATATCCATCAGTTATATTCTGAGAAAATGATTTTCAAAGTTTTTACTATATAACATATAGAGAAATGACCTCCACCCATAAAATGCATATTTTCCATCTGATCACAATGATTTTTTGTAGACTGATAAAGAGTCACCCAAGGATCATTCATGTAAAATTTAATTGGTATCCATTGATTAGAATCTTAGAAAACTCACTTTTTACCATATTTGGAAATTAGCCACGCCCATTAAATCCATGTTTTTCATTGGATCAAAATTTCTTGAACAACTTTAAAAGAGGGTCACCCAAGGATCATTCCTGTGAAGTTTTGTTGAAATCCATCCAGTAGTTTCTGAGGAGAAGATTTTTAAAGAAAAGTTTACGACCGGACGCACGCACGCACGGACGGACGGACGGACGGACGGACGGACGCACGACGGACACAACGCCATGACAATAGCCCCAGTGGCTTTCAGCCAGTGGAGCTAACAAATAAAACCATTTTAATCATGTATAAAGGGGCCCTCTACGTGCTAGATCCCCCCTCCCCCAGCCATATGCTTGGTCCCATTGTCTTTTGCAGTCATTTTCCGCGTTTGTGAGTTAGGATTGACATTCAGATAGTTGACCTGTAATAATTCAGCAACGTTTCGGAAGTCATGAACTTTAACAGTGTTAACCGAGGTTTCCTAATGATTTCATTAGGAAACCTCGATTAACATTGTAAAATATCATGAAATCCAAAATGTTGCGGAACTAGTATGGGTCCACTACCTTAATGTGAGAAATTGCATTGAAAGGTGTATCCTTAGAATGGTTCTTGTTAATAAGAGGTAGGACAGGGGCCCGTTTGACAGGGAGGCATATCTCACGTCATTTGCTACGGAACACAACAAAAAATGCAGATAAGAGTACAGTTAATAACATCGTGAAATTGACTAGGTGAATGATTTTGGAATGATTTAGGAATGAAATTGAATGAACGTGAGGAGCGAGTTTTGAGTGCATTTAATGGGAGGTAATCCTATATCATAAATTTTGTTCGGGATGAACAAAATTTGCGATATTGATTACCTCCCTTTAATAAAAAAAAGTGCATACAAGTTCTGTGCACAGCTTCAAATTTCTCAAAGAACCTTTTGGGCGCTAACAATTTGAATTATGTAAGTGAAATCGCGATATTGCTCTGTCAAAATTTATTTTGAATGATGTTGTTGATTCTATATTTTTCAATGGGTTTGATCGTTTTTGAATGGTTTGAGTGAGTGTTAGGAATGAATGATTGGAGCGCTGAGTGATCGATGGAGAATTGTTTAGATTGAGGTGAATGCCTATTTCACGATGTTATTAACTGTAATGGTAAGATTTATTCCGAAAATGGTATATTACAAACCCGTCCGATCAATATGATATGGAATATTTACTATTGTTGAATGTTGAAAAAAAAATAACAAACGTGCGACAGCTGCTCATGTTTAACAAAACTACCGACAATTTTTTTAACTAGAAATGTCGCGTGCATATGACCTAAAGATGCTAGTTCAAATGCATTGATCAAGAGTACGATGAGATCACGGGAATGCGCCAGTGATTACATTGTTAGTTGACCCGTAATAGTTCCGTAACGTTTCGTAAGTCATAAACTTTAACAGTGTTAATCGAGATCGCCTATTTCATTTTGGAAACCTCTGTTAACATTGTGAAAGACTATGAGTTCCGAAATGTTGCAGAACTCTGAGGGATGGATTACATTAAGAAATCGAGAACACTATAGAGTCTTTTTGATAGCCTTTATTGAACCATTAACTGCAATAGCCTTATTGCATGGCAAATAACGTATAAAGGGCGTTTTGTTTTAGCAGTATGCAAAGGAAATTGTAGTTTATTCTTCAATAAATACAACCAAAAGCGCATGCACCCAACTTATTGAAATCGATATCATTTAAATATATACATGTACATATAATCCTTCGATAACTTGATGAAATAAATATGGTTATAGTCTAAAGGCTACTCAACTTCTTTGTTTTATAAGAAATGATTACCAGAGTACTATAACAGTTTCAAAAGAACGCCTGAGTATATTGTTTGGAGACTCAGATAAAAGTAATCTACAAAAGGTCCCGTGTTCGATTTCCAACGGGGGCACCCAATATTTCCGATTTTATGTCTTCCACCATTGGGTCGATAATCGTAGACCTTTGTTGGAAAGCAGCTGGAGGTAAGGAAAGGATGTTATGGTAGTATTGGTGTAAGAAAAACCAGGGATCCATTGTTAAGTGCTCTAGCTAGTGTGATATAACAGAAAGAATGTTGAAGACGGCATTAAACCATATTCAAACAAACAAAACCTCATTTTCTCTTTATTTAATTCTCGTTTTCTCGCGATTTCATTGTATTGCTCTCGTGTTCTCGTTGTCGTATTTTCACGGTCTCATTGCAATGTTTTAATGTTCGCATTGTCGTTCTCTCGCTATTTCTTTGTGATACTCTACTTTTCTGCCGTACACTTAAAGACTCATTGTAAAGTTTTCGTTGTCGTATTCAAGCGATGTCTTTTATTGAGATGCCTTCTTGTTCCTGTGTTCGCGTTGTCATATTCTCACAATCTCACAATAGGCAACCCTAGGCGATTCTGTGGAAAAGACCTCTGGAATTATATGACCATGAATATGAAAGCGCCTCGTTTCGCACGTGGATGACATGACGTAAAAGCCGTCAACGTTCTGGCTAAAAATGAAGTTGCGTAAAACCGTATCGACGAAAGTTTAAAACAGGGTATATTTTGAATTTATAACAAAATGCATGCAAGCCATTTTTTTTTTTCAAATTTATTTGCCAAAGTACCGCATCGGCATTATATAAGACTTAATTTCAGACGCTCTGCGAGTGCAATAAACCACGCTGTATTAAAAATAACAAATATAAGTTGTAATTACCATTTCAAGTGCCCCGACGTTACGTTCTTTTCGAAAAAAGAACGTCGTCTTGGTTAATTTCAACTCTTCCAGCGTCGAGCCTTTTTAAGATTACCTCATGGTTGCAAGTACACTTGTTGCGCATTCAATTCTTATGTCAACACAAACCAATTTTTTTTCAAATCGCTTGTTTATTGCGCGATTTGTAGGTGTTTCTTTATCAACTTCTAGTGCCCCTAAAGAGCATCATTCGGTTTCACTAACAATGGTTGCGTAACAGACGCGTTGTCATTTTTGGTTGCATGCTTATATATATACAATACGTACTTAGTATTTTGTATGAAAAAAAAAATATCCAACGAGGTTTGGAGAATTGAAAATTGTCGAGGCTCCGCCGAAACAGTTATCAATCCTCATAACCGAGTTAGATATATTTTTCATACAAAGCACTAAGTTTGTATTATATTTATCTTATAACTCCTATTTGTCTTCTTTTCGTCGATGTTTCTAACAGAAATGCAAGTTTCTTAAAATAAACGCATTATATTATTGTTCTAAAAATAACTATGTGATAACATGAAAAATATCACACGGGACGTTATCATAGGGATATTTGTATAGTTATAAGATAAAATTAGCACTCACATCCATGCGAATAATTACTGCAATTGTTTCAAAATTCCCCCGTACATTTTATTAAAGGATGTAAGATATTATCACTAATTTCGTCTAATTATCGATGTTTTTTTTTCCTCTCTTGAAAATCATTCAAAAGTCGCTCCGCACACTTATTCAATATTATTCCAAAATTCCAAAATCATTTCAACATCCATCAACATGTCAATTTCTCGATATTCCTCAATGTAACCTCTGTTTTCAAAAACAAAAACCCACGTCAGGGTTAAATAATCATTGAAACAAAAACAATGTTAATATTCGAAAGGGCAAGTTAATGAAACTGATGCCTTAATTATAGCACAATACGAGTTCTCTTATATCTGTATAATTATTTCTCTGGATTTCGTTTAATCTTAATTCTATAGAGAATTTAACGAAATTAATTCCTTATTTTTAAAGTAATATAAAGTCGCAAATTTCTCTTTTCTGTGTACCCAGGCGAAAAATCAGAGAAATTGTAAATTTATAAGATAAGAATCGAGTTAATCTACGCAAATTAAAATATTCTTTTTTGTATTCTCTTTTCCTTTTCAATTATCGCCCGTCTTTATATTTCAAATACCCCATAATGCATCAGAAAAGATTTGTCTGATTAAATATGGCGGCCATGATCGTCTTCTCGTAGCCTCGAGGGACACGTGAGAGTTAAACGAGATTTAGTGAGTTTTCGCTAAATGAGATAGTCATTTATAGAACAAGATTGCTTATCAGAAAACAATACACTAGGGGCCATTACATTTGTAGAAACCGTCGCGGGCACCAACAATCTAAAATCTGATTAATTAGAGGTCTAATCAGTTTTGTCTTTTACAGTTTTTAGTGTAATGGCGGGAAATGGCAATGGAAAAGCCCCATAAAAAACAATTAATTTCCCTGCGCAATAATACGCCGCCATTTTAGCTTTGTTTATGGAATTGAGTCGGGCGTTTTTCGATCACGTTGAATCAGACAATAAACGATTTATAGACGATGTAAAATGAATGTAGCCATCAGAAAATCGCACTTGCTCTGTATACGTAGCGATTTTCTGGCTTTAAGAAATGATGAATGAAGCCTTACATGCATGATTAAAATACTTGTCTTAAATGATTGTATTTATTCTTTGTTTTACGATCTCTTCCATAGTAATCGCCTTATTCTAATAACACTATATTGAACGATTAAAGTCCGCCTACGTTTGAGGTGTTTTGTTTTTCAGAATTATATCCTTTACAAAACATTACTTTAATTTGGCTTTCATGCCGCTATAAACATTTTTTCTTGTAATATCGCTGCCACATGCAAAATAATAGCCCCTGTCGTTCTCCATACCAATACAAGAATTAAGGTCCATCCAGCTGCTCATCCCACTTAATCGTACAGTTAGTTACATCGTGAAAATGACATTCGCCTCAATCAAAATCATTCTAAATCGCTCACTCAGCACTCCTTTAATTCATTCCAAATACTCACTCAAACCACTCAAAAAGGCTCAAACCCATTGAAAAACATAGAATCAACATCATCATTCAAAATAGGTTTTAATAGAGAAAAATAGCGATTTCACTGACATAATTCAAATTGTAATTCAAATTGTAAGCGTCTCATAGGTTCTTGAAGAAATAGGAGGCTATGTGTAGAACTTGTATGCATTTTCATGAAAGTAGGGTAATCAATGTCGATAATTTTGTTCACCCATTAAAATCACTCAAAGCTCACTCCACTAACTCATTCAATTTCATTCCTAAATCATTACAAAATAATTCCCTACTTCAATTTCTGGATGTAACTAACTGTACTACTTATCATGCACTTATTTCAAGGGGGACAACTTTATATATGCCGAGTAGTGTATCGAACTTCAGACCCCAGGAATGACGGTGTCAATCGGGAACCCTCGGCGATGTTTTTGAAGAGACTTCGAAAATATTGAGGGCGCAGACATGAAAGCGCGTCATATCGCACGTGGGTTTTGTGACGTCAGAAACATTACTGAAGATAACGTTGTGAAAAACAAATTCAACGAAAGGTTAAACCTGGATATTTTATAATTTGATAACAAAACGCAGTGTTTTGCTGCGTTTTATCATCGAGTTATAAATTGCACAAAAGATACAAAAGGGTATTGAATAACCGAAGTACCACCATAAGCCGAATTACCTAAAAAGGACCCAAAAGTACTACGCTTACCTTCGAGGTACTTTCCAGTTTATGGAAAAGTCCGAGCGTCGCACCGAATATTAGGGCGTATTTCATCTCTGACGGAGATTACCGAGCTTGACTGTATCGCTCAGAACGCAGACTCGAGTATAGGGATTGGACTGACGTGCGAGAAAATTGATATTTAATAGGAAACGTGCCACGCTTAATTTTATTATGAACAATAAAACGGATAACTGGAATGCCCCGCGATATGTAGCGAGAATGAAGAGAACTCAAATCAAAGTACTAAAGATACCAATCTCAAAGTCGGACTGAATTCGAGATTTCATGATATCGACACACCATTGCTAGAACGTCGTGCACTATATAGAGGTTTACTCCCTTTTAGCACCTATATGTATACGTCGATATATAAATGCTATTCAATAGTAATTAGAAAGTAATTAAGTTATATTCCCTCCAAGTTCCTCTTTCATTTGTTACTTTGTACATGTATCTCAGAACTAAGTTTATGCTTTCTTCTTTCGATCAGCGGCGTCGCCCAAAATTTGGTAATTTATCATATAACTAGCCTGATCTATACCACTGAATTTGCGCATTTCGAAGGGACAGCATTAACTGTTCGATTCTTTTTTATGAGATTTTATTATATCGAAAAGATTTATATGATATTTATTCATTCGAAACACTCACCCAAAACATTCAAAAACGGTTCAAAATCACTAGAAAATACAGAGCAGCCTAAGATCAAGCTGCACGTCTATGCATTCTGGTTTAAGTCTATACTGTCTGTCAAAGCTTTGTATGCAGCAGAAATGTATGCTGTACAGTTAAAATAATAATGAAATTGACTCTCGTTCCGATCAAGACCATTCTTAATCGCTCACTCAGCGTTCCATTCATTCATTCCAAACACTCACTAAAATCACTCAAAAAAAACTCTAAATTCACCGAAATTATAGATTCAACAACTACTTTCAAAGAAAAAGTCGCAAGAAAAAAATCCACTATTTCCCTGACTATATTGAATTTTGTAAGCGAAAGATTTGTTATCGAAAACATAAACAGCAATTTTAAATTTATTTTTATTATTATTATTTTGTTTGTTTGTTTGTTTGTTTGTTTTAGATTAAAGGGAAGTGATAAAATTTTGCTAATTTTGTTCATCTTGAAGAAAAATTAGCAAAATTGGATTACCTCCCTTCTAATTTCTGTCAAAGCTCACTCCACTCGCTCACTCATTTTCATTCCCAAACCATTCCAATTTCATTCAGCTTCCACAATGTTCTTATCTGTAAGCAACATGGGGACGATTTATACATATATATAGCTTAATCCAACTGCAAAGAACTTTGAGTAAAATGGTAATTGCGTCAATTATGACGTCAAAAGTGACTATAAAATTCTGATTTCCATCAAAACAACCCCTTAAAAACTGTTATAATACAAACGCTATTTTCCGAAATGTAGTCTTCAAAGCGTGAAATTAAAAACAACCGTATAACGTTTTCTTTACATGGGTTAGGACTAATTACAAAGAAAATATCGCATTAATTAAATCTGCAAAAATTCATCAGATTTCTCTGCGTAAAATTAAACAGATCGTTTCATCGCGAGCGATTCCACTAACTAATGTATAATTAGTAATTAATACGCGTATAATAAGCATAAAGTGAATTCGGAGATGAAAGAATGTAATAAACATTTTATGGTATTTGCCATCGGTAGAAATACTGTTTGATTTATGCTGTTTTATTCGTTTTTCGAATTAGCTTGTTGCAAAATAATCGTACATAAAATTATCTTATATCCCTGTAACTAAGAAGTGGGAATATTGAATTGTCTGGGTTTTTGGATTTCAAAGAAAATCTTACGCACACGAAAATTAATTTTCTAGAATTATTTTTTACATTCCTTCATAAATAGCGCCGTCACCAAACAATGGACCATCTACGGGTTACGCGAAACAAATATTTGAAAAAAATATATACATAAAAAGATTGGAACCAGCAAGAAAAGAGCATTACCTCTGATCGGCTTGATCAGTCCGTGAAATCGAATATGGGATTATTTTTGGCTTTTTTTTTCTTTTTTTTTTTTTAATTTCCAATATAGCGTCGATCTCTATAGAGCATCTTTATACAGAAATTTTGGTTCTTCCTTAATAAAAAAAATACCAGATGAGTTAAGGAGTTTCCAAAAATAACAGACATACACACATTTCGAAATATGTATCGATTGAAAAAGTAAATGGACTGAGTATCAGTCAATTTCACGATGTTGTTAACTGTACCTTGATATAAAATTGGACAACACGTTTGATTTGCAGCTGCGCAAGAGCAAAAGGGTAATATAGGCGATTCTTGGTAATTTTGTCGTTGGATTTTTTCCACTTCAAAAGAAATTTCCCATCAATGGTGGTAATGAGATAGAAGAAACGGGAATATTCGCCCATAGCTCATCTACTACTCGAAATTATTGTAGGAAAAACAAAACGATTAACAATTATTGCCACGTCTTTTCATTTGTGAATCTGTTTGTTTTGCCCCTAAGGCGAGGTTTCTCTCTGTTCTGTGAGACGTCTCAGAAAATGTGATGTATTTACTGCTTATAATTTGAAACTGATTGTTAAGATTTTACTTTTTTTGTTTTTTACTTTGATTTTTTTGTGTGTGTGTGTTTCTATTTGTTTGTGTGTGGTTGGGTTTTGGGTGGGGGATTCTTCCAAAGAGAAAGTAAATTGTTTGTAAGCAACAACAAACGGAGGATTTAAGGTAGTGGAGCGGTATTAAAATCCGCAACATTTCAGCACTCGTGAACTTTCACAATGTTAAACGAGGTTTCCTAATGAAAATCATTAGGAAACCTCGGTTAACAATGTCAAAGTTCTCACAACTTCTATACTGCCAAAACGTTGCGGAACCATTACGGGTCTACTACCTTAAGCTGTTGATACAACACTCTGGTCACTCACTGCGATTTGACGATATTTTTCTTAATGAACTTTTCCAAAGTACATTTAGTCTTTGCCTACATTTATACAATAAGGTCATTTAAATTATAAAAGTGGCATCGAAAGAGATTTATATCAATAGCAAATAAAATAATAACCGACTTAAAACAAATATCGTAAATTGTTTCCCGTATTTATTCATATATTAAGATCAGTTTTATTTAAAACAAACAGATAATAATTTCATGACCCGAAATATATGAACCCTGTACTAAATCTATTATCTTTTAAGTTGTGCTAGGCATTTAAGAGACGAAGAGTGGTTAAGTTATAGTTAGTATTATTGTCATTCAGGAATGGAGCGAAAAGCTTTATATATCTTGTTGATATGTTTCTATCGATTCGATACCCCTTGACTCGTGAAGATGGAATTTGGGTAAAGGAAGCTGGTGATGGAAATCCAACCAAAGCATTTTCTGAAAATGACCAACAGAAAACTGAGGCCAGTCTTACACCATTTAGACAGAGCCAATAACTCCATCAAAATCCGAAGATTTCGAATTTCCAAACA
Organism: Fragum whitleyi; assembly: GCA_948146395.1. Lineage (NCBI taxonomy): Eukaryota > Metazoa > Mollusca > Bivalvia > Cardiida > Cardiidae > Fragum > Fragum whitleyi. The sequence continues at coordinate 5,627,367 of OX411549.1, forward strand.
TGTCACGTATGTAACATAATTGTTACATAATTATACATGGTATGTGTAACCTACATTTCCAGTTTCAAATTGAATTGCGGAAACTTTAAATATCTGTAAAAGCAATGGAACAATACGAAAAATATTTAACTCTATAAATACAGTAAAAAACATCGTGAAATTGACAAGATGAATGATTTTGGAATGATTTTCGAATGAAACTGAATGAGTGTGGGGAGCGGGTAATGAGTGAATTTAAAGGGAGGTAATACAATACAGCTAATTTTGTTCAAGATGAACAAATTCAGCGATATTTATTTCCTCCATTTAATAGAATATATGTTCTTTTCTGTTTGAGTGTCCGCGTGGACCAATCAGACACTGTAAAGTCCGCATCATCAAAAAAAAATAATAAAAATAAAAAAAAATGATAAACTTGAATAAATATTGATCGTCTTGGACGATTTCGAAAGGTTTTCAAATGATTTTGGAACGTTTTTGATAGATTTGATTGAGTGTTTGGAATGAATAAATGGATCGCTGAGTGAATGATTTATAATGTTATAATGATTTTGATTGAAATGACAGTCAATTTCACAATGTTATTAACTGTAACAAAACAGGCTCTGCGTAATAAATCAAAAAGCACCCAGAGTACTAAACCATTCTTTTGCGTTTATATATAATTTAGCCAGTGCTTGAAATTTCGAACAATTTCCAGTGTGAGTGATGGGCAAACATTATTCAGTCTAGTCAACCACAGAATACAATAAGCATATTCCCTGACTGTCTATAGAGGGGTAAAGACATTATTTATCTAAACAGCACAAAGTGAAGACTCTGGTCAGACTGTGCGGATGCACAGACTGGCCAGAGTCTTTGCTTTTCTCACTTATGGAATTGTTTGAAATGACACGCACTGGCTCAACTGTCTTTGAAATGTCAGACACAGGTTTCAAATCAAACTCCGATTAATTTCAACGGAAATCATTTCATTTCATTATACGTCAGAAATTCTCACATGAAAAATATCATAAATCTTAAATCAAACTTGACCGATAAGCACGGACCAAGTTTATTTATCCAATAAAAAAGGGGTACTAAATATACTTGACATTTATATTTTATTGTTATATCTCTAATACTTGTATTATGTATGCATAACATGATTGCGATTTTTTTTTCAAAGTTACGGAAATCGTTTGCACTTTTTTTCTTTAACCTGAAGAAATCCAATAAAGTGTCTTCTATGACATTGGTTAAGATAATCGAGCCAGCTTTCTTAGACGAAAGACTGGATTCGTTTAAAGAAAAAAGTTGTGCAAAGTTTGTTTGTTTGTTTGAATGGGGTTTTACGTCGCTTTCAACAATCTTTCATCATATCGCGGCGGATAGAGCACCTAACAATTGATTCCTGGTATTTCTCAAACAAGTACAACCATCACATCCTTTCCTAGCCTCCAGCTGCTATCTCACATAGGTCTACGATTATCAACCCATTGGTGAGAGACAAATAGTCAGAAAGGATGAGTGCCGCCGTCGGGGATCGAACGCGGGACCTCTAGATTGACAGTCCGACGTGCTACCAACTGCGACATGACGGCGGTGGTGTGTAAGGTGAATGCCCTAAGTTGACAATTTTATTTATTCTATTTCGTTTATCCATTGCAGGATAAAGCGATCGTAAGATCAAACTAAAAACCTTAATAATTATCATAAATTGTATCCTCAATGATATTAATAGTGAAAATCTAGTCAATCATCTTTCTTTTGATTAAATAGGGAAACGTACAAAAATGCAACGCGGGTTGTAAAATTAAGGGTTTCAAATTCGTGACATTTCGCTATTATTTTATAATTTTCCGAGTGTGTTTATCAAGGGGTCAAGTATTTCGAGGTTTATCTTTTTGACCTCGAAAACTGAAATCTTTGATTCAACATTTCATTTTGTTACGGAAATTACAGACGTCACGGGAAAATATTACTTATCTTGTGCCAAACACAGCATATCTAATCATTTCACTCGACTGGCCTTGAGCAGTCGGGTTTTTTGGGTTTTTTTTTTCCTTAGCTTTTCAGAAAATAGTTTTGTTGTAGTTTCATCACAAGCCTTTTTCTGTTTAATATTAGTTCATATAAGTTCAAGTTATTACGAAAATTTTAATTAAGTTCCCTCAGAAATTTTGATTAAGTCCCCTGTCTCAGAAAAGAAGCATTCTTCTTTTCTGAGACAGGGGACTTAATTGAAATCTGAATAATGACTTTGTTGCATTTAATTCCCCTTGCAAAAATACTTAAATGAAGAGTCTGGCAGTCAGACTACATTACCACCACAAAGATGTATACTGATCAGAAAAAAAGAAGTAACAAAATCTATATGCCAGTCATGCTTTCCGGTCTGTTGGATTAATAAGATGAGTTCTTTTTTTTACTTGTGCCCCTTAAGGCGAAATGGACCATCTGGTAGTGTGTCAATCATGGTAAGATTGCGCGGACTGCTCAGGCTGACTAGGGTCGAATTTTTCATATAAGGCTGATTTTCTGTATCTAAAATCATCATCCTTCCTTCAGCAATCAGGACTTGAAAAGCGACAACGGACCGACCGACCCCGTACTGGAACCACAGATATCTATATAAACAGATCTTTTTAACAGATTTCCCAGATTATCACATTTTTTGTTTTCAAAATGGAGTCCTAGTTCTCAAATAATCGATGAAATACCATTTTAAGTGCCAATATTTTCCATCGGGTTTACAGTTGTTTCGCACGCACAGATATATATTACATTAGTTTTGCATTAAATCCTAACCTGATCTTCGTTAGCCAAGAGAGCTGCTCACTTCGTGATCTATTCACTTGAATGGAATACGTAATGGACATCTTAGCAAAGCGGAGATGTCCCAACTTTGGCTTATTTTAGTATGGAAACATAAAAGAAATAATCGTAAATCAATTAAAGAGTCAAATGGACTTAAAACACAAATTTAAACATGACCCTCTCAAATTGAAGATCTCCGTGTCGCCTCTAAGATGTTTATTTTCCGCCAGTTTTATTGTCTTTGACAAACATGGGACCTTTCGAGTCAAATAGAAAAACAAACATCACCTTTAAACTTACACTTTTAAATATTATTAGTTTTGTTCTTTTGCAATCTTTCAGACAGCTTGAATAAGAACGCTCAAGAAAAAAGAGCCTTGTTATAGGCCTTTGTACCTATACCTGATGCATAAAACACTAGATCCCTAAACTTTTAGGGCTCTTCTTTTAGATATTTCTAATCTGGAAGTCGTTGGTACGATCCCCGGTGGCGGCAAATATTTCCGACGTTTGTCTCTCATCAATGGGTAGATAATCGTAAACCTATGTGAGATAGCAGTTGGGGGCTAGGAAAGGGTGTAATGGTAGTACAGGTGTAAGAAATACCAGGAATCCATTGTAAGGTGCTCCGGCCGCCGCGATATAACTGCGAAATTGTTGAAAGCGGCGTAAAACCCATTCAAACAAACAAACATCTTTTAGATATTATTCTTATACGTTCAGCATGAAACTTATGCAAGAGAATAAGAGCATAAAATCTAAATTGGTCAGTCAACCATAACTCTGACACACTATCCACTTTATCCATTGCTTTCTTAACAATTTGAAACACTGCCGTAAAAAATCCAATAAAACCCCCATCCCCCTTTTCGGAGGTTAAAATCGACATTTTTTATGTGATTTTACAAAATCTAGGAGCCTGTAATATCCCTCTGAAACCCAATAATCTTATTTTCATATAGACTTTCAATCAACCAGTCTCCTGATGCAAATTCCTATTGTGAACAAGGCTTTAACAGACAGTATACACTAAGTTCAGCCTGCACACTTGTGCAGTCTGATCTTAGAGAACACTTTCTGCATTCTACTTGATTTTTGTGGAAAAAAATCTTGAAGCAAACTTGTCGATCTGTCAAGAAAACAGACGAAAATTTATTTAAACGAAATTTAAACTCAATAGATTCAGTGATAAAAATGTGTAAAACTACGAAAATAATCCCCCCTTTTCGTATGTTCGAGCGGCCGTTACGAAATCCTGGATCAGCCACAGTCTGAATCATATAGGAAGGATAGGGGCTAATATTGTATTTACTGATCAGATCTAAAATTCGGGTATATTTAATATTTACGCTGTGGAGACTTGGTGAAATAACTAGGGATTTTCATCTCGCCGAATAAACATTCCCTTGTTTATTTTTGTTTCGACTCATCTATTAAAAACTGTCACAAAATTTTAATTCCTCATACTCGAATATTTGTTTAAATATTACTTTAAACCTTTATTTCAACTTTGGTTTATTTATGGCTATTTACTCAAACTCTTCAAAAATAAGACAAACTCACACAAAAAGGGACTTTCTTGTACAGTTAACAACACCAAGAAATAGACAAGGTGGATGATTTTTGAATGATGAAATTGAATGTGTGCGATGAATGGGTTTTGAGTGAAATTTAAGGTAGGTAATCCAATATATCTAATTCTTTACAGGATGAATAAAATAAGCGATATTTATTATCTCCCTTTGAAAATACGCATCAAAGCTCTTAAAATAGCTTCTCATTTCTTCAAGAACCAATCAGTCGCATAAAATTTCAATTATGTCGGTGAAAGCGCGATTTTTCTATTCATATGTATTTGCATATAGTTGTTGATATCATCCTTTTAGTGATTATGGAGCGTTTTTGTGTTTGAGTGATATAGAATGGCTTTGATTGAGGTGAATGTCAATTTCATGGTGTAAAAGTACATATTTTGCGCATTCTGCGATTCGTCACATCATCATTTGTGGAGACAAATACTAATAGTCGGAAAAGATGGGTGCCGCCTTCGGGGATCGAACCCGGGAGGATGAAAGGAGATTATACAATAAAATCAGCCATAATACAAAAAAAATCGAACAAACTGACCATACGAAATTCAATCCTTGAGTAAATATTAGAAACGTAAAACTTTGGCTCCATAAGTATTGGACAGTTCAACAAAATCAACAGTATTAGTTTAATCCGTGTGCATACAACATGAAAATGGTAATTGAAAACGAAAATAGAGCGGGTTTATAGAGAAATTAAACAAATAGTCACTATCTGTGCTAAAAACCTCCAAATATTTGGATAGATTGAACTTGTAACCTGTTGAAAAAATCGATCAACATCTATATGAATATGTGCACTCGTATATGATTTCTGTTGGGACACAATAGTGAATGCACTGAAAAATGTTGAAAGCGGAGTAAAACCCCATTCAATCAATCAACCTTTAGTTAAGGTATATACATGAAAAGGAAACATATCAATTATCGAAATCTTGCTGAAAGCTATAATATCCAGGTGGTCGGAAACTTGCAACGAAGTACATTTTTACATTTGTATAAACGCTAAGTCTATTTTACATTTGGCTTACGAAGCTAGGTCGTACGCAGGTCTTAGCCTATAATCACGCCGTAAAAGCATTGCATGGTCCCCGTACAGACATTGAGCGGTCACCCTGTGATGTTTTCCTCGTAAATTAATATGCATCATCCTACGACCTCCCTGACTCACCGAAGCCCCATTTTTCCGGTATCCGTGTGGAGTCTAGAATAGAATGGTTAAGTTAGTACAAATACAGAACAAATAAAAAGTAAGACGTTTCGTAACTTATTTCTTTCACGACTTCTAAGAATAGTGACTAGCGGTAGATCAGAAGGATATACAGTTCACCAAATGTAAATTTTCCTGGTTTGAGCGTTAAAATCTCAAAGGGTGATAATCGGAACTTGCACACATTTGCTTTTAGCCCTTTCCTGTTTTTCAAAATTTTGGACCTGTCCAAATTCAAAGGTTTCACAGACGAAAATTTAAGTGGATTTAATTTGAAAAATAACCATTCAGTAGGGTAGAAAATAGTGTGGAAAATGAAGAATTTGCTTCTCAGAAGCAATTTCTTCTTTTTTCACAATGTTTTCTCAATCATAAAATCACAGGAACGTAAAAAGCAGGGATTAAACAGCAAAGGGTTAACCAAAAGATGCACATGAAGGAGAGAAGCCTTAAACCTCGGAAGAGAATTCATAAATCTAAAAAGAATCGGAATCCGATAATTAAATAAAATGACCGCAGTTTAAGTTCCGATTAAACAAATTTTGAAATGAAAATCAGAAAAATAAATTCCGTGTATAATTCAATATTTGTTCCCAGGATCCGTTATGTCCGTTATTTGTTTGCAGACCTTAATTGGTCAGTTGGTGACCCTCTACAGTACTAAAGCCCCCGTCACACCTTAACGTCTTTCTAGCGGTCTAAGAACGTTGCAATCGTTCTGTTATAATGCGAATGTGATGAGCGTGTTTTTTTTTACATACATATGTCTCTCTATAGGTAGATTTTGCGCGGTGAGCCGTAAAATCTAGTTTTTAACCGTTAGATTCCCGTACCATTTCGTCGATTTAGATAAAACAGGTTTATGCAACACTTTAAAAAAGGTTACAAATTACCTTTCAAATGAAAGTTTTTGATTGTCTTATATTGTAATGTTTATTCTTAGACGTACTTTCATAATTGAAGCCAAGGGATTAGGTTCAAAGCCTTTCACATGTTTTTAACAGATACCCGAAGTACCTATGGTAATGGACTCGGCGCCTACGTCAGAGCTCAGTTTTGAAAAAAACACCTATAGCAATTGTATTGCGCGCAAGAGCTAGTACAGTTAATAACATCTTGAAATTGACTCTCATTGCGATCAAAACTATTCTAATTTTCTAACTCGCCGCCGCTATTCATTCATTCCAAACACTTACTCGAGCCATCCAAAAACGTTCCCAGATCACTTAAAATGATTCGATTAACAACAATATTCAAAATGAAATTTGGATAGAGAAAAACGCCATTTCACCGACAATATTGAAATGATAAGCGTTTAATTGTTTCTAGAAGAAAAGGGAAGCTATTTATTAAACTTGTATTATAGTTTATGGTTTTGAATGGTATTGAATGAGTGTGTGGAGCGAGCTTTGGATGAAATTTAAGAGAAGTTATGCAATATTGCTAATTTCGTCCAAATTGGACGAAAAACTCGACCTTTCATTATCTCCCTTTAAAAAATCTACACAATTTTTCTGTACTTTTTTGTAATGGTTTGATCGAAATAAGTGTTAATTTCACGATGATATTAACTGTAGCTGCTTCACTTAAAGCAACATTTACATGCATATTCCTTGTTAAACTACAGATATTCTCGTAGAATGGAAACAGCAATATTTTGTTATATCTTTAGAGCTTGAAGCATAGTTCAATCAGGAATTATTGTTAATGTGCAATAACCCCGCTACAATGAACATTAAACAGTTTGAATACTGACCTGTAGATTAAGAACATATCGATTGCTCAATGCGAAACAGTTGTAACTGCCTATATGTCTATAGGCAGTTACAACTGTGTCGCGCTGAGCCTTCGATATCTGATGTAAAATAACTCGGAGAAAGTTCTCCGAAAGTGATTCTTTCAAAAGTAGTCCAAAACCATTTATCCACAAAATTCGAAAGCCTATTTTCTGTATGTTAAACGTAACGAAAGATTCCGTTTATACAGTAAAGAACATTCTTGAATTTGACAAGATGAATGATTCTTTATAGAATTAAATGAGTGTCTGGAGCGAATATTGCGTGAAAATCATGAGTGGTAATCCAATATCGCTAATTTTGTTCAAGACGAAGATTTTTCGGTGGCAGCCATATTAAAGATAAATTTAAGATTAAATCATCTTGCGGAAATTTGAATAATTAGGATAAATCTTTTATAAAACTGCAACTTAACAGTTCTATTAAATTCCCAATTTCGCATTTCATAAAGTCTAAATTAAGAAAAAAGATAATTTTCACCAGATTTATTTAATGAATATAAAGTGTAGTGATTTCTTTTACAGTCATTTATCTTTATGAAATTACAACGATAAAAACAGAGGGTCTGCATGATAGGTGATTTAAAATATTGCGGTTTTTAGTCACTCTAATTTTCCTTCCTTAATTGAAATATATGGGACCCATTTTTGAATTATTATATCATCAAATTTTTTAAATGATGCTGGTTTCAAATTAATAATTAACAAGTTTAAGACGTTCGAGTCCATATGCAGAAAATAACAATGTAGGAAGTGCGATAGTTACGATGAGAAGTAATGACGTATCTTTGACCTTATTAGGAATTTGAGGGCGAAATTTCGGATGATTCACAAAGAATTGCAACTGCGTTGATTGGCCTTGTTTATTATAAAAGGTGTTACTTTTTTATCCCTTTCAACGCGGTCGGTCGTGGGAAGATAATCATTTGTTCCTCAGCATGAACCTGTACAAGTTGGTTGATTTGGAATGCTTTTTGAACGAAGTTGAATGTGTGAGAGGAGTGCGTTTTGAGAGAAATAAAAGGGAGGTAATTAAATATCGAAAATTCCATTCATGATGAATAAATTTTGCTTTATTTATTAAACCCTTTCATAGAAAATGCATAAAATTTTAAAAGCTATTTTTTTTATCTTCAAAACCAATCAGACACTTACAATTTCAATTTTATCTGTGATATCGAGAATTTTTTTGTAGCTATATTTATAAAGAGTGTAGTTCTTGATCTTATCTTTTTCAGTGATTTTGGAGCGTATTTGAATGGTTTGAGTGAGTGTTTGGAATTGATGAGTTGAGCGCTGAGTGGGCTCTTTAGAATGCTTTTGATTGAGATGAATATGGATTTCATGATGTTACTAACTGTATATAAGGGGAAGCGACGTATATATCGCAAACGCAATGTTGTGGGTACTCATTGAAATCGTCGGTATCCGCACCAAAAATTATTTAATTCCCATTGGAATAATTTATGGACTTAGTCAAAAATTATGATTGGTGAATTCAGAGATGTTGATATTATAATGCATTCGACTACATATAGTTTTGATTTGTTCATAAGAGGTATTTTAACCATAAAGGCTTTCGTTTACTAAATAACCTTTTCGATATTTTTCAATTTTATCCAATTCGAGATTATTTTGATTTATTACTCCCCTGGGATGAATTTATCTATTACGAGTACATTTATTAGAAATAAGGTAAAACGAAAAGTAAAGGGGTACGGAAGGGAAACAAAACTTCATCAAGTATAATTAAATACGCGAAAACAAAGATGTGTCCTTTGATCGTGTATTTGGTTGTTCCTCGGTGTTTATTGTTCACAAACACGTTGTCAATGCGCAAGTTTACGTTTCAAATCATTACCAACTCTTTATTGACGGTAAACAATGACGTTTAAGTCTGTGATTCGAAATGAATCTTTATCTTACAAATAAAAGCCGTGGCATGCAAGAGTAAACATCAACAGCATATGTATATATGGGAGCAAAGAAGCAAACAGATAGGCGTTTTATGTAATCAAAGTCGTCAGTCTAAAAGCGTTCATATTTTCGAAGGTATTGTGATATAAGCAATACCGATAAAAGTTAGTATTCTTTTCGAATATGAAAAATAAGATTCTCGATGTTGATTCAGAATTATACCATCAATGATGATTCAAAATAGCGTAACATAATAGTTGAATATACAGTAGTTACAGTGTTTTGGAAGCAGATCTACGTTACGTAGTTGGTGACGACAGTTCTCTAGATAAATACCACAAATACGAGATTAGAGGACCGGAATACCGGTAGTTTTGTAACTGCCCAAACAATTACAAACTCATTTGGGGTAGGGTCCACCCATTCTACATCTCGAATACGACTTACAGTGTTGACATTTCATTTGCACAAATATTGGGAAATGTATTCTTTATTTGTCTCTCTCTCCCCCCCTCTCTCTCACAATAACAATGATAAAACAATAATGATTCGCTTTCAGAATTGCACATCGTACTTCCACCTTGATTGGTTTGGACACTAACCTACCAATTGTTTTGTTGTTGTTGTTTTGTAAAAATGAAAGCCGTTTTTATTGTTGTTGTTGTTTTGTTTTGTTCAGTTTTTTTCCAGGAGAAAACCCGAATAATTTATCCTTTTCTCAAATTTCAAATTCAACGAAGCGTTTGTGCTCTGGAATATGATCTGAGCGCTTGACCAAGAGAAATAGTGAATCATATTCTGTTTATAGGTACTCCTTGAGATGCATTCACTTAGTACCCACATCATAGTGTTTAAAAGAAGACTTATAATTATCAAATTGTGATAATATAATTCATACTTATGAAAGGAGCTATGAGGCTCTACATCATTTATGAGAATAGTTTAAATCGGCAAAACGGCGTGTTTCCTCGGATTGTGTCCTGATGTTTGGAATTACAATCTTATGAAATTACGTACACAGAAGGTTTGTTACTACGTATAGGCCTTAAGTTTCGTCGTAGAAATGCTAGAATTGTCGTACATGTATGTCCCCATGTATGGTCACTTTTGACATTTCAGCACAATTAATACGGAATATAGAACAGAACAGAACAGTACAGATATATCATTTAGAATCACGACTTGCACACAGTATGGTTCATCTTAGAAATATATCTAGTCTAAGTCATTCCTGTGAAACATTAAGCGAAACGTATATGAAAGGAGCCCGTGCGTGACATTTCCAACAATTCGAAATGTTTGTGAGGTGCAAACACTGAGCAGCGTTGATAGCCATCTACTGTAAATATTAAGTTACCTGAAGGTCTACAGATACTTTGAGACCGTAACTATCTACAAAACGCATAGTCAGGACTATGGCCAGGCTGAAATTGTTTATTTGAAATTGTTGGAAATCTCACGCACAGGCTCAAATGGAATTCCAATTTTCACGTGCACTAACGCGCAAAGTGGGTTAACATTAATGAATGAACGCTCGCAAACGTTTTTCGTATTCCGAAGACGGATGTCATTCACGCTCTATAAAGGAATTGACACCATGTAAATTGGGTTCTAATTATGAATTCTGCGAAAATTCAAAACATGCAATTATATGGGCCATTTAAAGTGATTTGACTTCCTTTCATGGACCATGATGGAATTATTTTCAAAGGTAATTTATGATTCGAGTGTACAGTCGGCGCCAGGTCCAGTGGACTGCGAATTTTTATTCCAAATTAAAATGTAAATGTTTCAAATCGTGTTTCAATGCATTGTTTTACCAATTTAATGTTGAAATTAAATGAGGCGTTTGACTTTAAGACAGAGTGAGCTTTTAATGACCTGTCTCTTGGACGATTTGCAAGCATCTAATTATTTAGAAACACGTTACACTCTAAGCTCGGATTTTTTGGTACAAAGATTCGAGTTAAGATCATCATCTTGGTAATGTTGGTGTTGACGTTGTCGTTGGTGTTGCAATGGTAGTTTGCCGTAATGCTGTTGTGAGTGTAAACTTCAGCATTAAATATATGAGCCTGTGTGTGACATTTCCAACAATTTCACACTTGTCCAAGGTACGAAAGTTGAGAAGCGTTGACAACGACAAAATGCAATTATAATATATGCTGACCACACGAAGATGGATCAAGACCTTATCTATCTATATCGCGCATAGTGAGGATTCTGGTCAGGCTGTGCGCCTGCGAAAAGCGAGCTGTGACAGGCTTAAGGTAACTGCGGACACATAGAGGGCCATTTTAGGTCCAAATTTTAAGTTGTCTGCAAATCATTCCTAATGCTATAAAACTGAACTTTGAAGTACCCGCTTACATATTTCGGTCATAAAAAGGTATTTCATAACGTAGAGTTGACGTCATGACGTCATCAAGGGGCCGACCCCTTTTTTAGGGACCAAAATCAGTAATTGTCCATTTTTTCGGAAATAATCAACCGATTTTTATCCCGAAAACGCCATTTGCTTGGTATAAAGACGCCCGATGTTTTGTTTTATTGATATGAAGGTATACATGTAAGAAATATTAATTAAGTGTAACGGTTTTAATTCAAATGCCTTCTGCGTTGCTGTTTTAGAGCACAGTCACTGAAAATATTGCCTTTTTTCTCGAAAATTTGTCCGGTGACCTATGCTGAAATTAAGATATGTTGCTGCCAAACCATTCCGCTGAAGATTTTTGAAATAAAAACAATGTGTCATCGGGTTAGATTTTTTGTAAAATTCGATTCCGCGAAGATATCGCAAATCAAAGGATATTTCTAACGTCTCGTCAAATGTTTACAAAAGCTGACTTTTTAAATGGATAAAACTTAAGTGATTTTTTGTATTTCTTGAAATCACATTCAGATTTAATACTTCTGAATCCTAAATTTTTTCAATAAACCTTAATTTCAACTATTTTTAAGTACGTTATTGCACGTAGATTGGCGCCAAATAAGCATTGTGCCGATGAATTTGGTGCAACGTCGAATTCGACGAAAATGCTCCAAAAACTTCACAAAATCGAATTTAATAAAAAATCTAACCCGAAGACATATCATTTTTATTTGATTAATGCAAAGCATATTCTTTTCAGTACAAAATAACAAAAAATCAGCATAGGTCACCGGACAAAATTTTGAGAAAATTCTATTTATTTACATAAAATGAAATGAAAAAAGGAACGTCAAATCTTAAAATTCGCGAAATAGTTATCGTTTCGGGCCTATTTTTCTATCTAAATATACACAGAAATTAAATGAATAGCTCGGGCGTTCTTGGACCTTCGAAATGAATCTTTTTTCGTAAAATTCGGCCGATAAATTCAGAAAATATTTGCAAATAATGATTTTGTCGGGTCGAAAAGGGGCTGGCCCCTTAATGACGTCACGACGTCAAATGAACGAGCTTCAGACCCTTTTCATTGCGTGTTCGCTAATTCCCGCACTTCAAATATAAATTTCAGAAATTATTGTGAGATTTTAAGAAAGTCGAAAATTCGACCATGTTATCTGTCCGCAGTTACCTTAATTGCACAACACCAATTGTCTGAATTTCAGACAACGTTGCCAACGTCATGTAATATGCGCCGCCACCCATTACCCATGTATTTTTGTTATCGTGTGAAATAAGTATAAATCGTTCAATTGCTAAAGTTTTGGTATGTCTGAGGCTTCGCGCTTTATCACTTATGATTAATTGACCTTATCCGGATAAAATTTGAACAACCCTCGTAGTAAGAATTATGCTCCGTTTTAAACTGTTCTTTTCTATATCATCTAACCTGAGCATTTGTACCTTCTTGCAATGGTCCTATTTTTACACGTTCTGTTTGTAAGTAAATTAAAGAATACAGAAACATGAGCGTGATAATTTTGGCACTCTCCTGTTAGAAAAAGGTAAGTATAAATCGATAATTTAGTTGGAAATTGTAGTCTTTGTTCACTGTCAATTCGTGTCCTAGGAAGTTATTTATTATTTCTTTACAATAATGCACATCTCTGTTTTAGATATATTGCACAATATCATGCAGTGAAGCCTGTATTGACCTGATATCACCTACTTGATAACATAAAAGAAAAGAAAAATGTGATATCTTAACACACTAACAAGTTTTTCTCCATATCTAAATCCATACTTTCGAGCGCCAGAGATTCATAGGCTATGGTGTGTGTTTGGGGTTTTTCCCCCTTTTTTAATATATTTGAAAAAGCAAATGTATGTGTGTGATTATTAAACCAGTTTCATTTATTATTTTTCTGAACTGATTAAAAATGGATGTACGATATATTTAATCTATTCTACGCTAGAAAGGAGATAACAAAATTATACTGATCAAAGATAAACTGTTGCAATAAATCATCTCCTCTTAGATTTTTCCTTAGTGAAACAATGCGTAAAATGTTGCATACATATCGCGTCTATCATTCCATTTAACGTTAAGGTTTACGACAATGTCACTGCGGGGTTGACGTTTTTACGTTAACGTTAACATCATCCGAAAAAGCTCTAAACTTATGGCGGATTCTATGGGTTTTTTAACGGTTAAGGAAACTTCAACTTTGGGTAAATCGATTTTATGAATCTTTTTCATAGTTCTTGTAGTATTATTTAATTGCGATCTTTTTGCATTTCTCACGATCGATCCTCTTATAAAATGAAACATGGGAGCATTTATGTTGGATTGGGACAAATGCAGCATAATAGTAGATTCAAGAAAAATAAGAAACAAATACACCTGAAATAATCACACTGCATCAGACCGTGATTATATCCCAAAACCTATCATCATTTACAGGAATCAGTTGTAACCCTTCAGCGGCCGATTACAATTAAACACTTAAAGTCTACATCAGCCAATAAAATCGTACTTTGATACTTTGATCGATTTGAATTAAATGTTGATCGATTTGAACGATTTCGAATTGTTTTCTAATAGTTTCGGAGTGAGTGCTTGAAATGAAAAAATGGAGTGTTGAATGGGTGATATTGAATGATTCTGGTCGCAGTGAAAGTCAATTTCACGATGTTTTAATTGTAGCATTGATCGTATAAAAACGGCTTTACCAAAAGTACTCACTTGTAAATTTAACTTTAATAAATTCTGAGCATATTTTTTCTTTTCGTTAGTGCAAGATTCAGTTCTGTGTCTTTAGCAACCACATTTACGTTTGACAAGTGCATACATACAATTTACACGTACACGTGTTCTTCGTTTACGAGTTCACGTTGGCTTTTGGGCTCATAATTACATCATTGATAGCATCCTCATAACGGTCTTTGAACTCCGTCAAAAACTTAGTAGCTTACGTCACATCCAACTATTATCAATTGTATCAAAGAATACTTTTTCTCGTGGCTTTTGTCTAATATATTTCCATATATTTATAAATATTACATCAAATGCACCGCACATTTTGACGGCCTCACAATTTACACTGATTACATATTTATATTAATTGCACTCATAAATCACGTACCGGTGCAAGTTAGAATTAAATGTCAAATGTTTCACACCGCCTTTCGATTATGAAATGAATGAAACCTTTGATTCTTTCTAATAAGCAAAGAATCTGAAATTCGGGTTTATCGGTTTGCCAAAAAAAAAAAATCTTCGTAAATGGAAAGAAATATATGAAAATCGTATCACAAAGCCACCAAAGGAGAGGCAGAGCAAAGCTACAGATAGAGGGGTATTTTGGATTTAAGATAAAAATATTTTTTATAATAATACCATAGCCCCATTTGATTTTTGTACCCATTAGGACCGTCTCGTCGTTTTATCCATTCTTATCTGTACCTCTATGATGTCAGACGTAAGGGGATACTTCGTAAAAATTCGTAGAAATGATGCAACCCCACATATATATACTCAGTAAATGTATTTATCCTGTCACTAGCTATAAATATTGCCTGATAAAAGGGGGTATGATAAACTTGTTCATAGGAGGTCACTTGATCACGCGACAGGCTTATCATGTCACTTGATCACATGGTCTGTTGGACTTTCTTTTTGTGACTGCTAGGTCTGAAAAGAGTCCTCTTTAACATTTTTTTCTTTAGAATTTGAGCGTCGATTTCTGATAAAAATATTTCACTCGATTTCACTATGTTTTAAAATCAAAAATGACCAGATCGATAAAGAAGTACATGTCTGAAGACGTAATTTATAAAATTATAATGGAGGTTATCTTGGTGTTTACATTCGACCTCAAAAACTGTTAGGAGTTTTAAAAGTTAAAACATTTATCTGTCACATGGATTCAACGCAGGTTTATTCGTCCGAGGAGGATTTGGAGATAGTAGCTTTGCATCTGATCTCAATCTACGTCCATCCTCTGATTAAGAGCAAGGAAGTCAATGATTTGAGATTGGTTTTTAGCTGCATGACAACAAAACTTCGGAGAAGAAAAGAACGGTTGAAATTGCGAAAATAACTCGATAAATACCTTCTTAATCATTAAGGTATGTACGTTTTAACCAAGTTTTCTTTAATATTTCCTTGCTAATGCATCATAAATCTTTTCAGAGTATCAATTGAGCCAGTGCGTGAGATTTCCAACAATTTCAAATATGCGCAAAGCTAAGACTCTGACCATTGCATCCGCACAGTCTGACCAGAGTCTTCAATAAATGTTAGGTAGATAGATAAGGTTTCAAAGTATCTGTAGACCATCAGCTAACTTTATATTTAAAGTATGTGGCTGTCTACGCTACTAACATCTCAAATTGTTGGAAATGTGTACAGGCTCAATTTATGATTTCGTCAACGACAGCGCCAAGCCTAGTTTATGGTTAGGCCCTACGACTACATGTATAAGATGAAAGCGTGTCGATGAAACCACGAGAAACTTTTCAAATTTAATATCAAATCGTCAATTCACAAATCAAAATGAATTCCGCGAAAATCCCATAAACTATTGTGAATGATTTCAACTTTACGATAAGTATTTTACTTTTGTCTTTGCTCAGTCCAACTTACCGCGGCTCATAGATAATAAATGGAATAAATGAACAATGAGAAAAATAGACTTAAAATAAAATGTAGGTGAAATATATCAAAACACATCAAGCTGGCGTCGGACAATGGTGAAAACTTTGACAGAATTAAAGGCTGTAAAATATTGTAAGGTCTTTAACTATGTCTGGATTTTATATTTCCTAGATGGTTGTGATGGATAACCACGATTTGTCAGTTAATTACAAATTTTATTTAATTACAGCCTTTTTAAGCTCACGAATAAGGCCATAAATTATGCAAAAACGATAAATTTCGGCACTGTGAGCATTGATCATTTATGAATAGGCCGAACGCAGGAAACTGTAAAAGTTATGTATCGTAGAGCATACCTGGCGACCAAACCATCGTAAATTCATAGCAATTTAAAATTCGGACTATAGGAAATGTACCAGGATGTCTAAACGGTGCAAACAGTTTTCCAATCATAACCCGCTTTGCATGCAATTGCACGTGCAAAGCGGGGTATAATTAGAAAACTGTTTGCGCCCTTTTGACATCCTAAACGCAGGGGTGGTGCTCCATAGCCAATAAAATTCGGGAATCTGCCGATAAACCGTCACGATTATTTTGATGGAAACTCGTCACATTTTATAATTTTTACTGTGACGACTGGAAGCCACAAGCTAATGAAAAGGAACAAATCTATAAAATACCCTCAAAGAGAGCGGAGGGACCCAATTCGGAACACCACTCGGCCAATCTCACGATCAACCTCGGATGCATTCGGAACACCACTCGGCCAATCTCACGACCAATCTCGGATGCATTCGGAACACCACTCGGCCAATCTCCACTCGGGAACCATCGGCGATTCTACCGAATAGGCCTCGGGAATAATAAGGGCGCGGTCATGAGAGCGCGACACTTCGCACGTGGGCTTATATGACGTCACAAATATAACCGAGGATGACGCTGAGAAAAACAAAATCAACGTAAGTTAAGCATTGGGTATATCATGATTTGAAAAAAAAACGCAGTATTTTACTGCTCTTTGCTTTACAATCAAAATATGCCAAAAAGATCTCCATAGACGATCGGAAAGCACTAAAGGAATTTGCTTTTCTTCAAGCGTATTAAACCAAAGTACCACAAAGAGCCGAATTACCTAAAAATGACCAAAAATTACTTCACTTACGTCCGAGGTTCTTTCCAGTTTACGGAAAATTCCGAGCGATGTTCCTAATGGGCCAATCTCACGATCAACCTCGGATGTATATAGACGGACTATTTTTAAAAAATACGTGAAAACCTTGGAAAATCTCGATGACGTCAGTTAAAATGGCGTTAGACCTCGTGAGTGAAAACATTCGACGTCGCCAACGCTACTCATTTGAGTCACTGACGTGAAACCATCGTATCCTAATATAAATATCTTGAAAATCTTAAATAGCGGCTGAAAAATCTTAATTTTTGAGAATGATTCGTCATCCTCAAATATTAAGATTTTTCAGCCGTTATTTCAGGCTGTTAAATATATAAATCTACAGTGCTAGTTTTTCTTACACTGTTTCCGCCTAACGAAATGCACGATTTTGTTACATACCCATCCGCCTTACATACATCCGGGGTCTGTTGCAGTTTACGGAAATGGGCGAGTGATGTTCCGAATGGGGGGGGGGACCCCGCCAATCTCCCTGTGGCTATTTATTGAATGCAACAGTTTTCCGTTACAAATTTCGGAATTTTTGAAATTTTGTTGATACTTAAAAAACGGACTGAACTTTGAAAACCAGCTAGCCAAAATATGGAATTACGTTATAAGGACTTTTTGATGAGTAATTGCATATATTAATCCTACCATCAGAACTAGAAAAATAATGAAATTAAAACGGTTTTCTATTCGTCTTTTTTTGTTGTTGTTGTTGTTTTGTTTTTTTCTTTTGTTTTTTTATCTTGTCGTCCATTCTGTCAATCGTATTTGAACTTTTTTTGAAAGGTTCCGAATGATCTAGCCTGTTTTGTTCATGCGCGGATTCAGATCGGTGTTGGTGGGGTTAGTGGACAAATAAGATGTCGCAGATACAGCCCGTACTTTACGAGCCCATTGGGGAATTAAAAAGTGTGTATATTTTGGTTTAACGCCGCTCCCGTCCTACCGAGATTCTAGATCTGCGTACGTTATGCCCAAACGGAATGATTTACTGTGCTTTATTTTACAAGGAGCAGAATTGGTGATTGCAGAGATTGTGCTGTCCATGAAAGCTCTGCTTTTTATTACACTTATAACACTAGAAAAAATATGTCAAAATCAAAATATTCAAAGATGCCATCCACGCAATCCATATGTATCACAGTAATCATGAGGGGCACGAAAAAAGCCAAACACAGATCCATAAAAAACAGTATACATCTGTTTTCTCCTGTAAACCAGACACCCATTTTCTGTAAATAAATACCTCCAGCATGTATCTTTTTGAAATATTTTATCGGGTGCAAACTTAATTGACCCTGTGTCAAACGCGGACTCGTGTTCTGTGGCCCGGCTTTAGTTTCACAAACACTGACTTTTGCCAGATTCGTACCAGCATACTTTCGCGTTCACTAAACTGTATCAAAATGGTCATTTAATTGAAATTCAATGAACGCCACTTCACAACAGATTCATATAAATAGTAACCTGATCCAAAAATCTCTTCTACAATAAAAATTATCTCCCATTTTGGGTCGGGTTTATTCCGTACATTGCCGTCAATTCAGATCCGGCCGTGTTGTTTTTTAAACCCTTAAAACCAAAATTTCCTAGACTTATATCTCTAAAAACAACGGAAACCTTTGTAATGTTTTGAATCATCGAAAAGGATAATTATTCTATTTTGCATATACACACGTATGAACAAAAGGAATCGTAAAAACTTAATATTATTAACCCTTTCCTGTTTTACAAAATTTTGAACCTGTCCAAATTCAAAGGTTTTGCAGACGAAAATTTAAAGTGGGTTTAATTTGAAAAATAACCATTCAATAGGGTAGAAAATAGTGTGGAAAAGGAAGAAATTGCTTGTCAGAAGCAATTTCTTCTTTTTTCACAATGTTTTCTCAATCATAATTTCACCGGCACGTAAAAAGCAGGGATTAAACAGCAAAGGGTTGAATAGATTTTTCGACTTAATTTAATAATGCGTTTGATTTATGTAAAATATATCTGAAGATATAAATAAACAAAATGCTGCATTCATATCACAGTGTGACCCTTGCATTATTTCTGCAAATTGGTACCTTTTTCGCTAGAATTCGCGTTTGATTAACATGCAAAATCAATAATATCGCTAAATTATTTGTAAAAGCTTATAAAGCTACGGACGTCTCGGTGCTAAAGGGTCGTAAGTATTAACTCTTCTATACGACTGTGAGACCCGATTTGGCAATATCCTCCAATACCCGTCGTTCGCAATATCTTCAAATTTAAAAACAGCCTCTTCTATTTTCATTTGGTAACGGGCGAAATCGCAAAGTAGTTGCAAGCGACGTATAAAAGTCGGAGAGTGCATTCAAAATCCAATTCAAATTCATTTCTTTTATCGACTTTTACTATCTTTAATACATTTTGTCGAAGTTTCTGACGTGGTGATACGTTTCACTATTTCGTTTTATGAATGTGTCCTATTTCAAAAAATAAAACCCGGTTGGTTTCCGTTGCACTTGAATATTTCCACTCTATAGAATTCATGTTATTTGATATCAAATTGATAGCCGTAATTTTTCAAAAGTGCGAACAATTTAAACCCGATAGTTATTCCTAAAAACTAAAAACTAAAAAAAATAATGGGAAAATGGTATATGTTTGGCACTACATATACATTGTAACTGTCCTGTATCCAGTCCAAAGTTTGGGGTGCAAAAATGCTTGCAAATGTTTGAATATTGTACCCCGCTTTACAGGTAAGAAAACGTACATAACTGGGGTACAATTTCTGAAAAGTTTCTTGAACGTTTTTATACCGAACGCAAGGATTAAATCAGAATCTGCTAGACGAGTAGATTGTTTTAGAGGCAAGCTAATCTTAACATTGTCACTGCTCGTTTAACTTTAATCCTGCTAAAATAAAATGAGCCAGTGTGTGAGATTTTCAAAATTTCAAATATGTGCAAAGCAAAGACTCTGACCAGCCTGTACATCCGCACAGTCTGGCCAGAGTCTTCCCTATGCATTTATTAGAAAGATGAGGTGTCAAAGTATCTGTAGACCATGAGGTAACTTTATATTTACAGCCTGTGGCTGTCCACGTTACTCAATGTTCGCACCTGACGAGCATTTCAAATTGTTGGAAATGTCACACGTAGGCTCAAATAGTTTCAAACTTGCTAAATGCTTAACATTTCAATAGGTAATGTTCAATCCCCTTCCTATAACAATCATTAAGAAAGAAGAAAGTATAGGTTAAGACCAGACTGCACATCTGTGTAGTCTGATCTTTCTCAATATTTTCTACTTAAGCATTGTCGAATGCAGATTTTGTTTTTGACCTAAGTTTCCAACGCCGACGCACGGACCTATACGTCGGCCTGTCTGGGCCAGGCGTCGCATTTCCTCACTTCGTACACAAATTAATTCTAAATTTCGTTAATAAATTATTAATTCAGAAGTATTTATTATTGAACAATGACAGCGTCTCTGCAATTTAATTATTCGAATAATGTTGTCACGTGGTGTGAAGAGAACATTATTCAAATTCTCAAAGGATTCATGAAAGAAGTATATGCAAAAAAACTTGCATTCTGATTATCCTCGTTTAATATATGATTTACTGTCTTTGGTTGCTAAATATAGATTTTATGACAAACATTGTCGATGCATATAGTAGTTTTTCTTCGTTAATTAATATTGCAGATTCAATCATTATCGTTATACTAAACCCTGGATCCAAGATGAAAAAAGTCGAGAAACGTTTTAGAAATGTTTCCCCGCTTTGCGCGTGTACTCATACACCCTTGGTACGAATTGAAAAAGTTCGCGAACGTTTGGAATCCTAAATGCAGGGCTTAAACATTCATCGGAAATTAATAATGCCCAAGATAATTTTGATTTTTTAATGTATTTATCTTTGTAAAGACATGTGCATCAAACACGGCATTCCTTCCATAAATGTGTACGTTTCAGGTCGCAGTCTTAGCACTGTTTGTTGCGCCTTGTGCTTCTAAACTTGGATACCTGATGCGATCCTCGGTCGAGGCAATTATCTTTTTTTGACATGTTTCTTTCAACAATTCGTGGATAATCGTAAACAATCGTGGAATGGGCGGTTTTAGACATGGAAAAGATTCTTGGTAATATTGATGTAACAGGTGCTCCGTCCTCCGCCATATGACTGGTTAATAGCACAAAACCGATATCATTTAAAACTCGAGCCTCACACTCATTTTCCCTAAAATTCATTCCTTAGCCAATCACATTGTCTAGATAATCGAAGCCAAGCTTCGTCCGAGAGATAAAAAAAACACATATAAGGTAAGGTAAATAGTGGATCGTCAAGATCTTATCTCTTTAAAAAAAATAAGCATTGCTTTGAACCAATTCCAGTCAGTTTTTCTCAAATCAGCCCTGCGTTCAGTTTGACGAAACGGATCAATCTGTTTTCCAATTTCCCCGCTTATCAGGTGCTCTTGCGTGCAAAGCGGGGTAAAATTGGCAAACAATTTGCACCGTCTTATCATTCTGAACGCAGGGCAGGCTAACAGCCACAGAATATTGTGAGGGACGTGAAACTTGACGTGAGATTTGGAAAGTATGGTACAGTTAGTAACATCGTGAAATTGACATTCACCTCGATCAAAACCAATCTCTTTCGCGCGCTCAGCGCTCTATCCATTCATTCCAGAAACTATCTCAAACAATTAAAAACCTTTCCATTTTTTTCAAAAACACTTCGAAATCGTTCAAAACGAACGACATTTCAATGAAAACGATCAAATAGTTTCACTATGTAAATGCCTGGTATTGATTTTTAAATGTCTAATTTTCCGTAGAGACAGAAAATAAGAACTAGAAAGCCATGAATGGCTTGAGTCGCTCCACAGGCTTGAAATTATTGTAAATTAAAGCAAATAAATGTTATGACTAGATTTTTAGATATTTGGGGTTCTACTGATGTTGAAAATGATTTTCAAAGTTTCAACTATATAACAGATAGAGAAATGACCTCTGCTATTAAAAGACATATTTTTCATCCAATCAAAATAATTTTGGCTGCATGATAATGGGTCACCCAAAGATCATACCAAAAACGTTTGATTGATATCAATCAGTTACATTCTGAATATATTGAGAATTGACCTCCACCCATAAAATGTATTTTTCTCATCCAATCAAACTAAATTTTGGTACACTGATAAAGGGTCACTCAAGGATCATTCCAGTGAAATGTAGTTGATATCCAAAAATCAGATTCTGAGAAAATGATTTTCAAATTTTCCACTATATAACATATAGAGAAATGACCTCTGCCCATAAAATGCATATTTTTCATCCAATCACAATAATTTTTTGTAGACTGATAAAGGTTCACTCAAGGATCATTCCAGTGAAATTTGGTTGATATCCATCCATTACATTATGAGAGAATGATTTTCAAAGTTTCCATTTTGTAACATATAGAGAAATGACCTCCGCCCATAAAATGCATATTTTTCATCCAATCAAAATTATTTTTTGTAGACTGATAAAGGGTCACTCAAGGATCATTTCAGTGAAATTTGGTTGATATCCATCAGTTACAGTCTGAGAAAATGATTTTCAAAGTTTCCGCTATGTAACATATAGAGAAATGACCTCCGCCCATAAAATGCATATTTTCCATCTGATCACAATGAATTTTTGTAGACTGATAAAGGGTCACTCAAGGATCATTCCAGTGAAATTTGGTTGATATCCATTAGTTACAGTCTGAGAAAATGATTTTCAAAGTATCAACTATATAACATATAGAGAAATGACCTCCGCCCATAAAATGCATATTTTCCATCTGATCACAATGATTTTTTGTAGACTGATAAAGGGTCACCCAAGGATCATTCATGTAAAATTTAATTGGTATCCATTGATTAGAATCTGAGAAAACTCACTTTTTACCATATTTGGAAATTAGCCACGCCCATTAAATCCATGTTTTTCATTGGATCAAAATTTCTTGAACAACTTTTAAAGAGGGTCACCCAAGGATCATTCCTGTGAAGTTTGGTTGAAATCCATCCAGTAGTTTCTGAGGAGAAGATTTTTAAAGAAAAGTTTACGACCGGACGGACGCACGCACGCACGCACGGACGGACGGACGCACGACGGACACAACGCCATGACAATAGCCCCAGTGGCTTTCAGCCAGTGGAGCTAAAAATCATTAAAAACTCGCTCCTCCCAAAGATACAAATTCATTCCAAAATCAATCTACAGTTGTACAATATATAGTGAGGCGTCAAAGATCAATTTTACATTGAAAACGATAACGGTTTCTCGATACTCACATAAACTTGGGGAACTATACTTGTCAATTTCCCGATGTTTTTAAATGTGCATGCAATACCCATCTGTCAAAAATAATGAATAGATCTGCGCATTTGTTTTGTGGTTTCATTTTCGCAAAGGCATTTTTCCGATTTCGAGGCTAAATCTTTCGTAAGAATTTCATTCACAAAAACATCTTGTATCCAACCAGCTGGGGCCATATTGTTTCTATCCCGTAGATTTATAAAAATCTAGCACTATTTCAAACTTCCTAGCCTCATTCATCAAAACAAAATTATCTTTTCTTTACTATTATTGCAAACATTGCCCTTTAAACGCACCGCAATATGGCCGGCGTACGTCAACAATTTGAGATGATGCAGCTTGCCTATAGCTAATCGTATTTTTTCATTAATATGAATTTGACATTAATAAGAATTTAGAAGAAAATATAAGCACTGTTTAAAGCTACTCTTTCACAGATTGGGAAAATATGATTTTTGAAAATTTTCGTTAAATCAATCGGAAATAACGACCGCATGTTGAAGCCTTTGAAATAATAAGAATCAATCTGATAATGCATAGAAAGAAAGGCTGATCATTCCTGAATTTAGCGTAATTCAATCTGAAAAAATAAAGCAACTTCTAACGCTTTAAAAATAATTCTTCAATTTCGAGCCAACTATTTACGCATGTACATTACACACTATTGCCTTATTCAATCAAAGATTAAGGTAAAAGTATTTGACAGCTGGAAATTTCATATCAATACAAGCAATCAAAGTGCTGTCAGCACTGTAAATCGTACATCATTGAGAGGCTGGGATAGTGCAATAGTTCGCCAATCAAAAGGGCTCAAATTTGGACAATAAGAGTTGGTAAAATCTTTAAATTTGTGAGTTTTTTGTCTTAACAATCCATCTTTTCGAGGACATCGCCAGCTCGTCCAATCTCGTGGGTCCGATTTTGAAAGTTTGCTGATTCGATAGCCCTCTGCTAGTCTAAATTATTTCTTAGCAGATTTTTACGTTGTTATAATGAGCACGCGCCAAGCTAAAAGCTTGTCTGTTAATATTATTCCCCTCTCTATAGAGTTTAAAAGCCTGTTTTGCAACAAACATTTTTCATTAAACTATTTACAATTTTGATTACCAACATGTTTGTATTTCAAGCATTGGGTTTTCCCAAATACTGTAAATGCATTTTCCCTCAAGAAACACGTGAAATCGCCAACTATGCTATTTATATCTTTGGTTTCTGGCCAATCGATTAAATCTAGCAGCACTCTATGATTATTCATGAGTTGTTCTAAAAAAAGATCGCTCTTACTGCTACAGTTGTACAATTTATAGTGAGGCGTCAAAGATCAATTTTACATTAGTGAAAATCAAATGGCAGCCCGGGAGTCGCGTTAGATGATGTAATAATCTAAAATTGACTGTAATATGCATGCGCAGAAAGGGCATTCATGTGAACGGAGTTACCCACTGGTGGTAGAAAACAAACTTCACATTTACCGCTACAATAATTAATTAACCATGAAATATCGTTATTCCATTAAGAAATGTGATAAACTCGTGCAAAATACTTTATAAAATAAGAAAAAAGTATTTGCCTTTTAAAGTTAAAGAGAATATTTGTTTTGTGTAATCGAATTGTTGTGCACTATTATCGACGCCATTTTGGAACTCAAGAAACACCAGCCTGACCCAGGATCAGAAGCGTCGAGGTTGAAAGGTTAAAATGACATCCCTAGTGTCGAAACCGAGGTCGTTCTGATGGAAACCCGGTTAACTCAGGTCGAAATCGAGTCCGATATGAACTTACCCATTGAAAATGATAGGCAATAACGGTTTCTCGAAACTCACATAAAGTTGCGGAACTATATCCTATATCAGTTTATCGTATGTTTTTGTCGGTTTTTTTGTTGTTGAATAATTTTTCTTCATACTCAAATTTGAATTTAATGAAAATAGGATTGGAGCGTGATCAGAGTGCTCATTGAAATCAAATATTTCAAAATTACAAAATTATTTCTACTTGTTAACACATGCGAAAAAAAGTAAACTTCCCACGCTCCTTGTTTGAGTGCAGACGACTATTGACTAATGACAAACAAGTTAATTGACACATTTCGAGCAGACGATGTCCATCTGAATTTACACGTGGTCTGAATTTACGCGTGGGTTTTGACCGCGTAATAATCATAACAGAATTTGATTGGTTGTCAGCCCTACAACTGGTAAATGACCGTTCGAGAAAGTTCAGAGCAGTAATATTGTAAGTGCTACAAATTAATTATACAGTTAACCTATTGTACGTTTCAACTCCTTTACTCAACCGAAAATCTTGTTATAAACACTGAAAATACTAACTGGTAATTACTAAAAGCGAAAATTACATCAAATTTTGTATTAGCCTCTTCTCTATTTGTCGAAAAGTAAATAAGGTATAAACAAAGTTTGTAGATTGTGACTGAAAAGGCCGTTTCTTCGGTGTTTAAAAACACATAATTTGGTTTGAACACATTGCTCTGAAGATAATGGTAAAAATGTACTGGGTCAAACAGACTGGATTTCTGAAAAACGGTAGATATAAATCTACTGCTTCGCAGTACGATATATTTCAAAATTACAAAATTATTTCTACTTGTTAACACATGCGAAAAAAAGTAAACTTCCCACGCTCCCTGTTTGAATGCAGACGACTATTGACTAATGACAAACAAGTTAATTGACACATTTCGAGCAGACGATGTCCATCTGAATTTACACGTGGTCTGAATTTACGCGTGGGTTTTGACCGCGTAATAATCATAACAGAATTTGATTGGTTGTCAGCCCTACAACTGGTAAATGACCGTTCGAGAAAGTTCAGAGCAGTAATATTGTAAGTGCTACAAATTAATTATACAGTTAACCTATTGTACGTTTCAACTCCTTTACTCAACCGAAAATCTTGTTATAAACACTGAAAATACTAACTGGTAATTACTAAAAGCGAAAATTACATCAAATTTTGTATTAGCCTCTTCTCTATTTGTCGAAAAGTAAATAAGGTATAAACAAAGTTTGTAGATTGTGACTGAAAAGGCCGTTTCTTCGGTGTTTAAAAACACATAATTTGGTTTGAACACATTGCTCTGAAGATAATGGTAAAAATGTACTGGGTCAAACAGACTGGATTTCTGAAAAACGGTAGATATAAATCTACTGCTTCGCAGTACGATTTAAAAATGAAAGATTATTCACGGAAAGTAACGCTTTTGTAATTTATAGACTGGAAATACATAGACTGGGCCCCTTACTGATCTTGATGCTTTGAACAAATAATTTACAAAATTATTGAAATATGTTGTTTCAAGTGCCAATGACCTTTAGCCATTGTTAATCGTCTTAAAATACACACATTTTCTAATCTAAGATCAAGTAATGTATTTTTCTATGAAAAACTGTGAAAGAGCAGCTTTTGAGTCAACTCTTTTTCTGTGTAGTTCCGCTTGCGATAATATAAGGCAAACTTGCGGTTATTGTTGTTTTCGTTGTTGTTGATGATGATGATAACGTTGTTGTTTTTGTTGTTGTTGTTGTTGTTTTGGGTTTTTGAGCTTTGCAATTGTAGAAAGAGCATATTAGTTCCAATATACCGACTGTTTATTCTTTTAATGCTGTACAAAATGTTTTGGAAGATAGTATAGACTAAGATCAGCTTGCACTGAAGTGCAGTCTGATCTTAGCCTAAACAATCTATCTTTCTACTACTCGTGGAAAAAAACTTGCCAAAGAATATACTTAGCTAGCAATTTATTAGAAAGAAAATCTATATTCTGCGGGATAAGAGTTAAACATGAACTCTAAGGTCGAAATCAGTTGATAAAAGAATAGTTATGCGACAATGCTGGTTGTGTGGCAATATGCAAAAAGGTCCGTTTTTCTAGGGTACAAGTACAGTCGATTACATCATGAAATTGAAATTCATCTCAATCAATACCATTCTAAATCGCTCACTCAGCGCTTCACACATTTATTCGAAACACTCACTCAAATCGTTCAAAAACGCCCCAAAATGACTAGAAAAGATAATATCAACAACTTCACTCAAAATAAATATAGCTAGAAAAAAAATCGCGATTTCACTGACAAAATTGAAATTGTAAGTGTCTGATTGGTTCTTGAAGAAAAAGGAAAGCTATTTATATAACCTGTATGAATAATTCATTAAAGGGGGTAATAAATGTCGCTAATTTTGTTCACCCTGAACAAAATTTGAGATATTGGATTACCTCCCTTTAATTTCGCTCTGAACTCACTCCTCTCTCTCGTTCAATGTCGTTCAAAAATCATTCCAAAATCTTCCACCTTGTCAATTTTACGTTGTTGTTTACTGCAGAAGAAGATAATGTTGCAAATACTATTTGTACCAACAACAACCACCGGAAGAGGAAGTGTCGATGTCACGTGATTTATGATCTGTCATAAAAACTAGCAGATTTCGGTTGTTGCTATGTAAAGAACTGATGAACCACACATGGCTCGACTTTTAAATTAGCTCAAATTTCCAAATTTACCAAATGAACTCCCAGTTTTATGGCTTCATATCGTTTACTCATGAGTGATATATTTCAACCTGATGTAATATTACACTGAATATTTAAGAACGCTGTAGTACTTTTTAAATGAATTTAAAGTTTCCTAAATTGTTTTCAAACTTTCCCCCTGATTATGAAAATTGTCGTCGGTGGGGTAAAAAAATCGTAACTGCAGTTTTTTATTGAAACTGTAGTTATGAGGTTTTTCTAGCTCAACGCCGAAATACTTGCATGATAATTGTCCAGGATTCGCAAAAAACGGATATAGTCAAAGAAATCTGCCCTGCGTTCAGGATGACAAAGTGGCCCAAGCTGTTTGCAAATTATACCTCGCTTTGTACGCAGTGCAAGTGCAAAGCGGGGTATAATTTGAAAACACCTTGTGCTTTTTTGCTTTTGATGTATGATATAACTTAGTTTCGAATACCAAAATAAGCAATTTAGTTTTTGTTGAAAATTTCGTTTCATACATTCTTCAAACCAATCAAACGTTTGTTTTATAAAACCATTTCGCGTGCTCTAAGACAATTTTTTCATTAGTAAACATCTAAAATGGCTACATTCCTTGTTTCCTCCTGTTTTAATTGGTATAACAGAGTTCGGGTATAAAGAATATTCTCTATTGAGCTATGTTTTCAAAAATGAATCATATATCTGTTATATGAACCCACTTTGAGTATTCATACAGTGTGATTTAAATATTATCTTGCATAATTCAATGAAAACAAAAATCTTTTAATAAAAGAAAATCTGAAAAAGCACCGAAAAGCACGGACAATCTGTTAAAGACACAAACAACAGAAATGAAGAGATAAAAATCAAGCCATATCAATAAATGTAATTGGGTGCTTCAGAGCTAAATTGATCGTAAAGCGAGACGATATCGGGCGATCTCGCTAGGAGCGAGAAATACGCGTGAACTGATATTACAAATCAAATAATTACATGTCAATTGATAAAGTTCCCATTTAATAAATAAATAATTCTAGCAGAGAAACATTACATTATCTATCTTGCAAATGCATTTTGATAAAGCACTTGAGAAATAAATTGTATTTTTTCCTTTAAACAACACTTATCTTCGTTTAAACTAACTTTTAAAACAGTTATGAACATCGCGAGATTGACAAATTGACCGATTTTGGACTGATTTTGGAATTACATTGAATGAATGTGGACGAAAATAAAGGGAAGGAATACAATATCGCTTATTTCGTCCAAATTGGACGAAATTATCGCTATCGTATTAATTCCCTTTAGAAATATCAACGTAAGACTGCTTTTCGGTTTAAGTGTATTCAAGGTCCAATCAGCCGCCAAAAAATACACACGATCCTTAAGAATCGTAGAATGATTTATTCGACTTGGGAAAAAATCGATCAGTGTTTTAACGATTTCGTAGCGTTTTTGAATGGTGGGGAATGAATGGATAGAGCACCGAGCGAGTGAAATTGGTACCCTTTGATCAAACCTATTCTAAACCACTCGCTCAGCGCTCAATTCATTCGTTCCAAACACTCACCGTAGGCTCCTATTATTTAAAATGCTCCCTCTCTGGGTTGATAATAGCGCTGAAATTGGCACTTTCATGAAAATGGATTAGAACGCTTTTCATTTGCAATATCAACGGAAAGCGTGTAAAACGCTTTGTTTGTTTGTTTGTTTTTGTTTGTTTGTTTGTTTGTTGTTTTTTATTTCACATACAAGTTCTCATTTCACATTTAGAAAACGTTAATGTTCAAGTCGCGTCTACATATTCTTTCATACAAATCTGTTAAAACAAATGAAAAGAAATGAAAAATTTCTCAAGGGATGTTCACGCATCAAACCTGCACGAGGCATCTAGTATTAATAGCCATCATATCTAAGACTTCCCGCATGACGATTACGTCATATTTCATTCTCCAGCAGCTATTAATAGCATCAACAAATATTTGACGATTGATAAAACTTGATTCTACAATAACACAACAATTAGTGTTATTAACTCAAACGTCGAAACGAATGGTCCCCGCTCCGATTTCAAAGACCGTTTCCAGTTTTATCGGCAATTTCATGGAATTTTATGAGAAACAGCCATATTTGCCAGAATCAATCAAACGTAAGAAATCATTAATTGTAGCAAAAACATCGACATTTGTTACAACCCGAGTGTTTGATTAATTTGTTTTGAGGCCAAATTATCAAAATTATCAATCGAAATGATATATTTAATTGGTCGATTGACTGTTAGCACGCGGAGAAGTGCAATGATTTGATCGTTTGTATTGTGCTTTGATCGGGAACTATTTTTCTGAAGTCGTAAATGATAGCATTGTCAGAAGAATGATGCTTTGCTTTATTACTTTTAGAAATGTTGTCTCATAGAGTTTAACCCTACTCTCCTTCGGAAAACATGCATTCAAACAATTTGCAACTTTTAGACAATGGTTTAACGCATCATATTGGTTCGAAAGAAAACATTGATATATGCGGCCTTTTATAAATTAGATTTTACTTGTGGAATATTTTGTTTTAAAACATTATCTGCACTGAGTATAATTTTTCTTCTTAACTTTTATTGTTACCCGCAAGTATTGTAAAAGTGTCGATACTTGTAAGTCTGCGCGTACTGCGCAGACTGACAAGGGTCAACCTATTTGCACTTTGCTTTTCATACCTTCTGAGGATTATTTTTGAAACTCGACCTCAAGTTGTAAAGGTACCACTTTATTCTCTACGCAGTTCGTAGAGGGTCCCTTTTAGCATTACAGGTCATATATATCTCTACAAGGCATTTGATTCCGAATTTATTACTTTAAGGCGAACTAAGTTTTTACAAATAAAAACATAGTATTTTTCCGTAATGGTATTATTTCGCTCTCAACTTTCCCTTTTCCAAGACTTCTAAATGAGTTATAATATAAATCTTATGGGCGTTTAATACAAATCAAAAACCTAGTAGAAATATGTTATTCATTTAATCAACACGTGTAATTTATCAGTTTCCTCTCACTTTATTAGAAATAAATGGACTGCATTGACTGATAGGCGAGAAATCAAATCACAATAAAATGTATAATATTGATAAGAAAATCTTCAAGTTTAATTTAAAATAGTTTCGTCTTATCTCCCATTCAAGTTGGAATCACATTTTCGAGGACTTCAATGAGTCCTACTTGAAAAATGGTGATAATCAATTTTGCATTCGGGTTATATTTGAAACATAAATGAAAACTCGTCTATTCTGTCGCGCCATCGCAGAAAAGGCAGGAATCAAAGCACTGAAGGCACTGACAGCAAAAAGTGCACCAATCGTATTTCACATATTTTATCAGTAACCATACAGATTATTGTTGTGTGTCACGTGCGCGGGTATCTATGCACGCCTATTTCAGAAATGTATGCTCTTTAAAATGCGAGTACGTGCACATTTGCTTGTATATTTAAAGCACGTATTGAAACTGTTAGACGTGCACTACCAGATCATGTTAAATAGGAAAGCGCTAGATCCTTAGTGCG
Organism: Fragum whitleyi; assembly: GCA_948146395.1. Classification (NCBI taxonomy): domain Eukaryota; kingdom Metazoa; phylum Mollusca; class Bivalvia; order Cardiida; family Cardiidae; genus Fragum; species Fragum whitleyi. Next base: position 5,659,256 of record OX411549.1, read on the forward strand.
TAGGGAAGTGTTGTGATAAATAATGAAAGTTAATCGGGAACATTCGGCGATTCTACGGAATAAACATCGGTAATAATGACGGCGCAGACCTTGAAGTGCGTCTTATCGCACGTGAGTTAATGTGAATTCAAAGCATTGCTAAAGATGACGTTTCGAAAAGCATAATCAACAAAAGTTTACACTGGACATTTTATATTTTGATAACAAAACGCAGTGTGGACCTTCAGTGATTCTATGGAATATACCTCGAGAATAGTAAGGGCGTAGCCATGAAAGCGCATTGTTTCGAATATGGAGTTACATGACGTCACAAATATTACTCAAGATGACGTTGCGAAAAAAAATCAATGAAATGTTAAAACTGGACGATTTATAATTTGATAACAAAACGCAGTGTTTTTCTGTCTTTTGTTTTCATATATAAAATGCCAAAAAGATCTCCACAGACGATCGGAAAACTTTCAATAAATTTGTTTTTCTTCAAGCGCAAAGTACCACCTGAAGCCGAATTACTTTTAAAATGACCGAGAATAACTACACTTACTTACTAGGTACTTAACAGTTTACGGAAAGTCCGAGCGATGTTAAGGATGATAGATCTATTAACATATTAGCTTATAACTATACAAATATCCGTCTGATAACATCCCATAAGACATTTTTTATGATATCACATGGATATTATTAGAACAATGATAAAATGCGGTTATTATTAGAAACCTACATTTCTGTTAGAAACATTGATACAAACTAGGCAAATAGTGGTTATAAGATATATATATATATATATATAATACGTACTTAGTGTTTAGTATGAAAAAATATCCAACCCAGTTGTTGGAATTGACAATTGCCTCGGCAGAGCCTCGACAATTATCAATTCCCCCAACCTCGTTAGATATTTTTTTCATACAAAACACTAAATACGCATTATATTACTCCTCAAAATTCTTTTCAATATGCATAGACAGTTTAATTGAATCACCAATATTATATCAATTCGTCAATTACAGAATAAAAAATAAATATGTAACTGGCGGTTAGATTATGAAAAAGTAAGGGATAATGGTCGAATGAATGATGTTTTTATTTGTCAGAGAAAACTGCTATCACGCTGGTTCGAAACACTCGCATACGCATAAATAACCCAAAACAGTTTCTAAAATTTTCACAGTGATTTGAATGATAATAAGGCGTGAAAAGAAATCAATTTAAAGGAAAATCTCAATGTTTTAGCTATCTGTAGCAACCCGCTGGTCGCTTTTTTCTTGGTCGCGAATTCCTCGCAGCGTTTAAATAGAGACGATGATGATATTTGACGAATGGATGAATGGACAATTATTATTCTACTGATTATTATTCCATTCCAATTTTAAACTATTTTTGGTAACAACGTAAACTATGCTTTCATATCTGTGACCCGTCAAGCGAAAAAGGATTGCGCAGACTGACTAGGGTCACAACTTTTCGCAATGGGCTTATTTTCTAAATTAAGAAAGTTCAATCTACCTCCTAGTGAAAGAATTTTCGAAGTGCGACTTCTGGTTGACCAATGCTGGACCCAATCTCTTTTTCAAATATTCGTTTTACAGTGATCCCAGATGGTCCTTTCTTGCGTGACGGGTCACATTTAGCAAAGCTACGTTTATAAATGCGGTGACTCGTACATTTGGTTCAAAGCGAAAAAAAAAAGAACATTTCTGTGAAAAAGATGACCGGCCATAAACGTATTTTAAACGATTGTATCAGCAAATAATTTCTACTTTCTTAAATTTATAGTGTACAGAAATAATCTTCATACTTTTGCAAGAAAACAAAGTTTAGCAACAAAGTGATTATTGGTGCTCACCAATTTTACTTTACAAATTTCTTTTTTGATTATCCTGCTATATTCTATTCTGATAAATTCAATGATTAATAGGTTGTAACATATTGTAATTATTAAAGGTAAAATTTCTAGTTAAGTGTTACGAGGAATCTTACACCGAATTCAATTATACAGATAACAAAATGTTGTCGACATATGAAAATCTTCTGAATATTGAAGGACGTTGTTCGCTCTTCCAAATGTGAAGTAATTTTGTTCCGTCAATGGAAAAGGGGTTATCTAGAATATGCAAATTTGTCGATTTGGAAAGCATTTCTGCAGAACTCATCTTTGGAATGCCCTTCTTTTGAATATATGTGACCCGTCCGCTAAAAGTGGACCATCTAAGAAGCGCGATGTATCGTTCATAGTCAGATTGCAAGGATTGCGCAGTCTGACTATGAACGAGACTTTTCGCTTTCTAGATGTTTTCTGAATATATAATTCATCATTCATGTATTGTTAATTTTTGATACACGATCCGTGGTTGACTTATGCTGGATCATATCTTTTTTCCAAATATCTAATGTACGAAGATCCCACATGGTCTTTAATCATGTGACAACATATTGATTGAAATCTGCAATTTTCCGAGAATGATACCAAAGGGGAATAACTCATAATAATCCCGACTCGTTTCGGAACTCACATGCGTCTTTTTCACTTAAAATGGGTGAGGATATAGTGTATCCTTACTACTTCTGACACTTTCACATGGTTAATTGCTAGATCTAGATTGATTCGATAGGGTTAAACATCGTTTTTACTTTTTAACATATTTTTTTCAGTCAAATCTTGTTGACTGGAGCATTATATTCTCGCATGGTATTTTTGTCATACGTAACTACCATTACATTTTTTTCTTCCCCCCCACCCCCTTTTGCTATCCAACAGACTTTTACGGTAATCCATTCATCTGTGGTAAACAAATGTCGGAAAAAGAACAGTTAGTTACATCGTGAAATTGACGTTCACCTCAATCATAATCATTATCATTCAGCGCTCCATTCACTCATTCAAAACACTCACTCAAACCATTCAAAAACGCTCAAACTCATTGAAAAATATAAAATAAACAACGTCATTCAAATAAATTTGATAGAGGAAAATGCGATGTCTCTGATATAATTCAAATTTTTAGCGTCTCATAGGTTTTTCAAGATATAGGAAGCTATGTATAAACGTGTATTCATATTTTATTAAAGGGAGGTAATCATTATCGCTAATTTTGTTCATCCTGAACAAAATTTGCGATATAGGATTACCTCCCATTAAATTCACCTAAAACTCACTCCACACACTCATTCAATTTCATTCCTAAATCATTCCAATATCATTCACTTTGTCAATTTCACGATGTTCTTAACTGTATTAATCCTATGTTTGAATTTGAATTGGTGGACTGGAATTAATGTCCTATCACGACCGCCTCAAGTATGACTAGAACATATAAACGACGAATCGAGGACATTCTGGTTGAATGAAAAACTGTTTCATTCCCATGTGAACGCACCTTGACGCAGTTATTTTGTAAGCCTGTGTATATACATATTGGAGACTTACAAGAAATCCCTCTTAACATAGTGAAATCTTTGCATTCTGCTCTCATGTTAAATAATGAAATATGGAGAGATTGTTTTATTTTACTAAAACGGTAGAACACTAATGTACTCATGCACTTCGCTTGTTCATATAGTTTTGTTATAGTTTTAGTTTCATACCTCGATGAAATAAAAAAAATATCAACATTCCCTCACAAATGAAATGTTTCAATCATGTGGACAGTCGGCATTGCCTTAGCTCAAATTTTACACAAAAGACAGAAAAGCCTAAGAATAATTCGATTTTTTTTCTTAATCCTAGCGACTACATAATTATTGTTGAATGCAACCAAACTCGTAATAATAATAAGGTCTAGGTTCGTCCGCCGGATGTATCGAATGCAGTGTTAAGGTACAAAATTGAATTTTAATCTATTTTGATACATAATTTGAATTTTTGAACAAACAATCTTTGTTTCCGATTGGACTTACTTCGAGAGTGTGGTTTTAAGTTTATTGCCATATTTGAGTAATTATATCGTTAAAGTTGATTAGAAATTCATTTTTTTTATTTTAACACCTTTTTTTTATTACAGATGAATGCTTATTTAAAAAAAATACAGTATTATCGAAATCAAAGTACTGAAGGTACTGCGTCCATCATGAATGCATTCCCGAAACCAATAACTGATAAAATGGAAAGTAATTGGTTTTCGGGCCTGTCAAATAAATACGGGTTTTGAATGTTTTAAAAAAATCTTTTTGGTGGAAACAATAGAATAAAAAGAGGGCAAGAATGATCCTAAAACGCTCACCTGAATTTTATTGGTCCAGTGGATCTCATCAATAATAATTTCCTGGCAAGGTTTCATTCACATTTGCCTATTGATGAAAAAGATATGCTTTTCCAAGAATTTAACGTGATAATAGACCCTGCCCACCTTTTCATTGCCGAGGAGACTCAAAATAAGCCCCGCCCTATCACGCCAATAATTATGGACCAATTTCATTGAAATCGGCCCAGTGGTTCAGGAGAAGAAGAAATTCCCAAATAGATGACGACGCACGACGGAATAAGGGTGATCCTAAAAGCTCCCATTGAGCACGTTGTGCTCAGGTGAGCTAAAAAACACGATAGCGTGCATGGGGTGATGTAATGATAACGTCATATTGAATGTGCTCGGACATATGTTTAGGACAAGGGTATATCTGTCGGCCGTTCCTTATAGAAAACTTGGCGAGTAATGTGGGAAATACGTAATACAGCTGTTTCAGAAATATAATTTAATGGAAATACGCGTTTTTCAATTGGTCGTTTTCGTAGACAATTCAGGGTCGACGTTTTTGTGTGTGTGTGTGTGTGTGTTGTTGATGTTGTTTGTTGTTGTTGTCGTCGTTATGAAAAGAAAACAAACCTTTTCTAAGCCAAATTAATTTCTTTTTGCATGTCGAGACAAAATTTTAAATTCAAATGAAACAAATACGACTTATAATGGGTTATGTATGGTAAAAGCAAAAACTTGTGACTTTTACAGGATTTTAAACGAAATGTAAACAATAAATTGTTTAAACCGTCTGACTTTTAACTGCTTTTTCAGAAGTCCACCATAAAGATTTCTTTTGATAATGAGTTATAATTTATGCGAACAATTAAAACGAAAAACCGTGCAAAGATAAACTTTATTTTTTTACATTCCTTTTATTGACTATGCGTTAAATAAATTCAAATGACAGTTTCGCGCTGATTTTTGATGAAATGAAACATAAATGAGCCTGTGAATGAGATTTCTAATAATTTTGAATGTGCGCAAAGCAAAGACTCTGACCAGCCTGTGCATCTGCACAGTCTGAACAGAGTCTTTACTATGCGTTTTGTAGATAGTTAAGGCCTCAATGTATCCGTAGACCATCAGGTATTTCTATATTTATATACCTATTATGAGACTGTCTACGCTGCTCAAATTATGCAGTTCACACACATTTCAAATTGTTGAAAATGTCACACACAGGCTCAAATTATTGTTGATGGTTTGCTTAAGGAAGTACGTGGACCTCTAATTTTTCTAACCGTCTCGATGCCAGCAATGATGTAATTATACCCCCAACCTACGAAGTAGAGGGGAGTATATTGGTTTCACCATGTCTGTCTGTTTGTCTGTCCATCCGTCCGTCCTTCCGTCAGTAGACCTTTTCATTTCCGAACTCTCACTCAAGAACCAAGTGTCCTAGAATCATGAAACTTTATACAAATGTTGCTTATGACCCAAGGAAGTGCCTTATTGTTTTTGGGTTATAAAGGTCAAAGGTCAAGGTCACAGTTTTTTTTATTTATTCTGTTTTTGAAAAGAAACCTTAAGTGGTTTAGACTAAAATCTTTGTCTTTACTTCCTGCCAAAGCAAGAATATTCCAGGTTTAGTATGACCAGGGTTGTAATGGCTTTTCATTCGATGATGAATCGTCCACAAGATACAATATTTAAGAGAAATCGTTATTTCCAAAAAGTGCGTTACACATTGCCTAATTGCGAAGGGTAAACATTAAAGCCACATAGATATCAATTAACATATTATAAACGAACAATTATTTGCAGTTATTCAGGAAATTCGTTGTTTAAATGATTCAGATGGTTTCTATCATTTGCAATGTGGGTGTGCCGAAAGCAGTTTGCGACAACTGTCGAATTTTTGCGACGCCAAATTTGACTTCACAGAAAAATGTTTTTGTTCAAAGTTTTTTTGGGTATTCATTTTATCAGATCTACATGACATTGTGTATTTTTTCATTTTAAATGTTTACTTCAAGTACTTTGGTACACATCGTACTGTTGAAGATAATTAAGAGATGAAGAGAGTTATTGTAAATTTCATGGAGCTATGAACTTTGCAAATTAAAGCACTGATATTAGGTTTTCAGTTTAAAACATGTATTCTCATCATTTCTTATGATCTTATATCATGAAGCTAATTTGTTCAGACTTATTAATAAAAAAACATATGATTTATGGAATTTCTTTTTTGTGGAAGCTTAAAAAATAGCTGCGTAACCTAACGTGTTTTCATGGAAAAATTAAACGAATTTCTAAGCAAATCAGAATATAAGGATCTTGTTTGACAAAAAAATTATCTCAATGGAGAATATTTAAAACCTAGTCCATGTTTCGTTTTCGAAGCCCATAAGGCACCTGTAATCACACTTTGTACTCCCTGAAACCGTGTACAATTATTGCATGTTTTTTCCGGTGGCGTAGATTATGCGATTTTATTAACTCTTTTTGTGTTGTTCATGATATTTTCCTTCTGTACATAAGGCTTTGGCAGATAGCTAAGACAAAGATCAGACTGAACAGTCACATAGTTTGGTCCTAGCCTACTCGGTATGCCTTCGTCAATTTATCATTGAAAAAAAAACATTGAGCGAAGCAAGCTACAATGTTCCAAAAAAAAGTAATTTGTTCAAAATAAAATTCAAATTCACTAAGATAAGGGGTTAAACATAGGGCAAAGAATTCAATGCCATATATTTTCTAAAGTCGTAAGAACGCACGAAGTCCATAACATAACAGTAAAGTCTTCGCACAGTCGGTGCGCGGATATCGCACGCTGTTTGCGAGACATCTTGGAACTCATGGGGGTGAACCCGTATTGGTTCCGCAATGTTTCGGGAATAATGAACTTAAACAGAGTTAACTGAGGTTTCCTAATGATTTACATTAGGAAACCTCGGTCAACATTGTGAAAGATCATCAGTTCCGAGATGTTGCGGACCTATTACGAATCCACTACCTTAAGCCCGTTAGCCATCCAATCTGCCACCGAGTATGTTTTGCGGGGTTGCTGATTATATATAAGGCTGTATACTAAAGTGATTAAATTAATAACATAAATTAATAGTTCGAAATAACTGTAAATCACCATATTATATTTGCTATATTTAAATGAGTTTAAATGTCGTATTTGTAGAACAATACTAATATAGTCACATTATGCAAATCATGAAATAGTATATATCAAAGAAACGAAGCTATTTTTCAAACAGTCCGAAAAATTATTCGTATTTTGACGGTTTTATTGACTCGTACGAAGTTAAAACCTTTTAACTTATGACAGACCTGTGGTATGGTCCAACGAAATCATAGGCTTTAATGAGACAAATTGTGTTTCTTAAAACTCTAAAACTCTAACTTTGGAAAGGCAAGAGAACGTGTACGAGAAATTACATTTTTTGAACAGTAAATGTATCCAATTGCATAGACTGGCCTAAGTCGTTTTTTGTTTGCATTTTTTAAGCAATATTTTTGTTGAATTTCTATTATAAGTTTCTAAAATCTGAGTTCATGTGCTGAACAAAAATCTTTTTAGAGACAGGGGGCTTAATTGAAAGTTTTGTACAGACTTTATCACATTTACCTCCCTTTGAAAAATTTACTGTTTAGAAGAGTCTGGCCGCAAGACTTTGGTAAAGCAAGAAAACGGATGCAAGTGTTTAAATATAATTAGTTAGTTTTTTTTAGTACAAAAAAATACAAAATGAAATATTGAATTGCATAGAAAAACAACATGGTTCAATGCTTATTTCGAATCAATTTAAGTGTTTACAAAGTTTTTGATAATGAAAAGCCAAACAAATAACACTTTATAAACTGAACCACAAAAGAAACGCCGTACTAGAACAATTTTATTTATACAAAAACCTTTTGGGGGGAATCGCTTATTTCTTAACTTTCAATGAACAGTCATGTAACACAAATGATAGCAATAGTTGAGATAATGGCGATACGTTCGTCTATAACAAGCATCCAAATAAGGACATAAGTGATACGGCGATACTAAACTTACTTAAATCTAGGCAATGGTTGATGATCTAATCTCTGAATATATGCATAGACAGGATTTCGAATAGTTGCTGGGTGCTCATCGGAGACTTATTCCAAAGATATTGTCGAACAACCAAATTTTCCTTAAAAAAACTATGCGTTTTATTTTCTTAGTTGCCAATACGAGCTGTTTGTATCATTTAAATTTTCTAAAGCTTTAGAAGAAAAACAGGTATCCGTCAGAAAAGCTTCGCTGTTTTTTGTGCAAGAAATCTTAAAATGCATGTTTTCTCTGATTTGGGACTGAATATCGGAGGTCTACATCGACATTGACAAACAAAGCCTTTTGGGCTGATTAGCACATGTGTGAATGATTTCGAATGGTTTTGATTGAGATAAAGGTCAATTTCAGGATATAACTAACTCTAGCAGAGAAAGTGTTAAACCTTAAGTAAACGGCCACTCTAAGAATAACCAAAAATGGTTGACTGGTCACGTTTATTCGGAGGAAAAATAGTCTCAAGGGTTTTCCATGTTATAGTATGCAATGTTTTAAACAACAATGATTATAGTTGACAAATTTATGGCCTATATTAAAGTTTGGAGCCATTCGTATTCAATTAAACACGTATGAATGTATTACATTCAGTAATTTGACATAACTCGTATTCATTAATATAAATTAATGGACAGAAAGCACCAGTATAAGGTTAGAGGTTGGGGCACAGGCGCTTGTTTCATAATCAGTTATTGCTATAAGTTATTCAATAAGATAGGATAACCCACTAGCCAAAAAGTGAATTATGAAACAACCGTCTGTGGGCTATGGCTATGATTTAATCTTTTCTGTCTTAAATAGCTTGCCGGACAGACAGAACCAGTGCTCGATTGTGGGACACAGCATAGGCGATTCTTTCATCGCCCCAGTTTTTGTCTTCTAGATTACATATATACAAGTTCAGGTGGGTCATCAATTGTCAATTTTGTCTATACACAGGTATAGACAAAATTTGGCATTTGATCACCCACTTAGACATGTATATCTATATCATATATAAGAGCTATTTCGCAAAATCGGATTATGAAACATTAACCTCTGGTATAGAAACACAAATTTGGCATTTACATTTGCTCTAAATAAGCTTATTTTCGCCGTTGTTTATAGCCTGAGACTTTACAGCTTTGACCAATTTTTCATTGTTGTCCTGAAGCTTAATTGTTACGCTACAGTCACTTATAAAATGGTCGTACGAGGAATGTAGAATACATAACCATGTCTTTAAAGAAGCAAAATCAAAGTACAAATTTTGAATTTTCATCAGAATCGTGAACCTTCACTGCACATGGAACCATCTAGGAAATAGGGAAACCAATATCTGAGGAAAGAATTGATTCCAGCACAGGTCAAACAGAAGTCGCAGCTCGAAAATATCTATAGAAAAAAGTAATTTCAGCAAATTTGAAAAAAAAACGCCATTGACAGTCGTTAGTTGGTCAATGGTTTATACGTTTCAAGCTTTCCAGGTTGCCCCGTTCGCTTGATGAGACTTAAATGCATATCAGAATAATTTCAGTTTAGTTGTGTCTATCAATAATCGTGCGTTCTGATTGGCTGAAAAGTTTGTTTTATTCCCCCAATGAAACAACAGCTCTTTTGTAAGCTTCCCCAAAAGGTAGACCCGTAGGAAATCTGTTCCTTAACTGACAAATCTTTATATTTTTTCTTTATGACATTAAATTATAAGACATGAAGATAATATTTGTTGAATTCATACAATTCATACAGCGTGATTATGTTTTTAGTTCATACCTCAATGGAATCAACAAATATTCTCTTCATCTCTTAAATATAGAGCTGGCAGAACTGAACAGCTTTACCAGTATTTCTTCGGATGTAGTACCTTTTTTTATATAACACTTGGTGTTTAATAAGATCGGACTTCATATTTATCCCCTGCCGAAGCAGATATGTTCGAGGGTTTGAAAACAAGGGAGCCACAAAAGACTTCAAATTGAAACATAATTCCTGCATTCGGGATGACAAAACGGTGCAAATTGTTCGCCAATTTTACCCCGCTTTGCATGCTAATGTACGTGCAAAGCGGGGTAAAATCTGCAAACAGTTTGCACAGTTTTGTCATCCTGAGCGCAGGGAATGAATCTGAATCGACAGATTGTTTAATCTGGTCTATTTTGGTATGACCCATTTCATTCGTAAAACTAAGCTAGTCTCTTTTTCAAATGACTGTTCGCACATTAAGATGGGCAAACGACCCATTCGAAATATAAGATACATAGTAATTTATTGTTATTTAAAACCATTGAAGAAAAAACTCGTATTTCTAGATTTGATATTTTTTCGACTGTATTTGAATCTCGTATTTCTTAACACACGCTGATATCGTATTTTGTAACAGTAAATAGAATTTCGGGGTGGCGATTTCGTGAAGCTAGCACAAAGATATGGTGTTCGTCAATAAATGGTCTTGTTGAGGTTGGAAAAAGTTATCATGTCGAGGCTGTGTCGAGTCATGATAATTTGTTGCAGCCGAGACAAGATAACAATGATATTTTAAAACACTTACATGCAATTCTATTCCATGTGCAATCATTTTCGGCGCCTTAATATAATAAACCCTTAAAAATCAAAGAAATAAAGTTGGAAGTGTATACAATTTTTTTCTATAAATGGACTGGCTGATATCACTTTAATTTATCAGACAGGTGATATCAGATCAATGCAGGCTTCATTGTATGATAAAGAAGTTCTAAGCTGCATTATATCATTAAATTGTGACAATTTTAGAACTCCTTATAATTTGCAAGTGAAAATAAGAATGGGTCCAGTTGAGGGTAACCAAAGGTCGCATTTAGAAAACAATGTTAATTGGAGGTAAAATGATTCGTCGAGATTTCAAAAATTGCCTGAAAGTAAACGGTTTCGACCCTGGTCCGTATGTGCTTTCATACAAGGTGATCAGATTTTTGATGTCATACACCATGAAACAGAATGAAAAAGTGCCTTAATACATTGACTTGTTTTCGATATGGGTACCCTTTTTCGGTGATTCGTAAACAAGTTTCTATTTCTTTCTTTGTAACAGTGAAAATAAATTACATCTTCCGATTTCAAATAGCGATGGGGTACATCATCTTTCAGTTATAATTGTAATGCTGTATCGAGGTAAAGGAGGGTTTCTAACACCAAAGATAAAACTTTCTTGCTTAGATACATAGCTCTGAAACTGACTTCGGTTCGTTTTGGTCGTTTTCATAATTTGACGTTTACACCACCAAACTTGAAGAGAAATTGTATCGTTGAGCATTTAGATATAACATTATGTTCGGTTGTGCCCATTTGGAAACAAAAATTATCAGTTCCATATGTGACGTTATATTTCATTAAGGAGTTTAATAAATGTGACCCGTCACATGAAAAGGGACCATCTTGGAACTCCGTAAAATAAATATTTCAAAAATAGATTGATTCCAGCATAGGTCAACCGAAGATCACATTTCAAAAGTTATTTTAGCCGAAGGTAGATTGATTAATCTGGATTCAGAAAATCAGCCATGTTCGAAAAGTTTCGACCCTAGCCAGCCTGCGCAGTCGGCGCAGTCTGACTAGGATCGACACTTTACGCACTACCCATATGGTTCATTTTCGCGTGACGCGTTACAAATGTCTGATATTGACTTACGTTGACCATAACAATTTATAACTGTAGGGCAAATGGTTAATCCTAATATAATATTCCACGGTAAGTCTATGCCACCTTACTTTTGTGCAATGTAAACTGAAGTGAGAAAAGAAAGATAAATGGTGTATCAATACTCCATCCGTTCTATTTAATAAATGTTTTTTCCTGCACAAATTAAACATATCGATGGCTCGGTGCAAAACAGTTGTAACTGCCTATTAACATTATAGGCAGTTACAGCTGTTTTGCGCTGATCTATCGATATATTCGTTTTCGCAATAAAAAGGACTATAACCTACAATACGTAAAGTGTTAACCCTTATCAAACTGCACATAATGCGTGGACTGGTCAGGGGAGATACATCGGCCACGCACTATCTAGATGGTCCTGAAAAATGACAAAATACCATAGATAAATTGCAACTACATGTAGTTTTTATGTAAAAATAATCTTTAGGTCTGTGTAGATGAATGCCATTTTTACTTAAATATGCTTTCGATATAATCGATTTTGTTCTATGGACCAACACTTGATTACCTCGTCACTAAACTAGTGAAATTATCCGAGAATAAACTAACTGCTTTCAGAGATTTGTCAGGGTCTTTTTTTTCTTTTTTTTTTACGAAATTTGACTTTCAAATAAGAGATAAATGGAGTATTCACTTATTTCATGGGGGTATGAAACTAAAAGCCTCAACACACTGTAAAAATACGCGAAGCGGATTCATACATGGGTGTGATTAGGTTTTTAGTTTTAAAACTCAAGGAAATCAACAAATACTCTCTTCATATCTTTTAATTTGGTATCTTGAATAAAAAATGTAAAGATTTACCATCAAATACAATGATTGTTTTCTGTTACTACTTTCTGCGGAAGCTCACAAAAAAGCTGTTTAATCATTTTTTTTTGGGGGGGGGGGGATTTTTCATTGAGTGATCAAACCAATTTCGCATCCAATCAGAATGCATTAATCTTGGTGAACACAACTAGAAATAATTTTTTGAGTTATCAACGGATTTTTTTCCTCAAATGATTGTGTAATATCTTCATTTGCATGGTTTAAAGTTTAAAGAAATACTGATAGCTTTCCATATGGGGTAATGCATGATCACCGTCGGTGGAGGAACAAATATCGTAATTCAAGCTTTATCAAAGCTGTTGTTACGACATTCGGGTTCCCTGTCGAGGGATGATTTTGACAGTGTTTGATACGCATCATGTTTTAATTGCTGAATCAATCAGTGTTTAAGAAATAAAAGAGGAATGAATCGGCATCAAACTTTAGAACAATGACAGTTATTACGATTGAAGATAATGATTTTATGCATTTTCAATTTCAAATGCATCTCAAATAATTGGCGTCGTCTAAGAATGAATCCATCAACAGGCACAAAATCTTTATCCCGGCATTTTTTCAATTTGTTCTGATATGGGTATAGAAAGGGTCCTTTACAAATGGAGCCTCATAAGAGAGCAAGCAAAAATATATCATCAAAAGAATAAGTCTGTCGTTCTCAAAAGTATTGAGTATGAAACTTTTGACGTCCATCAACGATATAGAGGATAAACATTTGTTTCACCGTATGATCGATATATGAACAATATGAGCTATATTTTCACGAAAGTAAAATAGCTTTTGTTGTTCACGAAATGAAAGATTCACAGATATTACATGAAAAACAAAAGAATATTCTATTTCTATAAGGCAAAAATGAGATGAAATGTGAAAAATTGGAGCACTTGGGGTCATTTCACACGTGATTAATTTGCTATGCACGTCATGACGTCTTTATTTGGCTCCTCTTTGAAAATGTCAAACAGATTACATCTTTTTTGTAATTCCAATGCTTTGGCAGTGAAGTTTTAAATGACAATTTACAGTTTTTTTCGATAACAACCGAAAAGCATTTAAGAACAATATTGCGTATGTCGTTTCCTGTCTTTCCTGTTTCTAACGACTTTAAAGGAAGACCTGAATGGTAGAGAATAATATTTAAGGGTCTTTGAATATAAGTTCTATCTTGTCGTGGTTGGGAGAATTTTCTTGGCGAGGATTTCGCCACAGTTTCTCACAACTGAGTCAAGATAACATTGATATTTAAGACACTATAATATATTATATCTATCATACAATCAGGACTTGAAACTTAGTGAAAAAATAGAAAGTCATATTAAAATGGTTCAGGTTAAGATCGTGAATATACATTCCGTTTCTTGATAAATTTCTTGAATTATGAAGCACTAAAGAAAACTAGGGACTCGCTTCAAGGCGACATCCATGGTTGCAAAAAAAGGTTAAAAACGCAAGATCACATGTAAAGGGGGTGCCATTTTCTAGACGTTTTGCAAATGTTTTCGTGAGAGAGTTTTCATCTTTAACATGGTGAAGGGTTTTGTCCATTGTTTTGGCATGGTCTGGCTAGGTATTTATTTGATTGTATTGCATATCCTTAATTAATATGTATTTTATTGCCAGTTAGATTCGGATGTGGTAAATCAACGTCGAAATCAATCTGTGATCATTAACTGGATGGCTTTAAAATCGACTTTTAATCACCACGAAATATGTTTCCTCCTCCTTGTGATGGTCAAAAAATTACAGAACGAAGCCTTTCTGTCACGAATTCGAACCCAAGGTCACGGCCGAGCTTTTAATTACTTGGAAGGATCATTCAACCACCATACACGCGGAATTTATCATAGAAGGACCTTAATGATCATAGATAGAAAAAAATGTTATTTGATACTTTATTGTGGATATGAAAATCAGAGCATGAAACAATCCCCTGTGTTGTCAAGGAAAGCTCGGACACATAATTAGAAACAAAGAATTTTACATCATTTATTTCTATCTAGCAAGAAAAGAATTAAGCAAGTCCCTTTGTTCTGTTCACACGTCTGTAGTGCAATGTATTAAAGGCAATGCCTACCTCCGTATGCTTATTAAGAAATTCGCCTAGGTTGACATTGACTTTGTCAGTGGACCTCGACTCTGGTATCAATAGAACAAATACCAGAGTGAATGTTGGATTTATTATAGCATAGATTATCTTTTTAAAAAAAATATGACATATTCGGTTGATCTTACAAAGAAAAGACAAGTCGTATATGGCTCCAAAACGGGTGCATGAGAATAAGAAAAAGGCTAATATTTGCATCAATTTTTTCCCTCGATAATTAAGGAGAAAGTGGATAGTGTAGGCTAAGAGCAGACACTATATAGGCTGATCTGTGTCTATACTGTCTTGCAGAGCTTTATGTACAGCAGGAATTAGCTATAAATGGCATGGGAAGAGATTCAAGATTTTGTCGTAAGGGTTTCCCATTTAATCTCTTTTTTTCTGTTAAGAGAAATATATAAAAGTATGAATAGCAGAAGTTATTCTCTTATAGTTGTGTAATATCATCTAAACTTTATTTCAACGAAATTTAACAACGTTCTCAGTAGAATTTCACGATCGTCAGTCGTCGAGCAAAATTATCGTTACTTTAGCGTTATCAAAGGTTGTTACAAAAAGACGGCACAACATCATTGATCAAGATCCGGATCCATGAAAAAATTTGAACAATTACTTATATCTGACCGCCTAGTCACGATCACAAATTCGTCATAGACGTTTCCCATATTGTCTGAAATTCACGTGCGTTAACATCAAACAGAATTATTATCACAGGTCGATGTAGATGACAAAAAACAAAATGAATTCATCTAAGAGGAATTGACAGCCGAATAATATACCACCTTGAATATATTTATTCTCATCTTTGCAATTAAATAATATGATCTTATTCAAATCTCACACCGCATAAACCCGCGAGACGTCGATCTGTCGACGTTCTTCTGCGAGACGGTAACGTAGAATAACTCTAAACTTTCTGGCATTATATCAAATGATTGTAAAAACAGTCGAGTATCTAATGCATAGCCTTCACGATTCATTTAGACGTAATTTTATCACAATTCTTGTTGTCTTTTATGACGAGATTTGAATAGATTATTTTTTTTTTTATTATTTTTTAAAAAAAATCTAATAAAAGGAAAATTTATATATGTTTCTTATGTAATATTACATTATGAAAAATTTTAAAGGGTTTGAATGTATTGTTTTACTCATTTTTATAAGATTAAATAGCGTATTTTAAGACACGAACCGAACACCTTCAGTTTATATTGTTCTGTAAAACTAATATCCAAATTACAGGTGTGTATAATAGAGAGTAATGTGTGTCTTTTGAAAATACAATGTTATCTTGTCGAAGTTGGGATGATTTATCATGATGAGGCTCAGCCTCGTCAGGATAATTCCTCGCAGCAAAAACCAGATAACATCGCTATTTTTAGACACTTATATTATTCCATTATCATGCAAATGTTTTTCAGTGCTTTACCAAATCTCCAGAAAATAGGTTGAAGTTGATTTGGTTAAGACCATGAATATGCTTTTTCTTCTAAAGATATACTGTCTGATTTCATTTTATGTTATCGACAGGTGATCATAGGTCAATATAGGCTTAATTGCATGCTTATAAGGATCGCTTTCTGTATACCAAATATGGGTTTTGCTATTTCCTTCAAATTACGGATTACAATTACAATTAAACATACAAAATTACTTTAAACGAGTCAATCTATAACAGCACTATTAAATAGGGGATATTGAATGAGTGGTCATTAAATACCGAATTTATTAAACGAGTCATCTATAAAAACATAAAAACGAGGCTGCGTCGAGTTTTTATCTGTTTTAGATGACGTGTTTAATAAATTGTGTATTTTATTATCACAAATTTTATATTCTTTTTAAAATAGAACCCGAATTTTTGCAAAAAATCGTCAAAATTATTGAAATTAATTATTTCAATTTTCGGCAAAACTTATATCGCCGTTTAAAAGTGACGTCATAATATGTATATTTTGACGTCATTTTCGCGGTAACAAAATAGCGTTGGTATTCGCTCTGGGCTCATTTGTGTAGTTATTCCACTAGTGTAATAACACCCGTGTAATATCAAAATTATTCAACGGGGTTATTTCACTCTCACGACGTAGGTCATTATATCATAAAAAAGATATTCCAAAATCCAAAGAAAATACAGATTTTGTTTAAATAAGCTATATAAAAAGTAAATGGCAAAAATCAAAAGGTCCATTACAAAGGGAGTCTTTCCAAAAGTTTACTGCTGCCTTATAAGTTAATGAGCATGTGCGTGACATTTTTCAACAATTTAAAATGCACGCCAAGCAAATACTCTGGGGCCAGTTTCATCGAAACATTTAAGACGTATCTTTGTCTTACTGATGACTTTCGAAATAGTTACTACAACAATCAATTAAATAGGTATTGATAGATTGGTGATACGTGATGCATCTTAAAAGTTTTGGTGAAACAGGCCCCAGGTCAGCCTGTGCAGCTGCAAAGTCTGACCAGAGTCTTCACTTTGCGACTTGTAGATAGAACATATCTAAAAGTGTTCTTAGACAGTCAGATAATCTTCTAATTAAACTATGTGGTTGTCTTAGCTGGTTAATGCTTGTCCTTAACGCACATATTATTAAATTGTTGCAAATGTCACATACAGGCTCAAACGCCTATTCAGCCATTTTCATTATAATGGACAATTTTAGAAACTTAATATATTTTCAATTTCCACAAATTTAATCGTAAATAAATAGGCCCCTTTCTAGTACAATTTTTATGTTCGTTTTTAGCTAACAAAATGTAATACTATTTTCATGAATATGGATAATTCATTGAAATTTTGAACAAAAAAAATTAAATGTACTTCTGTCCACTTCAACTATAAAGCGTTTTATGTGATTAAAAAAGAGGGAAGAATTCGAATTGTATTCTATATACTTCTAAATACGACCAGGTTGAAATATGTTCTGCAGCGTCTAGCAATTTATAATTCAGACAAGCCTATATAAGTTTCTCACCACAAACGTTCCACAAAATTAACCACAATCATTGAATATAACATAATCGAGATAATTCAAATCTAATTCTTTTCGATTTTAATGTTACATTATGAATTATAAAAAATGGTGGATTATGTGACCGTTCTCTTCAGTGATCGTATTTTGGAGATCAGTTGAGAATTTACTTAATGCACGTGCAATATCTAAAACGATAAAAAATTGTCAAAAAGTTTCACAAATATTCTGGAATGCAAATAAAAAATGGTGGTTGCTAATAAAATTGGCCCCTCATTATTTTTCCTCATATTGTTTAAGGGATTTTATATTTGTGAAATAGATATTTTATTCTACAAAATGAAACGCAATTGAAGAAGTGGATATATACATGATGGCGCATATTCTAGTATTTGCCTCATGTTTTAACATGGACATTTTCAATGAAATACATGCATATATAAAGGGAAAAGCAGAGATTACTTGTCTCTCTGATTTTTTCAATTTTTAATGAGTCCTCATCAATATTTGTTTTCCATTCCATTATTCCTATTGTAAATGCTCGCCTTCTCTATAATATTGAAATAAATGTAATTTAGTTAATAAAAATAACATAAGATTTAAATTCATTTTTGTAGGATACTGGTTCTATCTTTCACAATCTTTAAACATGATTTAAGAACATGTATAACCCATGAAGCCTTAACGTACCGAGTAGGAATCTTGCATTTCAAATATTGTAATACCATCCGAAAAAAGCACATGTCAACTAGAAATAGTATTTCTAAAACAAATATATTTCGACCAGATACGTTTAATGGTGTTCAGCAATTTCAGATAAGCATATTCTATCCAGGAATTCGACCATAATCGAATGTGTTTCTGTTCATGTCAGCCTGGGCACTTAGCACAGGCTGAACAGAGCAGATACTTCTCGTACTATCGTTTGATTTGAATATGATTCAAGATTCACGTCCATACATTATTTAATAATATATTAAGAAATTGCTGAAAACCATCAGTCTTCAAAGGGAGCCTTGATGCTAGTACAGCCCTGCGTTCAAGATCACAAAACGGTGCAAACAGTTTGCCAATTATACCCCGCTTTGCACGCAAGTGCACGTGCAAGCGAGGTATAATTGGCAAACTGTTCCACCCTTGTGATCCTGAACGCAGGGCAATTTCTGTTCTCGGAATGCGGTGCTATTCTAAGACTGGTCGCATCCGAGTCGTTACAATACTATATGTTACGTCAAAAATTGAGACTACCTTGATGCAAGTCAATAGTATAAAGTCTTACCTTGAATTGGTACAATCATCGTACAGTATGTCAAACTCTTTACACGATATCAGTTTGCATCTGTTCACTCCTGGCTGTATGGCGCCAAGTCCGCGCAAGACTCGAACTTGCTCCACGTTACAGACCACTGGCGTGATGTCCAGCCGCTTCAGCTTAGTATATACTGTATGCAGACCGCCCACGAGGTGCTTCAAGAAGAGCTCGAAAGCCTGCGGTAGGCATATCAGTTCACGGCCATCGACGTTGAACGCCGCCACCTTCGCGCCTCTATAATTAATCAGTTTACACACATTGTTTTCTGGGCTGCAAGGTATAGGCGGGGGCGAGCTGTATCCGACTTTATGTAGCTTGCTTAATAAGTCGTGGCCGTGGCTGAGCATCGCACCGTGTACCGCTGATAGGCTCGGCCCCCGGGATACTATCGGTGGGGTCGGGGGCTCCGGGCTGCTGTGGCTCAGTGTCGGTGAGGCTCGAGCCTGTGACATCATGGCCTGAGCCTGTGAGTGTAGATGCTCCATTTTCGCCAAGGCGATATCCATCATTGAAGAATTTATCATTTATTCAACAATTAAATAAACTTAGAAAAACTAGAAAGATATAATGTACTAAATTTATAAACGTGCGGTGTCAAAAAATGAAAAATTAGTCACTGAAAACGACAATTGAAAACACACAAAATGTAAAATTCACTGTCAAAAACTTAACATCCTTATAACATTTTATAGCAAACAATATGATTTAAATCACTTTTTTTCCTTTTATCTCTCTTAACCCTCGAAAGAGAAACATTTAAAAAAGGGAGTTCTCTGCTCAATCCAGACCCGTTAAGAGGGGTAGGTCGGGAATCCGAACAAAAATGCGATTAAATTTCAACCTTCACAAGCAATCAGTAGATAAAAACTAAACACCAAGAAACATCTACGGCGATTTTGCAAACAGCGTAACAAAATCAAAAGCGAAGATTTTCAATGTATCAGTTAGATTCTTTAAGCGTAAATACGTTTACACTGTCATGATAGCTAAAGAGAGGGGCGGGGCTAAACTGTACGATTCTGCAATGGTATTCGACTTTATTCACTACAATAGAAATGGGGCGTATTTGATTGTGGATTTCGAATCCCTCTGTGTGTGTTGGGAATCTGTTATTTGTTCTCTCTCGATTAACTCGCTGAAATACGGCGTTATCTGTTTTTATCCACAACTACAACACTCTCGTTAGCATTTCGATACCTGCCTAGCATGATAGCGGGCACGTATTGATGAAAGAATTCTTACATCGCAACTTAAGTGATTAAAAGACAGGTACAAAATGTAAAATATGTGACCCGTCTCAAAAAAAAAAAAAGAAAAAAATGATAAATTGACGAAAAATTAAATAAAATTGGGAAAGTATCGACATTGCGTAGTTTTACCATGTTTGAAACCTTTCATTCGATTTCGTTAGGGTTTCTAAATATAAAAAGGTCGTTCTACTTCACCCCGCATTATTTCGAATCAAGCCACCATTTTACAACTTTCGTAGGTAATCATAAAATTAATTTTCCAAGGTGGTCCCTTTTCGCGTGATGTGTTATTAAGACAAACTTACATTATAATAATAATAATGATAATAATAATAATAATAATAATAATAATAATAATAATAATAATAATAATAATAATAATAATAATAATAATAATAATAATATTATTTGTAATAATAACGATATTCAAGAATCTTCAGCATGATATATCATTATCAAACGACACGATCTTGGACTGGTGTGTTTACAAAGAAGTTGTTGATTTTTTTTAAAAAAAAGTCTTTGTAGTTCGGAAAAGGAAAAATGTGTAGACAATAAAAAAATTGCTTGAAACAAGTAATTTCTTCTTTTGCTATTCGTTTACCGAATCATTATTTTCGGTTACGTCAAAATGTATAATTTGTTGTCCGGAACGGGTCAAACTCACTATCATTTCAAAAATGAACTCATCCACGATTTTACTTGTAGAAATTGGGATAGTAATTGATATACTTGGTTATATTCCATGCGCTCGCTGGACTAGATACTTTCTTGGTATTTATTGTTTAAATTAACAATGTTTTATTATTATTATCATCATTATTATCATCATGTCGCTGTATATTTGTTATTCTTTTAATTTTAAGCCGAGCAATTCATCCGTTAGATTTCAAATACCCAAATAGCAAATTTTCGAATTTTCGAATCCAGTTTTTGCCCTCTATGTTCCTTTACCTAGGTGTTTTGGTTATTTATTTTGTTTTTGTGTTTTGTTGATTTATTTTATTTTATTTTTGTAGATTAGAGCCAAGAACATGAAGAACACACCTGAGAAAAGACCGATATCTGTTCCTCATATGTCGACCAGTTTGGAGCTAATTGGAAAGATAGAATTGAATTAATCGACTAAGGGACATGATTTTTACAAATTTGCCCCCAGAATTACCCACGATTTCACGTTTGGTAGTTACATTATATACACAATTACATGTAGATTAAATTAAATGCCTTAAGTAATATAAGACATAATCAATGTCCCGATATGATGTAGCCTAAGTATAGGGTCGTGCATTTAAGGTTAAGGTAAATCAGTTGTTATTTGTATATATTCATTCACTTTTATGTATAGTGGTCAGTAGACAATATAAACTCAAAAATTTTATCGTCGTTTGGTAACCCAAAGCTCGAAACTTCAGCTTAGACAAGCTGAAGGTACGAGGTTTTGTTAACACAACGAAGAAATAATTATGTTCACTTTTCTTTAAGCATTTTTATCATTTTGATTTTAGGATACATTTATTTGCGCGCAGTAAACTCGTCAAATTACGTTCCGGTTAAGCCACGCCCTGCCAGCTCAATTATAACGCAGAATATCTCCAAGATAGAATATTATTTACTAAATGGCTATAACTAGACTGGCCGCCAGACTCTTCTTTACAGTACTTTTTTCAAAGGGAATGAAATGTGTCAGTCATTACATAAATTCCAATTAAGTCCCCTGTTCAGCACTTATTAATATGAACTTGGATTAAAGACGCTTGTAATAGAACTACACCAAAACATTTTCTATTCATGCTAACAAAAACGACTTAGGTCAGTCTACTTAGGCTATAACGACAATGAAGCAGACGTCTACAAAGCTTCGCCCTTACATCGTGGTTTCTCCGAAAATGGCCGAGCGAAAAAAAAACATGTTTATCTCTTTCATAAAGCCAAATAAAAAAAAAACTCAAAGAAAGCTGTTCAATACTGAACTATTCCGTGTTAAAATCTTGTTCTGCAGAGTTCATATCAGTTTGAATATACGGCTCCATTCCATTAGAATTGTTTCATTAGATAAAAAGACATTTCTCTTGTGAGTGTCAGGACTTTACGCCTCAAAGACTTTGCACTAATAAACAAGGAGGCCCGACCTTGGGAATATTGTCTGAGAAATGTTCTAGACGTAAAGGACAAACAAGTCAATAACAAACCAAGTTTTTCTTATAACAATGCGCATGTCAGTGAAATGACACTATTTATACTGTTAAGGCAGGTGTGCATTGCTGATTTTTAGATTGTTTTGTTTCTTTGAATGGGGTTTATTCCGCTTTCAACAATCTTTCAGTTATATAGCAGCGGCTTGAGCACTTACCGATGGATTCCTGGTATTTCTCATACCAATACTACCATTTCACCCTTTCCTAGCCTCCGGCTACTTTCTCATATAGGTCTACAATTATCGACCCATTGATTGGGGACAAATAGTCGGAAAGAACGATAGCTGATTTTTAGAATAAAAAGATTCCGACTTGTTTCTATCTATATTTGTCGAACCCGTCACGTGAAATGGGGCCAAGTTGGAGCTCCGTCAAATATATATTTGAGAGATTTTTTTCACAGGAAGAATGATCTTTCTCGATTCCGAAAATTGGTAAAGTGCGAAAGGAAATGATCTTGGTCAATTTGCGCAGTCTGACTAGGGTGGACACTTTATGAACTTCCCATATAGTCACTTTTCGTGTGACGGGTCACATTCATTCTTCTAAATGAATCAAAGTGATTCCTTAACCCTTTGCTGTTTAATCCCTGCTTTTTACGTGCCTGTGATTTTATGATTGAGAAAACATTGTGAAAAAAGAAGAAATTGCTTCTGACAACCAATTGCTTCTTTTTCCACATTATCTTCTACCCTACTGAATGGTTATTTTTCAAAAATTAAATCATCTTTTAATTTTCGTCTGCAAAACCTTTGAATTTGGACAGGTCAAAACTTTTGTTAAGCAGGAAAGGGTTAACTCTTCATTTTTGGTGTGTAAGTTATTCATCTGCGCCACATAAAAAGTGACAGAAATTTACCTTTTCCGTTTATTTATTTTATTCTATTTTATTTTTTAATTATAACTTTGCTTAAATCATGTCGTCTGGTAATGGGTTGAATTTTGAGCTGAGTTCAAAAAGGTTGTTTTGTCTTATTGTTTCACTACAATGTCCGAAGATTCATACCTCGTTATTGATTGAAAAGGGTTATTAATAAATTCCTTTAATCGAAGGAAATGGAAGAAAACTGTTCAATTGATAGCCGATGAAAAAAGTCATTGAAAACAATCCGAGTTTTTCATTTCTACGCTGGGACATTTTATTGAAATGCTTGGAAATCAGTTGAAAGGTATTCTATAACAGAGAAAAGCTAGTCTTATTGTTTATTGTCGGTAAAAGATCAAAGGGAGAATCAATATGCACGAAATGGTTTGTGCACGTACCTAACGACATTCGTCCAAACACTTTTCGCTTCGTGCTCGAATAGATTCAAGTTTTTCGAGGCCTTGACAAGCAAACTGAATTACAGTTTAATTCGGGGTTCTTTTTCCGAAAAACACTTGAGTGAATTTAGAACTACAGCTCCCTGAATCGACTCTAAGTGAGATGCTTTGATTAATTGAGCCTTTGCGTGAGATTTCCAACAAATTCTTGTATGCGCAAAGTAAAGACTCTGACCAGCCTGTGCATCCGCACAGTCTGTCTAGAGTCCTCGCTATGGGCTCAGAAGATAGGTAAGATTTAAAGTATCTATAGACCACCAGATGACTCTATAGTTGCAGTATGTGACTTTCTACGCAACTTACTGTTGGCACCTAAAGAACATTTCAAATTGTTGGAAATGTCACGCACTGGCTCAATTGTCAGATAACAGCTTTTCAATCAATCCAAAAACTAAATAATGATGCACACGATATTTCAGGATGTTTAAATCAATTCCGGAATAACGGTAATGCAACAAATTTCCTCTTTCCACTATGTTTTTTTTAAAAAAACAATACACCTACGAGGAGAATGTCTCTATTAACTTCTTAAGGGAACACGTGCGATATCGGTGAAAACGTTGAAAAAAAGAGATTCTTAACAGCAGAGGTCAACCAGAGCTCGTTCAAAAAAGAAAAACAAAACAAAAAACACGTAGTTTTGTGGACTATGCAAGGTTAAGAAAACTGCTAATTGTGAAGTAACTATCCTACAGTTATACACTTCGTGAAATTGACACTCAATCCGATCTAAACCATTCTAAATCGCTCACTCGAATTCCATTCATTCATTCGAAACACTCACTAAAACAATTCAAAAAACGCTCCAAAATCACTAAAAAGTTATGATCAACAACTAAATTCAAAGTAAAAATCGGTTGATAAAATCTCCGATTTCTTTGACAAAATTGAATTTTTTAAGCGTATAATGGATTCATGAAAACATAAAAAAGAAACATTCATTGAACCTGTATGCATATTTTATAAAAGGAGATAATGACATCTTGAACAAAATTAGCCATATTGGATTACCTTCCTTGAATTTCACTCAAAACTCGCTCCACGCACGCATTCAATTTCACTCAAAATTCATTCCAAAATTCTTCATATTGTCATTTTCACGATGTTCTGAGCTGAAAGTCAGACTGTGCAGCCTAAATCAATTCACGAACTTCATAGACGGTCCCTATCGTCGCATATCGTGTATAGACACTTAGAAAAGCCTTGCGCTGATTCTTCGATATGAGCCGCAGAGTAGCATTTCAAATTATTTCACACGTGTGTGTAAGGTGCAAACATTTATCAGGCTGTTCTGTTGGTTTGAATGGGGTTTAACGTCGCTTTCAAACAATCTGTCAGTTATATCGCGGCGACTAGAGCGTCTAATCGATTCCTTGTAATTCTCACATCAGTACTACCATTATAACCTTACCTAGCCTTCAGCTGCTATCCCACATAGGTCTACGATTATCAACCCATTGTTGGGGGACAAATGGTCGGAAAGGATGAGGGCTACCATCGGGGATCGAATCCGGGACTAGAAAGACTGTCCGACGCGCTAGCAGCTTCGCTATGACGGCGGCTTTAGCAGCCTGGACAGAAAAACATATAACGATTCGACTTTAAGCCGTCCACTTGAAGAGCATGGTGTCCGTGCTCGAGATGTAGAACGTCGGCCTCTTGACCAAGAGGTCCCGAGTTTGATTTTACAGGAGCGGCTATCGACCTAGGTTCTTTCATTGGCCCATACATTCGGCGCGGGTACTGGTGTTATTTTACAGGACGTAGAATCGAGTGGGGGTTGATCTAAGTTGTTAGAACTTGTTTCCCAATCGTTGTAAATTAAATAGTTTAAACCAAGCCTGAAGAGGCACGTAGACACGATCTACCGATAGAGTGCACAGAAAGATTGCCAGACTGTAAGGATGCACAGCAGATGACTAAGGCTTTGCTTTCTGCATATGTGCAATTGTTGGAAATGTTACGCAAAGGCTTATGTATAACGTTATTGGAGAAACAAAACAAAGCAAAATGGGCGATATTTTGATCGCCCGAAAACGATTATAGATTAGGAAAGAATTAGTTTGGCTTATAACGGAGTAAAGTGTTTAATCCAATTATCCAGTTGCTGAGAAATGGTGACCGTATCTGATTAAAGCAAAGGCGTAACTCCCATTACGCAATTCACGTAAGTGTGTAAAAGAAAGAAATCCTCAGTAGAAAAATATCGTGGATGAATGATCATATCATCGAAACTACAGCTTGAAGCTGTAGTCACGATATTTTGATCATTCACCGACGCTCAAATCATAAAAAGGGAGCGGACGGTGGGCATTCATCTTTGTCACAGGTTTCATAACGTCTTTATCCTAGATCTATATAATGTTTTGTTGTCGCCTTCTGAGTGCATATCAATTTCAAAGCCCTAGATACGCCTTTGTAAAGTGCATGAAATCGATGTAGCACATCACACATATTAAACGTCTTCTTAAAACGAAAACATGACACTTTGTATTTGAAACGTAACTGCGTTATAAATTATAGATTTACTTCATTCTATTATTTTCTTTTTATAAAGGAATGAAACAAAAATAGGTAACACTGTATTGTATTAATGAATACAATTAGTTTTATCACGTCTATAGAGAAAAAGTCATATATTAATATTAATATAATTAAGCAAGAACAGGAAGTACGTCGCAGTTCGCTGCATTTTTCGTATTTTTTCATTCAAATCGCTCTATCCAATCAATCAAAAACGCCGAAAATCTGTTCAAAATACTTCGAACTCGTTTAAAAACGGCTAACAGCTTCATTCAAAACAATCAAATCATTCTACGACTATTTGTTGTCTGGTGTGGATTTCAAAGTTTCTCAATTATCCGTGAAGACACACAAACAGAAAAGTACATAGATTTTTATTAAAGGGAGGTAATAAGTATCGGATAATTCATTCCAATTGTAGACATTAATTTTATTCAAAACTCGCCCATCTCTCTCACAGTCTATTTCATTCCGAAATCATTCCAAAACCATTTAACATTCTTTGTAAATGGTAATACGAGATCGGCGAATCGTTGCAGTCAATTTGAAATTGATTGACCTATCAAACGACAGTTTCGGCAGCCATGTTTATTCGGGCCTGTGCGTGACATTTCCAAAATTACATATGAACTCAAAGCAAAGCCTCTGGCCACTGGGCTTGTACATCCGCACAGTGGGTCAGAGTCTTCACTATGCTATCTGTTGGCCTAGAAAGGTCTTTACTCCTATTCAGACAGTCAAGGAAAACTTGGAAGGAATGAATGCAGCGCTGAGAAAGCGATTTAGAATGGTTTTGATTGAGATAAATGTTAATTTCACGATGTAACTTATGGTAGTATCTGAGAAGCATCGACTGTAGTCAGAATGCACGCATTTCGAAAGCTAACTAGGGTAATCAGTCTACACTCTTGTATAAGAATTTTTGAAATGCGACGTCTACTTCACCTCTAATGTACAAAATTTACTTTTCCAATGTTTATTTTACAGAATTCAAAGATGGTCATTTTTAAGTGACGGGGTCACGTCGTTTTTATCTTGCCAAACTACTGTTCGATTATCTGATCATTTTACTCGTTTAGCAACGCCTTTTTAGTATTTCAGAAATATGCTTTGTCGTGAACTTTTTTTAAAGAGGTTGGCTTTCGGGTCGAAAATTCGGTTGCCCCATCGTAAATCTTGAGAGCTTTTGGTATTGAAACTATGTGAAGTTGGGAAAGGACATTTTCCAAATTTTAATAATTAAAATCATGCAAAGGGCATTTTCTCCAAAAGTCTTAGGACCAGTCAAATTAGGGGCCATGGGTCCCAGTTATTATTTTCCTGAAAAATATTGTGAACACAAACATCGACCAGTATACAAAATAATTTTGAGAACGGGGCGGAATTTCTCATATGATCCCTTTTTCTATTGATTTTTTTTATTGTTGTTGCAAGCATAATCATTACATAATTCAATATATACTCTTTCATAAATTGCAACATGGTTTTGAAGCTTTACAAGTACAAATAAAATTAAATATAAATTAGAACCATCGTGGAATTGACAAGATAAATCATATTGGAGTGGTTTTGGAATGAAATCGAATAAGCGATAGGAATGAGTTGTGAATGAAATTAAAGGGAGGTAATCCAATATCGCTAATTTTGTTCAAGATGAACAAAATTAGCGTTATTCATTACTTGCATTTAATAAAATATGCATTCATGTTCTATTAATAGCTTTTTTTTTTTGGGGGGGGGGGGGTCCGAACCAATCAGACGCTTCCATAATCAACAATGATAATCGAATTTTGGATTTCTTCAAGCAATTTTTATTTTGAATTAAGTTGTTGATCTAGTACTTCTAGTGGTTCTCGAGAGCGAATGATCGGTTGAGAACCTCAAACTCATTTCATGCAATGGTCCTGTTTTTTTCAAGTTCGAGTGCCTTTGAATTTTGAAAGAGATATTTTTCCGCGTTATACAACATTGCTTGGACGGAATTACATTATTATTGCATTTTCTGCTTGTGTGAGTAATGCTCGTGTTTTATCACCACTTGTATTGGAATTTTGTAACGAAAGTCCGGAAAGGGGCGTATTATGTAATCGACGTCATGTGATCATGTGACTAGTAATATGCAAATACCGTCACGTGGTTCGCCAGAAGCGCTACATGTGTCGCCATGACAATTTTCTTCCGTTGCACCTGCATGACTCGCATTATTTGTTTTTCATTCTTCGTTACCCTTTAGTTTGTAGATTAACTTAGCTTTTTTGGTGCGATGATGGTTGTTGTTCTTCTCGTTGTTTTCCTGTCATTTTTTTTTTAAATCTTGTTGTTATATATTCCAGTGAAAGACAGAGAGAGAAAGAGGGAGAGAAAGATACATAGAGAGAGAGGGGGACAGACAGACGGACAGAGATAGACAGAGACAGACAAACGTCAGAGAGTCAATGTGACCAGAAATAGAGTCAGTGGCTGAACCAGAAAGAAAGCCAGAGATAGAAAGGGAGACAGGTACACAGATGATAAACATGCTAGCACAACCCATCTTAAAATAATGAAACACATACTTCAGAACTCAATGTTTGGTGATTACCATAGGACATCACTTAGGATAAGTTCATTCGTCGACCATTAAATGTTCTTGCTACATAAAGAATGTTCATATATGTATATATATATATATAAATATAAGAAAATTTAAGAAATTCACGTACAGACTCTGGTATCATGACATGGATCATGAATTGAATTAAAGATTGTCTTGGTCATTGAATCAGCATTCAGTTCAAGACACAAAACGTTCATGGACATTTTAAAAATGGCAATCCGCTTTTCGCGAACAAGTTCACGTTTTTTATCTCGCAAACAGGGTGAGTTTTGATTTGAACGAAGTCAAATGTCTCGAAACAATCATTTCATGTTTTCTTTTTCGGATTTGTCTTTAATAAAGCTAGATTTGGACATTCGTATTATATCGTTTAATTTAACACCGACGCGTCGTTCACAAAAAAAGGATTCACCAGGGAACTCCGCTAAGTAATTTCTCGAAAAAAAAACAAAAAAAAAAAAAGAAATTGAATCCGACAGAGCTCAAAAAGAGGTCGCATTTCGAAAAGATCGCATGTGCAAGGTGGAACAATCTATCTAAGTACAGAAAATGGGCGAAAAGCGAAAAAGGATCGACCCTGATCAGTCTATACAGACTGATCTGGGTCAATACTATTCGCACTCCCCAGATAGTTCCTTTTCGAGTGAAGGTTCTCATGTAAGTAAACCAAAATTCCGACATTTACAGTTATAAACATCGTGAAATTGACATTCATCCCGATCATAACCGTTCAAAAACACTCTATCGGCGCCCAATTCATTCATTCCAAACACTCACTCCACTATTTAAAATCGCTCCAAAACCAATCAACAATAAGATCAACAACTACATTCAGAAAAAATAGCCCTGAAAAATCACGATTTAACTGACATAAATGAAATTGTGAGCATCTAATTTGTTTTTGAAGAAATAGAAGGCTATTGATATAACTTGTATGCATTTGTATATGAGGTAATAAATCTCGTTAATTTTGTTCATCCTCTTATCTCACTCAAAACTCACTCATCACACCAATTCAATTCCATTCCAATATCATTCCGAAAATCATTCACCTTGCCAATTCCACGACGTTATCAACTGTATTCACTTCTTTAACAATATGAACTTCCACTTGACAAGAGCACTTGAGCTTGAATAAAATATTCATCGGAAAAGGAAAAAAATGTTGTATCATTACTAAAGTAACGAAAAGGTCGAACTTTTCCATTCGATGAAATTTTATTGTCTCCGTATTTTAACTACTCCGGTTTGAATCTGATATCGGGCTTCATGCCGAGGTATTAAATATGGCGAACACATTATAAAACGAAATGTTATGCCACCACGTAATTTGATTTTTACAATTCGTATTGTATGACTTAAATACCGGCTGTAAAAAATTACAGTACTTGTGATACTTTGTTCCAGTATCATTTTGGTTCGGTGTTCTTCACTTTTGATTTTATTTCAAACTCGACATTCAAATAAAGTCATGTAACAATAATTTCCTTTTCATTTCTTCGCGGTGCAGATGGCTTGTCGAAGGAGAAACCCCCCTAAAAAAATATTTTAAATATAACTCTTGTGAATTTGATGGTAGTTTACTCGTTAGCCATATATTATCTCTTAGGATTAATTTGCTATCAAAAATGTAAGACGATTTATTTTTGGCATTTCTAAAAATGCACGTTTACCATTTTAATAGAAAATACTCGAAAATTCAAATATGTACACGCGTCTACTACATATAGAGTATTTAAGGAATGGTATCTTTATGGCTGATGGTAAGTTTTAACTTTCGATTGTACAAGTTTACTATATATCGGGTTTTATTAGCGAAGGTTTAATTTTCGCTAGTATTAAGCAAATAATCTAGCACACGAAATTAAGATTATCGTTCAATTTTTGAGTGGTAAAGATTGTAAAAAAAATCGAACGCTTTTCTAAGTGGCTATATTTGTAAAAGAACATACAACAGACATACGCTAAGTAACGAAACAATACTCTCTCCAGGTATGAACTGTTCCAAATTTGGATTTTCTGCACCCCGGCGCAAAGGCTCCAACAGAATTTCTGCGTAAAAACTCTTGAATCCTCTTAGTGAATACGCAAAACACACACGTAGGAATTTTGCATATAGAAGAATTTTTGCGTTAACGGATACGCAAAAATGTTTTAGAATCCTTTCTCAATATTCTGCTACCAAACTTACTTTTATAGTAGAATCTACGTATGTTTTTTTTTGTTTTTTTGTTTTTTTTCCTTGTGGAGTTTTTGCGTATTGGTGTGTAGATTTCTATAAGCGACGTGGAAGAATTGCCACGGTGCATATGTTTCCTATCCAACCTTGAAATTTTACTCAAAAACTTCGAGATTTGGAGCTTTTTCGCCGGGGCCCAAAAATCCAAATTTGGAAGCTTTCATAACTCCTCTCTCTCTCTTTAATATGAACTCGCAAATAATGTCAACCCTTGAAACGCGCACAATTACCGCCGCGAAACTTTCCCAATTTACTGTAGCCGAAGAAGCAAAACTCGCATGCTATTGTGTATTATCTGTTATGAGGTTAGGGGCAGGTTTTAAAGTATCTTTGCAATAAGGGCTGCTGTAAACCCCTTCCAGAGATCCTTACACACTTAATTAAAGGGTCGCATTACCACCAGTGTTACAAAATGTTATTATCCCTTCAAATACGGGGTTTTGCACGCATGATTGTATTCCTAACAATGATATCAAAATGGGTCGAAATGCAATTTGTGGCCAAAAATCACAAATCCAACTGACTGGGGCGTGCTTCAAAAGGGTGGTAACAAGCTCAAGGATATTACATGTTATATACAAGACACAGACGATTTCAAGCTCAGCTGCTTGCAGATACAACATTCATACTTAAAATAAAAGTTCGCATCATCACTCTACACTAACATGATTTCAAACTTGAAGTATATCATAAAGAAATCAAACAATTAAATAGAATTTCTTCTTCTTCTTCTTCTTCTTCTTCTTCTTCTTCTTCTTCTTCTTCTTCTTCTTCTTCTTCTTCTTCTTCTTCTTCTTCTTCTTCTTCTTCGCTTTACGTCAGACTCGGGCAATTCATCCCCATTTCCTTTTTTCTGTATTTGTACTTTTTTTATCCAAATCACCGCCAGATATTTTGACCTTTCGAGTACAAACACTTTGGTAAAAGGGAGAAAAGACTGGTTCGAAAGATAAGAACAGGTACATCAGTCACAATTTATGAAAGAGAACATGTTAAAAGCACGAAGCAAAAAAGTATTATCAATACCTCAGTGTTGCACTAAAACCCTTTCTTTCTTTTAAGATGACAACGTTCTGGGAATGTTAAAGAACAGGTACCCTTCTTTGCACGTTGACTAACGTGCAAAGCGGGATACCAGTTCTGAAACCTTTGCATTTTTTGCATCCTTAGATCTGAAGTGGTTTTGTATATCTGTTCGTATAGCCTATTTTGCGTGGAGGTCAATTTGAATTTTCCATAGGAAATGGTTTTAAGGAGATAATAAAAACCAAACAAAAAACAGTTTCTTTATACTGAAAAAAGACCCCCATAACGCAAAATGCGGCATCAATCTGTCAATAATGATGATAAATTCAAATACGAATATTACGATTTTAACAATATATCGATTAGAAAATTGGATTAAGAATAAACATTGCTTTCTGACAGATTAAGGAATTAGCTTCACAAATATAGATATCTTTATCTGTGACATAAACCCTTGATCTATGTGGACCAACAAAAGTTCCTAACTTCAGTTAAAAATTATTAAAATGTTAAGAAAGATTATATTATTTTACCCACAAAGCGTTATATCAAGTGAGTTTTCTCATATTAAAATTAAGTCAGATCAACACTATAAAATTCCATTCATTATAGACCTGCAATTTCAAGTGAGTGATCAAAGATCAATTTTACATTGAAAATGATAGGAGATAACGGTTTCTCGGACCTCACTCTTTCTTGCGGAACTATACATGCGATACGGTTATGTTGTTTATACATATACATCGTAATAACAAGTTTATTACAGTTACGATTTTTCGATCATCCACTGAAATTACAGTTTCATTTTAGACCCGTTAGTGTATATTTTGGTTGATGCCGTTTTTTAGCTATTCTTTAGAACTTTCTTATGTGGACAAGTAAGTTTTTGGACAAGTAAGACACATATTTGAGCACGATTGTTGCGCAATTCTCAACAATCGCATGTTGTACAAATTCACTAAAATCGTCTCGATGAGACGATTCTATTAAGCTTTAGCAACATACGATTATATGAGAATAGTAGTAGTTATAGAAGTAGAAGTAGTAGTTGCAGTAGTAGTAGTAGTTGTAGGAGTAGTAGTAGTAGCAGAAGTAGTAGTAGAAGTAGTGGTAGTAGTAGTTATAGTAGTAAAACGCTTCTTTCTTTTTCTGTTTCTTGAAATATATAAATCAAAATGACCTGCTTAAACCTAATCTTCCTATTTCCCTTTCATGGGTTTTCAATATTCCCTACCAAAGGTCAAACGTAACCATTCCTGATTTATGTCTCATTTCAAATATCAAAAACTCTAATTGGATTAAGTTTAATCTCGGATTTGAGTTGACGTCCCTAACAACACAACATTTTTCGATAAAAGATAGATAAATCCGAAGTCACAAGATATTCAAATACATGAAAAATTAATTAATCTAAAACAATTGTTATTTTTTTTAGTAGTTAAATAATTCGTAAATGCATTTTGAATAAATTCTTATTTCGTACATTACGAATATTTCGTATTATAATATGACCGACGTCGCCGGGGTGAAATAATCCCGTTGAATATCTTTGATATTACACGGGTGTTATCACACTAGTGGAACAACTATGCAAATGAGCTCTGAGCGAATAGCCACGCTATTTTGTAACCACGAAAATGACGTCATAGTCTATGTTTTGTGACGTCATTTCGAAACGGCGCTATAAGTTTCGCGGAAAATTGAAACGTTGAATTTCAAGAATTTTGACGATTTTTCGCTAAAATTTGGGTCATATTATAAACAATATATAAAATTTGTGCTCATAAAATACAGAATTTATTAAACTCGTCATCTAAAACAGATAAAAACTCGGCGCAGCCTCGTTTTTATCTGTTTATAAATTACTCGTTTAATGAATTCAGTATTCAATGACCACTCATTCAATATCCTCTATTAATCATAATTTCGTCATTTGTACACGTGTTTCAGTTTATCTCATAACTATGCAAATATTCGTAAGATAACACCCCATATGATATTTTTTATGATATCACATGGATATTTTTAGAACAATGATTTACTGCGGTTATTTTTAGAAACGAGTAAAGAACATTGACGAAAACAAGGCAATTAGAGATATAAGATAAATATAACACGTGCTTAGTGTATTGTATGAAAAAATATCTTACTCGGTTGTGGGAATCGATAATTGTCTCGACAGAGCCTCGACTATTATCAATTCCCCAACCTCGTTACATATCTTCTGCATACAAAACACTAAGTACGTATTATATATGTGTCAGTCCTGAAACTAATTAATTCCATGCGTTTACCTATTTTTGAACTCATTAAACACGCTATAGAGAAAGGTGTCGGTAGTCGAAGAAAATATAGCAACTACAGCTTTTTTTTTCGAAAAAAGCTGTAGTAACTATATTTTACTTATAAAGAAAAACTATGAGGATAATCAAGCAGTTAACTTATCCCTAGATAATATCGTCTTATGCAAGACATAGGCATTATGTACTGTATTTTGGAACTGGGGGGATTCTTAATATATAGATACCCTGCTAGTATTTATTCATTTGGATTATCTTGACAACGGGGTAATTAAATGATAATAATTGAATAGTTGCAAAATCCGCCTTTATTTGTCAATTGGTACATGATAAAAATTGTAAAAGAATCCCCACCCACTGCGTAACACTGGCATGATATCGAGGATTAAATTTATCTGATTTATTCGTCCCCAAAACGAGTCGTACTCCAATAATCATTTAATCCTATTCTTTCTACAAGTTAATAAATTCTGATGGTACAAGATAGAAGTAAAGCAAAATTATACAATTATTAATTCAATCTGATACTCCCACTAACATAGAACAAGAAAATGTTTGTTGCTTGCTGATCATTTCATTAGCATGAGAAGTACATTGGATCTTGCTCCATCAAACGACCTATTTCGAATTCTATCATCAAAAGCCAAAAACCTTTCATTCATTTGAGGATTTTATTCTACAGACTACAGAAGCCCAATCAATTTTCGCCGTTGTTGTTGTTGGAACTCAAACGAGTGGTCTCATAAACCCTCGTTGTTTGAACTTATTGGACTCGTTGTAATTTGTACCAGCAATGTATGCGATCAATGCCGTGGTTTTAATTAATATTTGCGATCAAAATGAAAGTTCTCCTTTGTAACAGAAAAGTGTCAAAGTGACTATTCTTTGAATGGACCGCTTTTTATGGCCCTTATGAAGACCTTTCTTCGAGCGTATTGACCGGAGTACCATCAGAAACCGAATTACCTAAAATGACCAAAAAATATTACACTTTCGTCCGAGGTACTTTTCAGTTAGATACGATAACGTATCCCTCCTTTGATAATCTGATGTGGGGGGAACCCTAGATATAAATATTGTTAACAACGTCGTGATAATGACAATGTGAATGCTGTCGAAATTATTTTGGAATGATATTGAATGAGTGAGAGGAGTGAGTTTTTAATGAAATTGGTGGGGGGGGGGGGGGGGAGGTAATATAGGCATGTACCCTGTTATTAAGATTAAAACGTTTGAGTAATGAAATTCCGCTTTGAATGAGCATTTATGTGCATTTAGTGAGCAATATTTCTAATAATTAGCAATCGTTTTCTAATCATGAACACAAGGAATGTTTACAGTAACTCAAAAGAGAACTATCTTATACTACCCGACAATGCATGTTGTCCTAGGTAGAAGACAAGTTAATGTTGCTTTCAAATGTGGGAGCATTTTCTTAGGAGGTAAACACAAAAGAAACAATCAATTTGGGACTCCTTTATGTCGCAAATCAACGGACATGTGATTATGAAGATGAAGTAAAGTTATGAACATCGCGGAATTAACAAGACGAATGATTTTGCAATGAAATTTAATGGGTGTGTGGAGCGATTTTGAGTAAAATTAAAGAGTGGCTACCCAGTGTCGCTAATTTTAATAAAGGTGAACAAAATTAGCGATATTCATTACCTCGTTTTGATACTATATAATTAATTTTGATCGCCTTAAACGTTTTCGAAATATTTTCTAATGATTTCGGGGCGTTATTGATCGATTTGAGTGAGTATCTCGTATGAATGGACCGCTTAAAGAATGATTTGGGATGATTTTGATCGGAATTATTGTCAATTTCACGATGTTTTTATCTGTAAGCGAGTTGATTAGTCAGTCTGTTTTTAATTCAAGGCTGCATTTTATGATATAATTTCATTATTTTTAATCATACAGAAATCGCAATGGACCTGAGACCGTATGTTCAAAATATTGCGATTATTTTCGCGTACAACTATATGCTCATGAAAGTCGTAATCATATCTGTAAGTGATATTTGATAAAGGCCTGTATCTTCACACCTTGAAAGTAGACTATTTGTTTTGTAAGTGTAAAATTGAGTAAATCGAACAAATAAGTCAAGTCAAACACTTGGAATTGATCTAAAACAAATAGACCTATCACCATGAAATGAATTCTATATTTAATTAAATCACACTTATTCAATATTTACAGATTCATGATGTATAATGCGGCATATAGACACTAGAAGGTACGTTCTTATTTTCCCGTTCAAAACGATGCTTTGTATATACGTATTTCTTTTGGTGTATCAAATAAATCTTCCCTTTTTGCAGAATTGCACTCTTTGGAAGTTTATAAGCATTGTAAAGACAAATTACCTGACAATTGTGACACCATTATTGCTTCCATTAAAACGTCACTAACTTGCTGGAAAAATGAATAAAAACAAGGGCTGTCCAAAAAGTTTCGGTAAACTTTCCACTATTTATTCATTTTTCGTTGATTCTCAATGAATATTTTTACATGTTCCTCATAAAGTCACCGAAATATACCACTGTTTGTGTTGACCCAGAAAATGATCCTATGTCTACGTGGCTTCTAGTGTCTTTATGGCACGTTATTAACCGGTGACATTGAGATGGTTACAAAATATGATTGATTGGGGAATCAAGAAAATTCGATGAACCTTTTTTTCTATTTATTCTTCCTTTTTAACGGACTTAAGATACACGTCGTCTTAAACTTTGTCGATGGTTCAGGCAGCTCACACACGACTTGAAAGAGCGATCATAGTTGCGTAGATTCCATGGATGTGTGAACCCGGCATTAGACTTGGGGTTTTAAAATAATAACAGTCTCTGCAGAATGATCGCGTTACTAAATAAATTTTAGCAAGTAAATGTTTACGATTTATCGCCTAAAAATTTGATGCCTAACAAATGCTTAACTATCGCAAGATCGCCGACTAATCGCAGGCATAAGAATGTGGACCCATTGAAAAATTAAATTGTTGATCAATCTTATGACAGTTGCAAGCCAAGTGTATGAGTTACATTATTTAAAGGCAATTTCGGTTGTCAGTCGACAAAGCGGTATAAGCACAGAAAACTGCCCTCTTCTTTTGTCAAAAGGTTTTATTATCTTCAAAAACTGAAACAAATGATTTAATAAAGTTATTCAAATTTTATTACTTCTAAATCCGAAACATTGTCATGGGATACATCGAATGATGGAGATACAAACCCAGGTGGATTCTTAATGATCCCTATTTATAGGCGTTTGGGCGGAGTTTTATCTAATTCTAAGTAAATTTGATACTTTCGTACATATCGATTACTAGAAAAGGCTGTTAAAATCAAGAGATCAATTTTAAGTTCTTTTAAAAGATTCCTAGCTTACGATAAAAAGTTAGCAATGAAAACACAATGAATTAGCGAATCGCCATGTAGTCCGTGATCATCAAAAATTGTATTTACGACTTTGTTCAAGCAGTAGATAACTTGTAGAGGATACTTGTTTGATTCAATGTAAGATCGATCCATCCTTCAAATCGAAAACAACAAAATATTATTTTTTTCACAGATGGTTTTGCCTCGGGTGAAAATGTAGTTTTTGCATGTTGTTCACGAATTATTCACAAAAAACCCAAACGAATATTTTATTTCTTTGTGTACACGACATTTCGTCGAAAACCACTTCGCAAAAAATATTTCGTTAGTGCTAGTATGATATGAGCCAATAATTTCAGACATGCGCAAAGCAATGACTCTGACCAGCCTGTGCATCCGACCAGAGTCTTCACTATGCGTTTAGTAGATAGACAAGGTCTTAAAGTATCCGTTGACCATCAAGGAACTTTATATTTACGATATGTGGCTGTCTACGCGACCCTATGATTGCACCTCACTCAACTTTCCACATTGTTAGAAATGCCACGCACCCGGAGGCGAACGGGATAAATTTCGCGGCCAAGCCCGATAGAATTTCCTATCATCTATTCTATCTATCCTGTTACAATCTTTTTTAAAGTATTCGACATTTTATATACGAACATATTATCTAATCCCGGGGCCTCTTACAAGGAAAATATCGTACGATTTATCTTATAAACATCGTACGATTATATTTAAGACGGTCGCAAACGGCTTTCACAAAAATATCATTGAAAATCGCAGACTATACGACCTCATAAAATTATCGTAAAGTTGATCTTTCACATCTGCACGTGCTGATCATATGATAAAAACTTCCGCGTTAGTGGGCCAAATTGTCAGCTTTTTACAATAACAAAAAGGGTAAATCAGCAAACCGACCGAAGAATAGCAGCCATTTACTTGCATATGGATGCTTATTTATCTAGCTTTTTAAAACTTAATTTGTCGCACTACACATTTTTCATCGGTATGTATTTCTATGTCAAGATATGCAAGTTCTCATAATAGCATAGTTAAGTATAGGATAGAAAACGAGAGCCGTGGTATATGGGAAATAGACACGAGCGTTAGCGAGTGTCTATTTCCCTTATACCGCGGCACGAGATTTTCTATCTGACTTAGACCACGCTCTTCTTACATTTTACCCGAACCTCATAATAATGAGAATAAGTAAATATCTCTGTGATACTGATCTAATCAAGTGTGAATATACTGAAATTACTTATGATTCTATTTCCGTTACCATTTTCAGATATTTTGCACTTTTGCGACTGTCGAAAGTCTTAAGGAAAAAGAGCTGTATAAAATGCTCGTAATCTATTTGAAATTACTCGGCACTCAAAACCTGTCGAGATCCACGTGCACGACAACTACCATCGTACATCTGTAAATACATAGCTCGGAGTTGTATCTGTGATTTAGACCACGCTTGAAGCGAATCGACCAAACAGTGAGAAGTATTTCAAAATTATAAATCACGGATACAACTCCTAGCATTGTATTTACAGATATACAACGAAAGTGTGTAGTTCACGTGAATCATGACATATTTTGTGTGTCGTGTCATATTAAGAAAGTGTCTAGCAGAACAGAACAAATCTTTTATTTCACCCAGGTATAACATATATACAACAAGGGCAATATGAAATAATATTATAATACATCATTGGTCGTTGCACCCTGTTCCAGGATTAATTCGTCTGTTTTCCTCCAAGCACCTGCCCACGGTATCGAGTGAGGCAAGCACTCGGATGAAAACAGTCTCTACGCTGCCATGCTGTTGGATGGCAAAACTGGGTTTGCTTCATGGACAGAGTGCAACACATTATATAGTTTCAAATTATTCTTAACTACTTTCAAGTTCATGTTTATAATAGTTTTCAAGGAGTGGGTTATAAAAAATAGGGTCTTACTCACAAAGTATTCTATGCATAAATAAGAAGTACAGTTGTACTTCACAGTCTGTAGCATATAATATGATTGCTTTTTCCAAAAGACTTACTACAGTTGCATACATGCAAAAGAGCTGCAATAAGTAACGAAAATAGATTCATAAGTATAGTTTCGGCATAATTACGCACAATAACAGTAATATATCAGCGATTTTTACTCGGTTTCGGTGTCTAGATATCGGGTTATAATTATGACAGACAATGTTAGAAAAGCGTGGTCTTAGTCAGATAGACAATCTCTTGCCGCGGTATATGGAAAATATATACTCGCCGAAGCTCGTGTCTATTTCCCATATACCACGGCACTCGTTGTCTATCCTATACATATTCTTTTGAAATACTGTTCTCTGATTGACCGATTCGCTTCAAGCGTGGTCTAATTTAGCTTACACCGTCGATTTCCTTTCCAATGAGTGTAAACCGGCTGTTGAATATGGAGCAATCGACGTTGGACTGCATGGTAAATGCTCATCTGTTTTTCAGTTTTCGGTGTATCACTTTATTTATCATCATCATTATAATTTATTATCATTGCTGTTTGTTTGGTTGGTTGTTTTCTGGTAAAATATTTGCATGTACAAGAATATAACATTGTTTAAAAGGCAAGATCAAAATACAAAGAAGCTCATCCATTTTTTCCTTATTCATATTTTTGTATGTAATTCTTCCAATCTGTAAAGCTTTTTAGTGTATATGTAAGGTATTGAAACGAAAAAAAGATGGATATAATCTTCCATCGCTTAAAGACATAATAACTGATAACTCTTACCAACGGTTCTAGTGCAGTTTTCGTTGTCGTTTACGTGCAACTACAATAGTTACATGTAACTTAGACATGTTTCATCTGGCTAGGTATGGCCTAGTTTAATTATTGTATTTGGTTGATTATTTGCATAGTTTATTTTTGAAGAAAAGAGAAAAATAAGATCTTAGCGGGGCAGCGTTTTTGTTATTATTGTTGTTGTTTTCATATTGATTCCTCCTATTTATTTAGTTCGTAGCTTTGAAGAATTTAATGGTTTTGCCCATAGGCTGTGGAATTTTCCTTTCGTTTTCGATTAATTAAGTACATGTACTTGAAGCATGAAACACAGGAATCTCCGACGGCGGCACTCATTTTTTCCGACTATTTTTCTCTCACCAGTGGGTTGATAATCGTAGACCTATGTGAGATAGCAGCTGGGGGCTAGAAAAGAATGCGATGGTTGTACTGGTGAGAGAAATACCAGGGATCCATTGTTAGGTGCTCCAGCCGCCGCGATATAACTGAAATAATGTTGAAAGCGATGTTAAACTCCATTCAATCAATCAATCAACACAGGAATCTAAATTGCTCAATGTGAGAGTAGTTTGGTTTTACAAAAGTGATTTATACATGTGTAAAACATCTATT
This sequence comes from Fragum whitleyi, assembly GCA_948146395.1. Taxonomy (NCBI): domain Eukaryota; kingdom Metazoa; phylum Mollusca; class Bivalvia; order Cardiida; family Cardiidae; genus Fragum; species Fragum whitleyi. The sequence continues at coordinate 5,700,656 of OX411549.1, forward strand.
GTTTCGGTATCTCCCACTTTCATGTTCTTTCTATACATGTGTCACTAGGAAGGGTAAGCAAGCTTTTTCAGTCGCGATCATAAAAGGGTTGATTCTTACGGTAAAAACAACAATTTTTTGTCACTGTGTAAACATTCTGCGAGAAAAATCAAACATCAAAATGATGGTGCACCAATCGTTTTCAATATACATGTATTTCGTTTATTACACTATATTGTGCTGGGAAAGTTTGCATGTGCATAGCTAAATAATCGTTCTCCACGAGAGCTTGAATAGAACCCGGAAAGTTTTAGGCTCATAGGGACAAAATCGTAAAATTTACGACTGGTCTAAAGGTGTCGCAGATTTTATCGTAGATTTCACGATACGGCGTGTTTCTTGAAAGCCAAAAGGTTTCTTGAAAGCCAATTTTTATCGTACGATCGCGATAAGACCAAATTTCAATCGTAGGACCTTTCTTGAAAGAGGCCCCCGATTTACCACACCGACTGCTTATCATAATGGTGAGAAGGTGGGGTGATCGCTTACGGCTTAAGAACTTGATAAGTGTGAGGATTTCTGATGCTGCAGTAAGAAAATATTTAACAACAAAAAAACACTTAAGCAATGCTTACATACCATAATGATTATGAAGATGTAAATCGGGTCATTTTCGAGTCAATCGCCATCTTAACTCTCCATTTCTTCTCAAGTTTTGTTAAAAGCAAGCCTCAATTCAATGCCTTCCTTAAAATTAATCACAAGACGGAAATAGAATGTGATAGGTCTTGCGTTCATGATGACGAAATGCCGCAAACAGTTTGCTAATTATACCCCGCTTTGCTCGCAAGTACACGTGCAGAGCGGGATAAAGTTTGCGAACTGTTTGCACCGTTTGTCCTCCTCGACGCTATCTATCTATCTATATATACTGCCTAACTTCCCTTTCGGGTATTACTGGCAGGTGCGCGTCTGTGCTGGAATAAAAACTGCTAGTTATTTGTTAGGGTGCCAAAATTTAAAAGTATTGTGAGTGTTAGATTAAAAGATCTGATAAAACAATTTTGGTAATTCAGGGACGGCTCACTATCTGAAAAGAATCGAGACTCTTCTTGAACGCTGCAATGTCAGGTTGCGGTACGATTGTTTCTGGTAGGCTGTTCCAAAGTATCACTGTGTAAGGAAAAAAGAATATTTAAAGTAAGAAGCATTTGTGTAGATCTGTCTAAAAGATTCTGTGTGCATATGTCTGGTGATCCTAACTGGTCTTTCAAGATAAATTGGTATGGGTACTGGAACAAAACTATGAACAATTTTATAGAACATGGTGACTCTGGCGATGTCTCGTCTATATTGAAGAGTTTGCCAGCCAAGCTCCTTCTGCATGCAGGTGACACTGTCATAATAAGAAAAATTATTTTGAACCCATCTTGCTGCTCTATGTTGTACTTTTTTTACTTTATTGATATAGGATGTTGTGTAGGGGATCCAAACAGTTGATGCGTATTCTACCTGGGGTCTAACCATAGCTTTGTACGCTGTTTCTCTGATCTTCTTAATTTTTGGTCTGGATATTTCTGCGGAGAAAACCCTAAGTTTTATTTGCATTAGTTGTTATATTGTCAACATGCTCATTCCAGGAAAGATCCCCAGATATAGTAACTCCAAGATATTTGGCATTGTCCACAGTTTCTAGAACTTGTCCGTGCAGCCTGTAATCAAAGGAAATCCTTTTCTTCTTTTTAATAATATATTGGACAATGCATTTGCTGGGGATAAACTCCATTTCCCATTTTTTCTCCCACTGTATTAACTTGTCTAGATCTTCTTGCAGGGTGATACAGCCTTGCTTGTTATTTATAGCTAAGTATACGGCAGTGTCATCTGAAAACAAACGGACTTGGGAGGTGATAGTGTTAGGAAGGTCATTAATATATAAGAGAAACAGAAGAGGGTCAAGTACCGATCCCTGAGGTACTCCTGACGTGACTGGTACTGGTGCTGTAAGTCATAAAGAATATTATTTTGGTCAAAATGTTTAGTTAGATTTGATGCTACAATGTGCTCAAGAACTTTACACAATATACATGTTAAGGATATAGGTCTGTTATTTGCAGGATGTTCTTTGTTTCCTTTCTTAAAGAGTGGAGTCACGTTTGCCTTTGTCCATACCTTGGGGAGGGTGCCTGTATCTAGGGATTTCTGAGAGAGAATTTGCAAGATAGGAGAAATTTGATAACATAAGTTTTTTAGTACTAGAGGCTTGATGGTTTCTGGTCCTGCAGTTTGCCTGGTTTCAGGTTGGATATTAGTTTTTGTGTTCCACTAGTACAGATGGCAATGTCAAGCATGACTGGATATTTGCTGAAAGAGGAGGAAAACATATTTTGTCTTATGGATGAAAGGCAGGGCTGAGCTAGAGAAATTGGTGTCATTGGAGTAAAGACTGATTGAAACTGTTGATTTAGAATATCCGCCTTTTCTGTATTGTCCGATTTGATGATACCTGAAATTTTATCGAGAAGGGGGGCTACTCCTGCTGCATCTTGCTTGGCATTTTTTATCAGACTGAAAAGTTTCTTCTTAATAAATCTTGTGGCTTTCTCCTTGTTTTCAGTGCTTCCATCAAGGCCTAAAATATATTCAAAATAATTATTGTAAGAGACTTTTATTTGTTTCTTGATGTTTCTTTTCAAATCCAGGAATGCAGTTTTCATCTTGTTGTTTCCATCTTTCTTTAATCTAAAATAAACTTGATCCCTTTTTCTAATTAGACGTTTTATGGGATGTGTGATCTATGGAAGTGATCTCTTATTCCCTATTCTTTTGGTTGGAACAAATTTCTTGATACCTGTAGTAATTGCATCTGAAAAACTTAACCAAATTTCTTCGACAGATTTAGATTGATGATCTACTAATATTTCATTCTAAATTTGGTCCATATAGATTTTGAAACTACCCCAGTCAGCTTTTTTGTAGAGATGAATCTGTCTCGGCTGTTGTTTGGTCATCTGTGGCTTTGTATCTGCAAGAATAGAGACAATACTATGGTCTGATATACCTGGGAGACATTTTAAATTTTTTTAATTAAAGTGTGGTTTGAAGTTAAGAAAAGGTCCAGTGAATTTTCTCCTCTGGTACTTTCTGTTACCATCTGCGTGAGGTTAAAATCTGAAAGCAAATCACTAAATTCTTCATACAAGTTAGTATGATTGCATTCTGGCTTTAAGACTAGTGTAAGGTCACTACTCCACGAGAACTTTGGCAAGTTGAAATCACCTAGTACCCAAAAAGATCCTTTGAGGTTTCTGGTCAGATCAAGAGATTTTTTAAATTCATTGAAGCTATGGATGTCGAACTCTTTCGGTCTGTAGTATGCTGCGATATAAAGAGGTTAACATGTTTTGACCTGTAATTTGATCCAAATAATTTCACAATCAGTATTTAGTTGTTTCTGTTCTGTTGCAAGGAAAGTATCTTTAACCAGGATGAATGCTCCTCCGCCTTTGGTTGAACTGTCTAATCTAAAAGGTGTATATCCTAAAGATTTCGGGAAGAATTCACTATCTGCATGTTGACTATTTAACCAGGATTCTGTCCCTACAACTATATCAGGGTTATGTTTATCTATCATGCAAAGAAATTCTTCTTTTCTGTTGACAATGAACTGACAATTAACTGAAACTACTTTAAGCTGAAAAGGATAATTATTTTGTTTAAATTTTTCTGTCGCTGGACTGAATTTCTGGTGGTGGTACTTTGATGATGAAGGTCAGACTGCTCACTCAGTACGCTGTAGCTATTCTGCGATGAAAAAGAAGACATTGATAGGTTTGAATGTTTAGAGAAATTCTGTGCTTCACAGATTGAGCAGATCCATGAGAATGATGTGTCTTGTGCTACAAGATCAAAATAAGTTTCATTTGAAATATCTTGACATTTGATGTGGAACCATCTCTGGCAGGTGTAGCATTCAAAAGCATTGTCATCGTTGTAAACCTCATATTGACAAGATCCACACGGAAAATCAGGGTTCGTTTCTACATCTGCAGACAAAGACAATAAGAGAAGACATAAATAAGTTAGGGAAAATTTCCTTGTGTATTTCATGACCGGAATGGACCACCGAGTTGATTTCGGCAAACAGGCACAGACATATGAATTACTTGGTTTTAGTACATTTGGGTTAGTAAGAGCTAAGGGTAGATCTTCTGTTGTTGGGTCTGGTCCAATCTGGATGCTGGGCCAGAAAGCTGCAATGAGAATCGGGGCTAACACACCTGTAATCATTTTCAAAACAAACTTTATGTCACGGGTTTTCGTGGTGCACGGGTCAAGGTCACCGGGTCTAGAAAGGGAAAATTACTTGAAAATTGTTTTCTGTGTATAAATTCTACGTTGATAAATGGAACATCACACAAAAATGATCAGAGTATCTTCTTGTGTCGGTAAGTACAATCCCTCAGGTCAAAATATAGGTTTAATTTCGATTTTTCGCGATCTGAAACAGGAAGAGAAAAAACAGCTGTTATTAGCACGACGCATGCGCACAAATTCAGATACAAAGCTACTTTTGCCAAAATCTTCCTCCGTTGAAAAAAATCTGCATTGAATCCATCGAAATAATGTTTAAAACTTTTGGCTGTTTTCGAGGTTGAATCTAAACACGCAAGTTACGGTTCGTCACAATTTTAATAGATTACGTCATCAGTCATGAACTACGTCATCGATGATATCGTGATTCGAGTTTTAAGAAAATGAAAATCGAGAGAATTATTTTTGTAGCGATTCGAATTTGAAAAATATGATAATCGAGATATATACTTTCAACAGAAATCGACACTCATATTTAAAAGAAAAAAACGTTAGGAAGGACTCTTTATCAGACCAAACGGTCGCAAAAGAAAAACCGACAGGTCGCGTGACCAAGTGACATGATAAAGCTGTCACGTGATCAAGTGACCTGAAATCAACAGGTTTATCACACACCCTTTCCTTGGCGATATTTATAGCTAGTAACAGAATAAAAAATATCCTTTTTAAAGTATACTTTTGGGATAATTTCACTAGTTTTGCAGTGAGATTCCCTAGTGATTTATGTAATCCATGGCCAATAGATTAAACAACACCACTAATATGAAGAAAAAAGTATTATGAGTAAAATAATGAATATCATCTATGGCTTTATTCACACCCAGGACTGCTTATATGAAAGTGTTTCCTTAAAAAATTGTTAGACGACTAAACTTCTTATTTCAAGTTCCTACGCGGAAACGAATTGGTGAAATGTATCGATGCCAATTCACAAAGCATTATTTTCATATATGTAATAACTGAGCCTGTGCGTGACTTTTCCAAGAATTCCAAATGTGCGCAATGCAATGCTTCTAGCCAGTCTGTGCGGCTGCACAGGCTGGTCAGAATCTTTAGTATGCGCCTTACAGATAGATACGGTGTTAATCCATCTTCATGCAGTCAGCATATATTAATATTGCATTGTCTCGTTGGCAATGCTAACCAACATTTGTACCTCACAAAGATGTGAAATTGTTGGAAATGTCACACACAGGCTAAACTATTTTCCTTTCGAATCAGGGTACTAGATTTACAAAAAAATGATCATAAGTAGGCCTACTCAGTGATAGTCCGTGATAGTCCGTATTATCTAAAAAATTCTTTTTAGATGACAGAAAATGACAGTTTATATAAGCAAATCTTTTCATTCTGCCATCGACAACTTGAAACAAATATCTTTAAATTTCAAAATAGTACAATGAAAAGTCTGTAGTTTCATTTGCATAAATCAAAACTGTGTCGAAAAACTAATCACGTATTTATTTCATCTCGGTAGGAGAGAATTATTTTTTTAGACTGTCAAACTGGTAATTGAAATTTAAAAATGTAAAGAACTTTATTTAAGATAAAATACAATGACTGTATTAACTTGTATTATTATGTTTTGGTGATAGATTTGTTAATTATCTTTTTTTCTTACTGAATGTATTTTGAATGTAGTTGTTGATCTAATCTTTTTAAGTCATTTTGGAGCGTTTCGAGTTTTTGGTTGAGATAAGGGCTCAAATTATGAACAGTTCTCATTCTCAACTGAGAAGTTTCTCAAACTAAGAATTCAAATAATGAACATAAAACTTAATAAAACAACTTATTAATACTACAGTCCGACCGACCAATATTGCAAGTGACGTCATGATTTGTTTATAAATTATTTGCTGCGTGAAATATGTAAGGTTAAATAAATTGTAAAACAACTTGAAATAGTCAAGAGGGAAAATAGCTCAGGCAGTAAGTGAGTTCGGACATAAGTCTTCGCACCTCGAAGGTATAGTGAAATTGATTATCGTGATTCGAATCTCTGTCAGGTTACGTGTATTTTTTTTAAGTCTGATCTTTTTTAATGTATTTTTTAATAAAGAAAATAATTAATTCCATTATTTTAAAATTGACTCGTTTATTCATTACAAGTAAAAGAAAACTCTTCATTTTATAATATTTTCTTTTTCTTTTCTCTACAGTCTTAAGTGCCAGTATTTCAATATTTTTTCTGTTTTCAACTCATACACAAATATTCATACATAATACAAAAAAAGAAAACGATTTTTATTCAAAATCATTTCATGTAAAATTGCAAATGCTAATACAATGCATCAAGTTTTGAATCTTAATTGATAATCGTAGACCTATGTGAGATAGTAGCTGGAGACTAGGAAAGAATGTGATGGTTGTACTGGTAAGAGAAATACCAGGAATCCATTGTTAGGTGCTCCAGCCGCCGCGATATAACTGAAATAATTTTGAAAGCGGCGTTAAACTCCATTCATTCAATTAATCAATTGAATCTTAAATTTATGAATAAGAAAAAAATCCGTTCTTTGCACCGATTCGAACCCCTGAAGCACGTTACTTAGTATAGGGTACGTTACCGACTGCGCTTATTACGACGGTTGTCCTAGTGTGTGTTAAATAACAATTTAATTTCAAGCTTGCCTTTGAAAAGGAAACATAAAGTGACGTCACTTGCAATGTGAAGTGGTTGATTTGTACCTTTTATGCCCAAACATTTGATATTTTTTATGTCTTTGTCATTTCATCTTTTTTTTTTTTTATTTTTTTTTTCGCAGTAAATAGTCAACTGCAATTTGTTTTGTTGATTTCCATTAAAATGTTTGTGTGCATTCATGAAAATGAGAGTAAGGGGACAGAGATATAGATAGAGCATGTTGACCCTCAAACCAAGGTTTAGACCCTCAAAAATATGAAAATGATTGATTGATTGGGGTTTACCGCCGCTTTCAAAAATATTTCATCTATAATTTGGTGGATGGTGCACCTATCCATGCCGTATAGAAGCGATGTAGACAGACAAAAAATTGACAGAAAATGTGAGGAAAATATAGAGCTCGGGCGAATGAGAGAGGAAGGATAAATGCTGAATCATTTCTACAAGAAATAATTTTTTAATTATCATTTTTTAATCAAATAACGTTTGCAGTTTTTTTGCATTTGCTATGAATAAGCAGACGAAATGACGGACAGATAGATTAATTGCTAGATAAATAGAAATTCTTAATCAAGAATAAATGAACATTTAAGTTTTTCCGACAGTTATTTTCTCTGACTGATAAAGGCTGCTTTTCCAAACGAAAAATTTAATTATCCTTAATTTAAGTGTTATGCATAAATTAACATTTTGCAACAAAACAAAAATTGTATCTATTTCAATGGGCTCGCAGCGTGGGTTTCCGTCCATCTGTATTTTTGTAGATTTTATAATTAAAATAGTTACATTTATGACAGTGTAAAAGACGCGAGATTTTTATCTATAATTGAGTGAAAAATTAATGTTTTAAACTACCCATGAAATGCAGTTTCAACTCGCCTCAAAAGGAGAACTGGGGCTCAAAATGCTGCATATATACGAAGAACGTTATTTAACGCTTTCCTGTTTAATCCCTGCTTTTTACGTGCCTATGATTTTATGATTGGGAAAACAATGTGAAAAAAGAAGAAATTGCTTCCAACAAGCAATTTCTTCTTTTTCCACACTATTTTCTACCCTACTGGATAGTTATTTTTCAAATTAAATCCACTTTAAATTTTCGTCTGCAAAACCTTTGAATTTGGACAGGTCCAAAATTTTATAAAACAGGAAAGGGTTAAGTCTTTTCACCAAACTACCAATCGTATCCGTCAAAACCGGAGTCGATCTAACCACTAAGGTAACTGACCCGTAATCGTTCCGCAACGTTTAGGAAGTCCCGAACTTTAATATGAAAGATCATGTTCCGAAATATTGCGGAATTATTACGGGTCCACTACCTTAAAGGTTCACTTCTTTGACTCGCGATTATTAATACATACATTGTACATATATTTTTTATAGAAATCAACAATACAGATTGCCCTTTACCATTTTACAGAGAAAAATGATACGAAAAATGCATTAAAGTGAAAGTAACAGTCACTTTAAAATGTATTGAAATTGAAAACAATACAATACAACATATAAGGGAAAAACAAACAAACGAAGGTTGGTCTGACATAGCAGCGAAATGCACAAATTACAAAGTGGGGGTATTTCCTACAAGTCAAGAAGAAAGAAAAATAAAGTTGAGGAACTTTAAATTATCTTATGAAAGGTTTAGATATTTACGAGCTTATTAAATCTATCCATTTGATAATGGTATGAATTTCTACAGCACCATTCTAATAATTTTGTACAAGGCAACATCAAAATGGCCCTTCTTTTCGAGAAAGCATTTTAGCCTATGTCTGACCACACGTATCTTTTTAAAAGTCTGGGCAGCCACGAAACGCTCTTGAAAATATCCTGTAAATGCTTTGAGAATTGTTGGGTCAGTAATTAATCCTTTGCTGTTTAAACCCTGCTTTTTACAGGCCTGTGTTTTTATGATTAAGAAAGCATTGTGAAAAAAGAGGAAATTGCTTCTGACAAGCAATTTCTTCTTTTTCCACATTATTTTCAACCCTACTGAATGGTTATTTTTCAAATGAAATACACTTGAAATTTTCGTCTGCAAAACCTTTGAATTTGGACAGGTCCAAAATTTTGTAAAACAGGAAAGGGTTAAGGTAGTAGACCCGTAATAGTTTTTCATCATTTCTGGATTAATGAACTTGAACAGTGTTAACCAAGGTTTCCTAATGATTTTCATTAGAAAACCTCCGTTAACACTGCGAAGGAACATATTGTCCAAAAATGTTGCGGAACTATTACGGTTCCACTACATTAACTTTAGGTAGCATAGCACAATTAAGTCTGGACAGGCTAATCCGACCCTTCACTAAAAGCACGTGACATTACTAAAAGTGTTGCACATGACGGAATATCTTCGGAAAAGCAAAAGAATTTTCAGAAGAAATTAAAAACGAACATCTTTGAAAGCTCTGAAAAAGTTTGGGAAAAATTGTAAAATTTTACCCCGCTTTGCATGTGATTGCACTTGCAAAGCGAGTTACAATTTCTTAACGTCCACAAACGTTTTGGGATCCTAATGAATAGAAGTTATTATTTTTTTTTTTTTTTTAAAGCTACGACGCCTTTTTAGGAATTTCTTGACCTCTGAAAACCGCGTAAAACATGAGAATTTGAGGGAGTTATTTAATTGTAAAACCATCCTTAAGAAAAAAAGATATAAAACGACTGATGAAAGTAACTTAACACCCGCTCTACAGAGTGATCGAAACACGAATAAAAATCCTAGAAGAATATCAAATATACTAAAACTGAATTTGACAGGTAAATGTATTGAAAGCATATATTTATATCATATCTTATAATTAAATACATCTCACAGCAAAAAAAAGTAATTTTCATACAAATTATACTATTAACTTCCCTCAAACGAAACCACGAAAAACTGTCTACCGCCTCAAAATGAAGATTTATCAAAAATTATAGCATTCAAATATTTAGATCATTTAAATAAATTCCCTTTACCTCTTGGATTTCTTGTAGATTTGAATATTTAATTATACAGTTATTATCCACGATAAATGCCCTGGCAGGGCGGAGCCTAAGTAATGGGTCGTTGCACTTAAAGTTAGGGTAAATCAGCTTTTATCTAAAATCACTTACTTCTACAGAGAGTCGATATAAATAACTTGAGACCTTAAATCGTAGGTTGGTAACCAAACCCTCGTAACTTCAGCTTGTCTAAGCTGAAGTTACGAGTCTTTGGTAACCAACTGGTGAAATGTGTCCACTCTCTAAAATCACGTGAATCCTTTAGGTTTTAGGATACAGTTATTTGCACGCGTTAACGATGATTACCGACTAAAATTCGAAAGAACCCAAACCATAAAAAAGTAAACTCGCCAAATTACGTCATGGTTAAGCCCCGCCCTGCCAGTTCATTAATTACGCTGTATAAACTTTATCACGCGACGACTAAAGGGACCAACAGGAACAGAATGATCGCTTAATACACGATTTGTTTACATATAAGAAATATAATCTTGATTAAATTTGTATATTAGTACGAAATTCTCATTAGTTCTATGTTGTTAAAACTCAATTGAACGCTTCTGGTGAGATTAAACAACAAAGGGTTCATTCTTAATGATCTTTGGACAAAAAATACATACTTTTAAAGATGTTTTGATTTCAAGAAGTATTTTATGAACGATCGCTTTATAAAACTGGTCGCTTAATAGACGTGGTCGTTCGAGCAAGATTGACTGTGCTTGAAATCCAAATCTAGAATAGTATTTAAGAAACCATGTGGGTTTTTATCCTAATTCATGAAGGTATGAAACTAAAAACTTTCTCACGCTGTTTGAATACATACATGTACGTAAGCGTGATTAGGTTTTAGTTTATACCTCAATTCAAAAATAAATCAATATCATCAAGCTTAATTATAAAGCTTTTACCCCAATGAGATGGAATTCTCATGGAACTAATTTGTGCCCAATCTCATAAAATAGCAGCGTAATCAAAATTATTTCATGTGGGAATGAAACCAATTTCCCATCCAATTAGATCGCACGAATCTTGATGGACACAAGAAAAGTTAATAACTATCATTAACTCTATTTAAAAATACTTCTAAATGGTACGCGTTGGGTTCGATCTGGGTTTTTTTAGAATTTGTTTTCTGCATTTCCCAGATGGTCCTTATTCTCGTGACGAATGGCATATTTTTGACACGCAGTCGGAAAAAAAACATCACAGAACTCCGAGAAGCGACGAACCAGCCATGCGTTCAGGATGACAAAACAGTGAAAACAGTTCGCCAATTATACCATGCTTTGCACGCAAGTGCACGTGTAAAGCTGAGTATAATTGGCGAACTGTTTGCATCGTTTTGTCATCCTGAACGCAGTGCTGGTTATATAATGTCCATAATCCAATATTTGACCAGACGCGACACCTTTCGTTTTTGATCTGTTTTATACTCATTGACCATTCTACCTTACTGCTTTCTTCAATCGTTAATCTCTCTGTATAATCCGATTATTTATTAAAAAGACTGTTAAATGGAATTTGCGGATAGCCCTTTTTGTATGACTGTACATTTGGCTGAATATCATTGATATGCTACCAATACCGGGTACAGTTAACAACATCGTGAAATGGTCAAGATGAATGCTTCTTGAATGATTTAGGAATGAAATTGAATGTGTGTGTGGAGCGAGTTTTGAGTGAATTAAATGGGAGGTAACCCTATATCGCAAATTTGTTCAGGATGTTAAAAATTATCGATATAGATTACCTCCCTTTAATAGAAAAGGCATACAAGTTCTATACATAGCTTCCTATTTTTTCAAAAACATATTAAACGCTAAAAATTTGAATTATGTTAGTGAAATCGCGATTTTTCTCTATCAAAATTTATTTTAAATGACGTTGTTGACTCTATGTTTTTCAGTGGGTTTGAACGTTTTTGAATGGTTTGAGTTAGTGCTTGAATGAATGAATGGAGCGCTGAGTGAGCGAATTAGAATGGATTTGATTGAGGTGAATGTCAACTTCACGATGTAAATAACTGTACCTCGTAACTACAGCTTTATTCAAGTTGTAGCCAATAGTCGGTCGAGTATTTAAAAGGGTGTGTTACGTGCCAATGTAACACGAACAAAGAAGCCAGCAACAAACTTTACAATTAACAATATTTATTGACAATAATACCAGAATTATTGACAATATGAAATTAATACAAAAACAATTTACAATACCTTGAATGTTTAATCCTAAAGTTTTAATTTTAGATCCAATTTAATTAAGTTCCTGGTCCACAAATAATAAGTCCAATAATATCCGAATTTAAAATTAAACACGCTTTTAAACACACTTTTAAGATAACAAGAAATCCCCTTTTAGTTTAACACAGTACTACTAAATGAAACCATAAGTCTAAATCAAGTGAACCAAGAATGCTGTAGGAACCCCTTTATATAATACTATAGAACAATCTGGAATAGTATAGAACATAAGAATACTCTAGAGTCTGAATCACCTTCCAAAAGGCCTTTCTAGAAAGATCTACATAATTCTACATACATTTACGTAACAGAATCAAGAGATAAGAAAATTCCCAGTCTAAAAATAGACACGGTAAATACCATTAGGTTTATTTATAGCTTATACATAACACTTTCCCCCTTGAAAGAAAAAAGAAAGGTTTATGAAATAAATCTTTCTTTTTGTATTATCTTTAGCATATACAATGATAATATACTTTACATAATTAATAATATCATGATTTGTTGAAACATTTCAGCACATCTAGCATGAAAATACAAACAATTTTCATCAAAAGAATTGAAAAAGAGATATATATATACAAACATATATACATATAAACAAAAAATATAGTGAAATGGTACTGTTAAATTCAATTTTATATTAAAGATAAGACAATTCAAAATTTTAGACTCTTGACAGAGTATCTGGTATAATATTGTCTTTTCCTTTAATGTGTCTTACATCAAGATCAAATTCTTGAAGTGACAAACTCCACCTCAATAATCTTTGGTTCTTACTCTTAAGTTTGTGAAGAAAACTTAAGGGATTGTGATCACTGAAAACAACTATAGGAGAAGTTGCAGATGTTAAATAAACTTCAAAATGTTGGATTGCCAAAATCAGAGCAAGACATTCTTTTTCAATGGTTGAGTAGTTTTTCTGATGTTTGTTTAATTTTTTAGAAAAATAACAAACGGGATGATCAATACCATCATCGTCTTCTTGCAAGAGAACAGCACCAATACCCACATCACTTGCATCAACAGCTAATTTAAAACATTTGTCAAAATCAGGTGCTAAAAGAACTGGTGTGCTCTTTAGTATGGCTTTCAAGCGATCAAAGGCAACTTGACAGTTATCATTCCATTTGAACTTAACATTTTTCTTTAATAAATTTGTTAAAGGTTCAGCTATTATAGAAAAATTCTTACAAAACTTTCTATAGTAGCCAGCCATACCAAGAAATCGCATCAGTTGCTTTTTAGTAGCAGGCACTGGAAACTCAGAGATAGCATTGACCTTAGATTCTAAAGGTTTAACTTGACCCTGTCCCACAAGATGTCCTAAAAAAGTAACAGTAGCATGACAAAATTCTGTTTTTCCCAGATTAACAGTCAATTTTGCTTCACTGAGACGGTCGAAGAATTGTTTGATTCTTTGAAGGTGGTCACTCCATGTATCTGTATAGATGATGACATCATCGATGTATGCGTCACAGCCATCCAAGCCAGCTATAACCATATTTACAAGCCGCTGAAACGTCGCAGGAGAATTTTTCATCCCAAACGGCATAACTTTGTACTGGTACAGACCAGTTGGAGTAGCAAATGCTGATACTTCTTTAGCCCTATCAGTGAGCGGAACTTGCCAGAATCCTTTGAGAAGGTCAAATTTGGTGACATATTTAGAATTACCGACTTTGTCAATACAGTCATCAATTCTTGGAATTGGAAAAGAGTCAGTTTTTGTCACAGAGTTCACTTTTCGATAGTCAGTACACATTCTGTATGTTCCATTTGGCTTTGGAACTAATATACATGGTGAACTGTAATTACTTTGGCTGGGTTCAATAAAGTCATTCTCCAATAAGTAATTCACTTCATCTTGAAGGGCTTTTTGTTTCACTGGATTCATTCTATAAGGATGTTGTTTTATTGGTTGAGAATCTTCCACAATGACATCATGATATATTTTATCAGTTCTTGTGGGGATGTCAGGAAATAAGTGTTTATATTCATTAATCAACTGTTTTAGCTCTTCTCGTTGAGATGGCTCCAAATGTGAAAGTTTGTCGTCAAGATTCTTTAGTATTTCAGAGTTCTCAAGTTTAGGAGGACCAGGAACAGATTTTTCACTAAAGTCTGAATAAACTTCTGATTCAATCATATTTGATTGTTGTGGGACAGTGTTTACAACTGTAACTGGTTTTGAAATAGAGCTATCTCTGTCAAAATACTTTTTTAACATGTTTACATGACACATTTGTTTATTTTTACGCCTTCCGGGAGTATTGATGATATAATTCAAATCACTTGTTTTCTTATCAATAGTATACGGGCCATAATATCTTGCCTGTAAGGGTCGGCCAGGTATTGGCAAAAGAGCAAGGACTTTATCACCTGGTTCAAATTTCCTATCAACACTATGCTTGTCATATCTTGCCTTTATTTTGCTCTGAGATGATTTAAGATTTGACCTAGCAACCTCACGTGCCCTAGACAGTTTATTTCTGAAGTCAGAAACATACTGTAATAAGTTCAAGGGTGTTTCATCATCAGCAAGAAATTTCTCTTTTAAGAGTGTTAATGGCCCACGAACAGAATGACCAAAAACTAACTCAAAGGGGCTAAAGCCAAGAGATTCTTGAACAGATTCTCTGACTGCAAATAATAGCAAATGAATACCTTCATCCCAATTTTTCTCAGTATCGAAACAATATGACCTTATCATATTCTTTAGGGTCTGATGAAATCTTTCTAAAGCACCTTGACTTTCAGGATGATAAGCAGATGACCGATATTGCTTGATACCTAATTCATGCATAACCTGTTGGAATATGCCTGACATGAAGTTTGATCCTTGATCAGACTGAACTGATTTTGGAAGGCCAACAAAAGTAAAGAACTTGACAAGAGCCTTAATAATTGACTTTGCCTTAATGTTTCTTAAAGGAATTGCTTCTGGGAAGCGAGTAGAAGCACACATAATTGTCAACAAATATTCAGAACCTGACTTGGTTTTTGGTAAAGGACCAACGCAGTCTATTATTATTCGACTGAAAGGTTCATCAAAAGCTGGAATGGGTTGTAACCTTGCTTTTGGAATAACTTGGTTAGGTTTCCCTACCATTTGACAAGTGTGGCAACTTTTACAATATTTGGAAACATCCGATTTAAGTCCAGGCCAAAAGAAATGAGTCATAATCTTGTGATAAGTCTTGTTTACACCTAAATGACCAGACATTGGACTTTAATGGGCTATACTAAGTATTTCATGGCGATATGACTTTGGAACAACAATTTGGTGATGAACAGCCCAATCGTCATCAGCTGGGACATCAAATGGTCGCCATTTTCTCATCAGAATACCATTCTTTTTATAGTAACAAACAGGATTCTGAGACATTTCTTTTTCGGGTAATGCCCTATCAATTAACTTTGAAATCTCAGGATCATTTTGCTGTTCCTGGATTAACTTTGACTTTGAATGCGTTTCATGACCTTGGTCATTTGACCTTGGAGATGACTGACAAAATTTTGACGAGTCTGTCTGAGTATCAGGCAGACTAAGATTAAAAGACTTTTTAATCTCGTCATTGAAATATTGACCAACAAAAGTATCAGTTAAGTCAATATCATTTGAATTTTTCAAGGAAGCTTTTTTAGCCATACCCCGAGTTACTGCACATGAAGGGTACAAATCAGGTATTTCCTGCAAAATAGGATCATCTGTTTGACCTACATTAGGTGTGTCAGTTACAAGAGGATTAACAACAACCTTATCTCCAGCTAAGTCATTGCCTAGCAATAAATGTACACCTTTAAATGGTAAAGAATGTTTAACACCAACAACCACAGAACCAGTAACCAAATCTGAGGACAAATTAACCTTATGAAGAGGAACATTAATAACACCACACTCTACACCCTGAATAAGGACACTAGTACCAGACGAAGTCTTCTCAGAAAAAGGCAGAACATCTGCTAAAATAAGAGATTGAGAAGCTCCTGTGTCTCTTAAAATTTTAATAGGGGTAGGTGGGCACATATCACCTGAAAGTGATACAAAACCATTTAACATGAACGGTTCAAAAATCTCCATACAGGAATCAGAATTTGGTTCTGCCTTAACAATTGAATTTAACTCAAAAGAAGGCTGTGATTTAGGCTGAAGGCTGGTGAGCCCTGTAGGTTTGGCTGCACTCAGTTCCTTCTTCCTTTTTAATCTAAAACATTCCGAAATAAGGTGACCTGGTTTTTTACAAAAAGTACAATGTACTCGAGATAAGGGATTTTGAACATTGGTTTCACCAGTAGACTTTGGTCTAGGTGAATTCGATTGACTAGACATGCTAGATGAATCACCAGACATAGATTTATTTTGGGGATGTGAGGAAGCAGGTTTTGCTTTATTAACGAAAGAATTTTTGTGTGTAAGGTAGTAATCATCAGCTAAACGAGCTGCTTCATGTATAGTTTCAACATTTTTTTCATCTAAATGTGACTTAATGTCAGATTGAATGCAATTTTTGAATTGTTCAATTAATATAAGTTGTCTAAGATTATCATAATTTTGGTCTATTTTCTTAGAATAGCACCACCTGTCAAATAAATTTTCTTCGTTTCTTGCAAATTCAACGTGAGTCTGGCCAGATTCTTTTCTACAACTTCTAAATTGTTGTCTGTATGCTTCTGGAACCAGCTCATAAACTTTGAGAATGAGTTCTTTTACAGTATCATAATCATTGCTTTGTTCTGTTCTAAGTTGCGAATAAATATTGCGAGCTTTTCCTACTAAGACACTTTGGAGAAGTAAGGTCCATTGCTCCTTTGGCCATTTCAAGTTATTTGCAACTTTTTCAAAATGTTCGAAATATGTATCAACTTCATTTTCTTGAAATTGAGGAACAAGCCTAAAATGTTTTGTTACATCAAAATGGTCATTATACATATCTCTGGGCTGATTTGCTCTATCTTGTATTTCTAATTCTTTTAATCGTAATTGAAATGCTCTTTCTTCTCTTTCCCTCTCTCTTTCTATTTCTCTCTCTTCTCTTTCTCGCTCTTCCTTTTCCCTTTCTCTCTCTCTTTCCCTTTCTTCCTTTTCCCTTTGAAATTGCCTTTCTCTTTCTTTTTCTTCAATTTCTCTTTGTGCTCTTTCTCTTTCAATTTCAATTTCTAATTGCTTTTCTTGAAATTTCCGCTCTTCTCTCTCTCTTTCTATTTCCAATTCCTTCTCCCTTTGTTGAAGTTTTAACAGTTCAAGATCTCTTGAGCTTGAAACTGATGGAACATCAACAATGAGAGACAGAGCCTTTTCATCAAAAATGTCCTCATCAACAAAATATTGAACCAAAATATTCTTAATTTCATGCTTTCGCAATGAGGACTTGACTTCTTTTAATTCATAATGCTTGGCAAGATTGAACAAATCAGGCTTTTTACCCAAATTCAATAACTCCACGGAAGGTTCGTGCGTAAATTTTTCTAAGTCAAAAGACATGGTAGCTTGTTGCTGTATTTGAATAAGAATGTAAGATTTCGATAAATAATAGTGAAAGTGCACTCTAGATTTATCAAAATTGAAATATGAAATTAATTTCTTAAATAATTTTGAACAGTAGATGTAAATAAAGAATTTGTTTGATTTGTTTTGTTTTGTTTGTTTGTCTGATATTCGTATCTCGAGACGAGCCCCCAAATTGTTACGTGCCAATGTAACACGAACAAAGAAGCCAGCAACAAACTTTACAATTAACAATATTTATTGACAATAATACCAGAATTATTGACAATATGAAATTAATACAAAAACAATTTACAATACCTTGAATGTTTAATCCTAAAGTTTTAATTTTAGATCCAATTTAATTAAGTTCCTGGTCCACAAATAATAAGTCCAATAATATCCGAATTTAAAATTAAACACGCTTTTAAACACACTTTTAAGATAACAAGAAATCCCCTTTTAGTTTAACACAGTACTACTAAATGAAACCATAAGTCTAAATCAAGTGAACCAAGAATGCTGTAGGAACCCCTTTATATAATACTATAGAACAATCTGGAATAGTATAGAACATAAGAATACTCTAGAGTCTGAATCACCTTCCAAAAGGCCTTTCTAGAAAGATCTACATAATTCTACATACATTTACGTAACAGAATCAAGAGATAAGAAAATTCCCAGTCTAAAAATAGACACGGTAAATACCATTAGGTTTATTTATAGCTTATACATAACAGGTGGAAAGAAGCTAGGAATTTTGTAATTAATTTGATGTGATTTAAAAGACTTTTTATTCTTGCGTTGTGAAATAAATGAATGAGTTTCAACACTAATAAGTCTGCTTCCTTGACAATGGTCATGTTTTAAGTCAGGATCTTGTGATGCCAGTAAAAAAGAACAATAAAACATAATAAAAACAAAATAAAACAATATATGAAAGGAGGAAACTGTTATAACCAAAATCGCTTAACGGAATTTTGAATTAGATTGAGAATAAGACTCATTTGTAGCAATGAAAGGCGTGAAACGTCTAATAATAAGCAGATGTATTCAGAAGATAGGATAGAGAAATTCACATCTCTGATTATGATCTATATTATACCTGATATGTTGTTAATGATTTTTACAATTCGACGATTGACGACCAAATTATCGTAACTACAGATTCAATAATCTGTAGTTACGTCACTTTGGTCCCTTAATTATGACTTCATCATGAAACACTTTCCCTAAATGAAATGTTTGTGTCGAATCATTATATAAAATCGTAACAAATGTACATAAATTATTATCTTATTATGAAATACATGTAGTTACAAAGGAATAAAACTTGAAAACCTTTTAGGGAAAAAACTGAATCGCATATTTTTAATTAATTTCAATTCTTAATAATCTTTTTTATCAAGGCTACAAAAATGTATTTCAGAAATTGTTAGAACGTAATTATTTCAAATTTTATTTCATCACTATAAAGGCAAGTGTTCTTCTGTCTTTATTCTTATTTTTATTATCTTTATAAGTATTATTATTTTTAAAAAAGTAGTAGTAGTAGTAGTAGTAGTAGTAGTAGTAGTAGTAGTAGTAGTCGTAGTAGTAGTAGTAGTAGTAGTAGTAGTAGTAGTAGTATTAAGTAGTTGTAGTAGTAGTAGTAGTAGTAGTAGTAGAATACTAGAGGTAGTCATCATCATCATCTTTATAATTATAATTATTATAAGTAGGAGTATAAGTAGTAGTAAAAGTCGAAGTAGTATTAGGATAAGTAGTATTAGTGGTAGTAGTAGTAAAAGTAGTAGTAGTAGTAGTAGTGAAAGGAACAGAAGTAGTAGAAGTAGAAGTAGTAGTAGACGAGGATGTAGTAGAAGTAGAAGAAGAGGTAGTAGTAGTAGAAGTAGTAGTATAAGTAGTAGAGGTAGAAGTAGTAGTAGTAGTAGAAGTAGTAGTAGTAGTAGAAGTAGAAGTAGTAATAGTAGTAGTAGTAGTAGTAGTAGTAGTAGTAGTAGTAGTAGTAGTAGTAGTAGTAGTAGTAGTAGTGGCAGTAGAAGTAGAAGTAGAAGTAGTAGTAGAAGTAGAAGTAGTAGTAGAAGTAGTAGTAGTAGAAGAAGCAGTAGTAGTAGAAGAAGAAAAACAGTATTAGAAGTAGTAGTAGTAGTCGTAGTAGAAGAAGAAGTAGTAGTAGTAGTAGAAGTTGAAATAAAATTAGTAGAAGAAGAAGAAGTAGTAGTACAAGAAGTAGGAGTAGAAGTAGAAAAAGCAGTTGTAGTAGTAGAAGTATTAGTAGTAGTTGTTGTTGTAGTAGTAGTAGTAGAAGTTGTAGCAGTAGTTGTAAGAGTAATAGAAGTGGTAGTAGTAGTTGTTGTAAGAGTAGTTGTAGTTGTAGTAGTAGTTGTAGTAGAAGTAGTAGTAGTTTAGTAGTACAGTTGAACTTGTATAAAGCGACAACTAATGGGACAAAAAAAAATTCGGTCGTTAAAGAGAATGACCGATTTATACACGATTTATTTACAAAAAAAAACATAGTTGTGATTGAATATGTATATTTTTGCGAAATTCTCATTAATCCTAACAACATAGGATTCATTTTCAATGATCTTTAGATTAACAGAGCATACTTTTTATGATATTTTGATTTAAAGAAGTATGTTATGAACATTGATAAAAAGGATGGTCTCTTTAAAGACGTGGGCGCTTGAGCAAAATTGACTGTCCTAGGAATGAGTAAGTAACTCTTTATTTTCGTCGAAAAATGACAAACACAAGAAAGAAGCTGCTATTCGTGTTTGAATTGTTGTTTCTTTGATTTGATTTGATTTTTTTTTCTATGCTTTTCATTTTATAGGCCTATCGAAAAAGATCAATTTCGACCTCCACTATCAAATGAAAACATATACATAATTCATTCAGGGAACGTATAAAGGGCCTTTAAGGGGCCAAATTCAAAATTTATGAGATATTTCAAGATGCTAACTAACAATGAGTGCAAAATCTATGAGACTTCTTAGATAAACTATAGTAGAGGTTAATTCGATTTGGTACTCGAGTAGAACTGAACCGAACTCGACCACGGTTCATATGCATTTAGGGGTGTTCGATTACGTCCATATCACCGAATGCGACACAATGTTCCGAACGTTTTGTTTGCCGCGCTTGTTTAATACGCCACGTACTTTTATTTCATCTGTTAAGCGATCTAATTTTAGATATCTGTTTTCAATTATTTGTCAAAAAAGTTTATATTCTTGGCACCGCGGCTTCAAAATATGAACACTTGGTTTAATTGAAGAATAAGATAATTTTTCATTTTGGAGCATTTCTAAGGAAATTGTTTTATACATCGTGTTTCATTAAAACGTAAGAAATTAAGACAATATGTCTCGAATTCATAAAGATAGGATGAATTCATATGTTGTTGTTAGACTTCAAGTTTCACACCATGAATTTTAGAAAAAAAGGGCAATATCTTTTAAATAGTTTAAAGCGCCCCCCCTTAAAAATGGTAAGATTAACATGATTATTTGTAACTGTGTTTTCTATACCACTTCGTCAAAATCCTGTTCACAATATCCAAACGATTTGTAACATCACCTATTTAAGACAAAACGTTATGCGATGCTTAAATTTCTATTTGCTATCTTGGACTTGGACTGACTAGGGTCGAAACTTTTCATATTTTTCTAATTTACCGAATCTAGAATGATCAATCTACCTCCCTGTAAAAGAATTAATGAAATGCAACTTCTAGTTGACCTATGCTGGACCCAATCTCTTTCAAATATTCATTTTACAGATTTCCCAGATGGTCCCTTTTAGCATGATGGGTCACATATATTTCACAAAACATTAATCAACATCCAAAAAAGGTCAAGCGGAAATGCTGTTTTGATACTAATCTAATCTCCATTTTACGTGCAGAAAACAGGCCCTTTGCCGAGAGCAAACGATGGACTTATCCACTACGGCTGGGGTTAAAAGTCATTTGTTAAATCGCCCGGACTTTTCCGTAAATGAAATTGCCTCGTAAGTAAATGTAATAACTTGAGGTCATTTCTAGATGATTCGGCTTCTGGTGGTACTTTGACTAATACGCTTGAAGAAAAACAAACTTCTTTTATGATTTTTCCAATCGACAATTGAGATCTTTTGGTCATACTATAATTTGCCTACTCACGATTTTCTGTCGCAAACTCGCAGCAGCAGAACTGCACCATCGTACATCGAATCCACGACTCAAGGATACAGGGCCAGACGGAGCTGCAGTTTAAAACATCGTGAAAGTGAGTTCCGATCACAATCATTCTAAATCATTCACTCAGCGCTCAATTCATTCATTTCAAACACTCAAATCGATCGAAAACGCTCCAAAGTCATTAGAAAACATTTCGAAATCGTTCGAGGCGAATAACATATAATTCAAATCGATCAAATTACTCTATGATTTTATTAGCTTGTGTGGATTTAATTGGTTCACGAAGACACTCAAACAGCAAAGTGCGTATATTTTACTAAAGGCAGGTAATAAATATTGCTAATTTTGCTCATCTCGAACATGTATTTGAATTGTGGATTGCTTATACGTAGGGTTAAAACACCGTGAAATTGACACTCATTCCGATCACAATCGTTCTAAATTATTAACTTAACGCCCCATTCATTCACTCAAAACACTCACTCAAATCAATCAAAAACGCTTCGAAATCATTAAAAAACGCACAAGATGCGTTCGAGATGTTCAACTTTTGATTCAAAGTGGTCAAAGTATTCTACGCTTTTATTGGCTGGTGTTAATCTTAAAGTTACTGATTGGTCCACGAAGACAAACGAACAGAAAAAAACGTATATTTTATTAAAGGGTGGGAATGAATATCGCTAATTTTGTTCATCTTCAACAAAATAAGCGATATTGGGTTACCTCCCTTTAATTTCACTCAAAACTCGCTTCACACACCAATTCAATTTTATTCCCAAGATCATTCCAAATGAATCGCCTTGTCAATTTCACGATATTGTTAACTGTAACAGGGGTTTAAAGGAGGGGGGCGTGTATGCAGCCTGTGGGTAATAACAAAACTTTGAATTAGTTTATACTAATTTATTTTAATTCGATTGCGACGATAGCAGAATTGCTATCGAACACTCAATCCTGATGCTTTTAAGTCCCTGGGAGAGAGGCAGAGGTTTAAACCTACTGCTACCCAATTTTACAGTTGGGTGAACTGGGACTGGCTATCAAGTGTTTAACCCATAAACACGCCCCAACGACAGTGGGGCTCGAACCACGGACCTCTAGGTCACGGATCGAGTGCATTTACCACTAGGCCACTTACCAGTCGATTTAAGTCCCTTGTCTCCAAAACAGTGTTTATTCAGCCCTTGTTAATATTAACTTGTATTAAAGAGGCTTGTAATAGAAATACAAAAAAAAAATATTTTTTGAAAATGCAAAGAAAAAATACTGAGGCCAGTCTGTCATGCATTTTGTACATAACGACAGATACGCTTCTGCTCCGTGACAAAAAATTAAAATACAATCGTCATTTTCTCTATATTGCTAATTCAAACTCAAAAGCCAATTCGTTGGAACACGTTGCCTTATTGTAATAAATCATTGTTAAAATGTAATGGAAGCCCAAGAAATAAATTAGAATTGCCACAAATAACAAAATACCCACGCACCCATTTGAAAACAGCCAACGAAAACTGTCTAAATGATAAATTGACGATACAGAATTGAAATAATGACATCTAACATATGGTGCTGTTTTATACAATTCATTTACATCTACTGTGAGATCTAGAATTTTCCCTTCGCAGTATTTATGGCGAATTTTTAGGGTCGAAAGTCTTCATTTAGTCCTGCACTTTTAAAATTGGGCAAGCACCCCTCAAAGTTACTGGTTCACTTTCAAAATATGAAGGTCCGTGCGTAATATTTACAAGTGTACACCTTATATTTTTTACGCGACTGTTAAGATAGAGGCGCATGTCAATATTTTGCACACGTGCATCCGTAATGATAGAATGTACGTTCATGATAAAGCGAGATCGAACCCTCAGCAGTATGATTAATGACATCGTGAAATTGACAATCACCTCAATCAAAAACTTTCTTAAACGCTCACTGAGCGCTCCATTCATTCATTCCAAACACTCACTCAAACCATTCAAAAACGTTCCAAAATCACTAAAAAATACTAGATCAGCAACTTAATTCGAAATAAAAATTGCTAGAAAAAACACATGATTTCAATGACATTGATTAATTTGGAAGCATAATATTGGTTTGGCAACACATAAAAAGCTATATATAGAACTTGAATGCATATTTTATAAAAGGGATGTAATTAATATCGCTATTTCATCCTGAACAAAATTAGCTATATCGGTTTACCTTCCTTTAATTTTCACTCAGATTTTACTCATCGCACTCATTCAATTTCATTCCGAAATCATTCCAAAATCATTTACTTTGTCGATTTCACTATGTTGTAACAGTCAGTGTAAAAACACTCAAACATTGCACCAATTTCAATCCTTCAGCTTTACAATCCGATATGATCTTTTTACGGGTCAAATGGGTTTTGATTACAATGCCCTAAAAGATAAAAACAATTGTCAATAATCTTATTTTACGGTGAGATAAAAGGTGTTCATTTACACAAATAGGGAAAATGATTGATATAAATAATCTAAACTGGACATTTCATTTTGCACAAACCTTGATAAGACACGGCCGACAATAAATGTAGAACAGATTTCATTGTTTTTATCCCCGAATGTTTAATTTGACAGTAATTGTTTGGGTTAGATTTCATCCCTGATATACATCATGTGAGTTTGTGCGTGACATTCAAATAATTTCACATGTGAGCAAAATATAGACTCTGATCAGCCTGTGAAGCCGCACAGGCTGATCAGAGTCTTTACTGTAAGATTTGTAGAAAAATGTCGAATAAGCGCTTAAGAGAGTCTCAAAATACCAATTTTATAGACATTTCTTTCTGAAAAAATCATTTATCGACGTCAAACATTGGCAAAAAGATGGGGAAAAAACAATTTTCTGTGAGCCTATTCAAAAGACAATCTCAACAGCGCATTTGCATCCTTGATAATTAATGCTTCAAAATCATTTGACTAGGTACGTTTACTTTGATTATTAGTAATGTTGAAAATGGCGATAACATTTGCCTTTGTGACCCGTCACACGAAAAGGGACAATCTGGGCAAAGTATCGATCCTAGTCAAACTGCACGGTCGGTGCAGACAGACTTGGCGCATAACGTTTTCACACTTTACTGATTGTCTGAATAGATAATGATCAATGTAATTTCCTATGAAAAAATAAAGGGACATCTGCCCTACGTCAGGATCACCAAACGGTGCAAACAGTTTTCCAATTATACCCTGCTTTGCACGCAATCGCACGTGCAAAGCGGGGTATCATTGGAAAACCGTTTTCACCGTTTAGTGATCCTAAATGTAGGGCTGATTTACCTATACCACAATCAACCATTTTTTTAAATATCTATTTTACGGAGTTGAAGGATGATCTCCTTTCGCTCAACGGGTCAGATATTTGTTTTTCAACTTGTGTTTGGTTTGTTACGTTTTGCAAAAAGTAAGAATGAATCTGGTTAAAACATTCACTTCAAAATAAGATTTTCACGTCATTTTTATTTAAATAATTATTCAAAACAATAAAAATGCAGAGAAAATCATTGTGTTTCCCAAAACAGCAACCTATTATAATTAACCAATTATTTAATCCGGGAAGTCTTTGTATCTGGTTGTTTGGGTTATCCAGGTTCAGTTTTATTGAAGCCTGTGTATTTCTAACAATTTTATATCTGCACAAAGCAACGACTCTGGACAGCCTGTACACCCACACAGCCACTTGCCAGAATTCTTGCTATGCCCTGCGTCGATAGATAAGGTCTTAACCCCCATCCCCACCCCACCTCACCCGAAGGTCAGCGAATATTTTTTTTGCAGTGTGAAGCTGTTTAGGCTGTCGAATTCTAGTGGTTCAAGCACATGTGAAATTGTTGGAAATGTCATGCACTGGCTCATTCTCAAATCTACTGAAGCCGCTCCGTATAGGATAAGAAATGTTTTGTTGATTGTGTTTAAACAGTTGCAAATGTGCTCGGTTTGGAAGTTAATTTTTGGACTAGCATTTACCAAATGAACCATATTTTATGTATCTTCATTTTACGATTCTTAGCCCAACTTTTCATGATTGTTAAAAATTCCCAGCATTGGATTATACATGCCACTGCGTTGAAATGAAAGTAAAACGTGCACAAATTTGAGTAGACTGGCTCCCGTCCCACTGATCTGAAGTATTGTGAAATGTGCAAAATTCAACTAGAGAAAGATAATTTCTTGTCAGCTTATATTCCTATGACTGGCTGATCAAGGGTGTCAGTTTTTGAGAATATGGGAGGTAATTGGACTTGATAATAGTAAAACATGAGTGGTGTACCTTATTTGTTTTTTAATGCAACACTTACTGACAGCCTGGGAGCCAGGCTAAAATCTGAGTGTTTTAATTTTGTTCCCTGAAGTAGATTTTTTTCTCTCGAAATTCAATAAACTCCACGTGTTTCAAAGAGTTATTTTATTTCTCCCATATCATACCAATAACAGTTCAATAATGTGACAAAATTGTAAATCATAACTTCATTCCTTCTAAATGACCGGTGGTATCCGATGTTCCCCGAATAACGAGTTTCCGTTGCGTGACAAACTTTCTTTATAAGACCGTGTCTTTTATTCCGGAAGCTTACTTTCTCTTTGAATTAAATCCGTTCATATTGATTTATAAACAATAACGCTTCATTATCGAAGAGAGCGGAAATATTGTTTGGAAAATTTCGGAAATGCTAAAAAGTCATATGAAATAAATTGAGTTCTTGATTACTTTTGATATATTATGATCTGCCTGTTCAGTTATAGGCCATTTTCTTCTTAAATACATTTTAGCCTTGACAACGTTCTAATTGATCTTTTTCTAAATAAAATATCTTCCGTCGATGACTAGAATATTTAAATCAAAGTTTTAATAAAGTCACAAATTAAACGTGATAAAATATACTCTACTTACACCCAAGATTCGAATTACATTTTATAACAACAGGGCATTTTTAGCGTTATAAGGTCTTACATGTAAATATAATAACTATTATTATTATTATATATACAAGACATAAAAGACATGTAAGACATAAAAAACGCCAAAAATGCCCTGTGTTAATAACATCGTAAAATTGACAAAGTGAATGATTTTTGAATGAAATTGAATGAGTGTGATGAGTGAGTTTTGAGTCAAATTAAAGGGAGGTAAATAAACATCTCTAATTTTGTTCAGGATGAACAAAATTAGCGATATTTACTACCTCCCTTTAAAAAATGCCTACAAGTTCAATAGAGCTTTCTATTTCTTCAAAAACTAAAAAGACGCTTTCAATTTCATTTCTATCGATGAAATCGTGATTTTTTTTAAGCTTTTTTTCATTTTGGATGTATTTATTTATCTCATCCTTTTCAGCATTTTTCGAGCGATTTTGAATGGTTTGAGTGTGTGTTTCAAATTATTTGGAGCGCTGAGCGTATTTTTTTTTTTTTTTTTTTTTTTTTTTTTTTTTGAACGGTTATGATAGGGATGATTGTCAATTTCACGGTGTTACTAACTGTATTCAACTTTTTTGTTGATTTGCAAAATTAAAACTTTAGCTGATGAAGACATGATAAATTTAATATTTTCTAAGATAATGGACGCAGTTTTCGTGTTCTGTTTGACTGTATATCAAACAATAGATTGTTATCACCATTACGTTTGAATTATTCCTCGGCAGTTTAGTAAAGATGTACCATTTAGAAGCTAATTGGAATTTATAGACGCTAAAATATTCTGTTACAGTTTTCTCTCTTTTACGCCAAAAAGTTTTTGAGATATAAGACTTTATGTGGTGCAATGTAAAATCAAATTTGGGATCAATTCGCGTGGCGGACGATTTAATGTTCACTATCATCCTAATACCAAGGGCGTAATTCCCATAACACAATTTACGCAAGTGCGTAAAAGAATATTCCTCTGTTGAAAAATATCGTCGATTAATGTTCATTCCGTCGAAACTACAACTTCTTCAAGCTGTAGTTACGATGTTTTGAATATTCACCATCGCTCAAATCATAAAAG
Source organism: Fragum whitleyi (assembly GCA_948146395.1). Taxonomy (NCBI): domain Eukaryota; kingdom Metazoa; phylum Mollusca; class Bivalvia; order Cardiida; family Cardiidae; genus Fragum; species Fragum whitleyi. Next base: position 5,728,567 of record OX411549.1, read on the forward strand.
AAAGGGGAGCGGATGGAGGGTATTCATGTTTGTCACAGTTCCTCTATCGTCTTTAGCCTGTATATTCTTTGGTTGTCGCCTTTTAAGTGCGTCTAAATTTCAAAGTCCTAGTTATGCCTTTGAATGCGTAAAGCAAAGTTTTGAACTCATGCCAATTTCGAGTGGCATTCATGAAAATATCATTTTTGTTGCTCAAAAATGAAAGATTTCTCTATCTTACATGAAAAAATATATATTATTGATTTATTTGATTCAAAGATAAATTTTCTTTTACCAAATTCTATCGCATTAGATTACATGACAGTGTGATAACGTAATCGGTATATACATGTATTTGGGCCTCGCAACTTCACCAAACAAGGCGAAATGAACGAAAGCATGGTTCGATCTTTATTCAAACAGTGCGTTTATCATTTTGGAAATTTCACCGATTTGACAGTGAAAATACCAAGTAATGGTTTTCCATGAAAGAACTATAATCCGCAGAGAGGACGAACTGGACGAAATAAGTAATTTTACATGAATATTATATCCCCCTATTCAAAACTTGTCCATGAATGTCAATCATTCAATTTCATTCAAAATAGTCCATCTTGTCAATTAAATGTACATGATGTTATTAAGTTTAACAGACCGGCTGAAATGTTCCAATAGTTAGCATTTTGATAAAAAAATCAGAAGAATAGGGGTAAAGGCGGTGAAATAGCTATCTCGTTGTTTTGTTTCTGAGAAGCATTTCTTTCTACTAAATCGAATCTAATCATAAACCAAGATCAAAACATTTCATTAAGATATGATGACGTGTGTGGATGGCAGAAAACGAGCGAGAATATCAGATTTATTAGATTCGGACACGAAAAGTTAGAAAGCTTTTAAATGGAGAGATCGGTCTAACGAAAAATAAGCCGTCATTTAGACGTGAATTATTTCATATTTTATGTATTGATTATGTACTATTTTCTGCCTGAAATTCGTACTGCTTGGAACGTGAATCATTCATAAGAAAAATGATTTCTATTTCATTATGTCTTGAAATCGTGTTTCATATATTTGGATTGTATGAAATGTATTTTTCATATCAAGGAAAAAACGTAAACAGAAAAAACTCGCAATATTGTGCATCATCGGGCTAACAGAAGCTCTATACGATGTGTCTTTATGTATTTTTTTTCTTATATATATATATATATACAAATTTTCATTTTTTTTAAAGAACTGTCTTTTCTTATGGTCGAACAAACAACAAACTATTTAAAAAAATCTATGACTACTGGGAGAGGTTCACGTGAGCAGAAGGAAGATACAATGTCTTATATAACAACCAAGATGACAAAAATCGGTTTATGAAACAGTCGCATGTGAATGGGGACCATAAAATCAGGAAGATAAATTTATTAGTAAGAGCTTTTTTTGATAAACAAACAACTTGGGACATTCTTTTCCGAAATCATGAAATGAGACAACGTTTAAGATTAATTTCACCCATAGCCTTCATAACAACACTATTAGCCAAACATTTAAAAGCAAGAACACTTTTTTCTGCATTTTATTAGCGTAAAAGGAATATGGCCCGTTTTCAGTGCTGTTCAATATATTTTAGTTAATTTGCAACAATTCTGAAAGAAAATGCACTAGATCATGAAAGTGATTAGCAAACGGGCTATATCAAGCCTCACAGTGAATCAACAAAGGTTTCCTTGTTGAGGACAGATATTGTGAGTGAATAGCTATTAATTCAGCGCTTAGTTAAGACTCTGATCTGACTGTGCGTCCGCGCACGCACAGTCTGATCAGAGTCTTAACTAAGCGCAGATATAATTTTTAGAAATGCCAAGCACAAGTTTATTCCATAATCATTGTCATAAAAAACAAGAGAATGCAATACATTTTGCAATAAAATCGCGGAAAATTATTAAGAGTAGTTTTAGTGATTTCTAATGGAATCATCGAAAGCTAAATCAAAGGTTTTAGATCTCTAATTACAATAAAAGTGAAGCATCTCTGCTAATATTTGTTCTTTTGTTGAAGAGAAATGAAGCCGAAATTCCGGTTTATCACGATAGGGTCAAATGAACTGTATTTTCTCATGCGATATTAATTCAAACGCAAAGTTAAAAGGGATTTATTTTGTAATACCACTTTCAATAGTATTTCGGTTGTTTCTCTATAACTGGTGCATCTTACCATGGTTTTCCGCTGTTTCTCACACATGCAGTTATCAATTATACAAATTAACTTAAATTCGATCGCAACAAAGGCTTTATAAAGCTAAAAGAGCTCTCGAACAATCAATCAAGATGTTTTCATGTTCTTGAGAGAGGGGAAGTTATTTCGACTGTCTGCTACCTACGATTTCTACCGGTTGGTTGCCAGTGGCTGGCTAATTAGTCTTTTACCATCCTTGTAATGGTGGGGCTGGAACCACGGATCTTCGGGTCATGAGTCGATCACTAATACTACTCGGCCATCGAAGCAGTCTCAAGAACGAACCGAGCATTCCTTTTGAGCCATCATATGCTCTACTTACTTAGGCTTGCTATTAAAATTCATTCGTCCACTGTGGTCCACAATTGACGCATCATATTGCTTTATTTCAGATGTCTAGCGAAAGTTGATCAACTCACATAGCCTTATTTGAAAGGTCTTACGAAAGTTGATCGAATCACAAAGCGTTATTTTGAATGCCTAACGAAAAATGATCGAATCGCATATAGCCTTATTTCAAATGTCTAACGAAAGTTGATCGAATCACACGGCCTTATTTTGAATATCTGACGAAAGTTGAAGAATCACATAGCCTTACTCAAATGTTTAACGAAAGTTTATCGAATCATATAGCCTTATTTTGAATGTCTAACGAAAGTTGATCGAATTCCATAGCCTAATTTCAAAGGTCTAACGAAAGTTTATCGAATCACATAACCGTATTTCAAATGTCTAACGAAAAAAGATCAACTCACATAGCCTTATTCTAAATGTCTAACGAAAGTTGATTGAATCACATAGCCTTATTTCAAAGGTCTAACGAAAAGTGATCGAATCACATATATCTTTTTTCAAATGTCTAACGAAAGTTGATCGAATCATTTAGCCTTATTTCAAATCTCTTTCGAAAGGTAATAGGCTATAAAATATTATATATAAGTCAAAGGTTATTTCTCTAAATTGTTCCGTAAAAACGCAAGATACAAAATAGAAAAAGAACCATTCATTTTGTCAAGATGAGTCTACGTTGTTTTTATTTCAAGATGGTCTCAATACATGTTTGAATTTCCATTTAGCCATTCCTTTTTTAACCCAGGATAACACGAAATCGGGTCGGAAGTTTATTTCCGTCGTGTTCCAACTCCATTCCAGATATTAACATGCGAACTAGAGTGGAAGGCTGTGGATTATTATCACTTCTACAGTTAAGAACATCGTGAGATTGACAACATGAGAGATATTGGAATGATTTTGGAATGAAGGTGAGTGTGTCGGGCGAGTTTTTGAGTGAAATTCAAGGGAGGTAATCCAATATCGCTAATTTTGTTCAAAATGAACAAAATTAGAGATTTATTACCTCCCTTTAATGAAATATGTATTCAAGTTCTATTAATAGCTTCCTATTTCTTCAAGAACCAATCAGACGCTTAAAATTTCAGCGAAATCGCGATTTTTTCTACTTATCTTTATTGTCAATGTAAACCGAAGGCGGAAGGGTGTGAGAGGGGTAACGTAGTCTGTATAACAAAGTCCGCTCTATAACACAGTCCGCTCACTGGGAGATTTCCGATGTTGAAAAAGAATAGTTATTCTACCTTAAAGCATCGTTTATCTTGAAATTCAATTTATAATTTACATTTGCTGAATTTAGTGATTTTTCAAATATGTAATAAAAATTAAAAAAAAAAAGTTGCTAAAAATGGTTACTTATTAAAGGGGTTTTTTTGTTGAAAATGCAATCAGAGATTTGCAGTAGTAGTTAATATTTGGGAAAACTTGATAGCTCGACATATCATAGCATTGTATTTGTGTAAATACATTGTATTTATAATGAATCCACGTTCGTTAATAACTTGGCATGTTACTTTCATTCATATAAAACGCGGGTGTGAATATTTTACAACTTGTTGTTTACACTAAGATTAAATATTTACAATATTTGTAAACAGACTAGATAAAACTTGTCCATTGAGTTTTGCCCATATGGTTGAAACGATTTGATGAACCCGTAAATTGTAATTAAGATTTGGAAAGAAAATCTTTTTTTATTTCATAGATGTATGAAAGTAAAATGCAATCACACTGTGCTCAAACAAGAGAGCCAGAATGGTCCTAAACCGCTCACCTGAATTTTATTGGTCCAGTGAATCTCACCCAAGAAACTTTCAGGCAAAGTTGCATTCACAGTGTCCAATAGTTGAAGAGGCAATGTTATTCAAAGAATTTACAGTGATAATAGACCCTGCCCTCACATTCATTACATAGGAGCCTCAAAAGCAGCCCCGCCCTGCCATGCCATCGGCCAAGTGGTTCAGGAGATGTCGTTCAAAGATTTCGGGCTGAAAATAAACCACGTCCTGCCACGCCGATGTATGGACAATCAGAATTTAGTGAACAATCTTTCAAGACCTTCACCCAGGGAACATTCTGGTAAAATTTCATTGAAATCGACCAAGAGATTTAGGAGGAAAAGAAGTTTTAAGAAAGTTGACGACGCACGACGGAGTCAGGCTGGTCCTAAAAGCTCCCCTTGAGAACGTTGTGCCAAGGTGAGCTAACATGTTGCAATTACGGTTAAAAACAGTGTGATATGATGGTCATCAACAACAAACTACATCTCTCGAAACTGCCGATTTTGTACACAGACGTTTTTGTCACTTGCGGAACTATTACGGGTCCATTATCTTAATGAAAGTTTTCCCCAGCAAATCCAGATGTCGGTGCTTAGCTTCTTTGTTCTAGCCCGTAGACTATAAATATGAATCATTGATGCGTAAGTGTCAGAGATTAGCTTTAGAGGCTTCGTTGTCGGTAAATTCTATTGCGAGACAGTCGACGGGTAGTTATTCAGTCTGGAACAAAACGCGTGAGTTATATTTCCTTATAGACAGTAGGAATTACCGTGAACGGAAGGTGATGCGACTGGTCGAGCTAAAGGAACCTCATGGTAAGTGCAATTTAAATGGCGGGCCCTTCGTCAGATAGCCCATCGTCAGCCCGATTAGCTTAGTTGGTAGAGCATCGCACTTCAAAACAATTTAAGTTCGATCGCGTGGTTTCGATTTCCGGGCTGGCACACTAACAAACTAACTGTCTTTCGGATGAGACTTTAAACCAAGGTCCCGTGAGACGGTGCTTTACACCGAGCACGTTAAAGAACCATGGCAGATCTCAGTTGTAGTTCCGTCATGTATCCTTGCATTATCCCCCTAACAACTATCTTCTTCTGGGGAGGGGGGGGGGGGCGTCGCTAATATGGGCATGTGCTACGGTAGCGACGATAAATAAACTGAAATACACAGACAGATAGCCCACAATGCTACATCAGACCATGGTTGGGCCTTTTTAGTTCTGGTAGATTTACCGATAGCGCCAATATCCTAAAGCCCGTGAGGGACAATACCCGTTTTTCATGGACACGCTGAAAATAACTTTTTTATTAACACACTTGAAGACATCTTTGAAACTTTATAAACTAATACGTTTTCTTTATGATAAAAAATAGATATTGCAGCATTGAAAGAAAACTATATTTTCTGTTCAATCCAAAAAGCACTTGGTCATCAGATATTTTTTTCTTCAAAATTTGTAAAAATCTGTTGTTAAGGTAGTATCTGAAGTTAATATTAACTACAAGCTCGGCCAATTTGAGAACTACATGTCCATGTCCCCTATACAAATCATTTGTCACAAAGGGATTCAAAATTTCCAAATGCAACATGTAGTTCAGATGTTACAATTTTATTTATAATAATTCTCTCATTCATTTGACTAACAAGTTTTGAAGCATTCTGGAATCTGAATAACATAACATATATGCACGTGAATATAACCACGTGACTATGTGATTTGGGTCACGAGAGTGACCATGTGATATACTGTACATACATTTTACAGGCTATTTATAGTAACAACAATCCATTTTCTTTCATTTATTATGTCTCCCATACCTAATTGAGGAGTCAACGCAAAACTACCATACGTGCCTAAATATATACAGACACTTACAAAAAGATTGGTGCTAATCCTTAATTATGAATAAACTTTATTCACTTATTTCAATACTAGTACATCAGTTTCCAACATTAGAGTATAAGTCTTGTAATACCATCTCTAACTGACCTCTGCAATACAAACCTGCTTTCTTTTACATATATTACACAGTAAATCAAATTTTAGAAACCATTTAATGTATTTCCATGCAGCAGACGCTTTAGAGAATTGTTGCAATTTTATTGTAAAATAAGATGCACCATTTAAACTGTATATATACTTTCAGATTATCAATCCATTCAAAAATACTTAGAACTAATTTTATTGTTTAATTGATTCAGTAAGGGCAAAAGTTGCCCACTTTTTAAGAAATCTTTTTTGTCAACAGCTTATAATACCAGCCAGTTGATGAAATTCACTGCCTTTCAAAGGTGCTCCCCTCTCACTTATCAAGTCACACATGAAAGGTAAAGAAAAGTCCATTCATGTAATTAGGCAGATTTAAAAAGTAATAAAATTCATATGCTTTGGATTTTTGTTACTATAAACTCCTTTACAACAGTTAACATCGAGTTTAACACAAAATACAAGTAACATTTAACAACTTTTTGACCAATTGATGAGGCAGTGCAATTTTTTATGTCATACCACACATTACCAGATTACAAAATTAAGATATGACAAGAATGAAATAAGTTGCAAACCAAATTCAAATTAACAAAATTTTTTTTTTCCTGTTCAGAAAACATTGTGGAAAGTGAAGAAAACTCTTGAGACACCTGATTTCTACATTATCCACAATGTTTATTCTTGAAGAAAATAAAGAAATAACAAATATGAAGGAATTAGATAAACACTACCAGTCAATCATTCAAAAACTAATTTGTTATGGTGGAAATAATTGTGTTTGCATTAAGAATGACAAAACAGTGAAAACAACTTGCAAAATATACTCCACTTTGCATGAGCACATGCATGCAAAGCGGGGTATAATTTGCAAACAGTTTGCACCATTTAGTCATCCTGAACACAGGGCTAAATTATGTCCTTTACCATATTTATTCTGGTAAAATTTTACTGAATGGCCAAAAAATTACTTATACTCATCTGCATTCTTTTCTCAATTTGGAATTTTCAAGAATTGTCAATTGATAACAAATTAACCCTTGCCATATTGATTCAGACACATCCATTTTTAGCAGGAGGTAAAGGCAAAGATCAGTCTGCACATATGTGCAGTCTGATCTTGGTCTTTACCACCTGATTGCCGTTTGAAACCATTAACATTTGAGATTGTAGATGTAGTTTCAAAATACATATGAACTCTAAAGCATATTGAAAGCTTTCAGCATTTTGATTTTAATACAATCAACTTATCAACTACCATGAATGGGATAGTGAAATACTATAATAAATAACATGTTTTCACTAACTCTTTCTCATGTTAAAATCCCATTCTAAAATATCACTTTTTTCTGTTTTTATCTATACTCAGTTCCAAAAGAAAACATGCAATTTTAAAATTCAAATATCTCAGAAGTTAAACCACTTGCCACAAAAGTTTGCATGACAAAACCCAAAACTATTGCCCATCAATACTTTGAGAAATTGATTTTGAGTGATTTGCTACAGTTGAACATCCTACAGTTGATGAAGAATTATTCTGGAATCACATTCTGTCCAATTCTTGTTCCCCACCTTGCAATAAATCCACATATGAATGCCAGTTGTACACCAGGCATTGTACATGTAGGAAGGGACAAGACTGGGATCTTTATTTATCTTGTGAATAGAAATAATGAACTGTTACTTCCAATCAAACTTTCCGTGAAATTTTCATATTTTTTGTGTTTTAGATGGTACACTTTCAATTTTCTTTAAAAAATAGAATCAGGTCAAAGAATAATCGAACATTTACGAGTATTTTAAATGATACTTTCTTGTTGGCAAATCATATCAAAAAGTTCCAACCTTAATTGGAAGGACATGTTCAATCCAATTATAGCTTTAAAAATTGAATATGTGAAAATCTCTCTTGAGTTGTTTTGGTAGGCTTAGTTAATAGAGTTTTTGCGGCATATTTATAAGCGACCTAAGTACGATGATTTTCGTCATTAGGATAGGTTCGATTATGAAGCTTACCTTCGGCTTTCAGTTAAACACTAGACGTTTTAAAAGTATGAATGTTTAATCGAATAGTTCAAATACGAGGATCCTCTAAATATTGAGTAGCATAAAAAAGTTTTTGGTTTAAAATGTTTAGAGTCGTATCTAATCAACCTGAGCTTGACCTTTATACGGAAGTTATCATACAATGTATATCACTAACTGAAAAATGTCATCTTTGGACTAGTGATAACTAATACGAATTGATTAATTTATTGAATGGAGTTTTACACCGCTTTCAACATTTTTTCAGTTATATCACGGAGCACCTAACAATGGATTCCTGGTATTTCTCTCACCAGTACAACCATCACATCCTTCCCTAGCCTCCAGCTGCTATCTCACATAGGTCTATGATTATCGACCCATTGGTGAGAGACAAATAGTCGGAAAGAATGAGTGCCTCCATCGGGGATCAAACCCGGGACCTTTGGATTGATAGTCTGACGCACTACTAACTGCACTATGATGGCAGCCCTGATAACTAATACAAAAGGCATTGTATTGTTTGATCTGACGTAACTGGCCAATAAGCATACAGAATTTTTATGTAGACACAGATGTAACGTCTATATGTAAACTCAAACCTTTGTTAGGGAGTCCCTTGTAAAACTCAGAAATGAAATACATTATAAAAGCAAGTATCTCTTACTATAGAAAAGGAATTTCAGAAGGGCAAAACTGAACAACATACATGTATGTCCAGATCATGTGTCCACAGTATTCACAACCTATGAAGGGTCACATCTAAAATATACAATTAATTTTCCATGCAAAAGTTCCTCCATCTATAAAAATATAAGGAAAATCAAAAGGTGAAAGTGCACACTTTCTTTTGGAACTCAGTATATCTATTTCTATTCATTTGTTTTCTGCACTGACACTATCCAAAGGTAGTTGTTTTATTATCCATATTTCTTGAACGATTATTACACTAAAGCTAGGTCTATCATTACATAATAGACTATTATAATCATAGCATAACAACCTCTATAGTGTAATATAGAAACTTTTCATACCAAAATAGGATCATGATAAAATAGCCCGAGACACTAATTGATATATTCAAAAGCATAAATAGGTATGGTAGTATTTTTGTATGCTGGATGCACACACTCTCAATAACATTCAAAACAAATACAATAACAGAAAACATTCAAAATACTTAAGGTATAGTCCGTTTGAATGCTATATGGACCAACATTTCGCCGAAAATCTCAGAATTACATTAAGGAAACGTATTTTTTTCTTGTCATATCATTTTTTCCATTTAATACCATGACGAATTTTGTTTTTTAGAATTTTTTAATGTAAATTAATGATTTTGTCCGTCGGTGTACATGTTAAATTTTAGCCGTTCATACCTCCTTGTGGTCGTGTTAACCGGAACAGCGAATTGTATACCCAAAAATAGCTCTGATTCGCATAGGGGCTGAGTCAAAAGTATAAGCTTTTAAGTGAGTCGTTTAAGTATAAAATCAAGTATCTTTATAAAATTAAGTTTGTCGAAGATTTTTACTTCCTCTGGATATCAAATCTAACATATTCTCTCTTTGTTCAAAAACCGTTTGACTAGATAATTGAAAATTGTTTTTATCTATTCTGAGATGAACCCCATATTAAGATAAATAGACCAATCAAAAAGCATTATTTGAGGAAGTCGTTGGGAATTTCACGAGGAAAACTTGATTAGAAGGCAAATAATAACGGTACGATTCACGTGATATTTAAGTTTAAGATCACATGGCCATCGATATGCTAATGAGCATGTCCAAATAAGGAATAATGGACACTTTTTCTGTCCATTGTTTAGTATAAAACCACGTGTTTTCACTATATGTTTACATTTAGTTACTATTTATAACAGGCTCCATCACCCCTCGTGTTTAAGAGCGAAAAATGTGAAAATATTAACATTAACTAGATAGACAAAATCATTATTTTGAAATCATTTTAGTTTCAAAAAATATTTTTTGGAATGGTATTAAGCTGAAATTAAGATTTTACCACATACAAATCCTTCATTCAAACGCAGTTTTATGTAATTGATGAAAAGGTTGGTCCATATAGAAGTCAAACGGACTATGTATACATTGTACATCTGTTCCAATTTCATTTTAAGTTCAACAGATTTACCCTTAAATAGCTAAAATCAATCAGTATTTTTTAACTTTGAAACAAGGTAAACTTTTAAATTAACATTTAAACAATAATAAGGTACAATTATGCTTGAAATATGGTAATATCTTAAGAATTCAGTGCGATACTATAATAAGAGCTGATGATATAACCCTTCTTAACATTATAGCCAGTAGTCATATATTTCATGTTATTATTCACTAGGTAAGGGGGTGGCTTAGTCCCGACATAATTTGGCGAGTTTACTTTTCAATATTTTAGGTTCTTTCAAAACATAGTAGGGAATTACTGCTCCCGCATATGAATAACTGTATCCTAAAATCAAAACAATTAACATGCTGAGAGAAAGTGAATACAGTTCATCATTTGGTTACCAAATCCTCGTAACTTCAGCTTGGTTACAAACATACAATTTAAAGTTTCATATTATTTGTGCTGACTATGTATAGAAGTAAGCAATTATAGATAAAAGCTGATTTATCTTAACCTTAAACGCAACCAATTTTTACTTAGTCTCTGCCCTGTCAGGCCAAAAATCATGGACTATACATTCAACTGTTTTCTTTATTTCATTTGCAAACTAAATATGATAAATTCAGCTTGAAAAAAACTGTAGGTACCTCATAGTTGTAGCCTGCCAACAATATTCAATAACAAGAGTTGTCAGAGGACAGCAAAGTTAGACTATTCCTAGTACTGGATAGTAAAAGCAATTCAATATTGACATTGGAAATTTTCAATCAATTCGATATCACAGTAATAAATCTTTGTCTAAAGGCTGATAGTAGGTCACAGAAGCATGTGAAAAGTTTCCAAGCAAAAGCTTTAGTAGAAACAGAGATTTTCTTGTATACAGTGGTTGCACATCAAAACTTAACCGAAAAATTCTAAGTCTGAAAAGGGTTGCATTCAATATCAGAGAAACGATTCTTTGTCTAGAATCTGATATATTTAGTCACACAAGCATGTGAAAAGATTCTGAGCAATAGCTTTAGTAGAAACAGAGATAATACATGTACAAATATACATCATTTACACATAAAAACTTAACCAAGATTTTGGAGTCTTAAAGTGTTAAAATTCACAAAAATTCAATATCAGAGTAATGTGTCTAAAGGCTGATAGTCTGGTCATAGAAGCATATGAAAAGTTTCCAAGCAATAGTTTAGTAGAACCGGTTAATATAACCTGTTTACAACAGTTGCACGTAAAAACTACAGCAAGAATTTCCAAGTCTGAAAAGGATTAGAATTCCACTACATTCAATATAAGTCTAAGTATTAGTATAAACAAAGATATTTCAAATATAAATCAGTTGCACATAAAAACTTAACCAAGATTTTGGATTTGAGAGTCTGAAAAGGGTTAATATTCCACTAAATTCAATATCAGCGTAATGAATCTTTGTCTAGATGCTGATATTGTGGCCGCAGGAGTATGTGCAAAGTTTCAAAGCAATAGCTTTAGTAGAAATAGAAAAATTACAGAAATACATCAATTACACAAGCAGCTTAACAGAGGATTTTAAGCCTGAAAACAGTTAAAATTCCTATAAATTCAATATCAGAGAAATGAATCTTTGTCTAGAGGCTGGTATTATGGTCACAAAAGCATGTGCAAACTTTCAAAGCAAAACCATTCGTAGAAACAGTTGCACGTAAAACATTTACTAAAGCATTACGTCAATGCCAACGCTGACACCAACACCCAGGTGACCAGAATAGCCCCCCAGTGTACGAATAGTTGAGCTAAAAAGATATCAATGTAAAATTGGATGTGCCTGAGGAGGCCATTTATCTTTTTCCAATATTTTTTTCAAAGAATTCCAAACAGGTTCAATTTTTGCATTACAAATTAAGTGATAATGTTTGGGACACTTGCTAGCCAATACACAGAAAACATGACAGTTTATAACACAAATTTCACATAACAATAAGCCCAAAAACACAAAAGCTAAAAGTTAGTTTGAGGTAATAAACAATGGATTTTGATTATTTTTGTATTGCTTTCCATGAGATTTATTTTTACATTTTTTATCCTTCACAAGCCTTCAATCTGTTTTAAATATGTCTCAAATAATCATTTAGAAGAGTTTAAGATATATCTCTGAAAAAATGATTAAACACAGTTATTAAACCTTGTGTGCTGGAAATTTAAGATTTCTGTAATTTCTGCCTTCTCTTCTCCAAATTAAACAATTTGATGCAAGAAGCTCAGTCTAACATTGTCATTGATCTTGGACAAATCGAGAATTGTGTTCCTAATTTTAGACTGATTTTCTATTAGACTATTTTCTTAAGCACAAATCACGTGGATGTGATAGAAATTTTTATGAATACAAAAATTTCAATGCCTATTGAGCTTGTAATATGCAGTGTCATTTGACAAATATGAAAACATGTGAAATTTATATCCAGAACTGAGGATAAAAAGGGAGTTAAGAGTTTGATGAGAGTTCAGAGCAAAAATTACTATATGAGCCTTTAAAAATTTGACCCGTCAAACAAAAAGGGTCCATCTTGGAACTCTGTAAAACAAACATTTGAACAAGAGCACCGCCTACGGGTGCCTACGCTTGGCTGTTGAGTGCTGGATGGTGGGAAAAAATCTAAGTCGAAGAAGGGGCATAATTTGTTCAAAATGCATCTAGTTATCCCCCTTGATAGTATAGGTTGCACTTTTGATGGTGAACATGTGTGCCATGCCAAGTTCCAAGTGAATGCCTTCATTAGAACCAGAGATATAACAAAATGTCAAAGTTTTCGCATGACGACGACAACGACGATGACACAGAGGCTATAGCAATAACTCAGGTTTTCTCCGAAAACAGCCAAGCTAAAAAGGGAATGGTTTTAGAACATGTCAATCCGAGGTCGCATTCTAAATATTCTTTCACAGGAAGGTAGATTGATTATTCCAAAGTAAAATGGGAAAAGTGTCAACCCTATAGTCAGTCTACATAGTCAGTGCAGTCTGCCTTAGGTTGCCTTTTACAAACCACCCAGATAATAACTTTTTGCTTGACAGGTGACAAAAATGAACATTTAGAATCCTGCGGCACTTCCCTCTCCAATGCATTTAGTATTGAAAGCCACTGTTTTAACATTTTCTCTTCTTTTCCTACTAATAAGAGGATGGACAATTGAAAAAATATCTTTGTATCTACACATTGAAAGAAACTAATTTTACGTACCAACTGTCCTCAACCGAAACATGACTGAAAAATATCCTACATGAGCCAGTGTTGAACCCACGCGGACAACAATATTCAAATAATTGGTTTACCAGTCCAATTGGACTTGTAACCAAAAAATCTTATATATGACTTGTCCCTCTGGGTTTGACACCGGCCATCGGATATTTTTCAGCTATGCTTCGGTTTAGGACAGTAAGTACATAACACTAAGTATAGTTATGCACTCATCACTGAAAATAGGAATAATTCCAATTAGAAAGTTATACCATATTTGGATCTGTCAACAATTTGGTTCTTTGGTCCAGACATGAGGGGAGAGACAATTTCTAATATCTTCATTTCCCAATGAAACCTTATGTTATGGGTACTTATTTGAATCGTCTCAATAAGACATCTCAAATGTGTACCAACAACATGGGGTTTAAGTTAGAAATAATGAAATATTTAAATTTGAGAAAACAAAATACCCCCTCTTCCTCTGGCCCTATAGTTGTTCCACTGAGGGTTGACACAAGGGGCACATTTTACTAAACTTCTTACTAAAAAGTCTATTGTAAGTTAAAATCACAAATTGTACCCCGTGTTTTCATTCATTGTTGGATTCTGTTTTGCAATATCTCATTGGAATAATTAACTTTAGAAGACGATTCTAATGAGATGATGCATGGCAGATTTCCATATTTAGTAAAAACTGTAGAAGCAACTTTAATTTTTGACTGACACAAAAATTGATCGTAAGATGTTTAGTAAAACAGGCCCAAGGTCAACACTAACTGTTTTGCAATGAGGCCTGTCAACAAACCCTTTTTGTATAATAGAGATCCCTCCAGATAATCAAGTATCCCTTCTTTATTATACAGTTAGAATTTGAAAGACAGAGCAACGAAATGCAAAGGTTAATAATTTCATTGTTTTTTGGTTGTTGTTTTTTTCAAGTCAATGATTCAACTTCAATTTGTTCCTTACAAGCATAAGGGACAAAGTGGAGTTAGATCCTTCACATGAAAAGGTTGGATTCTGCTTGAAAGAACTTCTGAATTTCATAAATATGGGGTTCTGACGGAATGGCTTGCTCTGAAAAAAAGCTGATCCTCATATTTTGGATCCCGTGGGATCCTGGGCCATTGTCAGTTTTAAACCTTAAAGACAATGAATTGTTTATTCCCTGGATTGATAAAACAGGATGTATCCTGTCTCGCTGTTCTTCTGAACATCTGCTGATAAGCCATAAAAGTCCTCCATTGCACTTGCCTCTATTTTCTGTAATAGATAAATAAAAAAAAATAACATAAATGTCTTGTCTAGTCTCCCAAGACAAATAAGTACATTGTTATATTAAACACCGTTAGAGGTTAATGCAAAATGATAGTAAGTGAAGGTACTCACATGTGGTTTTCCAATTACCCCTCAATGATTTGTAATAACTGGTCAGCTAGTCTAGATTCTCATTTCAAGACAAGATTTCAAATCAAATTTTAAAAGCTTAGAATGTATGTAGAAACCATACTATATGGGAGAAAAATATTGTGGGGATAAAAAAGAAATTTTTAATCTATTTTGTCTCTGTCAAAAATAATGTTTCAAGTATTTGATTTTCCTTTTCCACAATAATTTCTCTAATATAAAATCACATCACCATTTCAAGTTGATGAAATTTTCAAAATCTTTGTCTGCTTGGGTAGAAAAGAAAATTTCAAATTATAGAAGTCACAATAATTTTATCAATTTCCACTATGTTTCATCAAGTTTTTGTTTCGAGGAGCATACAAAAGTAGAGTTGTTAAGAAAAACATCCTTTGTACATTAAGGTACATTTAATTGCAAATTGATTGTGAATTGCTATAAGCAGAATTGCAATAACTGGGGCCCATACTACCACCATAGACAATTTCATCATCTGAAAGGATCCAGATAAGCTTGCTTATGTATGAACAACAACAGATGGATATTTAAAACAGTGAAATAACAATTTTAAGGATTGCAATTAATTGGAGTCCAAAATACCTTTACTGACAATATCATCATCAAAGGTGATCAAGATATTTCAATTTAAGATGCTACCAATATATACAACTTCAGACATATGCAATAAAGCAGTAAATTGCTAATGAACAGATTGCAATTAAGTGGGGTCCATTTTACTTACATCGACAATATCATCATCAAAAAGGATCCAGATATCTTCACTCTTCACAATACTTATATAATGGCCTCTATTTAAACTGCTACCAATATGGACAACTACAGCTACCAGATCATACATTCTGTCAGGATTGTAGGCATCATCTGACTGTAAAAGAAATATGTGACCCGTAATACTTACAGGGACCACCAGGGAAGTATGTAAAGTATCTACCCTGGTCAGGCTGCATGATTTGCGCAGACTGACCATAGTCCAAACTTTTGGAAATATTGAATTTTCTTGACCTAGAATAATTATTCAATATTCTCATGTAATTTTGACTGAAGTTTGCCTTCTGGTTGACCTATGCTTGATCCAATCGTTTTTCTTAATATTCATTTAACGTAGTTCCCAGGTAGTCCCTTTTTGTGTGCATTAAAAGATGTCAACAAGGATTATTTAATGTCCAAACGTTTTTGGGTTTTTTTCAGAATTAGAAAGATGTATCTGTAAACAAGATTTTATTGTCCTCAACAAGAAAGATAAATTTTTTTCACATGAATATCAATCAATTATTCTATTTCTCTAGTAAAAAGAGAATAGATGTGATTTTTCAAGTTAACATTTTCTAAAGTGCAGGGTTTTTTGGAGTTTGGTTAAACCTTCACATTATGTTCACTTCTTAACACTTAATTTTGAAATTATTTAATAACATTAAAACCATAAACTCCACTGTGGGCATGGTCGATGGATAAAACACTGGTCTCTTGATTAAAATGCACTAAGTTTGATCCCAAGGGGCAGCGTTCACTTTTGGTTCTTTCATCAAACTACACTTTCTGTAAGAGCACTGGTGAATTCTTCAGGAAGCCAAATAAAGATAAACTGCAAAGTGGTAAAGGTGTTTGTCTTAGAACCTGGTGGTCTATGTTTAGAGGCATCACTAACAAGCCACTATCAAGCAAGGTATCTGTAAAATTGGGTAGCAGTGGATTTAATTAAGCCTTGCTCTCAAGGATAGGGTAAAATTTGGATTGAGTGTTTTAAGTGTTGGACACTTAGTAACAAAAAGAGTGTGTACTTACAGTATTAAATAGACGTAATTCTAAAGGAAAAACAACTCTATAGGACAGTTTGGTGAATCGTTTCAGCTGTTCTGTATATTTGAAACGTTTGAGATGCAGCGCTAAAATTTGTGGCAGTTTTTTCACTCGCATTCTGAAAATACATTTTTTTCATAAACCGGTTTGCTCCCAAGTCCTTTGGACAGACAGCCTTGAGCAAACATTGCAGATCCTGATTAAACTACTCTTGAAGGTAGTGGAACAATAATAGCTTCGAAACATTTCGGATCTTTTTACACTGTTGACCAAGGTTTCCTAATGTAAATTATTACGAAACCTTGGTAAACACAGTTAAAGGTTCATTACTTCCGAACGTTATGATTTAAAGTTCATTACTTCTGAAACATTGCTGAACTATTATGGGATGACTACCTTAAGAAGCAGTTTGATGTAGATCATCATTGTTTGCCTTTCACTAAGTCACATTTTGATGCATTTACAGTTTTCAATTCCACTCTCTAAGAATAATAGGAAATAATTTTCTGTCTTTGGTATATCCAAAATCTTAGGGAATTAAAGGTTGATCAACCTTTATGAGCTAAAGATTAAGCTCCAGATTCAATGACAAATCAAATTATTGACTGCTTCTATGGCTAAGTGCTAAATGCACTCAAACTGTAACCTGGAGGTCCGTGGTTCGATCCTCACAGCCGCCAGGGTGTGTTTATGGGCAAACTGCTTTATAGCCAGCCCAAGTTCACCCAGCTGAAAAAATGCAAGGCAGTAGTTTTAAACCAGTGCCTCTCTCTCAGGAATTTGAAAACATCAGGATTGAGTGTTCGAGAGCAACTCCATAGGCTTACAATTTCATTGCAAACAAAATAAAATAAATTAGATGAACTTAATCATTTATTAAGATTTGAACATAGATACCTTCCCTCCCTAATTATATGTCAAACAGCTATGACTTAAAACATTGGTCACATGAATTGCGACAAAAAAGTCAATCATCTCATCATTAAAGAAGAGGACCAAGATGGTCCTAGATCGCTCACCTGAGTCTCTTTGACCCCTGAGAAATCACATCAATTAAATAGGCAGATGTCATAAAGGAGATAATTTCAATACAAAACCAAGTTTCATGAAGTTTGGGCCAAAATCGTGGCCTCTAGACTTATAACAAAACAAAATATCATTAATGCTCCTTTTCCCATGACATGGCATGGATCTTTCCTATTTTCGATAGGGTTCATCCTTGTGACCTGACCATCATTCTGACAAAGTTTCATGAAGATTGGGCAATAGATGTGGCCTCTAGAGTGTAAACAAGAAAATTGTCATTAAGGCCCCTTTTCCCATGATATGGCACAGATCCTTCCCATTTTCAATAGGGCCCATCCTTGTGACTTGGCCAACATTCTGACCAAGTTTCATTAAGATTGGGCCATATTTGTTGCCTCTAGAGCATAAACAAGAAAATGTTCATTAAGGCCCTTTTTCCTGTGGTATGGCATAGATCCTTCCCATTTTCAATAGGGATCATCTTTGTGACCTGACCAACATTCTGACCAAGTTTCATTAAGATTGGATCATATTTGTGGCCCCGAGAGTGTAAACACTTAAATTTTTGACGTCGGATGACAGACGACGCACGACAGACGACAGACAACAGATGACGGACATTCAATGATCACAAAAGCTCACCTTGAGCACAATGTGCTCAGGTGAGCTAATAAAAAAAATACACTTTTCAATAGGTCTAGATTTGCTCAGATCTCTAATTTTGATTGATTTACAGGATTATAATTTTCAAAGTTATAACTTTAAAGACAATGTTTCTGAGGGCATAAATGCCTTTTTATGTTTTCATTAAGTCATAAATGCCTAAGACAAGCAATAAACTTTTCATGTTTACAAAGATGAAGTATAAATGAGCCCGTGCGTAAGATTTCCAACAATTTCAAATACATGTTTCTGCAAAGCAAAGACTCGGACCAGCCTGTGCATTCACACAGTCTGACCAGAGTCTTAACTTTGCCCTAAGTAGATAGATAAGGTCTGAAAGTGTCTGTCAACCATCAGATAACTTTATATTAACAGTTTGTGGCTTTCTACACTACTCAATGTTCATCCCTCACAAACATTTCAAATTGTTGGAAAAGTCAAGCACAGGCTCAAATTTTTTTGTTGCTGCCCATTGAAAATAAGAAATGTTTTTGTTAACAAACTGATTCCATATACAAAGATAAAGTGAATATTCTCACCTTTTTTGAGCTTCTTGTTTACTACAGCACACCTCACAGTAATATTTATGTTCCGCACACAGCGTCTCTGTACAGCTAAACCCTCGTAGACAGTGTGTGATAGACGTATTCTGTTCTACGTCAACAGACAGGTCCAGAAAGTCCTCATCCTTACTACTGACCTAGAAAACAGAGGAAACTTTGGTACAGAGATAGAGAGGTAAATCCCACAGGCAATTGTTTCATATTCCAAATGTTATCATATAGATTGCAAGTCTTATATCATTTTTTGTTTAACTCAAGGATGATATGTTTGAGGTTTGAAAGATTTTATGTCCATCATGGTCCTTACTCAAACCAGAGCCCTAGATTATAAAACTTTTCTCATTCTCATTCAACTCAAAATTTTCTCAAATTTCAACTGGATATCAAGCCATAATTCTGCTGTGATAATAATATGTTTGTAATATTAATGTACGAACATAAAAGATAGTATCAATAAGTTGTTATAAATAACAACTTATCAATATTATTTTATGTTCATAAATTTAATTGCATTCTAAGTTTGAGAAATTCTCAGTTGAACACGAAAAAAAGTTTTATAACCTCAGGCCTAGATATTATAATGCACAAAGAGACAGACAGGCAATGGATTCTGATCGCTGCTACCCACTTTTACAGCTGGGTGGACTGGTACTCTGTCTGATTAAAGTGTTCTGCCCAAATACACTACCCGCCCCCATTGGGGATCAAATCCAAATTCAGAAGGATAAGGTTATAGAATTTCTTTTTGATATGAATATACTACTCAAAATTTGCTAAGAATCACTTTTTTCTAGTTGAATATTTTTTTTATCATGATCAATTTTCTGTTCTGAGATTTTCTGTGTTTTAAGTATTCAGATCTTTTAAAAGAATGATTGTCTAGATGTTGCTTTAAGAGAAAGACTTGCCCAAAGGACTTAGGGGTCAAAAATCAACGATTTGATGTTATCATAAAAATGAAAAAAATTGCTTTGTCCAAAAATTTCTGTACACTTCAGCGTGTGTGATGTCCCCAGGCTTCCATAATGACCTGATTATGGCCTGCCAATGCTTGTGCATACTACTTATAAGCCTCCTGATCTTATATTGTGGAATTTGATCCTATTCTTCAAGAAGAGCCTGATGAGCTCCTTTACCAATGACAGGTGCACCAGACGTGATGAAACAGCTGTCTGTAACATGTCCCAAGCATGCTCTATAGGATTAAGATCCAGGAATCTAGCTGGCCATTCCATATGGACAATTGTGGCTTGCTCAAGATATTGACTGGTGATGTTGGCTTGTCCATTAGAATGAAATAAACATCCAATATCTCATTTATGTACCTTAGAGTTGTTAATGTGCTGTTTTCAATGTCGTGGAGAACTGTTTTCCCCTAATCACTAATTCCAGCCCAAAACCATGACTGTGCCCCTGCCAAATCAATCATGTTCTGCCACACACTCTGGAGTAAAACGCTCATTTGGCATCCTTCAGACCCTCTGAAGTCTATCAGTAAGGTCCATACAAAACCTTGACTCGTCCGTAAAATGGAAAGGGGCCCAGTCATTTCAGGTTCAGGTCTAGTTCACATGACCCTGTGCCCATGCTGAACACATTTGTAAGTGAAATCCGGTTAATGGAATACAGGTCTTCGTGACCTCAGGACCGCATCATGAAACCATTTTCTGATGGTTTGGGTACTCACTTGCACACAGGTAGCTTTCTTGAAGTCATTACTTAACATTGATGCATTGTCAAATTGATGACGCCGCACTTGAACCACCAAAAAATAGTCTTGAACCTCATAAGTTAAACATTCTCAACCCCCTGCATGTATTTGCCTAACATTACCAGTCGTTATAAATTGATTCGGGAAACAACGCTCTGGGACACTCCAAGGGCATCAGCAACATGCCTTTAAGAAAACCAAGAAATAAGCGTGCCATTGCCCTTATTCATCTCATCTTGACAAAGATGTCACATGAAATGCATGCCCGCCATACTAAAACTGAATGTGAAGGTTGTGATAACTTTGTTAAAAGATTGAAAAATGTACCAACATGCTTGAAGATACAAGGATGAATAAAACATTTGAATGAGATATGCCTTTTCATGAGCTCCTTGTGCAAAGTATACATGCAGAATCTACACTTTGCAGCAAAATATCCTTAAAAGAAAAAGTGATCCTTAGCAAATTTTGAGTAGTATAGTTGAGAACTACAGGCACATGCTCTGTGGTTTTCATTGGAATCTCCTTAACAAGAAATTGTAAATGAGTACCCACAAGTTAGAGGCCAATTGAGAAATATCCAATCAGAACAATGTCATTAATAGGTATCTAAATGACTAATTTGTTTCACATATCATCACAAATTTCCACATTGAAACAAACCTTAAGTATTCAGTAACAAGAAGAATTTGTGAGGCATAAATGTCCCAACCACTGCCATTCTTCAAATACAGTAGGTTGATTCAATACTGTAATCTAATCAAACCTAATTCAGTGATCTTGCACCCCAAATACAAAAAAGATGCCATCAAAATTGAGAATGTTCAAAGAAAGGCAACCAAATTGGTGAAAAGTTTGAAAAATTACTCTTATCCAGAGAGACTGAAAAAGCTCGGCCTTCCATCACTTGAGTACAGAAGATCTCGGGCTGACTTAATCCAAACCTACAAGCTATTGAATAAAATTGACTTAACATCTACCAAAATTATTGAGTTAGCACAAAACCCACAGAATACTCGTGGAAATAATAAGAAATTGGCCAAAAACAGATGTTAAACCAATATCAGATAGTATTGTTTTAGTAACAGAATTGTTAACCAATGGAATAAACTACCCAGCTTAATAGTAGAGGCTCCCAGTCTAAATGCCTTCAAATCTAGACTCAATAATGTATGGAAAACACCTATCAAATTCAATCCACTATGTTACAAATAATTGGTAACACTTCATTTCTACTTAATGTATATAATGTATATATTGAAATTATGATTTTTTAATAAATAATATAACTCCTTTAAATAACATAACATAACT
Organism: Fragum whitleyi; assembly: GCA_948146395.1. NCBI lineage: Eukaryota > Metazoa > Mollusca > Bivalvia > Cardiida > Cardiidae > Fragum > Fragum whitleyi. The sequence continues at coordinate 5,750,765 of OX411549.1, forward strand.
ACCCTTAGGGTTCTGTAATAGGTTGTAAGGCAACCTGTCCACAGACAATCACTAACTACACTTTTTTCAATTGAGAAAATACTCTTGTCCACGAACAACTAGTAGTGTAAATCTTCTTGTTGGTACAACTTCAAGGACAGATAAGGCAGGTTATTTCAGAACCATGATCACATAAATAGGTAGACATGTCCTCACAATTAAATTTTCTAGAAATGCTCATGTACTAGACTAGTTATGCTTCTTTTAATCTATTATAACAATGTTTTATCAATAATTCATAAATTCAAGAACAAATATCCATAAAAAAAAGCTGCTATATATATAAGACAATAATATGTCATATCAAAGTAAATTTGGGGCACCACAATCCCTACAAATACGTTGCAGAAGATAATTCTAACAAAGAAATAGAGGAATACAACCTCAATATCAAACTACGAAACAAACCAAAAGGGCCAAAAGAAGCTGAACACTTATGCCAATGACATCAAGACCTCTACAACTACGTGAACTTATTCAATACTGTAATCAGAAGCAATACTTAAGTTAATATGAAGTCTAAAAATTTCCTAATATTTGACTTTGAAAAAAATGACCTTAACAGATGACCTTGAAAGTGGTACAAACAGATAATTCTTCTAATGGGAGTTTTATGCCGCTTTCAACATTTTTTCAGTTATATTGCGGCGGCTGGAGCACCTAACAATAGTTTCCTGGTATTTCTCTCAGCAGTACAACCACCACATCCTTTCCTAGCCTCCAGCTGCTATCTCACATAGGTCTACGATTATCAACCCATTGGTGAGAGACAAATAGTTGGAAAGAATGAGTGCCGCTGTAGGGGATCGAACCCGTAACCTCTGGATTGATAGTCCGACGCGCTAACAACTGCGCTATGACGGCCGCTTACAAACAGATAAGTCTTGTCACAAGCAATACTCATGTTGCATATAAAGGCTCTTTCATTACCAATCAAAAGTTATGGGCAATGCTTAAGGTTTTTCTGGGAGGGGGACAAATAGACAGGTTAAAAATAATGCCCCCCCCCCAATTTATTTATGCAGGAGCATAAAAAGAAAGTGGAAAATGAAATTACTTGTTGCATTGAATTAAAGTTTCTTATCGTTATCACCCAACTTATGCTATTGAAATTAAAATTTGTTTCAAACAAGTTGCCCATTTTTGACACAATTCAAGTTGTTTTGCTCAAGTTTGTCAAAAAATTATTTCATAGAAAGCAGATAGTGTGTGCCAATATCAGACTATGTACTAGGTGATCTTAAAAGTAATCTCTCTACTCACTGTCTAATATTTTCCCTATTTAATACAATTTTCCTCAATATTACTTACAGTTTCACAATTCAAACAGCGAGTTTCATTGGTAAATGTACCCTGGAATAATTCCTCAACCCACGTAGGTTCAGGTTTACTCTGTGTATTACTGTCACCATTTTTACCCTTGGCTCCCTGTTTCTCAGCTGAATATAGAAAATAATTCATCAATATTACTATATAGGTACTTACAATAGTGTTGCACTGTCTCCTCAAATTATACTATGACTCATTTTGATCATATACAAATTTAAATTGTGACAGCCTAACTTCAAACTGATTAAAGAACCTCAGAGAAAATACTTCAAAATTCTAATGAAACCTAGCAAAAACATTACAAACAAGATATTGGTGTTGATTGAACAAGTGAGAGGTTTTGATGAGCAGTCTGACAAGGGTTTGAATTTTCTAAAATGGCATCATCTACCCAACCTTACATTCCTCTTAAATACAAACCATTATTTACCTCTGCTGGATCTAATTAGCCTTCAAAATATTTGTAGACATTTATGCAAAAGAGGGCTATTTCAAAATTTAGCAAGCACCTCTCCTTAAGCTGATGTGAGTCTTAACATTTCATTGTCTATAAATTTCCTGAATCAAGAAAATTAATTTTCACTTTAAATTTGTTGTATACATCTAAATTGCTTTCAGACATCAGCTGTAGAGGTAAAGATAAGAGGAGGCAAAGCCAGTCTACAGTCTTTAATTCTCAATGAAACTCTATGTCGTGGGCACTCCTCAGAATCTTCTTGACAAGACAATTCCAACGAGTACTAACAGGTTTATACTATTATCATTTAAATTGTTTGATCTAAAGTCTGAAAAAAACCTCTATCTGTAGCTCTGAGCTGAAACTTATTTATTTTTTTTTTTGCAAATATTTCTTTCACTGACTCTAAAGATGGTCAACTTTTTCCTGGTTGGTCACTTTGACTTAAGGAACTCAAAAAAGTCCCCTTTTTCCAAATTGTTGGGGGACAATGGAAAAGTTCTGTCAACAACTTCACCCCAAGCTGCAGATACAACATTATGGCTTCCTCATTTTTTAAAGCTTTTGGTGGATTTTAGCGTAATAAGGGTAGATTATCATTTCAAAAACTCACCACCTATGAAAAACTTATACCACCCTATCAGATGTTATCTAAGAGAACTTGTGGCTCTGCCATTCATGAAAGTATAGTTTTTTTGTTCACTCAATGAAAGATAGATTGATCTTACACTGGAACAAACAATTATCCTCTGTTTCTTTAATGCTTTGAGGTAGATTATCAAAGAATAACGTTAGATTATCACTTGATAATCTCACCGCAAAAGCACCGAAATTATCAAAAACTTGTACCTTGCTTTTGTGCATTTCACCCTATCTGACATTATCTATGCGGTGCAAAATAAGTGACGTCACAATAAATGTTGCAAAGCAATCATGTGCAAAATGAGGCGCTTTACGAAAATATGTCCTAGAAATTTCACATTTTGTCTCATATTTTGCATAAAAGAAATAGAATAATGGTTTGTTTTTGAGTAAGATCAATTATTATTTCATTTCATGAACAACAAAAGCTATATTTTCACTTGTGGCTCTGCCAATTGTGAAAATAGAGCTTTTGTTGTTCACTCAATGAAGTATAAATCAATCTTACACTGAAACAAATGATTATCCACTAAATTAACTCAGATTCCATCTTACCTTGTAACAGCTCAGCTACTCTGTTTAATAAATAGTTGAGGAACTCATGAGCATCTTGCTGCATATAATTGTCAAATAACTCTGAAATATAAAAAGAGTACAAATGATAAATAAGATGAAAATAATTTCATAATATATAATGATTAGCCCAAACTTCATGTTAAACAGGCCAAACCACCATTGCAATTGTATACCTAAAATATATATGTCAAGTTTTTAGTAAAAATCTGATGGATTTCAAGGACTGATCAATTTGAAAGTAACAACATTTTCTGTTTTGTTATTGTAAAAAAATACGATGTCATCTGATAATGAGTTCTAGTCTTTAGGCTTCCTTCATTCTTGATAAGGCTATGATTTTTGAAATGATAAGAATAGCAGTTATCCTTCACAAAGTCCCCATCATTTCATTATTTTATCAGGGGCTGTGTTTGACCCTTAAAACCAGGGTTTTGACCCCTCAATATTTGGTAATATCTTATTGTGACCCCCTTGAGAGAAATTTCAAAGGATCAGAACTTTTTAAGATGCATCTGATAGACTGATATACTAACTAAAATATTACAAATCAATTCTTTACTTAATATCTTTAAAAGAAAAGGTCCAACAAGTTTAAAACATATGGAATTTCTACTCATGATTAGCTTTTCCTTGTCTTTTGACCTCTTTAACCCCTGTCATGCTGAATACATTTTGGCTAAAAAATGTCATCAAAATCAAAGGACAAAAAGAACTGAAAGTACCAAGTGTATGTCAATTTATTACTTGAACTAGAGGCGCTTGAGCGCATGATTCGCTCCAAAGGCCTGAATATCCTGATAATGATTATTAGATGATGATAAGGCGGTTTAAAACAAGGATCAACTGGTCATTTATCTACAAAATTTTGATTGTAGATCGTTACGCTTTTCATTAAACACCACTATAAGGGTGTTACTTCACAATAATTGTTTGTCATCAAAACAAAATTCTAGCTAATGATAATAAGAAGTAAAATATTAAATGCAATACATTTATTCTGTTCAATGCCTTAGAGTGCAGTCAACTCAGCTCTTTTTTCGCCACTCTGAACCACAGTGGGCCACTTGTATGTCCTCTTTGTGCAGTCACCCTTCGTTCAACTTCACTGACCAATTCTCAGGGGGTATTCTCAGGCTTATTCAACAAATGTTTCTACACATTCAGATTCCAACAAAGCTTATGTTCCTTCTAACCTACAATCTTTACAACTATTAAATTTAATGAGTCTAAAAAAATTATCATTTAGATGATACCAAAAGTGATCAGATATTCACTTTATAATTATGTTGAAATGTCCATGTTGAAATGTTCATCTAATCAAATATTTTTTGCAGCATGATACAACTTCACAGATTTAAAATAACCATGATTTTTGGTTGAAATCCGTCTGCTTAAACTTTGAAAAAAGTTTGTTTAACCCTATATTGAATATTACACCATATAACATATCAAAAGAAATGACCTCTGAAAATAAAATACATATTTTGCATTTCATCACAGTATTTTTTTGCAGACTGATAAAGGATCACTATAGAATCATTCCAGTAAAATTCGGTTGATATCAATCAGTTAGATTCTAAGAAAATGAGTTTCAAAGTTTTCACTATACAACATATAGAGAAATGACCTCCGCCCATAAAACAATTATTTTTAATCTGATCACAATATATATTTACAGACATGTAAAGGATCTCTAAAGAATCATTCAAATGAAATTTGGTTGTTATTCATTCATTAGGTTCTGAGAAAATGATTTTCAAAGTTTCCACTATATAACATATAGAGAAATGACCTCCGCCCATAAAATACACATTTTGCATCTGATCACAATTATTTTTTGAGAAGTTTGGTTTATATCCATCAATTAGTTTCTGAAAAAGCCACCTATTACCGTATACGTAAAAATTAGCCACGCCCACTACAGCCATGATTTTCAAAGGATTAAAATTCTTTGAAGGAATCTGATAGAGGGTCACCCAAGGAACATTCCTGTGAAATTTGATTGAAATCAATCCAGTACTTTACGAGGAGAATATTTTAAAAGTAAAAGTTTACGGACTGAAGCACGCACGCACGCACGGACGACAGACACCCCGTCATGACAATAGCCCGCTGGCCAAGTGGGCATTTCGGCCAGTGGAGCTAAAAACTAAATCTATAGACAATTCTGGTTGGAAAGTGAGAAACAGGTGATGTAGACTAACATCAGACATCACACATGTGCAGGCTGATGTTTGTCTATAGCTCATGCCAAAGCAGGAATATTTCGGGTTCATCATGACAAAGATTAAGATCCGTTTTGAACCTAGAACATAATGGTTAAGGGTCAATGACTCCCTAATTACAAACACTGGCACAAGCCCTATTTAAATCTGGACAACACACACAAGAGAGTGATGACAATTCAATTATTTAATTTCATATCCAAAACCCTATGTCGAGGATACTCATTGGCATCGTCTTTGTGAGACGATTCCAATGAGTACCAACAACAAAGGATTTGATGGACAGACCAATCAATTTTTTATATTTAAAGGGAAATCCCTCCCTCTATCTGAATATTGAAGTTCAATCGCATGGGTTGCACACTTACACGCTTACTGTCTTTTGGATGAGACATTAAACAGAGGTCCCGTGAGACAGTGCTTTACACTGAGCATGTTAAAGAAACATGGCTGATTTCAGCAGTAGTTTCATCATATATCCTTTTACTATCCCACATAACAACTGTATTCTTGTACTATCCCAAATAACAACTAACAGTCTTCTGGGGGCGTCATTCATTTTGGAATATGCTACTGTAGCCAGGATGAATAAATGGAAATAAAGAAACATCTATCTGGGGGCTCTGTTTATATGACATATTCACTTACCACATTCTTTTCTTAACCTCGTGATGAAGCGTTTTGGCGCTAAAGTCCCAACTTTCTTTTTCTGCGTAGCTATACTATAAAAGAGATCCCCAAGGCACGTCAATAAGGTTTCTTTCTTCTGATTCTTCTGTTGATGTTTATATTGTAGCACTTTCTCTCGGAATGGGCGGCAAAAATACAAGGCTTGTAACACTGAGTTACAGTAACATGTGTTACCAAACTGAAAAAGTTGAAAAATGAAAAAACCTTTTAATGTGGCGGAAAAATTTCGCGTTTTACACAATTGACTCTTTTATGCAAAATAATATAATGCATACATTAAGATAAAAAATATACATTTTTTATGTTTCATCTACATAGACTGTGATTAAGATCAATGATAAGACTAGTAGAATTTCAGACCTTTTTACTTGGATATATGTTTTTCACACCTTTCAAAGTTGAGGAATAGGGTGATAAATGAATGTTTCCTTCTCACACAACAGAGATTGATCTCCAGATTATTCGGAAAACTGGTTTTGCCAATAAAAATATGCAGTTTTTTCTTAAAATTTCAGATTTTGGTGAAAATAACACACATTTTATAAGGTCTAGAATCATAAAACATGAAAATTTTGACCCCATCCTACATCAATTTCTTGTCTATCAGGAAAGAAAATATTAAGGTCAGGGAAAATGACTAACAATTTTGACTTAGGGGCCCAGACTACCAAAATTGAAAATTTAACATAAGGGGTATAGGCATTTTCTCCAAAAATCTAGGCGCCCAGCCAAAAATTTAGGGGCCATGGGCGACTGGGCCCCTGCTAATCTTTTTCCCTGAAGGTCAATGAAGATATCATTTTAGGCAGTCTGATAAAGGATCACCCAAGGAAGATACTATTGAAATTTGGTTGATTTGGTTGGCAATTAGGTTCTGAGAAAATGAGATTCAAATTTCAGGCTATATATAGAGAAATACAAGAGGACCATGATGGTCCTATATCACTCACCTGAGTAAGTCAACTCATAACTTGCCAACAGTGTTATAATACCAGAAAATTGTCTGATGTACATTTAGGGTGGATTTAAAAGAAACAGACTTTAATTTCCTCCTACTGCAATTTGATTTTCTTTTTAAATGCAAACAAAGTTATCAATGATGGAATTGAATTCAAGTTTAGTAGACCTAAACCTTAAGAATATCCCTTCCATGTTTTAGATATGCCAAAGATTAACCTTCTCTGATATTTTTGGCAATATTTTGATAATTCCAATACCGTGTAAACCAGAGATTTTAATTGAATACAATTATTTTTACAATTTTGGAAGAGCTTCACCCAAAGAATATCCCTACCATGTTTCAGTTGAATTAACCCAGTGGTTTAGGAAGAGAAGAAGTTTTTCTAAGATTTTCAGCAATTTTCGTCTATTTTTCAGCCTTTCTGTTACCATGCAAACCAGAGTTTTTGATGAAATTAAATTTTTTTCAACAAATATTGAAGAACTTCAGGGAAGAAACATTCCTGCCAAGTTTCAGCTTGATTGGCCTAGTGGTTTAGGAAGAGAATATTTTTTTCAAAAATATTCAGCCATTTTCAGCCTTTTTCAACCTTTCCGTTACCATGGAAACCAGAGATTTTAGATGAAATTAAAATCTTTGAACAACTTTTGAAGAACTTCACCCAAGAAACATCTCTGCCAAAGTTCAGCTTAATTAGCCCAGTGGTTTAGGAAGAGAAGATTTTTTTTCTAAGATATTCAGCCATTTTCGGCCATTTTTCAACCTTTCCGTTACCATGGAAACCAGAGATTTTGATGAAATTAAAATCTTTTTACAAATTTTTGAAGAGCTTCACCTAAGAAACATCTTTGCCAAGTTTCAGCTTGATTGGCCCAGTGGTTAGGAGGAAAAGATTTTTTCCAAGATTTTCAGCCATTTTCGGCCATTTTTCAACCTTTCCTTTACCATGGATACCAGAGTTTTTGATGAAATTAATTTTTTTAAACAACTTAGAAGAGCTTCACCCAAGAAACATCTCTGCCAAGTTTCAGCTTGATTGGCCTTGTTGTTTAGGAGGAGTAGAATTTTTTCTAAGATTTTTCGACCATTTTCGGCCATTTTTCAACCTTTCCATTACCATGGAAACCAGAGTTTTTGATGAAACTAATTTTTTTAACAACTTTTAGAGAGCTTCACCCAAGGAACATCTCTGCCAAGTTTCAGCTTGATTGGCCCAGTGGTTTAGGAGAAGAATTTTATCTTAGATTTTCGCGATTTTCAGCCTTTCTGTTGCCATGGCAACCAGAGTTATTTATAGATTTAAATTCTTTTAACAACTTTTGAAGAGCTTCACCCAAGGAGCATCCCTGCCAAGTTTCAGCTTGATTGACCCAGTGGTTTAGGAGGAGAAGATGTTTAAAGAAATTTTTGACGGACGGACGGACGGACAGACGGATGGACAGACAGACGGATGGAGGGACGTACGATGGACGGACGACGGATGATGAGTGATCACAATAGCTCACCTTGGGCACTTTGTGCTCAGGTGAGCTAAAAATCCTCTCATGTGGCAGGGAGATTGGGTGATTTCCCCATGTTTTTCAAAGATCCCCCATATTTTCTAGATTTGTGCATGATTCTTTACTATAGCCAAAAAGCATGAATTACCACATTTCTCAACTGCGTCAATTCTCGTGCTAAAATCCCCCACATTTTTGAAATCCTAGAATAAACACTGCTAAGATAATTTTGACAGAGGGTCACTTAACAATCATTCCTGTGGAGTTTGGTTCAAACTCATCCAGTAGTTTCTGAAGAGACAATTTTTAAAGAAAAAGTTTGCGACCGGAGATAATGGAAAGACAGACAGAGGCACGATGGACACAGCACCATGACAATAGCCCCAGTGGCCTTCTGCCAGGGCCCAGGGGAGCTAAAAATTGCTTAATTGTTTGATAGAAAATTTTATTTCAGCAGGAATAGGGTAATTAATGTTTATCAATACTCACATTCACTAGTCCAAAGTAATGTTCGTTGGCTGGGAGCTGTACAGAGCCAATCTCTTTCTCAAGCTGGGTAGGGTTATTACCCTGAAAAACAAAATCATGCAAAGCAGGGTTAGACAATAACAACTTTTTACCACCAGCCTGAAAGACCTGTAAGCCATAAATATTGCAGGTCTTCCCTGAAAACAACAGGTCCTGCATGAAAACCATGTTTGATTTTAAGTTAGTGGACCTTTAATAGTTCTGCGACATTTAGGACCTCATGAACTTTCATAGAGTTAACTGAGGTTTCCTAATGAAAATCATTAAGAAACCTCAGTTAACACCGTTAAAGTTCATTACCTCTGAAACATTGCAGAACTATTATGGGTCCACTACCTTAAGTATTGAAATATTTGTTCAACCAGAAGAAATTGTTTTTAACAAGCAATTTCTACATTTCTACAATGTTTTTCCAAATTTGATAATGCAAATTTTAGTATTGGAAAGGAAATTATTTTTCAAAACAGGACACATTTGAAATACAGAATACTGCCACTAATTACAGGCCTGAAGGACATGCAGCATTGTAACATAGGGCTCGTGTTTGACCCTTAAACCAGGGTTTTGACTCCAAAAATCCCATTTTGACCCTCAAAAATTTTTCCTGCAAAGGGTCATTTTTATCCACTGAATTTCCAACTTATGCAATATAAAAGATTATATTTAGATCAATTATATTCTTCATACTATTACAAAGTTCTATAAAAATAAAACAACATAAACAATAAAGAGTTGTTTATGTTGTTTCAGCTATATAGATTACTTTACAGACTGATGTTTTCTTTTTGTTGCTCTTTTTTTTACCCCTACACAACAGCTTTGCCCCCAAGAATTTTTATTCGTGGGGTCAATGACTCCCAAATTTTAAAAGCTAGCTCAAGCCCTAGTAACATCTACCAGTCCTTCCTTATATCTACAGGTCTCAGGCCCAAGGACTGGTGTTAAGTCAATCCCTGCCAAGATATTTTCAAACTAAGGAAATTTCACCAACTTTGTGGCTTAATCCTCCTATAATTGAGGCTGATTCTACATGTTGGGTGCAATGACAAACTTACAACCATAATTAATTCTGCCAAATTTTTAAATGGACAGTGGATGATCAGTAAATAATAATAATGTCTTTATTTAACGAGGCTACACAGTTGGGCGAACCCAGTCTTCCCAGTGGGCCTCTGAAAATAATATCTTTACAACATATGATTACATCATCAAATACAGTACAATATTTACAAAGATAAAAATTTGGCAATCTATAAACTTATTGGCAATCTATAAACAATAATTGTGTTGTCCCGGCTTTGTGTAAAACTATCTTAAGCCCCTACAGAATTAATAGACACTTAAAATAGTTTTGTACACAACCTAGAATAGGTCTTTCACTGATTATCTTTCCTTTTAACTATTCTTAAATAAAGAAAACTAATGAAAACATTTTTGAAAAGAGAAAAAGAATCAATATCAAGCAATTTTTCAAGTAGTTATACCCAACTGCTGCAGAGTAATTGATATAGATATTTAAGAGTGAAATCATGATTTTAATTAAAAATTGAAAGAAAGTTAGAACAAATATATGGAAGCTACCACGATGGCTCAGCGTGAAACAGTTGCAACTCCCTATAAACATATAGGGAGTTACAAATGTTTTGCCCCGAGCAATCGACCTGATAAGACATTAAGTTAAAGAAGTGAAATATCACATTAGCAACAGATATTACCAGTATCACACAGAAATTATGTTTTTTCCACCTGAATACCACCATGCTAAGCCGCCTAAGTATGAAGATTTGAACTTATTTAAATTTTCACTGCTTCTTATATGAAGTGGAATTTGATTCCATAACTTTGGACCAGAGTAACAAAAGAATTTTCTATAAAATTCAATTCTGGGTTTTGGAATGCAAAAAGTCTGATGCGTACAAGATCTTAAATTTGAATTATTTTTTTATATAAATCTTGGCTTAGTTGGCTTTGCTGATTGAATTCTCATTTTATTTTTCATTACTTCCCATTTGTCCTTTGATTTTGAATTTGACTGTTCATATATATGTTCGGCGCAAAGTAAGAACCAGTACAACTCCCGAATTGTCTTGCGCAAAGATGGAATTCCTACTTTGTCCTCCAATTCTAGAATTGTACTGGACAATTCAAGAATCACGCAAGGGGATTTTATCGATTTTCACCTGTTTTTCGCCTGACAAAGTCCTTGTGCAGAGTGGGAATAGTATTGGACAAAGTTAGAATTATAGAGCAAGACATTGAAATGTTGCCGAAGATAATTACTTGTATAATTTGAAAGGTGAAATAAGTATGATATTTCCTTTTCATGCAATTTTGATATTGTTCAGAATGCTTGAAAACAGATATAACGAGAAGTCAATTACATCTTTTTCACTTACAAAGTTCTTATACATTACTTTTGACTAGTTTGGCAAAAATAGCTATGTCCTTAAATATTCAGAAAAAGTTGAATGTTTTCAAATCAATAATAAGCAATAAAATCTCATGAGATACACAGCAACATAATATAGATGCATTATTATAAACTAATTCAAAAATACTTAAAATGTCAAAAAGTCTTAGTTTACAATGAAACAATTACAAATATTCTTACTTTGTCCAGATTCCTACTTTGCACATAGACTATTCAAGAATTCTTACTATGCCCGACAAAGTGAGAATTCCTACTTAGTGCTGAACAATTCCGGAATTGCACCGATTCCTAGGCTACTCTGCGCAGAACATATATATCTTTTCGGATTACAATTATTAAAAAATGTTTATTGATACATGTATATCATGATAAGCACATGCATGTGGATAAAACTCTTAAGGGGTCAAAAACAAAGATCAAAAGGTGCAGGTCAGAACAGCCCAAAGTCAAAACAGCCCTTATTTTGGTCAAAATAGTAAGTATTTTGGTCAAAACAGCCCAAAGCAGATTTTCCATATGATCAATACAGCCAAAATAGAAAAAAATCACAGCAAATACAGAATGAGAAAAAAATATTTTTGAAATTATACCAACAACACTACATTTACTTTAATACTATGCTTTATTTCTTATCTTACTAAATTAAATGTTATCATAGGCTACATATTTCAAAATGAGTTAGATAAATGATACACAGACACTAGTATTTGTTAAATGTAGCACTCATTAGCCTTTATCGCAAGTTTTATTTTATTTCAAAGGATTGTTAAGAAAAATTTTTGAAGAATAAAAAGATAGACCTTGAAAAGTGAATTTATTGGCAAAGTTAAAATACTTGTAGATGAATAGACTGATTTCTCTTGACACATGATTTCTAAAAGCTTTCTTCAAATAAACCTTTATGTATATGGTTAATAGCTATTGAAAAAAGCCATGTATGTAAAGACTAAAACTTCCTTGGGGGAGATTCATAAAAGGTATTTAATAAAGTGAAATCAAATGTACATAATTTCCAACATTTCCCAAAAATTTTTCCATGTGAAGCTTGACAGTTCTATAAGTCCATTTCATACCAACGTTAATTAAATCTTTTGATATCATTTACGATCTGTGAAAATCAATTGTAAGTGCACTTTTGATTTGACATTTGAAGATTTTTAAAGAAAAAGTTTACGACTGCCGACACTTTGACCAGTGGAGCTAAAAACTGATCATCATATTTTTTTCTTAATATCCTACGAACATATTCCCTTAGATTGCAGCTGGTAACAGTAGTTAACCCTTCAAAATTATATTCACCATAATGTGGTTAAAATATGACTGACTAGTTCACGCAAGGAGAGCGTGCCACTGTGTCAAAACACAACACAGACATCGGCGCTATTGATCCTCGGAGACAGTTACCAAGCAGTGTTCCCACTGCTTTTTTGGATAAGGGGTTTTTGTCACCCCCTGAAAGTTGGGATTTTGAAAAACTGGGGGTTTTCCGAAAAAGTAAGGGGTTTCATTTTTTTTAAGGAAATAGTTATTTCATCAAGACAATGTACAGTTTAATGATTCAAAACTGCTATACAGTATATATAAGATTGGATGGAGGATTTTATGTTCACTTTGAGGTTACTTTAGTACTGAAAGAATTTTGGCAAATCTGTTTTTATGTAACTATAATATCAATAACCAAGGATATGTTAAGATATCTGGCAATTTCAAAATGTATAATCTCGCTATGTGTTTTTTCAAAGCTTTGTTCTGATGGAATAGACTCACCTAAACAATGTCAGTTTCCCTTTTATATAATTGGGTACTTACAAAATAGTGATAATATAACAAATAATGTTTTGAGCTGTATTTTAAATCTTTCTGTCTTTTAATGTCTCGAGTTTAGGTAAAAAAAAAACTATTGACAGCCTTGGCGATTTTATCATAGAAATGAAGGACCCCTAACACCCTTTAAAAGTTTGAAATCAAGCAAGTATCTCAAAAAACACTCTGGTCTGTGGCTGTCTTTTTCAATTTAATTATTTCTCAATTTATTCATAATTTATTGATCAAGCCTATGTCCAAATACATGGCCAAAGTATCATGGGGAAAACCTTCATTATCTGATTTTAGCAATTTACAAATCCAATGATTCTTGCTATTTTGCTTCGAGTTTAAGTCTAAGTAATGAAGACAGAAACTTATGCAAGACGATCGCATTTTCAAAAGCCGATTATTCTACTGATATCTATTCTTCTTCAGACTGTCGAACTTAGATTTCGAGCAAAGAAGACTGAAAATACTTGATACATAATTGTCAAGTTTTGGATAAATGATTTGCGGGTCTCAGAAGTTTTTTTCTGTTTTAAATGATTATCAAATCCCGTATATCGAAGCTAAAAGATTGTATCTACTGCCTATCCAAGTTGTTGTTAGGCGACTTTATTGCAATCAATCGACAACATCGTAAATTATTTGATAGTAGAATTTTGGAAAGCAATTTTTTAGATAAAGCCATACCTGCTATTAAAAAAGATGATTAAATGAAAAGTAATCCTGTTTTTTCGAACAAAAATCCATCAATTGGTTGAGCAAGTAAACAAGAAAGGGTCTCCATCTCACGAGGTTTACAAGCGTGCATCGCATGCCAAGTGTGGAAACTGTCCAAAAAATAGCTGAACACATGCTGTCAGCGCCGTTTGATCACCCGTTCACCCTCTTCGAGAAATAAACTGTTCTGGACCCTCGCTTCATTACGAGATTAAAATGTTATTTTCACGAATTCGACATGTCCCCACTGGGACTTAATTTTGGATGGATCATTGGAATAAACAAGAGGACCATGATGGTCCTATATCGCTCACCTTTGTATCTTTGTCTCATTTGATAAGCAAATTTCAAGCAAAGGGCATATTTTTTTTCTGTGATATGGCACTGATCCTTCCCATTTTCAATAGGGTTCATCATTGTGACCTGACAAACATTCTGACCAAGTTCCATGAAGATTGGACTGTATTTGTGGCCTCCAGAGTGAAAACAAGAAAATTGTCATTAAGGCCCCTTTTCCCGTGATATGGCATGGATTCTTCCCATTTTCACAAGGGATCGTCCTTGTGACCTGACAAACATTCTGTCCAAGTTTCATGAAGATTGAGCCATATTTGTGGCCTCTAGAATGAAAACAAGAAAATTGTCATTAAGGCCCCTTTTCCTGTGATATGGCATGGATCCTTTCCATTTACAATAGGATTCATCCTTGTGGCCTGACAAACATTCTGACCAAGTTTCATGAAGATTGGACAGTAATTGTGGCCTCCAGAGAGTAAACAAGAAAATTGTCATTAAGGCCCCTTTTCCCGTGATATGGCAGGGATTTTTCCCATTTTCACAAGGGATTGTCCTTGTGACCTGACAAACATTCTGTCCAAGTTTCATAAAGATTGAGCCATATTTGTGGCCTCTAGAATGAAAACAAGAAAATTGTCATTAAGGCCCCTTTTCCCTAGATATGGCATGGATCCTTCCCATTTTCGATAGGGTTCATCCTTGTGACCTGACAATCATTCTGACCAAGTTTCATGAAGATTGGACCATATTTGTGGCCTCTAGAGTGTAAACAAGAAAATTGTCATTAAGACCCCTTTTCCCGTGATATGGAATGGATCCTTCCCATTTTCGAAAGGGATCATCCTTGTGACCTGACAATCATTCTGACCAAGTTTCATGAAGATTGGACCATATTTGTGGCCTCTAGAGTGTAAACAAGAAAATTGTCTTTAAGGCCCCTTTTCCTGTGATATGGCATGGATCCTTTCCATTTTCAATAGGGTTCATCCTTGTGACCTGACAATCATTTTGACCAAGTTTCATAAAGATTGGATCATATTTGTGGCCTCTAGAGTGTAAACACTGAAATTGTTGACGGAGGACGACGGACGACGCACGACGGACGACGGACATTCAATGATCACAAAAGCTCACCTTGAGCACGATGTGCTCAGGTGAGCTAAAAAAAATGAAATACCGGTATATTATTTCTTGGTTATACATAGCGCAAGTCCTTCGTATTTTTGGATAAAAAGAATACATCGGTAATCTATTATCATATTTCGGTCAAAACAATCAAATAATTATTGTGTTGATGTTAAATGAAAACCGTGTAATTATAATTGACTGTTGTTACTTTTTTTTTTCATTTAATATTGGGCCAAATCTGCGGGATATAATTTAGGCTCTAGCAAATGTTATACCATTTCCAGCTGTAAACAACAACAACAAAATCAGTATTTTTCTTACGGAATCGGCCGAGATGAAGAGGGAATGATTACCCGGTTCATTGAATTCTTATTATGATGGCTGCTAGATTTGGATTTCCCAATTTTTGGATAGAGATTCACATATTACAAGTGATCAAAAGGAGAATCTTTTACGTGTCATTCTACTTTTTCTGCGTGTGAAACAAGCGTATCTTAATATAAGGCAGGGTTAGTTTTGAATTCTGTACGTGATTTTTTGTTTTTATGTGTGATTCACGCAGGGTTGGGAAGTATTGACCGGGGCGGTTTTAACCGGGTGGTTTTAACCGGTTAAAACCGCCCCGGTCAATACTTGCCAAGTGGTCAATACTGGTCAATACCGGTCAATACTGGTCATTTACAAAAAAACAGATGGTTAATACTGGTTTATTGAATAATTTTGATGGTTGAGTGAGATTGAGTTGTCAACTTAGTTTTTATTACTATATGAAATATAGTATTATATCATGCACATACTGTTTATTTATGGATATACTGGTTTATCAATGAGCTGGCCATGATCATTGTAAAGGCTACTATAATGTCACTTTTAATGAATACCCTGAACTGGCAAAGGTAACTTAATTGACAAGACTTCACACTTATCAAATTGAAGCACACTGTCACACAATTCAAATTGCAATCAGATGTCAAGCACAATTACTATCATCTCAATGACCAGCGATTGTGTATTGATAAAACTAAGAGTCTAAAACACACCAATGTAATCATTAGGTTAGTCCAGACTCAGTTACTATAACATGTGTTGGTCCCTGGTAGATTCCAATATAGTCATTCAGGTTTTACAGAAAGATGTTTTGGCCCTTGAAAGACTGTAGGAAATTTTACCTTTTACTTTTCATCATTTCTTTTACAGTATGGTCATTTAGTTATTCATGAATAGAATAAAGTACAGCAATGAAATTTTGTAGTATGATAGGAAATACATTATCATTTAGTTCAAAAGACCAATTGACCGCCAATCGACCACTGTGTGGACCAGATTGCTTTTAGCATTTCAAAATCGAATAACTTGTTTCCTTTATTACTATTAACACATCACTAATTATATTGCTTTAGTCTTTTTTATCATAATAAAAGAATATGGCACTAAATGGCAAGATAATAGGGGATGGTTATATGAATAATTGACCAATCGACCACCAATCGACCAGTATTGACCGGTTAAAACCAGTATTGACCACCGGTCTGGTCAATACTCCAATCGACCGGTCGATTGCCAACCCTGGATTCACGTAAATATGTACGTGAATGGGAACACTGCCGAGTGCTGTCAAATTCAAAATGGTTTTAACAAGAAACGTTTGCCTTGTGTCATTGCTTGGATTTATTGTTTTCACAGAATGGTATTTTGGTATTTGAAGTAAGCTATTTGATTTATTAGGCTAAAATGACAATTTTTGCGAAATTTATTCAAGGTCTATCAACAAACGATACAGGACTGAATTATGAGCTTCAAAGTAGTAAACTTTTTGAAAGTTTACCCCGTCCTGCAGGGTCATACTAAACTATGCCCCACGGGAAAGTATGCCCCATCAAGCCCCACTGTACAAAATGAAGCCCCATGGGTTTAAGCAATGTGTCTAGGGGTCATTTTATGTTTTTTATATAGGAAAACACATTCTTTATCATGAGTCAGTTTTATTTGTCTATCTTAAAAAATAAGCGAGATATTAGTGAAAATATTTTACGACTAAGCTAGTTCAGTTACGACCCCTAGCCCTACCATTTCAATGAACGGTTAGTAATTTGTTAGTACCAATTCTAACAAAATACGACTATATCCTTGTATAATACAGCTTTATTTTGAATAATTACCTATATAAAAAACATAAAATGACCCCTAGACACATTGCTCAAACCTGTGGGGCGTCATTTTGTACTGTTGGGCTTGGTGGGGCATACTTTCCCGTGGGGCATGACCGCGTCCTGCATACAATTACAATTGGTTAACCCTGGGTCATTATTTCAAGCGACATTTTCACAATCAAGGCGACTTTGTCGCTTATGTAGCCCATTTTCCAGAGCCCTGTCTCTCTCTCTCAGGCACATGTTAAAGATCTGGTTTGGATAAAACAAAACATGTTTAAGGGTTACTGGTTTGCATATGTAAATATGGTGGTGAGACAATGTAGGTACCGTGCCCTTAGTTGTGGGGTATAATAAAATGCCAATAGGCGGTGCCTCACAATTATACGGGGATATTACAAAAATGGGGGATCTTTGAAAAAAGTGGTTGGAATCTCCCAATCCCCCTGCCTAGAATAAACACTGCTATTTTAAATGCTAGCAGCTACAGTAAGGGTGGTCTTGACAGGAAAAAACGTAAACAAGATTCGTTCCGCACATGAAACTCAGTTAACAAGCCCTGAAGATTTATTTTGCTTCTTTATCACAACAAAAATGAATAAAGTGCTATCATTTTCCATGCAATTGTGTAGCATTAAACTACAGTTTACCATTTTCAAGCAAAATTTCCGTTTTTATCGGTATCGACTCATCTTCTGTCAACCATATTAGAATATAGACTGGAAACTGAATTATTCGGAAACATGACTGGAAGACCTGTTCAACTTAGTTTCCTAAACCTTTTGTAGTAAACGTCTAAGGCCAACATCATGCTAAATATGTTTTTATCAATGGAAATGAATATAAAGCCGGTAAAGTAACTTATGAAGTCCTATCATACCAACTAAACAGTTCACGGTCAACTCGGCCTATGAATAACTCGTCTCGTCAACTCATGTTCTTACAACTTCGACAGGACCACATGAGGTCTGCTGAATCGTTCTGGATGAAAAACCGAAAATCTTCTTTTTCCATATGCGCGCATTTGATACAGAATTGAAGATTACTTTCTATGCATATAAATTTTATGTCCATGGATGTTTCAAAACACGAGTCACATTCAATTTCTTTGTCATACAGTTTATACAGTATACAGTTTATACAGTGGTCGAGACCAGATGCACATGAAAGTGCATAAGCTAAATTAAGCTTTTTACGGCCCATTTCTTGGTTTCGCACAACACTTTCTATTTTTCACTATGAAGACTTCATCAGATCCCACTCGGTTTCTCTTTTTTCAATGTTCTCATGAAAGTGGGCAAGTTTCAGGTATATGGGTCTCGATATGGTAGCTATGATGTCTTACAAAAAAAAAACCGATCTGATGGGAAAAATCATTTGTCATTGGGTCAAAAAGGTCCAGTGATAAAAAGGCCCGGGTCAGAAATGCCCGGCTAAAAAAGGCCCACTACCAGAGGTGACCAAACAGGCCCGGGTCAAAAAGGCCCACTATCAGAGTTGACCAAAAATGCCCAATCCAAAAAGGTCTATTCTTAAACCTATCACTTGAAGAAAAGCGGATTTAAACTGACCTGCCAGTAGCTATTACATTATCTATTGCGATTAACATTATTTTGAATCATCTTATTTAATCGGACTAAAAAATCATTTGATTTATCTTTTTGTGTTCTCCATGTACACTAATAATATAAAATAATTTTACAATTATCAATCAGGAATTGACCGTTTTTCATGTTTACCCCAATGTCAGCCATGTATAGGTAGATTTTGCGCGGTGAGCCTTAAAACTTAATCGTTAGATTCCCGTGCCATTTTTTCGATTAAGATAAATCACGTTTAAACAACACTTTAAAAAAGTTACAATTTACCTTTAAAATGAAGGGTTTTTATTGTTTTGAAAAGTAAGGTTTACCCAAACATGTACTTTCGTGGTAGAAGCCAAGGGATTAGGTTAATTTCCTATCACATGCTTTTAAGATATACCTGATATTCCTTTAAAAAAAACACCTATATCATAAGGGCAAATATTTTTGATTATAAATGAAGTTTGCATGCATCACAAGATTGAACTATTGATTAAATTGTATGATAGTACGAAACAGAGGACATATTGCCTCAACCAGAACATATTCATTGTCATTTCATAATAGCTGCTCGATTTATTCCCACCTCGTCTAATCCCATTTCGACTACACTATAAAAAAAATTGGTTAAGACCAAAAATTCCCATTCGGTCTAATAGTTTTTGTCACCTTAATGTATCAATTTCCCATTTCGTCTACAAAATGGTTTTTGACATGTTATATCATAAAGTGTTGATGTCATATCGGTGTTATATACAGCCCCCCCCCCCCCGTCCAACCTTCCCCCCACACACACACACACATACACACAAAGTTATTTTTTGATACCTGAAAAAAAAAAGACAATTTATATTTCTGACTAATTTCATTTTTAAGGATTAAAAGTTTATGTTAATTTTAATAAATCATAACAAATATTTTAGTTTATTCTTATAATTCTATATTTGAAAATTAGTAAAAAGCTTTTTTCAAATTATTTCTGATGAAAATATAAAAAAAAAACTATCATTAAACTGTTATTTCATGATAAAATCAGATATCGTATAAATTAACATTATATAAAAGCATAACTATTCAGACAAAAGCGTAAATCAATTTTTAGACCAAATGGGAATTTATTAAAATATGACTATTAGACAAAATGGGAATTTGACTTTTAGACCAAATGCGATTAGACGAAATGGGATTGGACGAAGTGGGAACAACCCAGCTGCTCTAAGACTTGTTATTTGAGCAAAACCAAATTGACTCTATGACATCACATATCTAGTTCGTTTACTTTCAATTTTGACAGTGGGCCTATTTGGTCATTTTCATAGTGGGCCTTCAAGTTTGGACTGGGCCTTTTTGACCCGGGTCTTTTTGTCACTGGGCCTTTTTGTACACTGGGCCTTTTTGACACTGGGCCTTTTTGACCCTAAACCATTTTACCATGCAGGTTTCTGCATGGTAACAATTGCGCATGCGCAATGATGGGAGGAGTTCATTGGAAGGAAATATCTTGTCGAACCGAGGGTTATAAACGTTTTACTTACTATTGATTCGATATCCCTTGACTCGTGGAGATGGGAAGGAAATGACTTTATTATATAATACTCTACCTCTTTTTGTTCACTTAAAGATCTTTTTATTTTGATGATCAATCTGATTTCATCATTGACGGGAAAAGAAATTTAAATATGTTAATGTTGTTGTTCAGAAAAACTGCTATTTACATAATTTCTTTATAATGTGACATTAGCATTCGTTTGCAACGGAAAACGTTTAGACCACTGATTGAATATTTTTTGTTACCCGCATTCGGTTACATGAAAGAGTTTTTTGTTCTTTTTCTGATTGAAATGTTTGTGGTAAATAAGCACCGAAATTTTGCATGGAAAGCATAAAATTTTCATAAATACAAAACTTTATCGCGCTTCGCCATTAAACATTTTTACAAATAAACCAAACAAAGTCTTTTTCTTGTATTTTCTTCCGAAAATCACTTATCTACTTTTATACGGCATGACCTTGTTTATTTTCTCTACTTGTATGTATTGTTTATTTATTTTCTCTCTATTAATATTGATCTATCTTTCGTGATTATTTTGGCAATTTAAATTGCGAAATCAGTGGCTTTCACAGAAGGAACAATCATAAAGATTCTATAATTTCAAAAAAGATTAAGAGCTAATTTTTGTAAATTAAATCTTTAAATAACAATATATTTCAGACGCATCGTTACATCAAAGAGTTGTTCACTGACTGTCGAAAAATGAGAGTAATATAGAATCGGAAAATTAATGGACAATGGGGAATTTTCGAGAATATTCTACAAGTTTTCTGTTCTGTTGCTTGTGATGCGATATAGGGAAATTCATAATCACTTATCAGACAGCGCGAGACGCCATTGAATAAGTGAAACGAGTCAACACTTTTTATTTACACAAAAAATAATCTTCATGTTCGTGCAATTAAAGTATGTATTCTGTCATAAGGTTTAGGTTCCATATTTTTTAAAATGCAAAATCATTAAAATTGTTATGCAAGATAACTTCAGTGATAGTGAATTTTTTTCTCAGTGTGCAATTACCGCTCAGTTTTCATAAGAAAAGAATTTGGATAATTAATCGTCGATGTGCTACCAAAGCCGCGCAACTTCAGTTTTATTCTAACTATACTTGCGTGATTTTAGTGGCCCATCGAAATTATAATAAACTTAAAAAACCTGGGGAATCATTTAAATAAAATAGAGTTAAGAGAAAGAAAGAATTTGAATATTTATCTTATACATCTTTAGGAAAAAGGGAGCCTAGATGTTTCAACGCTGAATATACATGACACGCGATTCCAAGACCGCGGTCTCTTTCATCTATATATTGAAATCGGGAATTTAACTGTTATGAACCCTTAATTCTGTCTGCGTTATTATATCGTTTTGTACACGGCCTTTGTCGACACGCCACGCCCATATGTTATACAACCAATCAGAGTCATCAAAGCATTTTGGTCAATGAAACTAAAGGATATAACGGACCAATGATATCCATGCTTACATTAGGTTTTAACAGTCTCAATATCGACAGATTGAGATAGGCTCGCCAGTCAAACTTTATAATGGACAGGTCAACAAGTCTATAAAACAATCCAGTGCGAAAAATATCATTATTTTTTTGTTATCGTGGTGAATGAATATCTTTCTTTCACAAATAATTTTACAAATGTGTTCTTAAAAGTCTGAATTTACCACAGTAGAAAAAAAATATATATAAAAAAAATCGCCGTCGGAATAGTCCATCCTTTTCCATTTCCGGTTGACAAGCACACGGTGTGTTTAGAAAAAATATTCAACTTTTCGTAAAAAATCGTCTTTTACTTCGTACAAGATTTTAATAATATGGTATTTAAAGAAAGGTTATATCAACAATAATTTAGAAGGATCTTGTAAAGCATTTTATGCTTTGGACTGATGCATATAGTGAAAAATCATCGGATTTCGCGTTGCACAATTTTTTACTTGTTTACAAGACGCATTGAAAATGGCTTGTCCATCTTGAAATGCTTCATTAACCCTTTAATCTCATACGAAATAAAAGTTGTTTAATTGATTTATACAGTTAACTCTACAGATTCTTTCCAAATTGGTGTGTTTGTGAATTTGTAACGGGTGTACCCAAACTCCGTATTTTTGCGGACGTCATATTTTGCTGCACTCATTTTTTTTTTTTTTTTTTTTTTTGCATAACGCTTGCTCTGTTGGCTCTGGAGTGATGAACATTTTGTGAACAAATCTTTACAGAGATATGCCAAATAAAGAAGGTCAAGGATTTCTTGATTTTTGTTATGAAATTAATGTTGTCAAAATTCTAAGTAAGTAAGTAAGTAAACTTTATTTAAAGTCGGCAAGACAATTAACAAATAACATAAGCTCAAAAGAGCTTTTTAACAGACAATAGCTTTTTTACCGACAATGGGTATATCCTCATTCTACAACATTTATGATAATATCAACGCATTCAAAATCGGCATCCTGTTCCATCATTCAGCCACCCCCTTTCCAAATTACCTCAATTTTCTTGTTTTAAAAATGTAAACACAGAAAAATTTTGGTTACCAGTCAACTCGGCCAATTGAATAACTGTACCCAGTCATCTCGGCCCCAATATATAGTCTATGGTAACAAAGATCATTTTCCATAAAATATGTACACGTTTTGTACAAGCGATTCTTTTACACCTTACTGGGTTTATTTTTATTACTATAAATATGATGTATATATTTATCTTTGTAATAATATTTTATTGAATTATTGTTTGACTGTACGAATTTAAGAATGGTCCTTAATATCAATTAAATTTTTAATTTTTCTGATGCATACGTAAAATTCCTTAAATCTGAATGAAGAATGAAGATTACTTTTGCAATTGTAAAAAAAAAAAAAACTGATTAAATAATCAGAAAGGCTTTGGCATAAAATTAGATTGGTCCGAGTTATAAGCTGGGCCAAGTTGCAGATGGGCCGAGTTCGAAATTGGGCCGAGTTAAGTAGTCACCACAATTTTAACCCATACACAGATCATAAACAACAATGAATGTAAAAGAATGTGAAAATCCAATGCTCAGACCTTATTAAATTCTTTCAAGCTAAATTTTGTAAACTAGCGTGGAAATATGACATCCTAACTCTATATGGTACTCATGACATTGGTCAACATCCAGAGGCATTTTTAGCATATTTTTTCTAGCAAGATCTCTAAAAATTTTTCTGATTGACTGATAAGGGCACAGGCTTGCTATGCAAAATATACTTGTTACTGATTTGATCTGAATTGAGGCCTATTTTTAATTGACTAGTTTGTATCCTGAAAAAACGAAGAGCCATGGTGCATAGAAAAAACAAATTACACCTGAAATCCAAATTTCACTGAATTACATTAGAAAAATAGGTGGTCCCTATTCTATTGTAAGAACTTATTTTCATGGAATCTTAAGTATGATAAATTATGAGTAATATGCAGGTGGTGTTTTATTGGAATGTTTTAAACCCGTATGTTTATTTGAAGTCACTGAATTTCACTTATGACCTTCATACTCAGACTGTCACTATGTTTTTTATAAACAGTGCGCAAATAAACTTTCTAAAAATTCATTTATAATTTAAATGACTGATTTAATTAAATTAAGACATGATAAATGTAATGTGTACACTTTGTTAAGTGTTATTAGGGTTATACCTTACTCTATAGTTGTTGGGAAAAGTGTAACTTGGTTTTCCTTCACAATCTATCTATCTCTAAATACTGTCTAAGTCCCCTTTCGGGTATAACTGGCAGTGTGCGTCCAGCTCATTGGTAAGGATGCCAAATTTTAAAAATATTGGGAGTGTTAGATTAACAGATCTGAAAAAACAATTTTGGTTATTCATGGATTGCTCACTATCTGAAAAGAATCAAGACTCTTCTTGAACGTGGCAATGTCAGGTTGCTGTACGATTGTTTCTGGTAGGCTGTTCCAAAGTATCACTATGTAGGGAAAAAAAAAATATTTAAAGTAGGAAGCATTTGTGTGGATCTGTCTTAAAGATTTTATGTGGGTATGATTTAGATCTACTAAATAAGTATTAAGTGGAAAATATTAGCGGCCATTTTGAAATATGTTATTATAAATATGTGGGAGATATTAATTTACTGTGTTTACACTGATTTTAATTTTTCCAAATAGGTGATAAAAATCTCGAAATCACAGCTTAATGAATCCACGACATTTTATTTCTTATGTAATATTAGGTAACAATGAATGCATAGAATCCAACCCTGCACCCCAATGAGATATGTTTCACCTGTTTAAGATCTGGTGTCTAAGTAAGGTCAATATTGGTAATTATCATAATTGGTTTCGTATACAGTGTGAAGGGTGATAGGTACAGTAGCACCTGTTTGTCAGCAATAGTTGATCTACCTGACGCTGAGCGACAATACTTCCAGACAGATAAATGTTGCTTTACCCTTTATTATATTTTAAACTTGTGATTCGACCCTTTGGACTGGCAATGTTGCATTTTCGACTCCAATTTTTAGCTCCACTGGCCGAAGGCCACTGGGGCTATTGTCATAGCCTTGTGTCCATAGTGTGTCCGGTCGTAAACTTTTTCTTAAAAAATCTTCTCCTCAGAAACTACTGGATGAATTAAAACCAAACTTCACAGGAATGATCCTTTGGTGACCATCTTTCCAAGTTGTTCAAGAAATTTTGATCCAATGAAAAACATGGATTTAATGAGCTTGGCTCATTTCCAAATATGGTAAAAAGTGAGTTTTCTCAGATTCTAATTGATGGATACCAATCAAATTTTACATGAATGATCCTTTGGTGACCCTTTATCAGTCTACGAAAAATTTTTGTGATTGGATGAAAAATATGTATTTTATGGGCAGAGGTCATTTCTCTATTTGTTATATAGTTGAAACTTTGAAAATCATTTTATCAGAATCTAATTGATTGGTATCAACAAAATTTCCCTGGAATGATCCTTGGGTGACCCATAATCATGCAGCAAAAAATATTGTGATCGGATGAAAAATATTCTATTTATGGGCGGAGGTCATTTCTCAATATGTTATATAGTATAAACTTTGAAAATCATTTCCTCATAATGTAACTGATGATATTAAATCAAACTTCATTGGTATGATCCTTGGGTGACCCATTATCATGCAGCCAAAAATTATTGTGATTGGATGAAAATATGTCTTTTATGGGTGGAGGTCATTTCTCTATGTTATATAGTGGAAACTTTGAAAATCAGAAACTTTGAAAATCATTTTCAACATCAGTAGAACCCAAAATATCTAAAAATCTAGTCAAAATTTTGATTTGCTATTACAAGAATTTCAAGCCTGTGGAGCGACTTGAGCCATTCATGGCTCTCTAGTTTTTTTCATGCTCAAAGTTCTTCAGGTAGGGAGAAATGGTCCCTTGATCGGGAGAGCGGGAGGAAGGGTAAAATATAGGGAGAATACATTGTGATTGGGAGATATCTCATGTGTGTGCCTTTATTAGCTCACCTGAGCACGAAGTGCTCAAGGTGAGCTATTGGGATCGTAGAATGTCCGTCGTCAGTCGTCCGTCGTGCGACGTGCGTCGTCCACAATTTCTTTAAACATCTTCTCCTCCTAAACCAGTGGGCCAATCTTGATGAAACTTAGCAGGGATGTTCCTTGGGTCAAGCTCTACCAAAGTTGTTCAAATAAATGAAATCCACCCTTAACTTTCCCTTTACCCTTAACAAAAAGGGTGAAAATATGAAAATCTTTAAAAATCTTCTTCTCTGAAACCAGAAGGCAGACAGCTTTCATATTTGGTATGTAGCATCTCCTAGTGGACCTCTACCAAGTTTGTTCATATCAAGACCCTGGGGTCATATTTGGGCTTTGCCCGGGCCCAACCCTTTTTACATAGAATCAAAGAGCGAAAATCTTTAAAAATCTTCTTCTCTGAAACCAGATGGCAGACAGCTTTAATATTTGGTGTGTAGCATCACCTAGTGGGCCTCTACCAAGTTTGTTCATATCAAGACCCTTGGGTCATATTTGGGCTTTGCAAGGGTGCATCCCTTTATCTCTTATGAGCACGAAGGGTAAAAAAAACGAAAATCTTCAAAAATCTTCTTCTATGAAACCAGATGGCAGACAGCTTTCATATTTGGTATGTAGCATTATCTAGTGGACCTCTACCAAGTTTGTTCATATCAAGACCCTAGGATCATATTTGGGCTCCACCCGGGCGCAACCCTTTTTACATAGAATCAAAGTGCGAAAATCTTTTAAAATCTTCTTTAATCGAAACCAGAGGACACACTGCCTTCATTTTTGGTATGTAGCATCATCTAGTGGGCCTCTACCAAGTTGTTCATATCAAGACCCTTGGGTCATATTTGGGCTTTAACTGGGGGCATCCCTTTCAGCTCATCTGAGCATGATGGGTAAAAATAGGAAAACCTTCAAAAATCTTCTTCTCTGAAACCAGAAGGCAGACAGCTTTCATATTTCGTATGTAGCATCATCTTATGGACCTCTTCCAAGTTTGTTCATATCAAGACCCTGGAGTCACATTTGGGGTCCACTCGGGTGCATCCCTTTTTACATAGAATCAAAGAGCAAAAAGGCATATCTGTCTTGCTTCTCGCTGAAAATGTTCCATGGTATTGATCTTAGGCAATAATCTTCTTTTTGACATCTGCCTTTCTAATTAATGTGATGTCTAAGGGGTCAAAGGGACTCAGGTGAGCGATCTAGGACCATCTTGGTCCTCTTGTTTTTCACAATCTATTATTGTTGTTATCTCAAAATTTGCAGACATGTCAGACATAATAAATGCATAAAACAAAAGAACTTTATAAGTTTGCTTGAAGAAAGTAATAATGCCCTGTAGAATATCTTAAAAAAGTATGCAAGTTAGATTCATGAAACATCACAAGTGGATAGATCTGATTGAGGAGAAGTGCAGTGCACAAGATTCAAAAGTCTACTTATATTTTTTAGTTATTGCCCTTTGTTTATTGACGAAGAATATGCTGTCAACCTATGTCTTGTTTTATTATAGTAATAAAGAAGTGATTATTATTTAAAATTGTTTTACTTCTATTTTTTTACGAATTTAGCATTGGGATTTCAAGAGCTTTTTCAAAAAGTCTTGCTTTTTTTATTTTTGAGGATCCTTTAAATTAGAAAAAAATGGGGAAAAAAAGAAAAAAAAGGATCTTAAACAAAAAAGGAGTATGGGAGAAACAAAAATCAAAAGTGCCTAACATGTGATAATAAAAGGTGAAAGTAGGATAAGATTCACAAAAAGCTTGTTCTCTCTTTCTTCTTAACCTGATAGACCAAGAAAATATTGAATTTCTTTGTATGTAAGTTTTGAATATTTACTATCAAAAATATCAATAGTTGAACAAACTATCTCACTTTAGCTATCAATTTTGGGGATTTGCAATGGATACATCGATATTGTGACTGTCACTATCATAATAAATTGATCTATCATTATGCTCCTAGTCTTGGGTTTAATTCCCGACAGCTGCTCTCATTCTTCAGACTAATTATGACTTTTGTCTTACAGAAATTGGTTGATAATTGTAAACTTATGCAGGGATTATTCTGGCTCAGAATATCATGTGCAAAAATATCTAATTTAGTCTTATCTAATGAGACATCAAGAATTACAGGCGAGAAGTTCTACCAATTCCTTCTCTAAAGTTCCTTTACTTTGAGATTTTCTCTCATTTAGCCAGTTTCAATGAGACTTCTGGCAGAAAAATGAGAGAATCTCTCAATATCTCACCCCAAAATGACCCCTGCTTATGTTGGACAGCTAGTGATGGGCAGATTAATTGATTACGCATGTCTGACTGTCAATCTAGAGGTCCCGGTCCCTGATAGCGGCACTCATTCTTTCCGACTATTTGACCCCCACCAATGGGTCGATAATCGTAGACCTATGTTGGATAGCAGCTGAAGGCTAGGAAAGGATGTAATGGTAGTACTTGTGTCAGAAATACCAGGAATCCATTGTATGGTGCTCCAGCATCCGTGACACAACTGAAATTGTGGTGAAAGTGGCGTTAAACCCCATTCAATTAATCAATTACAATCAATAATCAGTTGATTTGGCTTCCAATTGTGATAATCAACTAAGAAATTTCTTAATTGATTGATCAAGTCCTAATACATAAATGAAAGCTGTTATATATTTTTTTTTACGAAACTGACATCAGTTTGATATCTCGGCATGAAACAGTTGTAACTGCCTATACATGTATGTTTATAGGCAGTTACAACTGTTTCATGCTGAGCCATGGAGTTGGTAGCAAAAATCCAAAGGATGAGTCTTCAGATCATGAGTTTTAACTAAACTTCCATATTCTATTCTTCAAAGGATGTTACTGGAAGTGCTGTATCATTTCCTAGGAAAAGATGTTGGACCTTATAAAATTAACCTTTGTCATTCTGAATAAATTTGGCTAAAAATTTTTATCAAAATCAAAGGGAAAAAAGCACTGAAAGTACCAACTGTAGGTCAATTTTTATTTGAAAAACTAAATCTATTGACAATTCTGGTTTGAAAGTGAGAAACAGGTGGTGTAGATTAACATCAGGCTGCACATATGTGCAGGCTGATGTTTGTCCATACCTCCAGTCAAAGGGTTACGATTGTAAATTTTTCTGTGTTTTCAGTGATTCAAGATGACAAATACAAAAGGTTATCGCCGTGGTACCCGTTACATGTTTTCAAGAAAGTTTAGAAAACATGGACCCCTTCCCCTGTCAACCTACATGAAGGTATACAGAAGAGGAGATATAGTGGATATTAAGGTGAGAAACAGGGATAAAAACTAGCACCAGTCCTCGTGCCAGAGACCTGTGGATTTTAGAGAGGACTTGTAGATGTACTTTAGGCTCTTTAGGCCTGTAGTTAATGGCAGTACTTAGTATTTCAAATCTGTTGTTTTTTGAAAAATAGTGGCCTTTCCAATACTAAAATTCACAATACCAAATTGAAAACATTGTAGAAAAGAAGAAATTGCTTGTCATAAGCAATTTCTTCTTTTCTAACAAATGTTTTCCTATCAATATATCCCCTAATTTGTTAAAAAAAAATCAAACATGGTTTTCATGCAGGACCTGCTGTTATCAGGGAGGATCTGTATTATTTCTGGCCAACAGGTCCTTCAGATTTGTGGTAAACAGTTGTTAGTGTCAAACCCTGAGAAATGAGAGGCAAACCAGGGATGTTGATATACAGATTATCTCTACTTGTCCTTTATTCCTTAGACAAGCATAATGATGAGTTTCTACTTGTCCAGTATCAAAATTAACTTGTCTGCAAAAAATTAAATAAATAAATGTAAATAATTGCTTTCAATGAAGAAAATGTTGGCAATCAGCATTTTGTTCATTAAAAACAATGTTTTCTACCCATGGGAGTTAGGATAATTTATCATTTAGATCTAATAGATACCCTTCCAAGGCTGGCCATGGTATTCCTTTGTCCACAGACTTGATAGTCTCATATGATAAGCAATTCATTGGGCAAGTCATTTGCAAAATAAGGGAGTCCCTCTTTTTAAAGTATGAGTTATTGACTCCTGGACTCCCCTTAGTGTCAAACGCTGAAAAATGGTAATTAACTTCTATTACTTGATACTCATTTTGAATATTGAAAATCACTTTGACCTGAAACTTAAAACCCCTTCTAGTATGTGGGGGTATGCAAATTTATTATTATGCCCCCCCTTTGAAAAACAGGGGGGGTATATTGCTTTGCACTTGTCGGTCGTTTGGTCGGTCTGTCCGTAGACTGTTTTTGTCCTGAGTATATCTCAAAAAGTATGCTAGCTAGAATCATGAAACTTCACAGGTGGATAGATCTCATTAAGGAGAAGTGCAGTGCACAAGAACCATAATTCTGCTCATATTTTGTGAGTTATTGCCCTTGGTTGATTGACAAAAAAATAGGCTATTGACCGGCTTTTATGGGGGCATAGATGTTTTACAAACATCTCTTGTTGAATTAGATTTACTTTCCCTTGGAAAAACTTCAAAGGAAAATTGTCTAGTCTACTGGCAAAAACACTCAAGTTGGATAAGGGAATTCCATGGACTTGCTCAAGTTTTATCAGGCTACGTTTTAACTTTTGTTGCCAAAAAAAATTGACTTTTGGACTGTTACAAATAATCTTGATCAAGTGTGTAACAATAAATAAGTACAAAGTGCAGGTAGAGTAGACTAAGATCAGACTGCACACACTGTCTGCTCATTTTATTGGACATGAAATATTAATCTTGATAAGTCAGTGCTATTCACACAGTTCATTTAAGATGTTTCTTGATTTAGGTCATTGAATATCTTAACCAATGATATATAAAAGCATCACTATCAAGAAGTTATCATAATTTTATATTTACAGGGTGATGGTGCTATCCAGAAGGGTATGCCATTTAAAGCTTACCATGGCAAGACAGGTCGAGTGTTCAATGTTACTCAGCATGCTGTTGGTGTTATTGTTAACAAGCAAGTCGGGTAGGTTTGAAGCTTCATCAGAACTACAAATAGAGGGGGCATTATGGATTTAACATAGTATTTAAAAAATTATAACACAAATCATAAATCATAGAGACAATTCCAGCTGCCGTCATAGCGCAGTTGGTAGTGCGTCGGACTGTCAATCTAGAGGTCCCAGGTTCGATCCCTGATGGCGGCACTCATTCTTTCGGACTATTTGTCTTCTACCAATGGGTCGATAATCATAGACCTATGTGGGATAGCGGATGGAGGCTAGGAAAGAATGTAATGGTAGTACTGGTGTGGGAAATACTAGGAATTCATTGTTAGGTGCTCCAGCTGAAATAATGTTGAAAGTGGTGTAAAACCCCATTCAAACAAACAAAGAGACAATTCCAATGAGTACCTGCAACAAAGGATTTCTTTGAGAAAGATTGGCTTTGCCCCCACTTATTTGCACATATGTTTATACCATATAAATAATTTTGTGTTGACCCTACATACTTTAGTAGGTGGAGTGTAAAGGAAACAGTTGCAGATTGAAATTTTGTTTTGACAATTGTATAGTTCAATGGGCCACAGTGTTCCTACTGCTGCCCCAATCTGGGAGTAAAATGGCTATTAAACAGTGTGCATGTACACCCTCTATATGTGGAGGAATGCTGTTTGCAATAGTTAGGGTAAACAGACTTCACGAAAAACTGCCTGTCCCACTGACATGTCTTGTAAAAATCATGCCGGTCTGATAGTTACAAATGAATACAGGACAGACTGACCAATAAAATTCAACCACATACACAATGTGTTCTATTGTTCTGTCTGGTGGAATTTAGTTTGGTCTAGTAAAAATTTTAAGTTTAATACCAAATCCACTGTCTGGTAAAGAATTTGGGTATATCATGAAGACTTGGGGAAAATCAACCGTGTTTGGGGATTTTCGGGAACATTGGTGCAAAATCAATTGTTAGTGACTTTCTGTAGTTTTGGGCTTACCCAATGAGTTATGGTTGACCTAATTTTTCCAAACTTAACATCCTTAAAAGTTGCAAGTGTCAAGACTATAATAGCTACTCATGACTTTTTGGCACTGGGATGTAAAACTGTTCTCTATCATGATTAGAAGAGATCATTAAATTTGATTTTCTTGTCAATCACTATACCCCAACCTAGAAAGTAGAGGGGGAAATGATGGTTTCACCCTGTCCATCATCCCGTCTGTCTGTCTGTCTAGACTTTTTTTTGTTTATGACTCTAGCTTAAGAATGAAGTGTCCTAGAATGATACAACTTTACACAACTGTTGCCCATGATCCAAGGAGCTGCCCTATTGTTTTTAGGTCATGAAGGATAAAGGTCAAGGTCACAATTGAACTTTGTAGGAAAATGGCCTAGGGAACTGGGACAAACTACCAACATATTCAAGTAGTTGACACTTAAGTTTTTTGTTTAGAACAGACATATGTGTTCAAAATTTATAGAGCAGTCTATTTACTCAAGGGTTAGCTTATAGGTACATTCAAGAGTCCAGGTCTTGAGCATGATTTACTTTACAAACCTGTGAATTACTCCCTAATGGTAATGATTGTCTAGAATCTATTTTCATGGAAAAAATAAATTATTTGATAACCATTGTGGGGAGATGGCTATATGGGAGCATATATGTTTCACATGTATAACCTTTCAATCTTTCAATTCATTCCAGCTGTAGAGTGTAGTTTGCATTCTAGAGAATCCAGTATGAAGTAAGTACTGTTTAAGGGGACATTAATCCAATAAAGCTTAATTAATTTATTTACATTCTTTTCACAGCAACCGAATCATCCCCAAGAGAATCAATGTCAGAATCGAGCATGTAAAACACTCTAACTGTAGACTTGACTTCTTGAAACGTGTCAAAGAGAATTCACAGAAGAAGGCTGAAGCTAAAGAAAAAGGAATTAAAGTCAACTTGAAAAGACAGGTATCCCCTTGAAAATTTTACAGGATAGATTTAGAGTTACAAGGGAGTTTCTTCTAAAAAAGGGGCATAATTTGTTGTAAATCACAGGAAAAGAGGCACCTCTGATTTCCCACAAATTTCATGTATATACAATAAAGTCCACAATTAATTTTGGATTTCCTTGAAACTTTGACAGGGCACCTATAGAGATGGTATTTTGGATTACATATTAAAGTATTTCAACTATACATGTACTTGCACGTCCTATTTTGAGGGTAGTCATTGGAATCATTGGACGATTCAAATGAGTGGCTGTGCCCACAAATTAGGGTTTCAATGAGAAACAAAGATTTAAACGGGCAATTCCCCTCTTAGTGTACCTCAGGGCAGGGTATTTGTTGGGTCATAAGCAAGCTTCCTTTTAAAAACTGGGTGAATCCATTGGAAAGCACTTGCAAATAGGCTTTATGGTTTTCACTCTAAATAATGAGGGTGAGAAAGTCAGCTTAGTTTAACTTATTTTAAAAATTCATTTATATTATAGCAATTATGTTACTGAAATCTCAAAATAAAGAGAGAAAAAAAGTCAGAAGAGCATCTCCGGTCCTCATAGGCTTCTTGTTAATTATTTTTAATCTAGATAAAATGTTGACAATGTTTATGTATAATTTCTCTTCAAAAACCTGTATTGAAAAATTAAGAGTGCTCAAACGAAGCATCTCATTACGATTATATGATGTTCTAACAACACATTTTATCAAATTGTTGAAGAATTACAATTGTCATATTTGAAGTGTCATTGAAGCGATAGTCTTGACATTTGGTAAGTTTACAGATTTGAAAGAGTAATGCCTGTCTCAATTTATCAACAAAATCCTATGTTGAGGGTACAGTACTACGCATTCAAATCATCAGAGTTACAGATAGTGGGGGTATGGTGTGATTCAAAATTGAAATATTTCACTAGTCCTTACTCAAACCCTCATTGGAGACAATTCAAATAAGTACCCATATTATAGGGTTTTATTGAGAAATAAAGATTTAAGACATTAGTTATCCCCTCTTACTGTACCTCTGAATCATCTTGATGAGACAATTCTGATTGAACATAGGGTCTGTGTAAGTGTCATTTAAATATCTAAAGCTTTAATCCAAAATCACACCGCTATTTGTAGCTGCGATTCAAATCGTACATAGTTATGACGCTTTGATATCTGAATGTAATATTTTGTCTATTTTCAGCCTGCCCCAAGACGATCAGCCCACGTTGTAGAGGTCGGGGACAACAAACCAGAAATATTGGAACCTATACCTTATGAATTTATTGCTTAATTTGTATTTGTATGTTCCAATAAACAAATGAAAAAAATTGAGACAAGCATTTGGTAAATCTTTTATATTCTGCTTTAGTCATCAGCCTGACCAGAGATCGAGCGGTTTTTATATGGTAGCCCCAAGAAATCCTTACTTATTTCTTTGGTGATTCCTCCACATAATAGGGGATCCTTCCTTCATTATGCCCCCCTTCTAAGAAGAGGGGTATATTGCTTTGCACATGTCGGTCGGTCGGTCCGTCCGTAGACCGTTTTTTTTTTGTCAAGAGCATATCTCATAAAGTATGCAAGCCAGAAACATGAAACTTCAGTGGTGGATGAATCTCATTGAGGAGAAGTGCAGATCACAAGCATAACTGTACTCATAATATTTTGTGAGTTATTGCCCTTTGTTGATTGACAAAGAATAGGCTATTGACCTGCTTTTATGGGGGGGGGGGGCATAAATGTTTGACAAACATTTCTTGTCTATTTGTTGGTGGCATATTCTAAGAACTTTGCTCACAAAGGGTTTTAAACCACTATGCTCCTTACATTTATAAGGTAGAAAGTGAAGTTTGAATCCCTAGTTTAAAACAATTGGATACATATTTGAGAGATTGGAACTTCCGTTGGTGATGAACGCTGGTCATTCATTATCTCTCTCGATCTTTTTTAATCGAAATTCCTTAATTCTGGCAACTCTCTCCCATAAATTAATAATATTTTTAAAATTATTTATCATCCAAGTTATTCCTACTTATTTTTCTCTTACAATACAACAACACAAGGATCAATCTTTGAGAAAATTTACATCATCCGGGAATAGGGATAGTCCGACATTATGGACGTTAGAAGAAATACGACCCTTTTCTGTGCACCGATTTTCTTGCTCATCTCATTCCTTATACTCTCCAAAATAATCACTGAAGAAGAACAGAATCATGACTGGAGCAGATCTACCTTTGCTGGTATGGAGTAAGACCATCCCCACAATTACATTACTATTTATTGCCTTACTTGGCCAAAGGAGTAAAAGTTTAGGGCCTGTTTGCAGGAAGAAACTTATACTTCTATACTTTAAATGGCAGAATCATACGCTCCTGAACCCAATCCAGGCCCAAGGCATCCTAAATTTCCATGTGGTGTCTGTCAGAAAGCCTGCACATGATCTACACCATGTGTATGTTGCGACTCCTGAAAGATATCATCAGAAATGTAAGGGAATCCCAGACAGAATTTTCAACGCACAAATCAACATCAGCTGGGAAAGTGTACAATATGGACTTCAAAACTTCTCTACAAGTATCTTTGACTCAACATTTGACTGAACTAGAAACACTTTTTGTTCCCTCGGTGAACGCACGTTAAAGAACCATGGCGGATCTCGGCAGTAGTTTCGTCGTGTATCCTTGCACTATCTCCCGTAACAACAAACCGTCTTCTGGGGGCGTCGTCCAAATAGGCATGTGCTACGGTAGTCGGAAAGAAATTCATCACAGTAATGGCACCAAATGGGCATTGTGATATCACCATGAGCTAAGGCGACACCAAATAAATTTTTAGATTCTCATCCCCGCCCGCCCCTAAAAATAACGCCCGCCCCAAACTTTTTTATTTGTGACAAAAAAAAAACAAAACAAAAAAAAACAACCGACGTTCGTTAAACGTATTGTGGTGTTGATTCAAGGAAAATGGCCGACTGCATCCCTTGTATTGCAACAAGTTTTATCACTTGAAATTAGAAAAAAAGAAGCCGTCATAGACGGGAAAATATCTTGAAGTCGAAAGCAACAAATCTTTTTCTCTATTTTTCAGGTGATTTCGCTTGATAAGAAGTATGCTTATATTACAGATTGACGCGTCTACAAGATGTCGAGAATAAGGTCGCAGTTACACGACAACTTGTTTTTGTATCGTAGTTAAAAATAAATGCTGTAACTAATGATTTGCTCTATGGTTTTGCCGATTTTCCACATTCTTACTCGTCTGGACTATTTCTAATTACCCGAGACCATTGAAAGCATTTCCGTTTTCGAATTTCTTATCAGTTCTATCTAAAATAATAAGCTTTGTTTCGTGTAATTTCAAACCTATCAAACATTATTTTACTGCATTTCTACAACTTAGGTGTAACAAAAATCCATCCTCGTCGTCATTCGAGATTTTTATTCTCAAAATTACTTACTATTTATTTGAAAATTGAATCCGGTTCCAAATATTCGAGAAATAAAGACTCGAGAAAATTTAAAAAATCTCGACTAAAACAATTTCAATATGACGTCAATCTGGAATTTTCTCTCACGTTTTAAACCTTTGATCCAGAATAGTTTATTTTTCGGGGAGGTTGAACGGGTAATCAAAGACGCCGACACCAGATGGTCGACTATTTTGGGGACAGTTTCTTGACTCGGCACGCGACGCACGCTTTAAAAACCTGATTGATGTTAAACCCTTTCCATCGTCAGGATAAATTGATGTGATTAAGGTGACTCTGTTCACGGATTTAATTTTATTAAACAGGAATACTTTACCATTTTTTACAGCAGGTAGGACATTATTTCAAAATAAAGAGACGATATAGAACAATTATAAATTTACGCATTTTGTTATTGAGCGGGACCTAGGTAGATATGCCGATACGGTGATGATAATTTCTGACAAAAAGCTTGGGTAATTTTATTTATTTCTCGTCAGATTGCCTCTTTATTACCCGGTTATCTACCAATAAACAATGGAAATGCAAAGTTTATTCTTGAAATAATAAGCGAAGTTCACTTTGCACGTAATCTCTGTGAGGGGGTGATGC
Organism: Fragum whitleyi; assembly: GCA_948146395.1. NCBI lineage: Eukaryota > Metazoa > Mollusca > Bivalvia > Cardiida > Cardiidae > Fragum > Fragum whitleyi. Next base: position 5,787,928 of record OX411549.1, read on the forward strand.
AGTAGAGATACATACATACATACATACATATAAAATCATGAAAAGAAAGTAGTTGGCCAAACAATTTACGATTCGGTGCCTTCGCGTCGTTACAATAGCTTCGGGATCATCTGTGATTACGAACTTTGGGTGTCTGCATAGCGCCGATATCTGAATCATTTTGATCAGTGAAAATATAGAAATACACACTTTTCTGAGATTAAATTTTGTTTATTAAACACTTTGAACAAATAATTATCAAGTAAATTCAGTCTTCACCGGAATCTGTTCAGCAGTCTGAAAAACAAGAAGTACCAGTAAAACAATACGTCAGCGCCTCAAATAATTTTCTCTTCGGCATAGAACTCAAACTCTTTATATAAACCAGTAAGCTCCTCGGCTTTGTTACTTGCCAAAACAATAGCCCCCCCCCCCCCCCCCCGAAATAGAAAATAAAAAATAAAAGCCGTCCACCCGCCCCTTTTTTCTGAAAACTCGGATGAGAATCTAATAATTTATTTGGTGTGGCCTAATTGAAAAATACGTAGCATATATTTTCCGGTAAATAAAAGGATATTTTTCGGCGATTTTACTTCGATATGAATATCTTTAACACAGTGAAGTCACCGTTTAGTTTGAAAGATCCTTTAATAGAACTGCAGACCATACGATGTAATCGAGATCAAACAATAGGGAAGTCAAAATGAAATATATCATCGTGAAAAGTTTTGGAAGAATACATCCGACTATGCAAAGAGACAAACATGGCCCGATATTATAAGACTTGTTCGTGCTCAATTGAGAATTTTCTCAAATTTAGAATCTAAATGATTGTACGGTCCGGCTTGATAGATGATGCCAGTAAGTTATTATTTAAAACAACTTGTCAATATTATCTTTTTACGTTCATTTCTTATATCAAGTTCATTACAGTTGTACAATAGAAACAAAGCTTTAATCTCCTTTTAGAATTGGGAAAATTCTCGGCTGAGTAGAAAAAAAAATTAAAATCTTCGGCCCCGACGTCAGTATACATCAGTTATAATGGAGTGGATAAAGCACAATGACAGAACCGATCGGTTAAAATTATCCTGAAAGTAACGCCAACGCCCATTGGCTAGTGCGTATATAGGCGGATATTGACGTTGCTAAGCGTCAACGTCAATAACGTCACAAACGTCGTTTGGTAAAACCGAAAGGCCAAAAATTTTGCGCTCTCACTTTGATTATATTGTAAAATTTAAAAAAAAATGGGAAAGCCACTTAGGAAAAGATTGCGAGGATTGAGGTGCTGGAACGCATCTTCGGATAAAGAGGTAGGAAAATTTTGATATATATTTGCATAAAAGAAATGTTTTCTTTTCACTTCTCGTTTCACTAACGCCATTGATGTTTTAGACATCAATTTTTATTTTTGAGAATTTTTGTTTGCTGTCTTGTCGCAGTTTAAAAATAATAAATTTTGTATCGAAATATACGTCCGTCGGGGACTGGATTACCTAGAAACTCTGTAATATAGGTTATTGAATTTATATGGGAATATATTGTGTCGGACGAGCCCTTTTGTCAGGGTTTACAAGTTTCGATCCTTGCCACACTGTGCAATCAAGAGTCGACATTTCACACACTACCCAGATAGTCTCCTTTCGCGTGACGGGTCACAATTATCAATTATGACCCGTTGGGCGAAAATAGACCATCTTTTGTCACACATAGTCAGTCTAGGCGTGCTGATTAGGGCCGAAACTTTTTTCACATCTATACCTCTATATTCATCTACATCTGAGAGTCGAATGGCGAATAGACTATCAAGGAAAGTACTGTTCTCCGATCATCCTTAAACGGGGCGTATTTGTAGACATACATGCTGCGTGTTCCCGACGGGCTGCGAAAAACTACGATTCGATACGATTTACTACGCTTTTACCCCGATTTCGTTCCGAAGTACCCCGAGTTTAACAGCCGAGTTACTACGAAACAGTACGATCTAGACCGACTATCCCGATTTCTTACTACGATGGACTACGATGCAAAAAGATATACTGCGACATACGCCGACAGTTCCGGATCGACTACGAGTTCCATATCTTTTTTCAGGATTATACCCCGATTTCGTACACTTGGTAAAAAAATCCGTGATTTAACAGCAAAAAAAAAAAATCAGTTATCATATGGATATTAGAGTGACAACATGCCAACAACAACAGACGACGTTATAATTGCAATCTCGTGTTACCTCAATATTCAACTTAAGGAAAGGGAAAATGCTCCAGCTGAACAGAGTCTTGAAGAGCTTGAGTATAAACAACGCCAGATACAGCCTAAGCATAGGAAATAAAGGCGATGGTGGGTACGGCCTTGGATTACCAAAGAGAGGAGGCAAAACACTGGACAATTTCATCAGCTATTGCAGTGTGAATTACCCATGACCACCAATCGAAGTATAGGGAAGCGTCTCGTTCAAAGGTTTTGAAGTGATGAATTGTTTACAAAGTTGATTCGCCTTTTTATACTCCTCGGAAATCGGGGTACTTCGTAGTACTACGGGATGATATCTTAGCAGTTCGTAGTTATTCGGTGTAGGTCGGTGTAGCTCGGGTTTCTAGTCGCGTATCTCGTCGTACTTCACAGGCGAGAATCGGGAGTTACTCGTATGCCATCGGCGTTATTCGGGGCTCATCGCCGAGGTAGGTACGCCGAAATAAGACCGATTCTGTTGCCGAATAACGCCGATTTGCTTACTACGAACAACGACGACTTAGTACGAGGTACACCGAGGCGCGCCGATTTCGGCACGATTTTCGAAATCGGGAGAAAAATTTGCGCATGTTGAAATTTTTGTCCCGATTTATTTTTGATCCCGAATTGATGCCGATTTGAGTCAGGAGGCACTACGACTCTCCCGAAGCTAGCCGATTTCGCGCCGATTTTGAAATTTTCGAAATCGGGATTAAATCGGGGTCTGTGAGACCGGGGGGTTAGTTACATATCCATTTTTTACTCGATCCAGTCTTTAAGATACTTCTTTGTAATCAGTGATTAGTTTTTTCCTAAGAACATTCACTTTACAAAATCGCGGTGAAGCTTATACAGTGTATTTTTTTCACAACAATATCCATTTAACAAAATGAGATTTAAAGTGGAGCGTACATTGTGTATATCAAGAGGCTTTGCGTAAATAGTACAGTCCATCTTGCTTTAGCCACCACGTCTATTAAGCGACCATTTAAAAAAAAAAAGAAAGTTTTTTGAATCAGAATATGTTAAAAGTAAATATTATCTGTAAAGATTATAATGAAATGAGAAGCTTCTTTTGAATTATGACAACGTAGGATTATTGAGAAATTCGCTTTTTATACATAATCAATCAAAATTACGTTTCTTATTGTCAAACAAAACGTGTAATAAGCGACCATTCTCTTACACGACTGTTTTTCGGTGAGGTCGCTTAATGCACGTGTAACTGTACTCTGTGTTTGTGGTGGTAGAAGAAGATTACACTTGAAAATTAGTGGTGGCTAGACAAATCATCTGTGGAATATTGTTGGTCTACAATGACTTGGCACTCATTTTAAAATATTCCTTTTGACCCCTATCAATAGTCGCAAAATATGTTTCTTTATACAGAATTAAACTCGCGACGTTTGGATCTAATTAAATGTATCACATCTCATTGTTCACACGGATATTTAGGTGTGGTAGTAAAGATGTTATCCCATAACTTAGAGATCATTAGTTCAAGCCGGATCATTACTAAAATATTTTTCAGTGTTTTGGGTACCTATTTTTTGATACAACAGTATTGGGTTATGCTTTTGGTATTATTCACAGATATCTTTCCGTCTAACTTTAATTTGATTTCAGATTATGTATCTTTTTTTTTGTTTTTCAAATACATCGCAAGCGAAACTGAATAATTTAGATTTTGAAATGAATGTATATTCTACTATATAGCGCGAAATCGTTGACATGACTGACCGTAACCTCTATTAGCATTAATTACATGCTTGACTGATCGTCGCACGGCATCTCCGTTAGGTCTCGTTAAACTTCGTGAATCAAGTTTCATCATATATACCTATAAAATGACAACATTGTGAGTAGACATTTGTCATTGTACGTGAAAAGAGGAATGCATAAGTAGTCGAAAGACAGTGGTTCGAGTCACTGCAGCAGCATAATTAGTTTTCCTCTAGGTTTCAAGCTCTTTATTTTTGGAGGAATAATTGTTGAAGATCACGCGATTCTCAAAGAGTTGCGGTACGTCATATGCTAATTTTTGAAAACAATTTAGTTAGTTTCTTTTTTTCTTTTTTTCTTTATTGTTTGAATGGGGTTTAACGACTGTTTTATTTTTATTTCGATTTTATTGCGCGGCTGTTGCACCTAACTACTGATATCCTTACGAATACTACCACGACAACTCTTCCGATCCCCCAGTTGCTCATCCCACATAGGTCTTCAATTATCAACCAAATTTGCCCTCAAGACCATTAAACAACGACTTGTGTTTTCAATATTTGAGTTCAGGAGATTGTATGCGATAAATGAAATGCGGCAGTGCAAAAAAGTTAATTGTCATTCACAAACTAGTCACATAGCACTATCAGAAGAAAGGAAAAATAACTAAAAAAGTGGGATAAAAGCTGATTTGAACCCTTGACCCTTGCAACTGTAGTCATCAGACTAGACCCCTCGACCACATAGACACACAATGTGTAAAGGTACTAAATTACCGTTATACAAACATAATTTAAAACCCTTACCCTCTGCAGATTTACGATGTTTTTCGAAGGCTTGCGACTACCCTCGATGATAAATGTATTCATTGGTTATTTTATTCATTGCATAAAGGTCAAGTCATGTCAATAATTTCAACCTATACAGGGTTTGAATACGTTAATCAAATTCCTGTTGAAGTGTAATTAGGTTATCAATGTCAAAGAGTTAAATATTTTCATATCTTATAATTCAATATCATGAAACAAATGAAATTTATATTGTGACTGCTTCTAAGTGCAAGCTTACTTAATACTTAATTATGTTTCATTTAGGTATAAAAGCAATTCTAAGCTGACCAGAAAACAATATTCTCGGTTGGTGCAAATAACTAAAATTATATAAGAATAATACAATATTAGTTGCAATTCACAACACATTTGAAACACATTAAACGTAATGGACCAGTAGCGTGCCATTCGACATCCACGAGCAAAACATACTTACCAGTTATATTGTAAGATACGTGGCAAAATTGAGGTGCGAACACTATTTGAAAAAAATCTTATTCCTGTGCAAACCCAGGAATAGCCCATACTTTTTCTTTACACGATCTTTAAAAAGCTATTATTGACGTATAACGCTAACATGGTTTTGCAAGCTGGACATTTCTCTCCGCTTCGTTTTCTAGCAATACAACAATAGATCTAAATAGAGAACTTAAAAAACTGCTATAAAATTATATCTCCGAAAAAAATATACTCACCTAGTTGTGGAAACGACAAACAGTTTTAATTTTTTTCAAAAAAATCTGTTTACAGTTAAGTTTACGTCTTTTCCTGTTTGTAGGCATCAGGAAATATCCCACAAAATTTGGCTTCAAAATTTAAAATATTTGCCTTAAAATTGAGATAAAAAAAAATGTGATAACATCTTACATGCAATTTTTAGGCTTACATCGACCTGTTCTATGCTTTAAAATTTATATCACACGTTTAAGCTCTTCTTTCCTACTATATACAAAATGTTTAGTCCGTTTGACTTCTATATGAACCAACCTTTTCATCAATGAAATAAAATTGCGTTTGAATGAAGGATTCGTATGTGGTAAAATCTTAATTTCAGCTTAATACCACTCAAAAAAATATTTTTTGAATATAAAATGGTTTCAAAATAATGATTTTGTCTATCTAGTTAATGTTAATATTTCCGCTCTTAAATACGAGGGATGATGGAGGCTGTTTAGTAGTAAGAACATGTAAACATATAGTAAAAACACTTGTTTTATACTAAACATTAGACAGAAGAAACGTCCATTATTTCTCTTTTTGGAATTGCTCATTAGCATATCGACGGTTATCGTGATTTGTACCGTCATTACTCCCCTGCTTGTTTAGTTTTCCTCGTAAAAATCTCAACAACTTCGTTAGATAATACTTTCGGAATATAGGGTTCATCTCAGAATAGACAAAAACAATTACCACTTATCTGGTCAAACGGCTTTTGAACAAAGAGAGAATACACTCAGATTCGATATCCTAAGGAAGTAAATATCTTCGACAAAATTAATTTTATAAAAATAAGAACTTTCATACTCAAAAGACTCACTTAAAAACATACCATTTTGACTCTGCCCCTATGCAAATCAGAACTATTTTTGGATAGACAACTCACTGTTCCGTCTAATACAGACACAACAAGACATGAACGTCCAAGAGTTAACATTTGGCGGAAGTACAAAATCATTAATTTACATTCAAAAATTCTGAAAAACGAAATTCTTCATGGTATTAGATGGAAAATACGTTATGACTAGAAAACAAATACGTTACATTATTTCGATTCCGAGATTTTCGGCTAAAGGTTGGTCCATATGGAAGTCAAACGGACTATACTGCTTTTCATTTTGTTTACTACACTAAATTGTGTAAAATTGATATCACCGTAAGATCGTTTTAACAGGACACTTTCCTTCATTTACAGACAAAACACGCGGGTATTGTGTTCAAAGAGGAAGATGCTCCAGCGAAGTCTGAGAAAACCAACCGAAAACCTTGCGTCGAGGAAGATGTCCTTAACCAGGAGTCAGAGGAGGCCATTAAGAGGATCAACTCATTGATGGAGTCATTGGAGGGTCGGAGGATCAAGTTAGAGATGGCAGAACATCGCCATCTGGAAATGGTCAGCGGATATCTGGTGAGAAAATTAGAGCTCAACAGGTGTTATACACAGGGATCAATGAGCTTTACGCGGAGATCAAACCTCACGAATGTTGCTGGAGTAAATAAAGATGTTATTGTTGGAAATAACGACCCAGAAGATGTCGAGTGTCTTCAAGACACACAAGAATGCATCATAATGAAGAATGAAGAAGAAGATGAAAAGGGTTCATGTTATGGATATGGTAATCTACTACTTGACGGTGTACGATCTTATATACCAAGTAGTATCATCCTAGCTACCGTTGATAACGGAATGCACATAGAAGGAAACACAAGAGTAGATATCAACGTAGAACCAAAATCCGGATGCAAAAATGAAATCGCTCCCGCTCAAATCCAAGCGATTTCAGTTTTACCCGAACCCCTGCGCATATTTTGCCGCAGATTGTTCTACGATTTAATGGTCGATTCAACTACAGAATGTATTTACGAGAAAGGTACACAACTTGCCGCCCATTACACAAATGTAGTAAGATGGAATTTAAGCAGGCCTTTCGACGGGCAGGTTTTCAGCGAGGTTACCCGATCATTGAAGAAGCTTTGCTTTGCTTTGTTTGCATCACCAAATGATGTCAAATATAAACCCGCGAGTAATCAACAAAATGACGGTGATCTACGACTTGCTACGATGGGTGTCGCCAGAAGCGATGCTAGCCAGTGTTTAAGAGGGGGCTTTGGTGATGTCATTATTACAAAGAATGAGCTAACGAGAGTCAGCATTGAACAGTGGGTGAGTAACTTTGTGTAAAGATGTATCCATTTGAATGGGTGATCAAAGGTCAATTTTGTCTATACATGTTTAGACAAAATTTGACCCTTGAACACACAACCAAACAGACTGACTAGAGTCAAACTGTCTTCAGTGGCTGAAGACACAGCTTAGCTTGTGTCATGATGGTCGGATTATAATCGGTTGGCATTTTATAGTAAGTCTCAAATATTTCTCTCTCGCCATTGATAATCCTTCCAGCCCCGGAGGTGCAACGAAGGGAAAAACGCTGAATAAATATACCACTTAAAATAATGTTAGGCTCAACCATCAAAGCTTCTTTATTTAATCCTTCACAGATGATACTTTTTCAACTAATGGACGTATTCAAACCAGGAATTTATCCTTATCATAATGCAGTTATGAAGCACTTTAAACAAACCAGACATTACCAATGTAGTTTTTTCAAGATTTGAATATTTCAGAAAATCGAAAAATTGTAGAAAAATTAGCCTTGTGCCAGTCGACCCTCAACATTTTGGAACTTAAAATTTTCAAAGGTTAAACGATTCGAAATGATTGGTAAGAAGATAAAAACCGTTTCTATCGAATTTAGTTTTTAGTTACGGATAAGTATCATTGCAAATGTCATTAGAAAAGTATTTCGGGCGATATGTATCTTTGAAGCACGATAAGAAAATCTCTATTTTGTAACAACAAAGCATTTTGTAATAAAAGTTAAATAAATAATGGTTTTGCTGCGAGTAACATCGAGACACTTAAACTGATTACGGCGGGCCCTTACAAAAATGCTGGAAAAGGGTCGAGTTTAAAAGTATGCTTTCGGTATACTTGAATGATTTGATTTGGTTACTTGAATTTTTTTTTATATGACAGAAGCGAGTTGTAAATGCAGTAAGGATTTTTTTGTTTTGTTTGTTTGTTTTTTTGTTTTTTGTTTTGTTCTTTTTTAAAATGTACATGGAATTTCTGTTTGGTTGAAGGTTATTTTATGAAATCACTTTCTTTTGTTTAACAGGGAAGGAAGGCCATGAATGTGAAAGGAGGATTTATGATCATGGAACCGTAAGATTATATTCTTTATCTTTATCTAAATAATCTCTGCGAATATTTGTATACCGTCACGCGAAAAAGGGACCATCTGAGAAGTGCTTAAAGTGACAACTCTGGTCAGACTGCGCAGACTGACCAGGGTCGAAATGTTTCGCAAACAACATTTTTTCCTGAACGTAGCATAATTATTCGTCCTATGTAACAATGGAAGGTACGCGTAGACAACGACCGCGTGATTGTGATTTTTTTGTCCTTTTGTGTCTGGTATTCATTAAAAAGGGTGTGAAAACCCCTCCCGATCATGGAATAATGTCTATTGTTCTTTCTTACGGGAAAGTAGACGTGACAGACTCTGAAATTGGTAAGACTTTATATAAATGATCAAAAGTAATTAAGTAATGAAAATACCACAGTAAAGGTCGTTACTTAAACACCGCTGCGGCCTATCTGGATATTTTGTTTCCTAAGTGGTAACAAAAACACAGCTGAGGCTCTATACACCGGTGCGGCTTATTGTCCGTAAACTGCGGTAAGTTTTTAACTTAAGTGACACGAGCAATTTTATGCTAGGAAAGTATGCCATGGTATATCTATACAAACCAAAGTGCGGAAGACCCCTGAATCTATGCATATGAATAAATATTTTTTATAGCATTTGCCTTTCACCAAGCAAAAAAATATTTAAGACATTTAATTTATCTGCTATAGAAAATTTCTTACGTTAATGGTGGAATTGTTGAAGATCAACATTTGACTTGTTGTTTTAATGAATGATTTAATTAGTTGATCGAATTTATCGTTCTGTCTATATTACTAGATTTCTTGTTTTTCGATCTAGACTTCCGGACATGCGCTGTGTTCTTCACCAACACGTCCTAACAGTACCCAACTCTCAAATTAGAATTTGCTTGAGGGATCTCATTCGCAGGTAAGGGGGCAAATCATTATAAGTATAACAAACTAGAATATATTACACAACACCTCAAACTTATGAAATATTTTTCTCTTGCAATAAAATAATTGATTTATGCCACCTGTATATTATTTTCTCATTAGGATTTGTTTCGATTTATATACTAGACAAAAACTTATCTGCGCCGTTGGTTGGCTGGATATAGTGGTTGACTCGTAGTCGAAAGGTTGCAGGTTTTAGTTCCATTTCCACTGGAGGCGCGCCAAGCATTTGGACATAACACATTTCAGTTAAGGCAGTGGACCCGTAATTGTTCCGCAACATTTCGTAACTCATTGTCTTTCACAATGATAAACGAGGATTCCTAACGAAATCGTTAGGAAACCACTGTTAAAACTATCAAAGTTAATGACACCCGTCGCACTTCTTTAATTGAATCATTTATTTCTTTAGTCCTCGTGGTAAAATCATATGACAAGTGGAATCACAATGAAATATTTTGTTCCATCACTTTATTTACAAGCTTATCTTTTGAGAACCGGTAAAAAATCATGTACTGATGTAAATTGGATGCAACGTTGCCATTTGCGCTTGTGTGTCACATTCCTTAAATGTATTATTATCATTGTTCAATTTGTAATCTTAACCGTTTCATAAACATAATTTACACATTTATATCACAGATTTGAGTTCAATGAGACACATGTCCGCTTTCTATGTATAAACCTGCTGAAGGGCCTCAGACATCTTCACAGAATGAATGTAGTCCATGGTAGAATGACTCCAAGACATGTTATCTTCACAGAGGAAGGATATCCGTGTCTTGTAAGTACAGTATATCTTACTCGAGTGACCACGTCTAATAAGCGACTATTTTTATTGGGCGACCATTTTCAGAATTCCATTCTTTCAATGAAAATATACATTGATATCATTGGTTTTCTTTTTTTTTTATGCAAATGAATCTTATAAATTAATACTCATTAGAATCGTCTCAATGTGTCGATTCCGATGAGTTTTAATGACCGTGACATAGGCTTGCTGAGGAACACGCAATAACATAAATATTCAATAAAAGTGATAATTCTTATTTGTATAAAACCGTGTTCTAAGCGACGATTCTCTTGTTCGAACGCTTTTTGGTGGTCCCGTAAGTGTTCGACTAGTACACGCTTTACGGTAATTTAAAACGTCTATTATGGACAAAGGCATTTAAATTGGTATGACAGTTTATACATGTAGATTTTTTTAATTGGTAAGTAATTTTAAACTTTAACGTGATGCAAGAAAATGGAAGTACTATGATTTTTACAAATCAAATGTTAGGCCACTGTAGGTGTTTAAGATAAAGTTCGTTAATCCAAATTTCCAGATCGTCCAACGCCGCTTTTTCATAATGCTGTAATCGGTCAGACCCCACCGGATTTAAGGCTCTCTTTGTTCTATATTGCACCCTTTTCCGATGCAGTGGTAGGTAACCCAGAAATTCAAATTCGAATGTTTTATTGAAAATCGGCCTCCAGCCTTTTCAATTACAGAAAGGTACAACCAGTGACAAAAAGTACATTTTACAATAGACAGTTACCAATACAATTCTATTTGACATATGAAAAGTAATTGCAAAGTCAAGTTGTTGATATAATAATTAGAATATTCAGGAAATGACAGATAATTTTCTTTTCATATGCATGATAGATGTACATTGCAATATTTCTAACTTCTGTTTCGTTTTTTGTAGTCATAATTAAATTGAATTTGTGTATCGAGGGAGGATTGAAATACTTTTCCTTGATATAAGAGCATCTAAGGTCAAAATAAATTGGACACACTAGTAGAAAATGATACATATCTTCAGTTTGACTTTTACAATTAAAACAAAATCGTCGTTCAGCACTTATATTGTTATAGCGACCCTGCTCCATGGCAAGTTGTACAGATCCTGTTCTGAAACAAGCAAGCACCTTGCGAAATTTATAAACATTTAATATATCAAGATAAGACTCTTACTCGAGAGTACTTTTAAAATCTCTGTTGAAACTAGTTTAGACTGAGTACAGTATTTATCTCTCCATATAGCAGATATTGAGAGACAAAATGCTTGCTATTTTGCACACATTAGTTTTCCCATACATATCCAAATCCATTTTCATACAATTTTTTTAAGCTTTAATACCAAGTTTTCGTGACCAAGCGAATCATATAATTTGCGCATATTGTAGCACTTTTTAATATATCTAAATATTGATAACCAGTATTTCAGAACTCTTTGACATGTGTAGATTTGTAATGGAAATCGTCCGCACTCTCCCATGACTGCTGCATCTGGTGAATTCACTGGAACATTCAAAAACCTTTTACATGCATATTTATGAACAATTTCTACACAGTCAAAATTTTGTAACCCCCAAATTTCGGATCCGTAGATAAAAATTGGAGCTATTTCAGGGTCAAATATTTTGAAAAAAAGTCTCTACGTGTATAGTCAATAACGTTCTCATAGATGAAAATAGGCTTAAGAGCGCTCGCTTAGCTTTCAATGAATTATATTCTGCCATTTAAATGTTGACAGGCTTGGAGTAAAAAGGACCCCAATATTAGTAAAACAATTGACACATTCGATAACCTTATTTGAATAATACCATTTATCTTTATTTGAAAGCCTACCCCCGATTCTAAAAACAACAACTTTAGTTCTAGAAACATTGACCTCTAGTTTCCAGTTGTTACAATATATACAACAAATTTAATTGTTTTTGAAGACCAATACGAGTGTCAGAAAAACAATATCATCGGCAAACATCAACATAAAATTTCTATGAGCTCCGGATTTATCTAACATAAGGAAGAAAAATATTCATTCCGTGTATAAAATGATCAGCTACTAATGAGCCTCATACATCTTCATTTGGATTCAACGATTTTGATGAGCCTCCTACAGCTTTATTTGGATTCAACGATTTTGATGAGCCTCCTACAGCTTTATTCGGATTCAACGATTTAATCGGGTTTCATTATCTGTAATTTCCCAATTTAGAATAGAATCACGAATTTCACAATTGTTTTGAGGGTCCTCATAGATCAACTCATCATTCCTCCGAGTCTTCATTACTTGTAGTAAACAAATTTTCAAAATAGTTGTGCCATTGTTGTATAGTAATGTCTGTTGTATTTTTCTTCTTTACTATTACCGACTTAACAAGTTTCCAGAATTTCGTCGAGTTATGTATAGAATGTTCTAAAGATTTGGATTCATCTTCATGCAAGGTGCTATCTCAAGTTAAAAAGAATCTGGGTAAATTCCCTTCAACTTTCGGTCTTTTTTCCATGTATGAAGTAGGCAGTAAGTTTGGATTCGACCCATTCATTTTCCGTCCTTTCTAAAAGGAAATCGTGTACAGAGGAGATCGAATTAAGCGTTAAATCAAAGAAGATATGCAAAACTAGTTAAAATGATAAAAATGAGCTCCAAAATTACGTTTAAGGACACATAGAGGGCCATTTTAGGTCCAAATTGTAAATTGTCTGCAAATCATCCATCCCTAATGCGATAAAACTGAACTTTGAAGTACCCGCTTTCATATTTCGGTCATCCAAAAAGGAATTTCAAAACGTAGTGTTGACGTCATGACGTGACAAAGGGGCCGACCCCCTTATTAAGGGACCAAAATCAGTAATTATCCATTTTCTTCAGAATTAATAAACCGAATTTTATCCCGAAGACACCATTTGCTTCGTATAAAGACGCCTGATGTTTTGTTTATTGATATGAAGATATAAGTGTAAGAAATACAATTCAGTGTAACGTGTTAAATGTTAATGCCTACTGCGTTGCTGTTATCGAGTACAGTCACTTAAAATATTGCCTTCTTTTTCTCGACAATTTGTCCGGTGACCTATGCTGATATTCAGATATGTTGCTGCCAAACTATTCCGCTGAAGATTTTTGAAATAAAAACCATGTGTCTTCGGGTAAAATTTTTGGTAAAATTCTATTCTGCGAAGATATCGCTAATCAAAGGATATTTGATAACGTCGCGGCAAAGGTTTACAAAAGCTGCCTTTTTAAATGGATAAAGCTTAAGTGAAGTTTTAAATTTCTGAAAATCACATTCAGATTAAATACTTCTGAATCCTATATTTTACAATTAACTTTAATTTCAAATATTTAAGAACACGTTATTGCACGGAGACTGGCGCCAAATAAGCATAGTGCCGATGGTCTTGGTGCGACGTCGAATTCGACGAAAACTGTTCCAACAACTTAACAAAACCGAATTTAATATAAAATCTAACCCGAGGACATATCATTTTTATTTGATTAATGCAAAGCCCATTCTTTTCGCCACAAAATAACAAAAAATCAGCATAGGTCACCGTACAAAATTTTGAAAAAAATATATTTATTTACAAAATTGAAATGAAAAAAAGGAACGTCAAATCTAAAAAATCGCGAAATAATTAGCGCTTCGGGCCTATTTTTCTATGTGAATGTGCACAGAAATTAAACGAAAAGCTCGGACGTTATTGGACTTTCTAAATGAAACTTTTTTCGTAAAAATCGGCCGATAAATTCAGAAAATATTTGCAAATAATAATTTTGGCGGATCGAAAAGGGGTTTGCCCCTCAATGACGTCACGACGTCAAATGACCGAGCTTTAGACCCTTTTTATTAAGTATTCGCTAATTCCTGCACTCCAAATATAAATCTCAGAAATTGTTGTGAGATTTTAAGAAAGTCGAAAATTCGACCATGCTATCTGTCCGCAGTTACCATTACTGTTGCACTACCTTTGCTGAAGGATCTACTTTACATGCGATGACCTCGGGAAGTAATTCCAGTGAGGCAAATCCAAATTATACTTACAAAAAACATCTTGAAGTGTTGCGTTTTATTTTGAATAAGAAGAAACTTAAATCTTTATTTTTGCCAATGATTCAAATTCCAATGCATTTAGTCCCAAAGAAGCTTATATCCAATTATTACTCTGCACATGAATGTCTTGACTTATTTTCATTTATGTCGCGTTGTTTTTACAGACGATTTTTGAACGAACCCATGGTCTACGACCTGTAGTGCCCCCTCGTGTAGAATACAGTAGCCCAGAAGAGATTACTGATGAGCCAATCACAGCAGAAACTGACGTGTTCCAGACAGGGCTTCTAGTCTACCTGCTTCTCTACGCCAGGTAAGATTTAACAGACGAAGTGTGTGTTTAAAAAACATGGACGTTTGAAAATGTAAAATAAAGATGCGCAATTTTATATGAGTAAACAATACCTGTATAGAGGAAATTGGCCTTTGATTACTGACTTAAACTTCCAAATCTATAGGCCCATTTCGCAACGTGGTTTACAATTTTGAAAAAATGACCAAATGCAGGGGTGTGAAATTGCCATGCCCGACTTATCCGATATGGGTTTTTCTACCTGTGGTCAAGTACATTTTTCTATGCCACTTGTCCATGGACAAGTACATAGAGGACACATTTTCGAATGGTACTTGATAGAAGTGAGCGATTAAATGGCCAAATAGTTGTATCAAAGGGTAGCAAATATTATTTTCAATGAAAAAAATGCTGGGTTCCAGCATTTTATTCTCTAAAAACAATGATTTCTCGTCTTTTTCTATTCTCTTTTTTTTTTTTTTTTTTTTTTTTTTTTTTTTTGCGAACAAGTTCATTTTGATCCTGGACAAGTAGAAAATAATGTTTGACTCTAGTTAAACTAAGTAAATGTAAAAGCTAAGAACGAAGTAATTGGACATACACTGTGCTTCAACTAACGAAATCTTTCCGCATTCATAGCGTGACGAAGTTCCTGTGTTTCGACTAAGTTTAAAAGATACTCTGTTCATTCAGTAAATTAAGTAAATTATGTTAAAGGTAAAGTGTGTCTGCTCTGGGTCGTTATTATGGCTCTACTTCGTGTGCAAGCATGCAAGAATCAGCTTATCTGAATATTGTTCAAGTTAATTTTGGACTTACTAATTATGGTCATGACTCTTCAAAAAAAATTCTTGGACACCGAGTAAAAATCCAAAATCTTCGATGATATTCAGTTGTTTTGAAAATAGTGATTGTATTTCAAGAAATTCATGTGCATTACGATGAATTATTTTGTTTATTATCGTCGCTACCGTAGCATATACTCATATGAGCGACGTCCCAAGAAGACGGTTAGTTGTTACGTGGGATAGTGCAAGGATACATGACGAAACTATTGCTGATATCTGCCATGGTTCTTTAACGTCCTCGGTGTAAAATACCGTCACATGGGACCTCGGTTAACGTCTTATCCGAAAAAACAATCAGTTTGTTAATGTGCCAACCCGGGAATCGAACCCATCAAATGTTTTGAAGTTCGGTGCTTTACCAACTAAGCCTATCGGGCTGACTCTTGTTTTTCATCTCTTTAGGTCTCCCTTTAAAGCGGGCACATTCCAGCAGACCAGACATAATCTACTAGACACTAACTTTACCCCTGGATTCGACCCCGGAACGCTGTCAAAAGATGGCAGATATTTCATCAGAAAACTATTGAGGTAAGTTTGAAGTTTCACTTATCGGTTTCGTCTACTGTTAACAACACCGTGAAATTGACAATGTGAATCATTTTGGAATCGTTTTTGGATGAAATTGAATGTGTGCGATGAGTGAGTTTTGAGTGAAAGTAATGGGTGGTAATCCATTATCGCTTATTTTTTTCAGGGTGAACAAAATTAGCTATATATATTACCTCTCTTTAATAAAATATGCATACAAGTTCAACTCCTTCAAGAACCAACCGGCATCTTGTAAATTAAATTATGTCAGTGAAATCGCGATTTTTTTAATTGCTTTATTTATTTTGAATGGAGTATTTGGTTTTACCTTTTTAGTGGTGGTTTGGCGCGTTTTTAAATGGTATGATTGAGCATTTTGATATGCATACAAGTTCAATAAATAGCTTCCCACTCCTTCAAGAACCAACCGGAATCTTGTAAATTAAATTATGTCAGTGAAATCGCGATTTTTTTAATTGCTATATTTATTTTGAATGGAGTATTTGGTTTTACCTTTTTTGTGGTGGTTTGGCGCGTTTTTAAATGGTATGATTGGGCATTTTGAATGAATGATTGGAGCGCTTTAGAATGGTTTTGATTGAGGTGAATGTCAATTTCACGATGTTACTAACTTTAAGTACAAACAATCAATAGCATATGAGCAAGCAAATAACATTTCAAACATTTGACTTCGCTTGCACAGTAATAACTCGGATCAGTCTGTGCATCTGCACCGTCTGATCATTTTCTTATCTTTGCGCTCTGATGTTATTAACATAAACTATCTCTTACTTTTCGGTGAATTATCTAAATGTACTGTGGCGCTGACTAGACTGCCGAATGTCTCTCGATCACGCACACATGAAATTGTTGGAAAAACGTCACGCACAGACTAATATATTGAATCATTTAGTAACATTGTGAAATTGACACCCATTTCGATCAAAACCGTTCCAGATGATTTGCCAAGCTCTCCGTTCATTTATCCCAAATACTCACTCCCACCATTCATAAACGATCCGATATCGTTCAAAAATACTTTGCAATCGTTAAAAGCGATAAACCTTTTTTTCAATTTGTGACTTATAAATTATATACGATTGAATTGAATGATAGAGATTTTTAAGCGTCTGATTTGACAGCGAAGACTCCATGATAGAAATGAAAGTAGGTTTTTTAAAGGACGGTAATAAGATATCGATAATTTCGTCCAATTTGGACGAAATAAGCGATATTGTATTACTTCCCTTATATTCAACTCAATTATTTAATACCATTCAAAAATCATTCCCAAACTCGTTCATATAGTCATTTTCATGATGTTTCTAACTGCAGTTTGTTTATGACAACCTCGTCGTCACATTGCTTTTTGGTATATAAAGTATTTGTATTACTTATTATTTAATTATAGGACAGAACCAGGCTTTCGATTCAAACTGGACAAATGTAGGAAACCCGTAGAAAAGGTTGTTCAGTAAGTAACTTGATATTATAAATCATAGTTTGTTTTAATTGCTATTGCAAAATATACAGCTTGTGTTAAAAGAAGGACTCCCGGTAAAAATTAATGCGAAAGTTTTAGCAAATGTACCCGACTTTGTACGTACGTACACGTTAAAAAGGGGCGACATTTAATAAACGTTTCCCTTTTTTATTATCTTGAACTCAGAATTGATGAGGCTAGCTTGTCTGAACATTTAGATAAAATACACATTTCAACTGTGCTTAATAAGATATTTACGAACATCTAGGGCTTTTTACATTAAAAATACCTTTACTGGTGTTGTTTATCCATTATTTTTACTGGAACTTTTGTATGATTTCATTATATTTTTCAAATACAGGTTTACACAAACGGTTTGATTTAACCATATATTGTTAAAAAAAAGAAAAAAAAGAAAACACTTATATTATATAACAACAGATTCATTGCTCGTATTGTCGTGATAATCTTGATGAATCTTACAATTAGTTTGACCCTATACGGATAAAAGTGGTTAATTTAAGCTTCAAGATAAGTGTGATTTTTAGCTCAACTGCGCACAACGTGCTCAAGTGGAGCTTTTAGGATCACTCTGAGTCCGTCGTCAACAATCCTAAAAACTTCTTCTCTTGAACCACTGAGTCGATTTCAATGAACCTTTACAAGAATATTTCTTGGATAACCCTCTTTAAAAAAATGTTCGCATATTTTTAATTGGCCAATAAACATGCGCATGGCAGGACAAGGCTTATTTTGAGCATGTACAATTTTTGAACATCTACTCCTCAGAATCCAATGGGTCGACAGGATATTTTTTAACTTTGAATCCTTAAAATAACAACTCCACTTCAACAACTATGCAAATGTGAATAAAACTTTGCCAGAAAGTTACTTGGGTGAGATCCACTGGACCAATAAAATTTAGGTGAGCGGTTTGGGGACATTCTGACCCTCTTGGGGTTTTTTTTTGTGTTTTTTTTTTTTTTGTTTGTTTGTTTTGTTTTGTTTTTGTTTATTTTTCCAAAACACATTTCCGAACCGTTTTCCACTGAATTACTTTAATTTTACAGATGGTTCAAGTCCTACGAAGGGGAGGAGTTATCCAATCAGATCTATCCTTCACCATTTAAAGAATTCCTATTGGCTGATGGATTTGGAGACTAACCGTTCATTATCTATGAAGACGTCCATTACTTTATTATTTGTAATATAATTGACATTGTGGTATTTTGATTTTATTAATGCATCGGGAATATCTTTAAGAAGAACTGTAATCTGTAATCGAAAATAATGTTTAATAAATAAAGCAAGTTTTATTTATTTTCTTGTAATTCTTTTTAGCTACCAATATCTTTTTTTTTTATATATAATTCGCGCAATCTGATTGGTTAAGACATTTTCTTTCATAACCTAGTGAAGACAATTTTGATTTTGCATGTATTTTGTATGATTGCGAATACACTTTGTATTACTGCGCTTGGTTTCAAAGAGGTTTAGAAATAATGTAAGAAATGACGAAATTACACGTATCTTGCCTCCCCCTTTCACTCTGCCACTCTTCAAGAAAAACCACTTAACATTTTTGTAAACCAATGGTTATAAGATAACAGGTTAAAATAAATGACCATTAGTTCCAATAGTCACACGATGTTTACTCATTGTAGCAAAAACTTAACACAGTTAATATCGTCGTAAAATTGACATTCATATCAATCAAAATCATTCTACTTCGTTCACTAAGCGCTCCATTCATTCATTCATTCCTAGCACTCATTCAATCCATGCAGAATCGCTCAAAAATCATTAAAAAAGGTTAAGATCATCAACTAAATTCAAAATAAATATGGATAGGAAAAAAATGCGATTTCATTGACATTATAGAAATGACAAGCTTCTGGTTGTTTCTAGAAGAAATAGGAAGCTATTTATAGAACTTGCAACCATAGTTTATTAGAGGGAGGTAATAAATAGCGATATTGGATTACATCCCTTTAATATCACCCAAAACTCACTCATAGCACTCATCCAATTTCATTTCAAAAACATTCCAGAATCATTCAGATTGTCAATTTTACGACGTTGTTAAATGTATGGTGAGTTTCGTCCAAAAACAATAAGAATTTTCGTACGAAAAAGGACCATCTAGGAAGTGCGAAAAGTGTCGAACCCAGTCATCCTGCTCGAATTCGTAGGCTGGCAAGGTTATACATTGTTAGCTTTTGCAATATTTTATTTAAAGGGAATGGTCATTCTACCTTAAAATGAGTTAGAAAATTCGATTCTGTTTTCATTTCATTCGCTTTTTACACATTCGGGAAAAAGCCAGGCAAAAAGAGGCTATCGACAAGTGCAAAAAGAAAATAAAAACATAGTCAAAACCTGTGGATTGTGCCTTACAACAGGGTCAGAAAATTTGATTCTATCTATTTTGTATGTCTTGGTCAGGCATAAGACTTCCAATCTGGAAGTCGTGGGTTCGATCCCCGGTGGCGGCAAATATCCTTTCCGACGTTTGTCTCTCATCAATGGGTATATAATCGTAAACCTAGAGATAGCAGTCGGAGGCTAGGAAAGGGTGTAATGGTAGTACAGGTGAAAGAAATACCAGGAATCCATTGTAAGGTACTCCGGCCGCCGCGATATAACTGCAAAATTGTTGAAAGCGGCGTAAAACCCATTCAAACAAACAAACAAATTTTGTATGTCAGTGGTGGATCTAGGGGGGATTGGGGTTTCAAACGACCCCCCTCTGAAGCCTCAATTATTTGTGACCGTCACGCGAGAAGGGACCATCTGGGAATTCTGAAAATTAAATATTTGAAAAAGAGATTCGGTCCTGCAGAGGTCAACCAGAGGTCGCATTTCAAAAATTATTTCACTGGAATGTAGATTGATCATTCTAGATTCAGAAAATAAGCACGGTGCAAAAGGTTTCGACCCTAGTCAGTCTGCGCAATCTGCGCAGTCTGACTAGGATCGACACTTTACGCACTACCCAGTTGGCCACTTTTCGCGTGACGGGTCACATTTCCTTTTCACGTAAAATTTCACTTAACCCCCTTCCTGCTGTTCACAACATAATCTTGCTGAAAACAAAGCTGTGACAGACAGTAAAGACTAAGATCAGCATTTACAGTTGTGCATTCTGATCTTAGCATTTACTGCCTGTCTTCTCCGAGATTGCTTAATGTATGTGCGAATCCCCTTCACAGAAATTCCATATCCACCGCAGGATATATGCATTTTGGCTGACCTCTGCCAGATCTAATCCTTTTTTTCCGAGATATTAACTTTTGTTTCCAGGTGGCCCCTTGTCACGTGGTGAGCCTCGTATTTTTTTTTTTTTTTTTTTTTTTTTTCAAGAAATAGGAACTCTATTTGCCTCCTGCTGAATCCCTTTGAAAAGAAATGCTGTTCTAAGACCCCGAATCGAACCTTTTCGAGGAACGAGCCTTAATATCTTTATGACATTCTCAAATGACGCGAAACCACGTGAAGGGTCACATTTATAAAGCGTAGAGCTCTGCCGCGAACAACAATTCTGGTCTAGACAACAATTAAGTCACTTTTGAAAAAGAAGGATTCGCTTGTACATTGTGATGAAGAATTTGCACATGCATAAGCAAATGTTTCTGTCCTGGATCGTTTTGTCTGTTTTAGTTTCAGGTAAGTTTGCATGTTTGTCCGTTTGTATCTTTGTCTCTTTATCTTTGATCCGTTATTAAGGAAAACCTGCTAAAATGGCAATTAGATTGGCAGTAGAATTAAAATCCAATTCTATAAAACAAATGTAATATTCCTTTTCATAAAAAATATGTTATTTCCAAAAAGTATTGAATGCTTTGTACCTGTTTATCTTATCATTTTCACACAAACCGGTTTTCGTACGCAATGAAGGTTATGAAGAGGTAAAACATTGAGAAAAAAAGGAAAATGTTTTTCTGCAATATTTTGCAACTTATCTTATTTATTTATTATTTATTTTTATTATTTTTATTATAATTTTTCAATTTCATAAATTGCATTGATTCGATTAACGACAATATCTTGGGAAAGAATAATGGTGGTACACGCTTTTTTCCAAATATCAAATTCTTTTCTGCATATTTCTTTTAAAATGAGAGTTAAAGGGAGTTTTGAGGAGGCATAACAAAAGTTATAGTCCTTTAGCACTGGAAATTAAATCGCAATGGAAAGTTAGGCACATTGCTTTTATTTGACACGGACAGAGAAAAAACATGCAGCCAGTTTGGGACTCAAACTCGAGGCTTCTCGCATTCGGATAGAGTGCTTTACGAACTGGACGAATCTGGCCTATTGAATGAAGTCCCCCATAGCCGTGTGTGTGTGAGAAATAAACACCGGACATATTCGTTTCCTTTTCTAATTTAAGGTAGTGGACCCGTAATAGTTCCGCAAGTTTTGGAAGTACATGTAATGAACTTTAACACTGTTGAGCGATGTTTCCTAATGATTTTCACTGGGAAACCTCGGTCAACATAGTGAAAGATCATAAGCTCCGAAATATTGCGGAACTATTACGGGTCCACTACCTTAAACCACAATCAGTCTTGAAGAACATTTATTATACGACGTCCCAAGTTTATCATTTTGAACCACGTGACTTGATTTTTACTATTCATTCATGATTTTTCAACTCGTGATATATGTCTCATCAAAGATACTTTACCGAGCGATTGATCACCATTCATCCTAAAAGTAGTTTCTTTAATAGGTTAAGTGGATCTTCAACGTGCTTATCATTATCAACCCATTATTTGTAGTCATGGCTTAATCCTGAGAAAATAAATCGGTCTAACACCGAAACAGAAAATTGGGCAAACCTTTGCACAGGTGCAGATCAAGAGATGGAGACCTACTCTTAAGCTTTGGCAATAATAAGATTATCAGGCCAAAAAATCCGAGAATTCAAATTTTATGCCATTATTCTATAAACGCATTAGGACACCAGCTTTATTCTCAAACATGATAGTTTTCAAAGAAAATATTTTTCAAATAAGCAAAAGAACATATGAGCCAGTGGGTGACATTTTCAACAATTTCTCACATGCGCAGAGCAAAGCCTCAGGTCAGCCTGTACACTCACTCAGGCTGTCCAGAGTCTTCAATTTGCACTCAGGAGATAGAAAAGACCTCAAACTCTCTCTAGGCAGTCAGAAAATATTCTATTTGCATTGTGTGGCTGTTTAGGTTGCTCAATGTTTGTCTATCGCACACATGTGAAATTGGTGGAAATGTCACGCACTGGCTCATATATGTTGCATCGGTAGAAAACGACTTGATAAACTTTTACTTTTACTTTTCGATTATAACACCACATGTTTATAGCCCAACATTTTCATGTAAAATCAGCAAATATGCATCTGGCATATTTTGTTAGGCTGCTTTCACCAAACTTTAAGTATTTCTTATAAAATGCGGCCGCAACTAAACCGCTCAGGCGTTCAGTGTGCAACAACGTTTTGTGTGTGTGTGTTTTTTTTTTTTTTTTTTTTTTTTTTTTTTGGGGGGGGGGGGGGGGTTCGTTTGAAGAGAGCGTTTTCATCCTGAGCGCAGAGCAGCCATTCTGTAATGAAAAACGATCGAACGATCGGACTCTCCATGTGAAAAAAATATAGATCCGCGTTGGTACTAGATCAAGGGCGTAACTGCCAATTACGCACATTACACGTAATACAAACAAATCAAATTTGAGAAAGAATCGTTGATGAATGGCCAAAACATTGTAACTACAGCTAATTCAAGCTGTAGTTACTATGTTTCAATTATTCACCAACGCTCAAATCATTCAAAAGGGGGAACAGATGGAGGTCATTTATCTTTAATCGCAGTCCACATATTGCCTTTATCTTATATTTTCTTTGTTGGTCGCCTTATGACTGCGTATAAATTTCAAAATCCAAGTTACTCGTATGTAGATCGTCATAATCTAGGCATTTCAATACTATCATTTTGCACTTGGATGTATAATCTTACAAGAGATCCTCTACCGAATTCTTCTCACCAATGGGTTGATGATCGTAGACCCATGTGAGATAACAGCTAGAGGCTAGGAAAGGATGTAATGGTAGCTCTGGTGTGAGAAATACTAGGAATCCATTGTTTGGTGCTTCAGCCGCCGCAATATAATTAAAAAAATGTTGAAAGCGGCGTTAAACTCCATTCAATCAATCAATCTACCGAATTATATTTCACCACAGGGACGTTTGGGTTAAGATGTTATAAGTCGACGGCCGACCAAACAAAGGATGTCATCGTAAGATGTAGCGGGTCATGTGTTGTTTTATCCAGTCAGTGTAAGTACTGAAAAACGTTATATGAGATGCAATGTGTACATAATGGCATTTTCGCAAGCCAAGGGTTCTAGCTCCACTATTTTTCCTACGAAGGTGTAAGTACTGAAGAACGTTATCTGTGATGCAATGTGTACATAATGGCATTTTCGCAAGCCAAGGGTTCTAGCTCCACTATTTTTCTTACGAAGGTGTGAGTACTGAAGAACGTTATCTGTGATGCAATGTGTACATAATGGCATTTTCGCAAGCCAAGGGTTCTAGCTCCACTATTTTTCTTA
The DNA here is from genome assembly GCA_948146395.1 of Fragum whitleyi. NCBI lineage: Eukaryota > Metazoa > Mollusca > Bivalvia > Cardiida > Cardiidae > Fragum > Fragum whitleyi. Next base: position 5,812,164 of record OX411549.1, read on the forward strand.
CGAAGGTGTGAGTACTGAAGAACGTTATCTGTGATGCAATGTGTACATAATGGCATTTTCGCAAGCCAAGGGTTCTAGCTCCACTATTTTTCTTACGAAGGTGTGAGTACTGAAGAACGTTATCTGTGATGCAATGTGTACATTATGGCATCTTCGCAAGCCAAGGATTCTAGCTTCACTATGTTCCTTACGAAGTTGTAAGTACTATAGAACGTTATATGTGATGCAATGTGTACATTATGGTATCTTCGCAAGCCAAGGGTCCTAGCTCCACTATCTTCCATACGAAGGTGTAAGTACTATAGAACGTAATATATAATGCAGTGTGTACATTAAGGCATCTTCGCAAGCCAAGGGTCCTATCTCCACTATATTCCTTTGGGGGTGTAAGTACTGAAGAACGTTATATGTGATGCAATGTGTACATTATGGTATCTTCGCAAGCCAAGGGTCCTATCTCCACTATATTCCTTAGGGAGGTGTAAGAACTGAAGAAAGTTATATGCGATGCAATGTGTACTAATGACATCTTCGCAAGCGAAGGGTCCTAGCTCCACTATATTCCTTTTGAAGGTGTAAGTACTATAGAACGTTATATGTGATGCAATGTGTACATTATGGTATCTTCGCAAGCCAAGGGTCCTAGCTCCACTATTTTTCTTAGGGATGTGTAAGAACTGAAGAACGTTATATGTGATGCAATGTGTACATTATGACATCTTCGCAAGCGAAGGGTCCTAGCTCCACTATATTCCTTTTGAAGGTGTAAGTACAGAAGAACGTTATATGTGATGCAATGCACATGCATTATCGCATCTTCACAAGCCAAGGCAGTCCCCGTCATAGCGCATTTGGTAGCGCGACGGGCTGTCAATCTAGAGGTCCTGGGTTCGACCGCGACGGCGGCACTCATTCTTTCCGACTATTTTTCTCTCACCAATGGGTTGATAATCGTAGACCTATGTGAGATAGCAGCTTGAAGCTAGGAAAGGATGTGGTGGTTATACTGGTGAGAGAAATACCAGGAAACCATTGTTAGGTACTCCAGCCACCGCGATATAACTGGGAAAATGTGGAAAGCGGCGTAAAACTCCATTCGATCAATCAATCGCAAGCCAAGAGTTCTAGCTGCACTATGTTCCTAACGAAGGAACATAGTGGGGCTAGAACCATTGCCTTGCGAAGATGACATTATGGTGGACTAATTGAATTCCGGTTGTGTTCATCAACATTCGTGCATTCCGATGAGCTAAAAAATGGTTTGAATGAAAAATATTGAGTATGCAGCCAATTTGAAATCTTGTTTACAAAGTAGTCCCAAAACGATCTCCGTCGTACTGTAGAGTATCAGGATTAGATTTTTCTACTTGATGATCATAATTCAATCATAAGATTGGAAGATTTTTATTTTTAATTCATGTGGGCATGAAACTAAAATATTATCACACTCATGTATGAAATAATACAGTGTAATTTGTTTTTTAAGTTCCATACCTACATGAATCCAAAAAAAATAATCTCTTCACCTCTTAGCTATAATATGAGATTTTCTTTAATGCTTTTTGGTGGTTTATCGAGAAATAACGGTAGAATATCACTTGATAATCTCACCGCAAAAGCAGTAAATTTATCGAAAACTTATACTCTGCTTTTGTGCATTTCGCCCTATCTGACGCCATCTATGCGGGGCGAAATAAGTGACGTCACAATGAACCTTACAAAGCAATCACGTGCAAAAGACGCGCTTTACGAAAATATGTTCTAGACATTTCACATTTTGTCTCATTTTCGCAATATAGAAATAGAATAATCGTTCTTTTTTCGAATAAGATCGATTAATATTTCATTTCGTGAACAACAAAAGCTGTATTTTCACTCTTGGCTCTGCCACTCATGAAAATGTAGCTTTTGTTGTTCACTCAATGAAATATGAATCGATCTTACACTGACACAAACAATTATTCTCTATTACTTTCATTCATTTCGGGCTGGAGAACGCCATCACAGTACAGATTAAAGCATCGTCAAGCCTGCTTTATAGTCAGGCTGTTTTCTACCAGAAGTTGATGAAATGGTCTTCGCACCTGACGCAAAGGCAGTCACTGTACATTGACTTGCATCCCTAGCCCAAGACCACTTTACATCTGAATTAAGCGAAACTATACTATTATTAGGACTTTTATTATTTGGGTTACTTTTTCCATTGTGCCAATAAATGGGATTAAAACCCGAGATCATCCACCACTATTCCAGCACAGCAGCTCAATTATTTTATTTTTCTGTCTTTTAAGGTAAAATCCCCACTAAAAAATGCCAGCAAACACTACGAAGCCAACATAGGAACTATAAGACAACCAATATATATCATGCCAATTGTTATACCGTTCGAATTACAATTTCTCTTCTTCACAGGGGCGGGCCCAAAAATTTCGAAAAGTTTGAAAATTTCTACCCAAAAATATCCCAGTCCCCAATATAGCTAACACCCCTCTTTCCCTCCCCAATTACCCAATCGTGAACATGTTTTTAACTTAGCCACCGCAATATCAGAATGCTTCTTACGGACCTTAAAACTCATGTGACATCTTCCTTGCACGCAGGATGACAAAACGGTGTGAACTGTTTGCAAATTATACCCTACGCTACGAGCAAGTGCAAGTGCAAAGAGGGGTATAATTTGCAAACAGTTTGCACCGCTTTGGTATCCTGCCCAACGTTCAGGATCACAAAACGATGCAAACAGTTTTCCAATTATTCCCCGCTTTGCACGTGCACTCGCGTGCAAAGCGGGGTATAATAGGAAAACTGTTTGCGCCGTTTGGTGATCCTGAACGCAGGGCAAATCGCAGGGCTGGTTTTCTTTCTAGGGGGAATGCCACCCTGTAAACTGAAGTACTGCTCGAGACAACCTCATCAGACTAGCTGGCAAATGGTTGGACAGAAGATCCTCCGATTTTGTAACACCAACCTGTGTAACCGTTAGATGACGTAGACGCTTCAAATGTTTTGAATTTTATTTCAACGAAACTGATTGGTTGAGACTGTGGTGACGTCTCATCTCGTTATTGATATATCATATCACGTGTGAAGGCTTCAGGACAGGTTTCTTAATTCATGCCCTCCGTTAGTATTTAAAATTATTTTAATTTAGGATCTTTTTGATACAGCCATCATTCCATACTTTCGACGTATTCTCGTCACAAATGCTATTTCATTGTTTGACCGTCATAGAATAATATCAAAAGTCTCCGGGGAGTGACGGCTGTAATGCTATTTAAGATTTGTGGCGAGATGTTATAACATGTATTTTAACTGTAATCGCAGACCATCTAGGAATTCCGTAAAAATAAATATTTGAAAAACAGAGGTACGTCTCTTAGATTAAGATTCTTAAGAATCGTATTAAGATTTCTAAGATGTAGCGTTTTTTAGATTAAGATTTTTAAGCGGGTTAGATATCTTATTGGGGAAACGAAGATGGTTTTGCATTTGGCTTAAAACGAGTAGCCTTGACGACGTCGAATGTTTTCACTCAAAATATTGAAAATCGTTTCTTATGACGTCTTAATTATCTTATTTAGCGGAAAATTTCATCTTAGTATAAAAAACGCTCCTCAGATATTGAAAACCGCCATTAATAAAAAAATGTTCATTTTGAACGATTTAAAAATAGTTTAGAACGATTTTGGAGCGTTTTTGAAAGGTGTGTCTGAGTGTTTGGAACGAATGAAGTTCATGATGTTATTGGCTATAATATCAAATCACATATTTATTAAAAAAGCATCGTCGAGAGTGACGGGTGTGATGCTATTAAATGCTAAAATCCAGATACGTTTCCATATACTCTATTCTCTATTCTAATTCAAATTAGTCACGTATTGGCGGAATAATTGCGGATTTCGATTTTCAGAATTTGTTGTGTCACGTGATTCTCCACCTCGTTTATAAAACCGGTTTATGGTAGTGGACCCGTAATAGTTCCTGAACGTACGAAAGTAGTGAACTTGTAAAGTGTTAATCGAGTTTTCCTAATGATTTTCATTTGGAAATCTTGGTTAACACTGTTAAAGATCATTTCTTCCGAAATTTTGCGGAACTATTACAGGCCCATTACCTTTAGCCTTAATATCGATATCCAAAAGCAGTGCGACATTTTGTTGTACGGGCATTGTAATAAGCAATAGCACATCGTTTCCATCGACAGCACACGATCAAAACATTGATCCTCCATCAGTAGATGACTTTCAAGATTACACTAGTCCCAAATATAAGCATTATTTTTCGATAGTCTATAAAAAATAAAATGCATTTAGTTATTTATTTTAATCTTAAGCATTTTTAGTCCCCTACCGGCGAAAGCCGAAGGGGACTATAGGTTTGCACTCCGTCCGTCTGTCCGTCTGTTCGTCCGTATGTCAGTCCGGATTTCAGTTTTCCGGACTTTTTTTCTTAACCCATGGAGATATTGAGCTGATTTTTGGTATGTGAGTCCGCATCAATGAGTTACAGAACAAGTTTTAGTTTGGTTCCGGTCAATTGATTTTTGAGGAAGATACGGATGCTGGACTTAGAAAATTACCAGGAAATTTCATGTTTCCGGACTTTTTTTCTTAACCCTTGGAGATATTGAGCTGATTTTTGGTATGTGAGTCCGCATCAATGAGTTACAGAATGAGTTTGAGTTTGGTTCCGGTCCATTGATTTTTGAGGAAGATACGGATGCTGGACTTAGAAATTACCAGGAAATTTCAGTTTTCTGGACTTTTTTTTCTTAACCCTTGGAGATATTGAGCTGATTTTTGGTATGTGGGTCCGCATCAATGAGTTACAGAATGAGGTTGAGTTTGGTTCCGGTCAATTGATTTTTGAGGAAGATACGGATGCTGGACTTAGAAATTACCTGGAAATTTCAGTTTTCCGGACTTTTTTTCTTAACTCTTTGAGATATTGAGCTGACTTTTGGTATGTGGGTCCGCATCAATGAGTTACAGAATGAGTTTGAGTTTGGTTCCGGTCAATTGATTTTTGAGGAAGATACGGATGCTGGACTTAGAAATTACCTGGAAATTTCAGTTTTCCGGACTTTTTTTCTTAACCCTTGGAGTTATTGAGCTGATTTTTTGGTATGTGAGTCCGCATCAATGAGTTACAGAATGAGTTTGAGTTTGGTTCCGGTCCATTAATTTTTGTGGAAGATACAGATGCTGGACTTAGAAAATTACCAGGAAATTTCATGTTTCTGGACTTTTTTTCTTAACCCTTGGAGATATTGAGCTGATTTTTGGTATGCGAGTCTGCATCAATGAGTTACAGAATGAGTTTGAGTTTGGTTCCGGTCCATTGATTTTTGTGGAAGATACAGGTGCTTGACTTAGAAAATTACGAGGATTTTACGGACTTTTTTTCTTTATCCTCAGAGATATTGAGCTGATACATAAAATCTGATACAACTAATATTTTGGAGAGGTAGTTATACCTTTACCACCAAAAAAGATACTGCTCTATGGATATATATATATCCGATAGGGGACTTGGTATTGCCATGCAATACTTCCAAATGCTTGTTTTACCGTGTTTCCAAGGTGTTTTGCCACGTTTGCGTCTTTTTAATCTCTTAGACCCGTCGATGAAAAAGCTTAAAATATTCACAGTGATGGACAAAAGTTTCTTACTGGTGACGCAAAAAGTGTTCAATGGTGACAATTGGGACAAAAATATATTATTTGTATTATTTTTTTCGCAACATTTTACTTATTTTTATCCCCGTTGTTTTGGTATTGTTGATGTTGATGATGGCGTCATTGTTGTTGTTGCTGTTGTTGTTTTTGTTTCGATTTTTCAATCTAAGATGAAACTAGATCTTTTCGAATAATACAAAAAATATGTGTCAAAATATACTAACGAACGTTTCAAATTAACTTGGAACCTCGCTGTTGAGTATGCTTCACTTTACTCGGATCCGGAAAACAAGTATGTAATACGAGTGCAGTAGAATGATCATTCTTTAATTCATAAATCAGAGAAAGAACTGGATTCTGCACAGAAAAACTAGGGTCGAGATTAGTTGCACTTCCTAGTCTCCAACCTGTGTGTGGCAGGTAACATGTTATTTCCGGCATTATCATTTTATTATTATTATTATTATTATTATTAAATAATAATAATAATAATTATTATTATTATTATTATTATTATTATTATTATTATTATTATTATTATTATTATTATTATTATTATTATTATTCATGTTTTAGTCACTTTAATTTTTGATTAGATACACAAAATGGGTACCAACTTAAGGTTCATGTAAAGAGTTTTTGAACCCTTTTAATGCTGCTTCTATTTACAAAAAAGACGGTTTGCCAAGCTAAACAAATTGAAGCTGTAGATGAGCACAAGCAGTTGCACAACATTATAGGTCCCATACCATAATAGAATATTCAAACCATTATGGAAATGGGATATTTTTTTCAAACCTGCAACTGCATTACGGTTGGATAATATTTACCTAAATTTGAACAGAATGTAGACAAATAAACTTACTAGGTACTACTACAACCTTGGATATAAAACACAGACTCTAAAGGCTCTTTTAATACAATCAATTTCCATTTATTTTGTCAACTTACGTGTCAAACCGGTTTGGTCTGTTTTTAAAATACATAGTAGATGGTAGTTATGGTGCAACCTCACACCATAATATTGTATCATATTTTCTGAGATTTATTTCAAATTATAGTTTTTTGAAGTCAGTGATCTTTAACAAAGAACTACATATTTATAATTTTGTGAAATAGAAATTGAAATTGATATATATTGCTAATTAAACTTACATGAAATTAAACTCTTAATGTCCAATTATGTATAGATAATACACCATAACTTACAAAGATCTACACATTTACAAAATTAGAATGACATATATGACATATGTGTATAAAATAAGTAAAAATAATTTTCTTGCATAACTGCGTTTTGGGTCCGAGTTTTATACCAACGGTTGTATTAGTACCTGGGTAGTACTTTAGACTGCATTTTGTTGCAATATGAGCCAATTTTATCCAGCCGTCATGCAGTTGCTTGTTCTGTACAAAATTACCATTTTCCACAATGTTTCGGCTATACTGCTCTAGCTTTGGTATTCTTATGTTGCTTAACTGATTGTGCTTATAAAAAGCTTCATTTTGATATAAAATATACCTGAAAATACTGATTTTTCTAGGCATTGAAGTGGCATTAAAATTGGGTCTCAAATACTTTACGTGAACCTTAAAAACCACTACTTTGATATATGTTTTTCTTATAAGATTGGGTTTTTTTTTGTCATTTTCAATTAGATACACAAAATGGGTACTTATAAATCATTTCTTTGATAGATGTGTTTCTTATGGTATGTGTCCTCTGCTGCAATAATCTCAACTAACACCCCCCCCCCCCCCCCCCCCCACACACACACACTTTTCAACTGGAGCCCTTGTTCTTGGCCGCATGGAAAATACACCTTTTTATGAGAGGTGGATTATCAAAATTAAACTCGATATTTTCTTTCATTAAACGATTTATTTAATTTTCCTAGGGCTCCGACCAGTATAAAAGTGAACTGTCTAGCAATGGGTTAACGAGTTGCAAATTAAATGTGACAAAACGTTTAAACATATACATATATATTTTTTAAAAGTAGCCTAAGCCCTGGTTTAAATGTTAACAAAAATAACGTTATAAATGACCTAATTTCTATTTTCAGCAAGTCATCCATCTTTTATAATCTGACGTTTACGACGGCGCCCCTATTCAGAAGTAATTTTAAACTTTGTTGGGGGAATAAACCGTAATGGATCCATCAGATCGGGAACTTCGTCGTTTAAAGCGGTGATATGGCCAACTTTCTAAAAATAAAAGAAAGTTGTCTGTTTTACTAATAAGCATAATATAGGTAATGAAAGACTCACATAGAGTCAAAACTAGGTCAACAAAATGGCCGACTTATAAAATTAAAAACTAGATCATCAATAAGGTCAACTTTGTTTACATTCAAACCGTCGTCTATAGTACTTTAGGCAGAGAAGAAAGAAAAAGATGCCATTTAAAATGGATCTAGAAAGACTCTTCGGCCCTCATCAGACATATAACAACCTGTTTATTACATTTACACTAAACTTGGCCAGTCCAAAACTGGAAATGTATTTCAAAGACAAGTTCTGTTGCTCAAAATGAAATATTTTACTCGACTCTGAAATTGATTCGGTAGAATATCAGTAATGAAGAATGCATGAAGTATGCAAACATGTTTGAAGGCACACTTTCATCCAGAACCATCTTATTGGCGGCGTCAGTTTTCTCCGTTGGTATGCCCTTACTCTATATTATGGAAAGGACACTTATTTTGGCGTTAGGCAATTTGGACTCTACAACACTTTGAAAAGTTCTTTGATTTCAGCTCTATCAAGTTACTCCAGAATTGTTAAGGTCCCCTTTTCCAATGCAGATGATTACATTTTCAGGGTCAAAATGGTTTCCATTTTCCCCAAAGTAGGTGGTACATGTACATGTCTTTGCACTCGCATAAATGAATCTTTACAGAGTTCTATTGTTTGGTGCGTTCGTCCATCCGTCCGTGCGTATTTTTTTTTCTTTAAACATCTTCTCCTAAATCGATGGGCGGATTTTGACGAATCTTTGCAGACCATAAGCCCGATTTCAATGAAATTTGACATGAATGATCCTTAGGCGACCCTTTTCTCAAGTTGTTCAAGAAATTTTGATTGGTCCCAAAACATGGGCGTGGCAGGGCGGGGCTTATTTTCACTATAAAATCTTTAAAAACTCTTCTCCTCCCAAACCATTGGCCCGATTTCAATGAGACTTGGCATGAATCACCTTTTGGTGACCCTCTTCCCTCTTCTAAAAAATTGGATTGACCGCAAGATAAGGCCGGGGGGGCTTATTTTCACCATTAAATCTTAAAACAAATCTTCTTCCCCCAAACTATTGGCATGAATGTTTCTAGGGTGTCCTTCTTCTTTAGTTCTTCAAGAAATTTTGATCAGCCCCAAAATATGACAGTAACGGGCTTATTTTTATGAAATATTCTAACTTATTTTTGTCCTTAACCGTTTCTTTATTTCAATGAAAATTGGTGTGAATGTTCTTTGAGTGACCCATTCCATTAATTGTTCTAGAAATTTTGAATAACCCCGGAAAAGGGGTGGGGCTTATTTTCACAATAAAATCTTTTAAAATCTTCTTCTCCCAAGCCAATGCGTCAATATATTTGAAATGTGGCATAGATGTTTCTTTTATGATCCTTTTCTCGAGTCGTCTAGAAATTTTGATTGAACACCCCCTCTCCCCTTAAGGGCGTGGCATGGCCGTCATTATTTCCCCCTTTAGAAATATTCTCCTACCAAACCATTGGACAAATTTCAACCAAATTTTGCAGGATAAAGTTGTTTGGGTAAATCTAATCCTAGCAGAATTTTGATTTGCCCATATATGGGTGTTGCCTAGCGGGGCATGGTGTCATGCATTCTTCATTACTTCATATGTCATTTTCACATGCTATACATAGTATATTTCATTAGTAAAAATTCATAAAGACATATCTATTTGATGAAAAAAAGAGATTTTTTCCGATTTAAAATCAGTACTAATATATATTTTGAAAAAATGGCTTTCAGTACTAATATATATTTTGAAAAAATGGCTTTACATGTGAGGGTTTAAAGCCTACACTTCATGTCCATCCTTTGACCTCTTCACAAGTTTCCTTGTAAACTTCCATGTGACTGAGTTTCTCATTAATAGATATTTGAAAGCCAGTGGAGCGACACATGCCCTGTTGGTCCCCTTGTTTTAGGTAATTTGGCTTCTGGTGGTACTTCAGTTAATTAATGCCCTTGAAGAAAATCACATTTTGTTATTTCATTCCGATCGTCTGTGGAGATATTTTTGGCATATTATAATTGATGACAAAAACGCAGTAAAATAGTGTGTTTTGTTATCGAATAATAACATGCCCGCTTTTATTCTTTTGTTGAATTTGTTTTATGCAACGTCTCCTAATGGCCCCGTCACACCTCAACGTTTTAGCCAGCGTGTGCCTAACGCGTTTGAGAAAACGACTAAGTCCACAAACGTCGGCATACGCTGACCTACATTTTCTTTTTGTCAATTCACGACGCGAATGTAGCGTGTTCATAACGAGTTTAAACGTGTGAGTAACGCGTGAGTAACGTGTCCAGAACGTGTTGATAGCGTATGTCAGCGTATACCAACATTCTTGGGCGTGTGTCCTACGTTCTCGTAACGTCCTCAGAGCGTGCTTAGCGTGTTTGTAACGCGCTTCTAGCGTGTTATAACGTGTTCGCAGCGTGTTTTGGATGTAAATATAAATTATGCAAGAAATTACCACTTTAAATTCATTCTTTTAATATATAAACAGGCCACCGGCCACTACACATATTCAAATTCAAAGAATATTGGTTCATGTAAAAGAAAATTAGGAAAAGACGAAAAGGAAATTACACAAGCACCTGTTACATACGAAAACATGCATATGACAAACTTATTAGATTACAGGCTGATTAAAGTTTCTGGTACTTTTCACTCGAAAAATATTGCGAAAGGGTAAGGAACTACTTGTCATAATACACTCCTTTCTTCCTCCATATGCTCTACCATGTAGGATGACTTTCTACAACCTCTCTTAATCTTGAATAGCTAGTCTTATATTAAGGGGGAAAAAGTGTACCAAATATCAAAGTTGTAGTACATATAATACAATCAAATATTCTGAACAGAATAGAATAGAGTAAAACACGTCTTGTATTATGTCCACTAGGTACAACGATGTACTTGTCTTTTTGGTATATTGATAATGATCGAATGAGACGAATGAATGTTTGTATTTTCGCGAACGTATTGTTATTCTGACCAAAGAGCAGACGCACTTGTAAAGCTATAAACGCAATGTTTAATACACATTTAGGTTACATTCTCCACCTCGACAATCTAAGGAATAAAGAAAATCCGTAAAGGATTTATATGGAAGAAAAGACAAGAAGCTTATAACATAACATAACATAACATAACATAAGTTTCATTTTTATGACTTGAACGAAATCGTCCATCGTCTAATAAAGAGAATGCTACTTATAATCGAGTTTTCAAGTCATTCTTAGACTGGTCATGAATAAACATGCAGATATGAACATGTCATAAGGGTCATACACCCATACATGCACAAATTTATTCATTTACGACAAGCTGATGGCAGAAATTCAAGACAAATATGCAGCGGACTTTAATATTTTCATGGAAAACTGAAACGCTGTCATACGCCAGAAACACGCTGTCAACTCGCTGGCAACGCGCTAGACACACGTTCAGTACGCTGAAGACACGGTATGCACACGTTCCCAGTACGCTGGAGACACGCTAGAAGCACGTTTAACTTTGGGCGAACGTGTCTCTAGCGTGTCCGTAGCGTAAATGAACGAGCTCCTAGCGTGTCTCTAGCGTGCTAAGCGTGTTCGGAACGTGTGCGGAGCGTGTTCCAACACGTTCGGCACACGCTGAGAAATTTTGTGGATGCACAAAATTTTATGAGATACTCAGCGTATCGCAACGTGTGCCAAAGTGTTACAACGTGCCGATAGCGTGTGTGGAACGTGTCCATAACGTGCCCGACGTATTCGCAGCGTATTATAAAAAAATCCAACACGTTCCGCACACGCTGGCTAAAACGTTAAGGTGTGACAGCCCTATAAGCTGGGTGGTTGATAATTATGACGTCATGTAAACCCACGTGCTTTTACGAGGGATGAACCAGAAATTCGCACAATGGGCTCATGACTTTGGCATTCTAGCTGGTTCAGTGAATAATTTGTTGTGTGTGCAGATTAGTATATTCGAAGAGCACAAATGTTTTATTTTTTTTATTTTTTTTTTTTTTTTTTTCATTTCTTTGTTTTTGCGAAATCATATTATGCGGTCTTAAATTTCGTTGCCATTGTAACTTTTGTATGATTAGGCGGTGGAGCGTAAAAAATATTGAAAATCTGTTACGTTAATCAAATTTTCTGTAAGTATTCGTAAATTTTATTTAAAATTTCTAGACGGAATTAAATAAGGCACAAATAGGGAATCGATTTTCATACTTTAAACTTTTTTGGAAGAGATTTTATGGACACGTGATATTTAAAATAAGACTAAATATTCGAGTGAATAGTAACCTGACCTCAACACCAAAATGTGAATTCCGTTTATTTTTACGAGTTTTGTAATGATCACAAGTTATTCGCCAACCCAAACATTTCAGATGATCTAGAAAAAATGTTATTCTGTCAAAAAGCGAAGTTTTTCTTGTGTTATCTCGTAAATTGCATGAGCACCAGGCTGTATTAGATGATTAATATTGGTTTAATAGAGTTTAAAGAGAATAAAGTCGTCCCAATTTATTCTCCATATTTTCCAAACATAAAGGTCCTGCATCTGGGTCTCCACTTCAATCATGAGTACACAAATTTGAATTCCAAATGGAATATTGATATTTTCTACAAGTTAATTTATTAGGCACAGAAAAGAATGCGGGCAAATGGAGACTATATGTAGAGAAGAGTAAATCATGACGTCAAATTTGTCGTTCTTGCTCCCCCCCCCCCCCCCGCCTATGTACGGGATCTATGTCTTAGATTAATCACTTCACAGCTGCTATATAGCTTACACATGAGACAATTTCAAGATTAATTACACAGGTGTTGCATTAAATGAATGTATAATTCTTTATTCTGTAAGTCAAATTTTCTTAAGTTTTATAACCCCATTTTACGAATTTCTGGATCAATCCTCGTATGACGTCCTATTTATTTTCCAGGTCTATTCCGTAGTCTAATCGCCGGGAGTTTCCTATTGCCTTGCACTGTTTATCGAACTTGCCGAATGAACCGATATGAAGAAAGAAAGAAAGAAAGAAAGAAAGAAAGAAAGAAAGAAAGAAAGAAAGAAAGCTGGACTATATGCTATAATTATTGCACGCTAAATTCTAATAATTTAGAGAACAAGCGAAAGGAAAGCCTTTTACTTCTGTTCGGTAAATCATAATCCATTATAGTAAAACTCGTTTTCATACATCTACACTTATATGCTTTTTATGCTGTTTATAACTCTCAACTAATTAATTTGCGCTTTGCGCTTAGTGAATTAGTTCAAGTTTGAATTTCTGTACACGATCGGTCTAGGGTTTGGTGAAATTCAGCCCCGCCGCGGAAATGGGCCTTCATGTTAAATTTCTTGTGAGCGACACTTTCACTCAATGTTCCTAGTTATCTGACCTTGCGCATATTGTCGCAGATTGATGAAATTCAGCTGCGTCATGGGAAAAGGGGCCCCCATGTCAAATTTCGTGTTACTGGCAGAACTCCTCCTTCATTTATTGACACATTTATTTGAAGCTTTCACAAAATGATCCTAGTTACCTGACCTTGTGCATGCTGACATGGTTTCGTGAAATTCTGTGTGGAAAAAAAAGTGCCTTCAAATCGATTATTTTGTATATACCGGCGGTGAAGAGTAGGGAAACAGCAAACAATTAAGAGATGCAATTATTGCAAATTGGTACCAAAAGACATATAATACGCTTGCAATTCTTTTCTCCTTAGTATGTTAAGTCACCTCCGTTACATATTGTCAACTCCGTTATTTGAAATTCAACTCTGTTACGTGCCATTATTTCAAGAATATTCAATATAACGTGAATTATTCACTGTGACAACTTGATTCACTTACAACCATTTTTTTTTTTTTTGGGGGGGGGGGGTCGGCTTTCCATATCAAGCATAACCAATCAATTAGTAATTTGAATAGAATTTGAATAATTCCAACATCCAACATCTCAAAATGTAACCACAATTGATTTTTACCTTTAGAAATAGACATTTACACAATATCGGTAACGGGGGTGACTTTTTTTATAAGCCATCATTACTTAAAGACAAATTGCGGTATATGTGATTTTTATTAATCTATTATGATGATTTTTTTTCCAACTAGGGCCATTTCGGATATCCTAGGGCCGCTTGCAAAATTGACTTCAGGGTAGGTTGAAATGTTCTATAATCATAGAATGGCTGTATATGGGGAAGGGGTGTTCTACTAAAGCTTTTTTTAAATAACTTTTCTTTTAAGTTGCACCATGGTTAGACCAGAGCAATTAAACAAAAAATCCTTTCGGCGCAATGTTTGGTCTTATAATGTTTGAATCCAATGTTTTTGTGGTCGTTCTTTACCACCATACGAGCATGTATTGTGAAGCCTTCAAACGTTTAAGTAAGTTTCCAGTCTATCAACTTGACCGCATTCCAATCCTGAGAATGGAGTTATTTGATTGGCTAAGGTCACGAAATCAATGACGTCATGCATATTAATGAAATCAAAATGGAGTCGAACTACACAAGTCTCTGATGAATCATGCCAAGGAGACGAAATGGGGAAGATCCCCTACCGGAGGGCTGGGAGGAGGGACGGGATTTTGACGGAAAAGTATTCTACATTAACCACAATACCCAGACAACAACATGGATCGATCCTCGGGACAGGTAAATTGAGGCAACAGGCGCGATTTTGACGCGACAGGTTGTTTGGTAAAGACAACAAAAATGTGAAAATTTTAAGGAATTTCGTTGCAAATTCCATTGTCTATGGGATGGTTATCCAAATAAATGGTCCACTCTTTTGCATCCAAACCTACAATATGTGAATTCGTGAAGTGAACAATCGTGGTTTACTGATCTAAGGAAAGGCTCACTTTTTCCAACTGATGGAACTAAGACGTCTCAAACTAAGAAACCGGTCCTCGACATTGACAGTACATAGACTATTGTCTGACAGATAACTTTATTGCTGTATAGATTCTTAAGACAATTTTACATAATATCTAGAAGGTCCTAATTAATAAATATTTCCATTCTCAGATTGAGTTGCCTTTCTGACACTGGACCTTTTTGACCAGATACCATGTCTTAGATCTAACTTCCCATGTTACGTGTTAATTCCAAATTCAAACTGTCCAGGGTCCAGTTAGACATTTTTATTTTATTTTTTCTCGAGGATAACACAATAAAGGGTCGAATGACTCTTATTTCCATCGTGGTACTTACTCATTCCATATCTCAGCCTGCACATAGAGAGAGAGGCAATGGTTTC
Source organism: Fragum whitleyi (assembly GCA_948146395.1). NCBI lineage: Eukaryota > Metazoa > Mollusca > Bivalvia > Cardiida > Cardiidae > Fragum > Fragum whitleyi. The sequence goes on from OX411549.1 coordinate 5,827,365, forward strand.
TTAACACTGTTACCAACTCTTACAGCTGGGTAGACTTGGGCCTTGTCTGTGAAGTGTCCTGCCCAAATACACTACTTGCCTCCCTAGGGGCTCGAACCAGCAACCAACAGATTACATGCTAACCACTCTGCCAACGAGCAAGACAGAGCCAACAAAGATTAACAAAGCTAACAGTATCTTGTCTCTCATATCAAGAGCTCAAATATTGACAAACATTCCTTTGTCAAGTTGTACACTGCATGGGTGCGCCCCTATGTTGAATTTGCAAATGATATCAACAGTATTGAAAAAGTTCAAATAAGAGCCACAAAACTAGAGCCTTCTTTAAGGGATTTTACACATGGAAATTGATTAAAAGAATTAAAACTACCAAGTCTAGCACACTGTTGGAGACAAGGAGCTTTGATACAGAAGAATCTGCTTATTAACAACTCCTAATTGTCAGAGCAAAAGTTGCTATTAAGTGGAAGTTTCTTTCATCCAATAATCCTGTTTCAGTTAGAAACTTTATCTCGAAAGTGTACAAGTATATTGTCGACATTAGAATAAACGGTACATACCTGTACATTTGTTCAGTTCCTAACAATCACTTATATTTGCAGCCCTATTTATTGTATGAAATGGAAAAATGTATTCATTTAAAATGAAGATCGGCTCTATGTTTAATCCCACTATTTGTGTGATTTAATAAGGCTTCCAAGTAAACATGAGAAAAGCGTGTCATATGGAAATAAACAGAGGCTCTCTGCCAGGCCAGGTCTTCAGCGGTCCATTTGAAATTTTCAAATTGAAAACCGGTCATTCTAGAGTGATGTCATATTAAAAAGTCTTTATCTTGGATATTTTAATATTATTATTTATAATTCTAAATTTGAAGTAAGTATTATTGGCTATGAAGCGACTTTGTATCAATGATTCCAAAAGGCCATTTTCGCATGGGAGATTTTTTATCTTAAAAGAAAATGAATTTCAGAAGTCAGGCGCGTGAAAGCAGACGTCTGAATAATCATGGACAAGGCTTGATGAATTTAAGAAAATGCAAGCAAAGCAATTGTTCAAACCTTTAATTAACACTGTAAATTAAAAGTTACGAATCTGACAAGGGTACAATAAACAACTTGACATGTTGAAGAATCTTTGTGTACTTTTTTGAATTGCGGCTTCACCTGAAAATTAAAATCAAAACTTGCTAATTTGTACTTTAAAATATTCTCATCCCAATGTTACCTCTCGATGGTTTCTGATATCCGATAAAAGAGGGTAACAGTGCAAAAAAAATGTTTCCATTATCTGGGAGTTTCTATTATCAGAGTTCTGATTATCCAACGAATTTTACATAGGCTGAAAAAGAAATGGTTTTGTGTTTAATAGAAGAAAAGGTGCTGATAACGAAAAATCCCTATTGTCCGAGTTGCAAATAAAGGGATTCTACTTTGCAGACTTTCAAGATTGTTAAAGGTATAGGGGACTGCCAAAGTTTTTCAAATATGCACCTTCAACTAGGGGACACAACCTTAAACTTGCCAAGCCAAAGTCCAATTCAACGTATAGACAACACCAGTTTTCAAGCAGAGTTATAAACTTATGGAATGCATTGCCTCAGAAAACCATTTCTTCTTCAGCCTATGTAAAATTCGTTGGATAATCGGAACTCTGATAATAGAAACTGAGGCAGTGACTGTAAAGTGTCTTGCCCAAGGACACATCTGGCCGCCAGTAAGGCTCAAATCAACAACCTTTGGGCTGGGGGCACAGCACTCCAACACTTGGGGCAATCATATACTGTTGAATATCTGTTTCAACTTAAGCTTTTGGTCTGAAACTTTGCACATACTTCTGAGACCATAATAGCAGCCTCTAGACAAAGTTGCATTACTCTAATATTTAATCAAGTGGGATTTCAGCCCTTTTTATATGCCCGTCAAAAGACAGTACATATGAGATCACCTAAGGCGTCTGATGTAGAGCGTGCAACGCCCACTTCTTTGTCTGGAGCATAATTCTGTCCCCTTATGTATGATTGAATTGTAACTTGGCAGTTGTGGTCCTCTCATGATCATGGAGTGCAATGCACCAAGGGCCTGTTTTACTACACATCTTTCGATCATTTTTTAAATAGAAAATTAAAGTCGCTTCTTAAGACGATTCCAATGAGATATTGCAAGGCAGGATCTAACAATGACTGAAAACATCAGATACGACATGTGATTTTGACTTACAATTTATTTTTTTGTAAGACATTTAGTAAAACATCAGGAACGATGTGTGATTTTGACTTACAATTTAATTTTTTTGTAAGAAGTTTGATAAAATGGGCCCCAGAACCATAACTACACCTAGCTTAATTTTTAGCTCACCCAGACTTAATGAAATACTCAAGTCTTTTACAGGACAGTGGGTCTGGTAAAAATTTTTACCAGACCAAACTAAATTCTACTAGACTGATGGGAAGAACACATTGTTTGTGTGGCCAGATTTTACCTGTCAGTCGGTCCTGTATTATTGTTCATTTTATCGGACCAAAACAAATTTTACCTGTCATGTCAGTGGGACTGGCAGTATTTCGTGAAGTCTGCTCACCTGAGCACATCGTGCTCAAGGTGAGCTTTTTTGATCATTGAATGTCCGTCGTCAGGCGTCAACAATTTAAGTGTTTACACTCTAGAGGCCACAAATATGAACCAATCATCATGAAACTTGGTCAGGATGATTGTCAGGTCACAAGGATGAACCCTATTGAAAATGGGAAGGATCCATGCCATATCACGGGAAAAGGAGCCTTAATGACATTTTTCTTGTTTACACTCTAGAGGCCACAAATATTGTCCAATCTTCGTGAAACTTGGTCAGAATAATTGTCAGGTCACAAAGATGAACCCTATTGAAAATGGGAAGGATCTGAGTCATATCACAGGAAAAGGGGGCTTAATGACAATTTTCTTGTTTAAGCTCTAGAGGCAACAAATATGGTTGAATCTTTATGAAACTTGGACAGAATGTTTGTCAGCTCATAAGGATGAACTCTATCGAAAATGGGAAGGATCAAGACCAAATCACAGGAAAAGGGGCCTTAATGACAATTTCTTGTTTACGCTCTAGGGGCCACAAATATTGTCCAATCTTCATTGATATTTTGTCAGAATGATGGCTAGGTAACAAAGATGAACCCTATCAAAAATGGGAAAGATCCATGCCATATCACTGGAAAAGGGGCCTTAATGACAATTTTCTTGTTTACACTCTAGAGGCCACAAATATGTTCCAATCTTTATGAAATTTGGACAGAATCAATGTTGGCAAGGTCACAAGGATGAACCCTTTTGAAAATGGAAAGGATGTGTGCCATATCATGGGAAAAGGGGCCTTGTTTACACTCTAGAGACCACTAGTTTAAAAAGTACAATTACGACTTTTGCTGGAAAATTTGATAATAGTTAATTTAGACAAAGATACACAGGTGAGCGATATAGGACCATCATGGTCCTCTTGTTATTATTATTAAAGTTATTGATTTTTATACTTGGGCATCCAGCACAGAAACAGGTGTATCTTGTGACAATATGCCACCTTGGACTTAGTTTAGTTTGTATATGCAACTGTTGAATATCTGTTTATATCTCTCTCTGTTTCTACTGTGGCTATTGCTCTAAATCTTTACACATGCTTCTTTGACCATAGTATCAGCCTCAAGGCAAAGATTCTTTGCTCTGACATCTGAGTGAATTTTTAACCCTTTTACAGACTTAAACTTTTTTTATAGCAACTGTTGAATGTCTATTTTATCTAGAGCTGCTTTTACTGTAGTTATTGTTCTGAAATTTTGCTTATCAATGGCTCAGTGCATAACAGTTGTAACTGCCTATATTGATTGAGGGGATATTTTGGATATTAACCCTTGTCATGTTGAACCCGGAATATTTCTGCTTTAACAGGAGGTATAGACAAAGATCAGCCTGCACACATGTGCAGTCTGATCTTAGTTCATACCACCTGAAGTTCATTTTTAAACCAGAAAAGTGTAAAAAAGATAAAAAAAATCAATACTCACTCACATTTGGTAACTTCCAGTGCTTTAAGCACTGATTTTTCATTTATTTTGCAAAGATTTTTACTCAGCATGACAAGTGTTATATTGACAATGGTTAACGATACTCATACAAGCTCTGTGTTGTGGATACTCAGTGTAGGCTGATCTTTGGTTAACGATACTCATACAAGCTCTGTGTTGTGGATACTCAGTGTAGGCTGATCTTTGTCTATAACTCCTGCAAAAGTGGGAATATTCCAGGTTAAGTAAGTTAAGGGTAAATCATTCTTACTTTAGAGGGCTCTAGTTAGTGATTGATATTGGGGAGTCATTAATCATCACCTAAGAAATTCTGGGGGTCAAATCTGAATTCAAAAGAGTCAAAACGATAGAAAAGGCAAAACATAAGTAGAATTTTGCATATATAAGAGTCACTTTAACTGTTTTGTAGTTTTATGAAACAAGTAATTAATATGTAGAACTTTAGGAAGTAATTTGTGAAAATCTTCGGTAATTAACCATGATTTTACCCTTAGTAATTCCTCTCAAGGGGGTCAAAATGACCCATTTGGGAGAAATTTCTAGGGGTCAAATTAGGATATTTCCTGTTTTCTATTGGTCAAAACCTGGTTTAAGGGTCAAACACGAGCCCTGCTTTATAACTTCACTCACTTATCATTACTATTGATTCAATAGGTACAACAAGCCCCTCTCATTTTCTGACTGTGTTGGTGACGAGTTGCCGTATGGATGGGAGGAAGCGTATGACCAGCAAGTTGGTGTCTACTATGTAGACCACAGAAACCGTAAGATGTTTTATTTTACTTACCGTGAATCATATCAGGGTTCGAATCCAAGGGGAGTCTGAGACTCCTCATTTATCTGTTAGGACTCCGTTATTTTGCAAGTAAGGAGTGCAGAGGGCACTCTGGATTATTTGAGATATGTTAACAAACATATGGCTTATGCATAAGGAGTTTCCTTTTAACCCTTGTCAAAACTGTAAAAAATAAGAAAAAAAGTTGTATTTTGAAAGAATTCATATTTTTTGGGGGACAGAAACTTGTGGAGGCAGGGTCCAAAGAATCCACTCGTCCGCTCGTATTTACGAGTAAGAAATCACGGAGGACGAGTGGAAATTCTAAGTCAGTTGTCTGCCTGGACGAGTGAAGATTTAATGGCACTAAATAACAATGTTTTGTGTCTGGGTAAATACGGAAAAAAGACAGAAAGGGGGTTTCAAACAAATTAAATGATGATAGATGTTCGCATCAACTCGTACTGTAGACAGTCATGTACTTTGATTTCTAAAAATAAACTTCCGGTATTGGCATGATATAACCCGGTACCTGAACATCGTAAATGTTTGTCGATCCCAAAAACATGGAAATTATCGAGAATTCAAAAGATTTTTTACGCGATTTGTTCATATCTACCACTTCTTTTGTCGTATATAGACACGATCATCGAATTGAACATGAAAAATCCACCATATCGTTAGTTAAAAAATAAATAATTTCCCTTGTCAGAATCTTTTTACCGGTATTTAAACTCCGAAATTCCCAAGTTATTTTGACGTCATAGATTTTGTCTTTTTGTTTCGTCTGCACTCTTAAATGACATCTTCAGCAATAAGTATCTTTTTAAAGACTATTTGCCAATTGTAGGGCGAGTGACATTCGAAGCAGGATGAGTAACTTTTTAAGTGACTTGCCCTGCAGGACGAGTGCCCTTTTCTGAATTCTTTGGACCCTGGGAGGGAAAAAATTGCTTGTAACAAATAATTTTTTTCTTTTTCCACAATGTTCTCCTATTATAAAAAGTCAGACTCCTTACTTTGAGCTTGACCTCCTTGATTTCATAAGTTGGGGAGTCCAACAGATTTCTCATTTATAGAGCTTAGTGTTGATCCTTTCATATAGCAAGGCCTTTTTTATTCAAAAAATCTGAATACAATATTATGAACAATTTCAGCTTTGATAAGGTACAACACAGATAAAGGATTTATGCATTTTCTATTTCCTAGAAGATGCTCATGTCTTTTTACATTGATGCACACATATTTGAGGTATGAATAGAATATTTAGTGTTTTTTATGGAGGTAAGGAAGTGAAATAAAAATACCACATTGTATAAATGTTCAGTTTAAAGAGATTTTTAGTAAAAAAAAAACTTAACAATAGGTTTGATGTGTTAGAATCTGAATGAAGAATGATAAACTACCCATATGCAGGCCAGGGGTCCCTTAATGTCTCAATGTAAACACACAGCATAAGTCTATTTATTGATTATTAAAGTAAATTTGTTATAATATAACTGTTGTATGTTATACATTCATTATTACAGAAATTAACCAGTTAGAAGACCCAAGACAACAATGGCGATCAGAGCAAGAACATATGCTGCAAGATTATTTAGTGACAGCACAGATAGATTTGGATGTGAGTGAAAAGATTTTATCGCCTTTATGAAATCCAGTCAGTGACTCTTAGGATCACAGGCTTTATGTCCCAACAAAATTCACACAATAAGAGAGAGTGATGTGCTTAGACTATTTCAAGTTATCAATTATCTTTTCCAATATTTTGTTGATCAAGATATGGGTTTTAAAAAAGCCCTAGATATCTTTTTACAGAAAATGGAATGGACTTCAATTAGACTTACAATAGAAATATAGATTATCATGTATTATCTTATAACTTTACAAATATCCATGTGATAACATCCTGTATGATATTATTTATGATATCACATAGTTATTTTTAGAACAAATATATAATGAGGTTATTTTTAGAAAACTTGCATTTCTGTTGGAAACATCTACAAAAACAAGGCAAATAGAGGTTATAAGATAAATCTAATACGTATTTAGTGTAATGTATGAAAAAATGTCTAACTCGTTTGTGGGAATTGATTATTGTCTAGGCAAAACCTCGACAATGATCAATTCTCCAAACCTCATTAGAAATTTTTTCTCAGACAAAACACTAAATACATATTATATATATATAGAGGATAATCATATAGCTTTTGTTGTTTATGAAATGAAATATTAATGGATTTTACTCGAAAAACAAACGATTATTCAATTTCTTTATTGCAAAAATGAGACAAAATGTGAAATTTCTAGGAAATATTTTTGTAAAGCGCATCATTTTGCATGTGATTGCTATGCAACATTCACTGTGACGTCACTTATTTCGCCCCACATAGATGACGTCAGATAGGATGAAATGCACAAAAGCAGGGTATAAGTTTTTGAAAATTTCATTGCTTTTGCGGTGAGTTTATCAAGTGATAATCTACCATTATTTCTTGATAAACCACCGAAAAGCATTAAAGAAATATATATCTTTTAACATTATGCCTCCAGGCCAAGAAAGAGATCCTGACAGTTAAAGAACAACGCCTTACTCTAGCCCAAGATGAATATCAGTATTTACAAGACACCTTACAGGGGTGGAAATCTTCTAGAACTAGTCGTAAGTTACTCATCTAAAACATCACAACAATCTTTCTGTGTCATCTAATGTATTTCAGTGTTAACTAGACACACTACTAATTGAAGCCTTCAAGAAAAAGAGCTTGATTCATTGTTGTTTTTGTTGAATGTTTTGAAACAGTTTTTTGAAGGTTATTTTGTAATATTTGCAATTTCAATTTCAGAGGGAAAAATGCAATCTCAATTTGAGAAGGAAAAATGTTGAAGACATTATTGCAGGAAACATTGACTTGGTGTTTAGATAAATGCTGTGCTATATTCTTGACAAATATTTTAATTCAGTACACATTTTAAAATTGACATAACCCTGATAAAGGTTTAAAAAAAATAATCCTTAACAATATCTGTATAAATTCAATTGATTTATATCTATCCATCAAATTAATATGCTATTTTAGTGCATTCTTATGGTCAACTTACTATCTCTAGTTGCATCAAGTTAAAAATGTCATTTAGCATCTTCTTAACATTATATGAACCTTGCAGTGAAATTCACTGAATTATCACATTCAAGTACATTTAGTCAGATACTTGAATTATGTCCTGTAAATTTCACAGTCAATTCAAACTCAAGTGTTGGCAGTACCAAGTATGACCCAGACCTCCTAAAAGCGGATGTTAACCTGGCCAAGAAACGTGTAGCCAGGTTAAAACATGAGCTTGAACAGATCCGCGCAGAGATGCAGTATAAACAACAGGGGTTAGACACATTGGCTTTGTGAGTAATATTTGTCATTTATTTCTCAGTATTTAAAGAATGCAAATTTATATTTTTCAAGATGAAATGAAATGCTTAGAATGTTGTACTGTATTATAGCTATATTGCTTACTCAATGAAGGAAAAATTATTACTCTGAAGCAAAACAATTATCCTCCATAAACTGGTACTAATATTGAAAATAAAAAATGTTCAAAAGCAATCATTCAAGAATAAAGAAACAGTTAATGTAGGAAATATTGCTTCAAATTTATCTTTTGAAAAAAGATAAGTAAGAAAAAAAAAAGAAAGAAAAACAGTATAATTTGCCATCAAGTAAACTATCTTAGCCCCATTGCTAGTACAATGTAATTTAAACCCTTGGTTTGAAAAATTGATACATTAGTACATCTAGCCCTTAAATCAACCCTTGTCATGCTGAATTAATTTTGCCGAAAAATTTTCATCAAAACCAAAGGGCAAAAAGCACTGAAAGTACCAACTGTAGGTCAATTTTCATTAGAAAAACTAAATCTATTGACAACTCTGGTTTGAAAGTGAAAAACAGGTGGTGTAGATAGGCAGGCTGATGTTTGTCTATAGCTCCTGCCAAAGCAGGAATATTCTGGGTTTAGCATGACAAAGGTTAATAACAATTATAAAGATTAATGGAGTCCTGCTCACCAGTAACATGTTGGGCCTGAAAATATTTCTGTTCTGCTCACCCAGCAGGGTTCCCCAAAATGGGGGTAATTTACCTCCAAAGTAAAGCGTGTACCCAAAATTTTTGCAAACAGCCCTCTTAGTCTCATATAGAGGGGGTATATGCAAGCTTTAGAATAACCATAATACCCACAGATTTGAAGCAGAGTTAACACACAGGAGGCATAGAAAAAGACGAGACTATTCATATTTGTATTTTGATGGCATAGCGCGAAAAAGTTGTAACTGCCTATAAACATATAGGCAGTTACAACTGTTTCACGCTAAGCCATCAATTTATATATTTATAGGCACTTACAATAGTGTTGCACTGACCCCTCAACAAATGTGCTGTCTCATTTTTTTCTAGACCATCTGTTAAAGCTGTTTGGCAAGGGTTAAAATCATGCAGAGTTTTCATGATTCTTGTTTATTTTCACAAGCTGTGTACATTGGCAACTAGGAGTTATTAAAATTACCTTTATTTATTGCATGTTTCTGTCAGAGTAAACAAGAAGTTGTCTGGCCAGCCAACAGGATACAATGTTGATGAAGCAAGAAAGATCATTGAAGAGATTAAAGCCATACAGAGTATGTTATCAACAGGAGAACGAGAGAAACGAGACTTGTTACAGGTAATTCATGTCGTATCAATTGATATATATCTATATTGAAAATGGATGTTTCTTGGAGGCTAATTCATAATGTGTGTGAGAATTAAACTTATTAAAAAGTAAAAGGATTATTTACAGGCATAAAAAAGGTAAGAATGTTTTGTATATACACAAAATATTCAGTTATTGACTATGCTAAATGCAATGTCTTAATATAACTTATTGTTTCTATTAATTATGACATTCAAGTTACATGATTTGCATGTCAAAATTGTTAATTACCCATTTAATCATTACCTAAAATAGTTGATAGTAAGGGGACATTCTTCATGTTGATAGTAAGTGGGCATTCTTCCTGACATTTGACTCCTATCAATAGATAGATAATCATAAACCTATATGAGCTGCTGTAGGCTACGGTTGTAAAAAAAAGGGGGACCATCTGGAAACTCAGTAAAAAAAATAGATATTGAAACAAGATTGGAGCCAGCATATGTTAACCAGTAGGTGGATTTCAGAAATAAATACATAGGAAGATAGAAAAATAATTCTAGATTCAGAAAATTTGAGACTTGCAAAAAGTTATGACCCTTGCAGTCTGACTAGGGACGAGACTTTTTGCACTTCCCAGGAAGTCCCTTTTTACATGACAGGTCACAAATGTATAATTTGATAAACTATCCTTGCCATCATCATTTATTTCAGTCCCTAGCCAGGTTGAAAGATGATTTCTGTAAGACAAAGATCGGTGGCTCATCCCCAGATGTTTCTACACTGTCATTGTTACAGGAAAAATCAACAACAGCTTCACAGACAGATCTGAGGGGAGAGGTAATATATAGCCTATTAAACACTTTCCTGTTTTACAAAATTTAGGGCCTGTATAGGTCTCTATTTAAAATTGTATACAAAGAATTTTTAAAGTCCTAAGGAAGTTCTTGTATGACTGAGGAAGGCCCTTCTCCTGAAATAAGTAAAGCTAGATTATATTACAGTTATTTTCTAATATGTTCACAAAGCTTTCCCAATATCTTATTTCCCCAAAAAATATCTCCAAGAGCATTATTTTATTTTACAATAACCATTTAAGGAATTTATAAGTTGATGACTAGTTTGTTTAGAAAAGCCAGTGACAGGACTTTTAGCACTTTGATTTTACAATTTTGTTGTTGTTGTTTTCATTTTTTTTCAAATATTTATTTCCCATATCAATTTCAATGACCTTATTTTGAATAATAGAATTTATATTGATTTCAATTCTGGAATGAAAAAAAAAAAAAAAAAAAGATGTTTTGGGTTGAACATATCAGGGTACGAATCTAGTTAAGAAATGGCGTCTGTGGGGATAATTATCAAAACTTTTGTTTCAATTTTCAAACTAAAATTAGATGTTCTGTCCATATAAATTGGATAGAAAGCTTGAGGTAAGTGAATTTTGAACAGATAGACTGCGATGTGTCTTATTTTGCCTAATTTTTCGAAGTAGAAAGATGGCAAAAACTGCATATTCTTGCCGATCTTTTGTTTAATATAATCAAAATTCACATTTGAACATAAAGGTAAATAGTTGTGAAAACGATTTTATCCACCGTTTCCAGTGGATCTTGGTAAATATTGGCAATTTTCGGTAAATGAAGTGGACATTAAATTGACCGTTTTCGTATTGGTACCCATCCGTTATTCTCTGTTACTGGAAGTGCGGAACCAGTGAAAATCAACCAACCGTGAAGAAAAAATCGATAATCACTTATTAGCAAGGGTCTTATCAATTAGGGACACTGTGTAATCGACAGTATACAACTTCTGAGAAAGCGATTATGTAATGACCGCGCGTCTGCAATCAGTTTTATTGCTCGTTTTGACCCTTTGTTCAGAAAGAAATTAAGCTGTATCGGTGATCAAATTTAAGCGTATCGGCGTTCTTAAGGTGTATTGGCAACCTGTTTAATTTCTTAAAGGCGTATCGGGGCCGATACGCCATAAGGGCCTGGGGAGAACAATGTGACAGCAAGATTATTTGCCGTAACTTAATTTAAATTTCTTTTTCTTTAGATGCATAAAAAAGCCCTTATAAAGAAAGGATAACATAAAAAAACTGAAATTCATTGAAAAATACATCATATGCAATACCATTTACCTTCAGTTTGGTTTAACAAGTAGTGGTTATTTGGCTGAGATCACACGATTACAACTCCAATATGACGAGTCCAAGAAGCGATTGTCCCAGTTAAAACACATGTTGGCAGACCTTGAAGATGATACAGTCCCTGGCCAGAATGAGTCAGATAAAGACAGGTTAGTATATCAAAATGACTCTTTAACCCTGAAATTCTGGGGGGTCAAAACTGATCTTGAAGGGGTCAAAACTACAAAAAGAACAAGTCATGAGTATAACTCTGCAGTTTAGAGAGTAAGTATACCTTCTCTTGTATAGATATAAAATAAGCAATTAATTTGTAAAACTTAAGATAGGATTAAAAGCTCATTCATTGAAAATTTTAAGAATAACACATAGTTTTGACCTTAAGAAATTTCTAAGGGTCAAAATAAGGCATTATCAGATTTTTGGGGGTCAAAACCCTGGTTTAAGGGCCAAACACGAACCCTGTTTAATGTTGTATTTTGAGGCTGAAGCTAATTACATTCTTTTAGAATTAACTCTAAGTGCACTTAAAATAATCGTGCATTATTCCCAAAGTTTTATATGATTCTCATAGGGTTACCCTTCTTCAGAGTCAGTGCAAGTATGACATTGATTTTTATGCCCCCGATAGGGAGGCATCATAAATTTGACTTGTCCGTCCGTCCGTCTGTCCGTCCGTCCGTCCGTCTGTCCGTCCGTCCGTCATTCCGTCCAAAAACTTTAACATTGGCCATAACTTCTAAATCAAAGCGGTGTCGGGGGCATTGTCATCTTACAGTGACAGCTCTTGTTTAGAGACAATTTTTGTGTACTTGATAAGATATATTGTTCAGCAAGACTTTGATTCTTCGTTTGTTGATTATTTTACTTTGTTTCAGATTACTGTTAGTTCAAGAAAAGGAACAGTTATTGCGAGAATTGCGAGGTATTGACATCAAGGGAAGATCCAACATGGACATTGAGAGAATCAACGATCAGATCAGACAACTTGGTGTGGACCTGAATCATGCTAAAGAGGTGTCCAATAAACAGATAGCAGAAAGGTAAATGAACTTGTGTTTATTTCTATGCCCCTCAAAGATAGATCAGGCAAATTATGTTTAACTGTTGTCTTTCTGCTGAACTTGTCCAAATAGAAATATATTGCTGATAATTATAAACGTAATTAAGATGAAATGCTCATATTTGGCATGATGCTCGATGAAATTGCAATGAATCTGTTGATAGAAAAATCCTTGTAATTTCACAGGGCCAAGGTCACCTTTTAAGGTCAAACCCTCAAAATCATGCTGTTAAAGGATATATTAGTGTTTCACAAAGACATCTTATCTCAGAAAATGTTTAAAAAAGAATTTAGGACAAAAATGAAAATTTGTCAAGTAACTACTTATCCAATGAGAAAATATTTTTTAGAAAAAAAATTGTATTTGTTAAATTTTTGTAATAAGACTTATGAATATTGTTAAATATTAGAAAAAAACATCCATGTATCTCAAATTTCTGCACAGATTAAAGCGACAAGAAGATAAGACCAGAATACTCCGTGAACTTACAGAAACTTCCAAAAGAACAACTCTACTTGAATCTCAGTTAAAAAGGTTAGTAAGCATTATGTAGTGTTGGTCTTAGAGATTGAAGTAAAGTTTTTTACATAATAAATGTGTGTAAGAGACTGCCAAATAATTACTGATAAAACAAAAAAAGCATTAGAAGGGTTTTTATGAAAGGGTCTACGAATTTGTTACATTCAATTACCAGTAAATTTTGACAATGTCTGAGCAAAATCATTCTCAATCATTCCAGCTGGGTCGGCTGATGCAGTGACTTAAGTATGACTGAAATTTGTTAAAAAGGGCATTCAAAAGAATAAGCCCTTTCTACATTGTTTTCCTGTAACATTTTACTTACAGTTGTGTTAAGGTCAGGGTTTTATTAGCTCCACTTGTACAAAGGCCACTGGGGCTATTGTCATAGCGTTGTGTCGGTCGTGCGTCAGTGTGTCCGGTCGTAAACTATTTCTTTTTAAAAAATGTTCTCCTCAAAAACTACTGGATGAATTTCAACCAAACTTAAAAAGAATGATCCTTTGTTGACCCTCTTTCAAAAGTGTTTAAAATTTTTGATCCAATGAAAAACATGGATTTAATGGGCATAGCTGATTTCCAAATATGGTAAAAAGTGAGTTTTCTCAGATTCTAATCGATGACTACCAAGCAAATTTTACTGAATGATCCTTGGGTGACCTTTTATCAGTCTACCAAAAATTATTGTGATCGGATGAAAAATATGGATTTTTACTGGCAGAGGTCATTTCTCTATATGTTTCTCTAAACTTTGAAAATCATTTTCTCAGAATGTAATTGATGGGTATCAACCAAATTTCACTGGAATGATCCTTGAGTGACCCTTTATCAGTCTACCAAAAATCATTGTGAACAGATGAAAAATATGTATTTTATGGGCGGATGTCATTTCTCAATATGTTATATAGTGGAAACTTTGAAAATCATTTTCAGCATCAGTAGAACCCAAAGTATCTAAAGATCAAGTCAAAACTTTTAATTGCTATTACAAGAATTTCAAGCCTGTGGAGCGACTCAAACCATTCATTTCTTTCTAGTGGTAATTTGATTATGATGATATTTTATTACAGTATGTCATTAAGTACGCTGTCCATGTCATCGGGATCTAGTATTGGAAGTCTGGGGTCGCTGGGATCACTCTCTGAAGGAAGCCACGGCTCATTGTCGTCACTCGGCATCGATTTGTACAGTCCTCATATAGCAACAGACTCTGGATTACAGGATCTTCATCGACGAGTTGAAAAACTTTTACAAGGTCATACGATATCTCCGATACAAGAGAACCCGTTGACTGTATCTCCTGAACTCATGCGTGAAGCAACAGGAGGATATTTGGAAAGTGTATTGGCCAGTAGTAATCAGGATATTAGTTCTAATGTCAGTACGACGACGGCCAGCTCTGGCGGAAATATACCAGTAGTGACTTCGTCAGTTTTATCGACGATGTCGCCCCACTCTTCTCTCTCGTCTCTCTCTCCTCCAATCTCTCCCTACGATGTAGGGCCACCCCCCACATATGTACAGCACATGAATGTCAATGTGCCAAAGTTTCCCCCTTCAGTGCCCCTTCAAAGACAGTTAGCCCCTCCCCATCAGTTTAGTAACAGTGTAAATAATTCATTACTCCCCCCTTACATACCTCCATCAAACAGCAACCAATCAAAAGTAATTATGGATTCAAATCTTAGTCAACAAGCATGGAAACCTGAGATTCGGAACAGCAATCTTGTGTCATCAAGTCAAAACAATTTTGTTGGTATGCCAACTCAATTAGGGGAGGTAATACCAGAATCTATAAATAGCTTTAATGTTGCCAAAAGAACTCAGTATCCTGAAAATTTGGATGTGTCATCTAACCCACCTCTCAGTCCAATTAGTGAAAGTAGTTCCGGCGTGTGTAATAATCTCTCTGGTGGAAATACTCGGAGTGTGTCAGCGGCTGTCAGTGATGAATCTGTGGCGGGAGACAGTGGAGTATTTGAAGCAGTTATAAAAAGGTAATAATTAGTGATGGGCTGATTAATCAATATAATGGATAATAAGTTGGTCTGGGCTTCCAACGACAACTATGGATACAGAAAATCTCAAAATCAATTAATCAGTAAGTAATGGGTAAAATGCAGCCATTTAATGTTTTGAAAGATTAATGTCACTTTTTTAGTCTGGGTTACTTCTTATTTTCTGGTAACAAACTTTTACTTGAGAAAAAAAATATTTTAAATCAAATCTAGGAATGGACCTACATTTAACCATTGGGGGTCACTGACCACCGATGGTTGAGTGTAGGTCCATTCCAGATCTGCTAAAGGATACAACATATACCATTGTTTTTATTCATCTATATCAAAAACAAAAGATAAGAAGTATTTAAGCATACTTGTTGTGCTGTAGTTTATATTCATTTAGAATTGCATTGATTTCTAAGAAACAGATTGTAGTATTGGTCATTAGTTGATTGTGCTCTTTCAACTGAAAACAGATCATTGATTATGATTTGAAACCAATTGCCAAACACTAGTAATAATATGATTGTTCTAGCTTTATCAATTTGACCATAATTGCTATCTATTTCACCCCCAAATAAAAAAGATTTTGGAGAGATAGCCATAGAATTCTGAAATTGACATCAAGTTGAAAGTATTGTCTGCAACTGTTGTCATACAAAAACACTTTTCATATTTGAATTGGTTGTAAGATTGAAGTAGTTGCCCTAGGTCTAAGTTTATAGAATATAAGCTATTGAAGAAAAGAACTGACCAATGAAGAAGTTTTAAACACTTAAATACTTTGAAAGTTTAGACTAGATTTATGTTCATAATGAATTTTAATGCCAATGGCTGTTTTGCTTGGTTGATAATTTTATTCCATTCCTTTGCTATTCCAGAGATATGTTAGATGAAGTTTTGGAGATGGGATTAGAAAGTGCTCAACTACAAATCAAACTGAAGTAAGTAATCTTTTTGATGTCATCTTATTTTCTCGCATAGATACCGCTATTTTCAATGTCTAACAGCCATCAGAGATATCCATTCTCATGTAAATATTTTCTTCTAAAAGGAACAGCCAACAGAGATATCCTTGTCTTATACATGTGTAAAATCATATTCAAAATGAAATCATTATGCTGTCACCTAATGTACATTTTCATGGTATATCTGTCATCTTGGCTTTCAAAAAATTGGTATTCAAGGTACAGAATGTTGTGAATGTGAAATAGAATTTATTACTCACTTTTGTTTGAGACAAGCTAATCATAACCTTGTCTAGAATAGAAAAGTTATAAAGCTCGCTTAATAACATTTCAATTCTAGACTCTGTTAAGATCGGCTGGTCTCAATAACAATCTCAGGACAGATCCTAAATATCTAACCCATGAAGGTAGGATCACTATTTGAATGAGTCAGCATGATGCTATTTAAAAAAACATTAAAGCTAGCAGACAGTATAGACCAAGATCAGCCTGCAAAGTCATGCAGTCTGATCTTGCATACACTGCCTGCTGTCTACTTAATTATTTTGAGACATTTTATTTTGAAATTTGAGACAAAAAAGTTCAAATGTTTCAACAATTGACAATCTGTTTGACACAAAAATTAAATTCAGCCGGAAAGGGTTTAAATTGTTTAATAATTAACTGTAAGTGCATTTGTGAATATTTTGACAGGTATGATACCCTGGATAGTGAACTAACTGTGGGTTTAGAACAGGCAAGAAATTTAGCAGCATTACAGTTTCCTGAGTCCTCCAAAGTGTAAGTCTTTATCATTGTATAATACCTGAATATAAGAAAATAAATACTAAGTTCATCTGTGGAGGAAAATAGATGAGAATTCAGCTTTTTACCTCGAAACTTTTAATTTCAATTTTTGTTGCTTTTGAAGAAGATACATGCTGAAGATAATAAGGAAACTTAGGAAGCTCTTGACATCACAATTTCTTTGTTCAATATTCTGTTTATTAACTTTGATAGTATGGAAATTGAATGTTAATTTGCTTAGCTTCGACAAACACCTGCTGGATAATCATTTTCTGATTCTACATTTTTATACATCTGTCAAGACAGGACATATAGTGGTATCATTTGGATGCTATGGGTGGGTGGGGTCCATTTCTAGTAAGGAGCATTACTGTCACCTTATGTCTGATTGACTTGAAACTTGGCAGTTATTTTCCTTTTATGCTTATGGAGTGCAGTGCGAAAGAATTGTAACTCTATCTAGCTTTGTTTTTTTTTGGTGGACGTTTACGTTCACAAGTGTTAATACAGTGTAAGAACAATCCTGTCAGATGTTAATAGGTTTTCAAAACAGTAGTGCTCACTAAGACTCAATTTACTCCTTTTCAAGAATTGTATCCGTCTTCAACTATGCATTTCAAAAATGGAGTGAAACAAGGATTCTACATAACTTGTTAAAACCTAAAAGACATCTTTTAAGTGCAAAATCATTTGCAATTCTGAGATCGGGTGAAAGTTTTGCTGGTGAAGAACTACTTTTCAGGCAGGGTGAGTAATTTTCCCCTTATTTCCCAATGATCTATGGGAGGTCACTCATGAAAACTTGGTGAATAGAATTACTGGAATGGTAACCTCCCCTGACAGTATTAATGTATAAAAAACAATGGCCAATTACTGGAAATAATGGAATACACATGAATACCGATATAGCCTGAGCAGGAAAAGTAAAGCATTCAGGTCGTGTGATAAAGGTTTATGCAAAGGGGTTTTACTTTACTTTTCAAACGCCACAGCCAATCTCAAAACAAGTTTCTGCAATTTTTTACGTGTTTATATAACCACTTTCCCTTTCTTTCTTTATTTGAGAATGAAAATTGTGGTACAATGAATTATCCTTTTATAGAATTTTTTAAGCATATAACACCATAATTTTAATTATGAATTGATTAGCATTACAAAATAAGAATAATAACCTAGATCATCTAATTGTCATTTCTTTCCTTTAATACCCAATAGATCAGACAATCACTCTTTAAACTACACCCAGCATAAATCCGAAAGTTATCGAAACCTTGTAATTATAGGTTTTTGGTTGACGATCGATAATGCATGTTGAGAAATGTATATCTGAAGCAAGATGCAAACTTGGGTCAGGTCATTTTCCTTTTATCGTAATTTTACAAATAAATTTTCTCTTTTCTCAACAAATGGAAGAATCACTCTAATATGCCAACAGAAACGTCCACCATCAGTACTTTCAGTGCTTTGATTTATACTTGGAGATCCAGCAGTGTAACAGGCTTATCTTGTGATTGTTTGACACCTTGTTATTCTTGAGATAATGTAGATACTTTAAGGGATTATTAGGCCAGCAAGCTATTGTCATGGTGACATGTCTGTTGTGTGTCCGTGCATGTGTGCGTCCATGCATGAACTTTTCTTTAAACATCATTTCCTCCTAAACTGAGGAGCAGATTTTGACAAAAATTGGCAGAAATGTTCCTTGGGTGACCCTCATCTGAAGTTGATCAAGAAATTTTGATTGACCCCCAAACCATTGGCCAGATTTCAATGAAACCTAGCATGAATAATCCTTGGTTGACCCTCTTCTAAAGTTGTTTTATTTTTATTGACCTCAAAATATGGGCTTGGCAGTGCGGGGCTTAATTTCACTTAAAACACTTTTAAAAAAAGTTCTCGCAAACCATTATCCTGATTTCAATGAAACTTGGCATGAATGATCCTTAGACGACCCTCTTCTAAAGTTGTTCAAGAAATATTGATTGACCCCCAAATATGGGCTTGACAGGGAGGGGGGGATTTCACAATTAAGCAGAACTTAGATTTTGCCTATATATGGGTGTGACCTGGCAGGGCATGATGTTCACAAATATGATTGTTATTTTCGCCAACTATATATAGTATTGTTTCAATGTTAAGAATCCTTGAAGATATGACTAATAACATTTCTTCTGATGATTTATTTCAGGTGTATAAAGGCAGCATTATTACCTAACCCAGAAATCTCCTGGGTCACCCTCCCGTCTACAGATTTAAAGACCCCGAGGTTTGGTGAAGTTTTCCGTATACCCATTCCACAGCGCACGTTGTTCACCAAAACGTTACAAGTTACCATCTGGTGTCTACAGGATAGGAGACCAGATGAGTGCTATGTAAGTATGATGTGTGAAATGGTCTCGTGTTTTGACATGAAAACTGCATTTTTGACTTCCACATATATGATATATTTTTATTAAGACATGAAAAATATAGTTAAAGTTGTCAATCAAAATAACCGAAGTTAAAAAAGTCAATCAAATTACAAAGAAAATACTTTTTGCCAATTTCATACATATGGGTGTTTTTGATGTTTTCAAAAACAAATTAACCACTAGAGTTTAGCATTTATGGGGTTGATCACTCCTGATTTACATTTTGTACAAATTATGCCCTTTTTATGCCCCCGTATCGAGAGATCAGGGGCATATTGTTTTACTCATGTCCGTCTGTCTGTCCGTCCCTCCGTCTGTCCGAAAACTTAACCCGAAAACTTAACCTTGTCAATATCTTCAAGCCTATTCAAGATACAAAGCTAATATTTGGCATATTGATAGATCTCAATGATCCACATCCGCTGGTACCAAAGTCAAGGTCATGTGACAAGGTCAAGGTCATCTGTCAAGGTCAAACTTTGAAAAGAAATGCCGTTACGGGGGCATTCGGGTTTCACAAACACATCTTGTTTTCGACTTAAATTTCCTATCAACTTTTTAGCACTTAACAGTCCTGTATGCACCCTATGTTTTGCTCTTGCCAACCACATCATGGTTGTTATTCCAAAATTTGATCAAGCTGTAGTTACAAGGTTTTAGAATTACATCAACAATATGATGATTTTTTTCAAAAATACACCTACACTTCATAGTGATCTGCAACTTCTTCCAAATTGAAATGAGAATCACCCTAATTTATTTGCAGGGTTGTGTTACAGTAAGTCTGGCAGACTTTGACCCCAAAGATATATTTACCGTACGATGGTATAATGTGTTAAGTTTTAAGTTTATGCAACTCGACACCAATGTGCCTAACACACAGAAAACACGTCCAGCTGAGGTTAAGAGGGGAGATAACTCAACACTCACTATAACCAGGACAGAAACAATCAAACAGGTGGAAACAACTCAATTTGTAAGTTGGTTTACTAAAGTTTTTTCTCGCAAAGAAAAGTTCTTTAACATCCTTCACCTGATGGAGTGATTTTACTGCTAAGGGGCGATAGTTCTTCATCTTAGCAAGTGTGTGACATTTCCAACAACTTCACCTATTTATGATGCACAAACTTTGAGAAGCTGGGACAACCACACAATGCTATCAGATCATTTTTTTTTTGCCTGTTTGCCTGTAGAAGGGTTAAGACCTTATTTATCTACAGATAACATAGTGATGACTGTGGTCATTCTGTGCAGATACACATTCTGACCAGAGATATGCTTTACAGACATGTTAAATTGTTACAGATGTTGCACATTTTGTCTTTCAATCCCTGTGTAGTCAATACTAGACATGGTCTGTAAGACAGCTTCATTGTTTACCCACAAGATATTGTTTGTAGAAAATAAAGTAAGATTACCATCTTTGCTATCAGTTATTCTGTATGTAAACCCAAAATTACAGATAGAAGAGTAAAAATGGTCTTTTGATCTCAATTTTTAGCTTAACTGGTTTTGAACAAACTTTAGCGTATTATGTAAGCCTTGATGTTATTGCTGCGATTCAAAATCTAGAACAATTTGTGAATTTCTCTTACATTATTTAAGGCATTGTCTTGGAATTAAGATTATATTTTTACCATAGTGGATAACTTTGTTTTTCTATTCTCTAACTGTAGGAGTCAACATCTACAGATAAGGTCACAAAGCTGCTGGAGGCATCATCAGCTAGACTCAGAAAAGTTTCCCATTCTTCTTCAGAAAACAGCAAAGAAGGGTAAGGGGTCAGAATGGTGTTATTTTAACCCTTGTCATGCTGAATAAAAATCTCTGCAATCTTACACTTAATCAAAGGGCTGAATACTCTGAAAGAAAGAAGTTGTGTGCTAATACTGCTCTCAAAAATTAAGTCTTTACATGCTTCTTGATACACATACAGGTGGTCTAGACTAAGATCAGACTGCACATATGTGCAGGCTGATTCTTGTCTATACCTCCTGCCAAAGCAGGAATATTCCTGGTTCAGCATAACAAGGGTTAAGTTTGGAAAGCTATAGTACTGCTTTTGCCTTTATAACTGTCTTATAATTTTTAGCTCCACTGGCCAGCGGGCTATTGTCATGGCGGGGTGTCCGTCGTCCATCTGTCTGTCCGTAAACTTTTACTTTAAAAATCTTTTCATAAAGTACTGGATGGATTCCAATCAAATATCACTTGAAAGTTCCTTGGGTGACCCTCAATCAGATTCCTTCAAAGAATTTTAATTGGTTGAAAATCATGGCTGTAGTAGGCGTGGCTAAAATCCATATATGGTATTACTTGAATTTTCTCAGAAAGTATTGATGGATATCAACCAAAGTTTCACTGGAATGATCCTTGAGTGACCCTTTGTCGGTGTACAAATTTTTTTTGTGATCAGATGAAAAACATGTATTTTATGGGCGCAGGTCATGTCTCTACATGTTATAAAGTGGAAACTTTGAAAATCATTTTCTCAGAGTCTAACTGATGGATATCAACCAAATTTCACTGGAATGATTCTTAGCGATCCTTTACAAGTATTTAAAAAAACATTGTGATCAGATGAAAAATATGTATTTTATGGGCGGAGGTCATTTCTCTTTACATTATATTATGAAAACTTTGAAAATCATTTTCTCAGAATCTACTAGATGGATATCAACCAAATTTCACTGGAATCATTCTTTAGTGATCCTTTATCAGTCATAAAAAATTATTGTGATCAAATGAAAATATGTCTCTCATGGGCACAGGTCATTTCTTCAGATATGTTATATGGTGGAATATCCAATATAGGGAAAACAAACTTTCTCCAAGGTTTCAACAGATGGATTTCAACCAAATATCATAGGAATTCATTTCTGCAAAGTTGTATCAGTCTGCTTAAGATATTTTGATTATTTTTATTGACAGAGTACATTTTAACATATTAAGTGAATATTTAATCACCCTTTGGGTATCACCTAAATGATTAATTAGTCCCCTACCGGTGTTCACACCGGAGGGGACTATAGGTTTGCCCTCCGTCTGTCCGTCCGTCCGTCCGTCTGTCTGTCCGTCCGTCCGTCCGTCTGTCCGCTCAAATCTTGATCCCGCGATAACTTAATAACTAAGCAAGCGTTTTTGATGAAAGTTGGTATATGAATAGATGGCAATGTGTAGATTATGCACATCATTTTATTTTTGTTTTTCGACTTAAATTGAGGTTTCTATGGTTACAGAAATAGTGAAAATATGGCCAAAAATGGGATCCTGCGATAAGATAATAACTAAGCAAGCTAGTTTGATGAGACTTGGTATATGACTATATGGCAATGTGTAGATTATGCACATCATTTTATTTTTGTTTTTAGACTAAAATTGTTGTTGCTATGGTTACGGAAATAGTGAAAATATGGCAAAAAATATTGGATCCTGCGATAAGTTAATAAGTAAGCAAGCTAATTTGATGAGACTTGGTATATGACTAGATGGCAATGTGTAGATTATGCACATCATTTTATCTTTGTTCTTTGACAAAAAGTGCGGTTGCTATGGTAACAGAAATATTGAAAATATGGCAAAAAATGGATCCTGCAATAATTTAATAACTAAGCAAGCTAACTTGATGAAACCTGTTTTAAAATGTAAAAAAAATTATAAGCCATGTTAGTCAGGGTGGTGATGCAGCAGTATTAATCACCTCCAGTGAAAGTTCTCATTTCTTACCAACAAGACTGAAGAAAAACATCTTGGATCAGACAAGGTAACTGTTATTGATACTATTTCTTGCATCTGTCTATTGCTTCCATGAATTGTATAGTGGGCACAGCAGAGACAACAACTCATGTAAGTCTTGTTTAACCCTTTAACAAGACCTGGTTTTGACGTCCCTGATAGAATTGGCGTGGGAAAACATTGAGACAAACAAAGCCGGTAGGGGACTTATGCCCATGTCCAACATGGCTCTTGTTTTTCTAGACTTAAAAATATTAATATGTGTAAAGATTGTAGATAATAAGGAACAAAATTTTTGTTGAAATCCAAATGTATAGAAACATCAGTTGAAATAGATAGCCTGAGAATACCCCCTGAGAATTGATCCGTTTAGTTGAACGAAGGGTGACTGCACAAAGAGGGCAATTGGTGTCAAACATGTTCTGTTTTACTGAGGTTCAGAGTGGGGTAAAAAGAGTTTTTTTTACTATACAACTTTTTATTCAAAAACCACGTATGGTATAAACATACAATATGGTTATAGAAGACAAGATCAAAAACAGTTATGATTGGATCGAGATAAGATAAATGAAAGGAAAAAAAGTAATTTATCTAGAACTAAGTTGATCTAATGGGAAACCAGATAATTGAGTATTTTTTTCTTTTGTTTACTGTAAATGATTATTCGGATGGTGTCGATTGATTTCGGTTAATTGGTTCACGATATTTTGGTGTGCGTTCCAAACATCGCAATCACAGCCTAATTAAGCTGTGATTCCGCTATTTGGTCGGAAATGGGTAACAGATTTTTCACTTTTTTTAGAAACTTTTTGACTAGAATAAAAACAACAGAAATGACTTTTGTCATTGTTTGCCATATTGGCTGTATCCCTGTTTTTCCCGACCTTGTTAGAAACGAAAAAACAAGGCTGGAAACTGGGGATAATGCATTTTACAAACATCAATAATACGGTTAAAATTATTTTTCTAATACTCAATGTATAACAGATACTCTACTAGGGGTCGATATTAACTATATTAAATAAAAGTAGAAAAAATCAGAATTTGAATATTGTCTGCCTACACATCTGGACCAGTCAGAGAATTTTGTCGTTGACTTGACTGCACTCTAAGGCATTGGGCAGTATAAAATAAATATATTGAATTTATTATTTAACTTTTTATCATCTTTTGTTAGAATTTTGTTTTGATGACAAACAATGATTGTGAAGTAACATCCTTTCCGTAGTGTTTAATGAAAAGCGGAAAGATCTATAATAAAAATTTTGCAGACAAAGTACCAGTATATTGTGCAGTAACATTCTGTTAGTGTTGAAATTCTTACATTTGGATTTTAACAAAATTTCACTAGCCTGATCCTTGGGTGACCCATTATCAGACTGCACAAAATTATTGTGATTAAATGAAATATATTTGTGTAACAGGCAGAGGTCAATTTTCAATGTTATTCACTGATCATGAGTTTTTATGCAGAAATATTTCAGCATATGACCCTTATTTACTTGAAATAAACATTCACTCATTCAATCACTTCAATTCTCATTTAAACAGCTTTTTCATCCTCTAATAGTCATTATCAGGATATTCAGGCCTGTGGAGAGAATCAGGCGCTCAAGCGCCTCTAGTTAACATCATGGACTTCGGATCATTTTGTCTCACATAATTTCCCTTGGGTGTGCATTGCATACATGCATCAGAGATGACCTTGTCCAATAGATCTGTAGGTGCTCCAGCTGCCGCCATATAACTAAAAAAAATGTTGAAATCGGTGTTAAACTATATTTAAAAAAAAATAAAAAGATTTAATGGATCTGTAGAATCATTCTACAGGTAAGAACATCATTATGTCACCTAATGCATGTTATTGCGGAATTTCCGTCATCTGAGCATTTCAAATATTAGTTTAAATGCACACAGATGTTGAGTTAAGAAAAGAACCTATTACTTGATTTTCTATGAGAGAAGCTAATCTTAGCCTTTTCTAAAACAGAAACGTTATCAAGCTCGTCAAAGCTCATTTACTTAATTCTAGACTATGTTTAGATCAGCTTGTCTCGATAAAATTATGACAACAGTTCCTATGTGAGGCTGTCCATGAAATTTACAACAAATTGACATGTGTACAAGGTTGAGACCCCAATCAGCCTATGCATATGCACAATCTGATCAGAGTCTTTACTATGCACTCAAGATATGGCTGTGGATCTCAGAGCTATAGATAGGGAGGGGTATTTTGTTTTTCAAATTTAAATATTTCACTATTATAACTTCCTATGTTGTTGGTACACATTTGGAACATCTCAAGATGGTTCAAATAAGTACCCACATCTTAGGGTTTGATTGGGAAATACAGTTTTTAGACAGGCCTTAGCCCTTCTAATCTGACTCCTGGACCTTTAGTCTCTGTTAATATTAAACTTTGTCATGCTGAACCTGGAATATTCCTGCTTTGGCAGGAGCTATAGACAAACATCAGCCTGCACATATGTGCAGTCTGATGTTAGTCTACACCACCTGCTTCTCACTTTCAAACCATAATTTTCAAATAAAAATTGACCTTCAGTAGGCACTTACAGTACTTTGTGCCCTATGATTTTGATGAAAACTTTTAGCCAAAATTTGTTCAGCATGACAAGGGTTAACAAATGCAGAATGTTTTTGATGTTCTATGTGGCTGTCTAGGCTGCTAGATAGTTTTTAAATTTTCGATAATGTCACACTTTGACTCATAGTTCTTTTATCATTCCACAGTCAATTCAGAGTACATCCCGTTATTTCCACACTGAAGGAGGAGAGCAGTGACGAATCAACAGTTATATCATCGCAAACGTCGACACTGACACGAGGCCAGGGTCCGGAGGAAATGGAAGGACATGGGGACGACACACTGAAGTTTGGAGCACAACTGGTGATGGATGACGACGATGATGATGGTGATATTGAAAATGAGGAGGTGAGATTAGATACAGATCTAGCTAGAGCGACAATGCCTATTAAGTGACCAATTATATTACGTGACCATTTTCAAAATCCCCTTCCTTTAATCAAATATCTTACTAAGGAGACATTGGTATAAATTGGTATATTTGTATAAAAATTATCATCAATTGATCCTATTTTGATTAAACTCAATAGATTCATCTTATTGAGACGGTTCTAATGAGTTTGTACAACATAGGTTTATTGGAAAATTCTCAATTTTAAACCTATTTATATCAGAATAATGTGTCTTAATTTGTAAACATAACATGCACTAAGCAACCATTCTCTTAAACAACTACGATTATTTTGGTCCCGTAAGTGAGGGTTTAATACATATTTTACTATATTCATGGCTCCTCAACTTAGAATCATTAGGAGAATGACAATTCATTCTCGAAAATTAAGATTTTTCAGCTGTTATCTAAGAATCTCAAGATATCTATATAAGGATGCAATGGTTTCATGTCAGTGACTTAAAAGAGTAGCGTAGGCAAAGTCAAATGTCTTCACTCAAAGTTCTAAGGGCTCACGCCATTGTAACTGACGTCATCGAGTTTTTCCAAGGTTCTACCGTAATTTTTTAAAAAAAAGTCGTCTGTGTACATCCAAGGTCGATTTTGAGATTGGCCAAATGGTGTTCCAATTGGTGTATGAAGTGTCCAGCCCAAAACACTCTTGCTCAGCCCAAAGCCACAACCCTTAAATTAAGAGTCGAGCACAGTTATCAAAGATAAAATAAAAGATTGGATGAGAAATAATGGATGAAGATTGTCATTGTACCCTCTCATCTGGACCATTGTATTTCCAATTTTACAGGACTATAATGAACTCAACACAGTAGAAGATGTGATACGTGGATTTGAAAAAACTTTGGAACTCGAGTGTATATGTTCTAGTGCAGGGTCGACAGACCAGGAGGAATTATTAAAAACAGAAACTTGTGATAAACAGACTAATACAAACGAAGTGCCGCCGGTTCCTCATTCACGGCAGACGTCACATGACCCTGGTGCAGGAATGAGGAATAGTCGAATACGACGGTCACAAACCTTCTCTCCGGCCTGTAAACCAGGGGCTAACTATATATGTAAGGTGAGAAAAATGGATTTGTTATGTTTGGATTGTTTTTCACTAATCATGCAGCATTTAAACCCTTCTACTGTTCAATGCATTTCTCTGTGGTACAAAATTCTTTGGCAGACAGAATAGACTAAGAAAACATAAATTCTAATCTTAAGCCATCTTTCTACTCATGTATTGTGAAAAATCTTAAGCCAGTCTGGTTAATCGTTTATATCCCCCCAACCAAAAAGTAGATGGGAGTATATTAGTAAGTTTGCTCTGCTGCATTTTTACAGCTTTAGTTTCAAAATAAAAAAATAAAATAACTGAAGAATTAGAGAGGGACTGAGAAGGATTGCAATAAAGAAAGGGGTTTTACAGAACACTTTTATTTTAATTTAAGCAAGAGTTATTTTGTGATAATTCAATTTAATTTCATAATTAAATTAACAAGGTTAACGGTACAGGAATCCATTTTGAGCTGACCTGAGCACTAAGTGCTCAAGGTGAGCTTTTGTGATCGTACAATGTGCATCAATGTGCGGCGTCCGCCGTCCACAATTTCTTTTAACATCTTCTCCTCCTAAACCAGTGGGCCAATCTTGATGAAACTTGGCAGGGATGTTCCTTGGGTCAAGCTCTACCAAATTTGTTCAAATAAATGAAATCCGCCCTTAACTTTCCCTTTACCCTTAACAGAATGGGTGAAAAAAGGAAAATCTTCAAAAAATCTTCTTCTCTGAAACCACAAGGCAGACAACTTTCATATTTGATATGTAGCAACATCTAGTGTAACTCTACCAACTTTGTTCATATCAAGACCCTGGGATCATATTTGGACTCCACCTGGGCGCATCCCTTGCACATAAGGCAAGATAGGTGCATCCCTTTTACATAGAATCAAAGAGCGAAAGGCTCATCCTTCTTGCTCTTGGCTGAAAATATTCTATGGTATTGATCCTATGTAGAAATTATCTGCTTTTTGACATCTGACTATTTAAATAATGTGATGTCCCATGGGTCAAAGAGCAATCTAGGACCATTATGGTCCTTTTGTTAAGTACTCCAGCTTCCTCAATATAACTGAAAGATTGTTGAAAGCAGTGTTAAACCCAATTCTAAAGAAATCAACATAGTTTAAGAAACATCTCTAGTAAATAAAATAATGTACTGAATTTATTATACCCAAACAGATACATAAAAGTAGTCTTGAGAAAATAAAAATTGAAATATATAGAGGATTATCGTTTGTTTCAGTGTAAGATCGATTTATATTTCATTGAGTGAACAACAAAAGCTATATTTTCACAAATATAGCTTTTGTTGTTCATGAAATGACATATTTATTGATCTTACACGAAAAACAAACAATTATTCTATTTCTTTAATGCAAAAATGAGACAAAATGTGACATTTCAAGGACATATTTTCGTAAAGTGCGTCATTTTGCGCGTTTGTTATGCAACGTTCATTGTGACATCACTTATTTTGCCCCGCATAGATGACGTCAGAAAGGATGAAATGCACCAAAGCAGGGTATAAGTTTTTGATAATTTCACTGCTTTTGCGGTGAGATTATCAACTTGATAATCTACCGTTATTTCTTGATAAACCACGGAAAAGCATGAA
Source organism: Fragum whitleyi (assembly GCA_948146395.1). Taxonomy (NCBI): domain Eukaryota; kingdom Metazoa; phylum Mollusca; class Bivalvia; order Cardiida; family Cardiidae; genus Fragum; species Fragum whitleyi. Next base: position 5,856,209 of record OX411549.1, read on the forward strand.
AGATATATGATTTAATCTTGTTTATTTCAGTTAAATAGGAGTGACAGTGATAGTTCTATGCCTCTGTATAAGAGAGGTCCATTCCAGCGTAACTCATTTCAGAGACGAAGTCTCAGAGTTAAAAGGGTGAGTAATAAGGAGTAAAATATCAATTTTCAATTTGTTGAATAGTTATCAGATATAACAGACAGAATTTTAGACAGAAATTGTAGTCAACACATTTAAGGTAGTGTACCCATAATAATTTCGGAAGTAATGAACTAAAATAGTGTTCACTGAGGTTTCCCTATCATTATGGAAACCACAGTCAACATTGTGAAAGATCATGAGTGTCTTAATGTTTGGGAGTTATAACGTGCAAATTACCTTAAGGTGATAGAATATTTAACTTCTTTTGGGCAAAAAAAGAAAGTGGGAAATGTTTCAAATTCAAAACCTGCTTGTTGTAAGTTATTTCTTAGATTTTCAATTGTTTATTCTTTATTATATAATGGGAAAAGGAGTCTTCAAGAAAATTTCCTTGTTTCCAACCAAGAGGTCACAGCCACCATCATAGGGAAGTTGGTAGTGCCTAAGACTATCATTCAAAAGATCACAGGTTCGATTTCCTCCAATAAGACTTTTCCTTTTTGACTATATGGATTGATAATTGTAGACCTGAGAGGGAGAGTAGCTGGAAGCTTTGAAAGGATGTTACAGTACTTGAGTGAGAAATACCAGAAATCCATTGTTAGGTGTTTTAGCATCTGAGATATAACTGAAAGATTAATGCAAGTGGTGTTAATCCATAATGAAGTTCAAACTGTTCTTACGCATATAATGAAAAAAAGGAGCCTTTTTAAGAAAATTTTTTTGTTCCCATCCAAAAGGTCACAATTTTGGCTCAATCTTTTGCCAAATCTCTAAAAATGTTTGTCTTTTTCTACTTCAGATGCCGAGTAGTGTAGGTTTACGAGGGGGTAAAGTCGTCACTCGAACATCACTAGATATGGAGCTGGATCTCCGTGCATCGCAAACACGTCTCATACATCTGACAGATGAGAACTTCCGTCTTCGAGAACTGAAAAAACAGATGGAAGAGGCTAAAGCAAGAGGTATAATTAAGGAACCCTATATTAACCCTTAATGTGCTGAATTAAAACTTTGGCTAAATTGCATTAAAGTAGTGGACTCATAATAGTTCTGCAACATTTTGAACCTTATCATATGATCTATAAATCATTAGGAAACCTTGGTTAACACTGTTAAAGTTTGTTACTTCTGAAATGTTGTGGAACTATTACGGGTCCTTTACCTTTAAATCAAAGTGCTGAAAGTTCTACATGTACATTGTGAGTCATTATTCAGTTTGATAAATAACACAAACAATTATTCAACTTTTCTGTTTTTAAAAGGAAAATGACAGGTATAGACTAAGATCAGACTGCAAATACATGCAGGCTAATCTTTGTACATACCTTCCACCAAAGAAGGAATAACCTGGGTTCAGCATTACAAGGGGTAAAATAGTGATGACCTAAGTAAATTTGAAACTGAAAATTATAGCCAAGGCTTCAAGACAGTTTGTGTAATTTGTTGCTTTTCAATTGTGACAAGTTTTCTGATCATGGAATAGTCATTCAACCTGTACAAATCACTTTTCTTTATGAGGCTGCATCAATACTCGCTTTGCACACAAGTTCACATGCAAAGTGGGGTATAATTTGCCGACAATTTGGAATTTAGGAAATTTTGAAGTCTCTGATTTTAGATGGAGAATGTTTCTTTTATTTTAATCTAGTAGTATGTACAGTAAGAGCTGTTCCCTGATTAAATGTCTATAAAAAAAAGTGAATGAAGTATATTTACATTTGGGGCTCAAGGTCATGAAAGTATCGAAGACTGTTTTAAACAGTATTCAATTCTTTTCTAAAGCTGATCCCCAGAGGGTCTATATCTGCCTCGCAGATGTGTAAAACCTGTGTCCCTTAAAACCGTGTTACACTGAAACAAATTGTTAACCTCTGTTTGTCTAATTTCAGGAGAAACTGAATTACCTGCCTGGCTATCTGATGATGAACATTTCCAGAGTTTGTTGAGTGAAGCAGACAGAATTGTAAGTAGCAATACCTCGGAGCTACGGATAGAGGGGGTATTTTGGATTTCAAATATGATTATTTTAACTGTACTTGCAAAAATCCTATGTTGTGAGTACTTATTGGAATGGTCTTGACAAGACAAATCTAATGAGAACTAACAACATAGAGTTTCAATAAGAAATAAAGATTTTAGACGGACATTGCACCCTCTTATCTGTACCATTTTCTTTACTTTATATATACCAAACAAAAAATATTAAAGATGGGGTCCAATTTCAAAGTGTATTAGAATTATGACACTTAGTTTACATTAGATGAGAAAAGCTTGTGGATGAAAATAATTTATTGCTTGTGAAAAGTAAAGCTTTTTTCATAATTTTCAAGAAAGATATTATTTTCCAGCTATATGGCTGTATGGTGTTTCATTAATAACTCATTTTGGAAAGATCTAGTTATTAGGATTTCAAAATTCAGAACTTAATCCTGTATGGGCAAATCAAATTTTTCTGAGCTAAAAATCTACTCCATTTTGCTCCTTTCCAATAAAATGTTCACGGGTTGTAAAACAACTTGCTGAGGCTGTATTTGTTTCATCTGTAAACTGAGGATCAAAGATTTAAAATGACAAAATCATTGAAGAACATTTAGGTCCAAATAAACTTTTAATTATACCCCATAAATATATTTTAAACTTGCAAAGATTCAGGATACAGAAAATTTATCATCAAAATAGATATCCTGTAACTTATTGCTTTTCTCTGTAGACGTGGCAGTCATTTCAAGAACATATAGAAGTAAGATACCAGAATGACTATATTTCAGCATGTATAGCCATATATAGCCTCTATACAACCATACAGATTAACATGATTTGTGATGTTCTTGTTTTGTTTGTCATTTTTGTACAACAGGGCTCCAGATAAGAGTGATGAAATTCTTACTTGCTGTATTTTGCGTCAGATTTCTGTGTTGTTGGTTCACTTCTTGATGAGTTGATTCTAAAAAGTACCAACAGCATGGGGATCAAAGCATGAATGATAAGAATTTATGACCCTTCATGCAAAAAGGGACCATCTTGGTAGTTTGCAAAGAGTGGACCCTTGTCAGTCTGCGCAAAATACACAGGCTGACTACGATTCAAACCTTTTTGTAATAAGCTGACTTCATGCAAAAGCATTTTGAAATGCAACCTCAAGTTGACCCTGATTGCATCCAATCCCTTTTTCTTAGCTCAGCTGTTTTTGGAGAAACCCTGCAGTAATATGATCACCTTGGCGTGTTAGCGCTGGTGTTGGCATTGGCATGACAAACTTAACCTTGGTCATATCTCTATTGTTATTGAAGATATCTTCATGACACTTTTTATGTGTGTTCACCATTACAAAAGATTCCATGACTATCATGGGGGAAAACTCTGGAAGCATTTTAGTAAGAGTTATGCCCTTTTGGGTCTTAGAATTTTTCCATTATCCAGCACCTGCAGCTGGGCGTAGCACTTGTAGGTAGTGCCCTTATTTCAAAGTTTATTTTAATTAGTCCCTGATGGTCCTTTTTTGCATGTCAGGTCTCATATTTAAAACATTCCTTCCATCTAGAGCTCTAGTACTAGATTTAATGTTTGATTTGACTTGGATGTTTGTTCTTCAAGTCTGTGAAATGTCTTGATATAATAATCCTTAATTATTATATACATCAAATATGCTTGCCTTGAAGCTTTAAGTACTTGTGTTACAAATGAAGGGTCTATTTTTGATACACCTTAAGCTACATCGTATCAATTGTTCTACAAAGGGAGTATAGTAATGGATAGATCCTTAATTCAAGGTAGTGGACCTGTAAAAGTTTCCAAACATTTCGGAAGTAATAAACTTGAGCAGAGTTAACAGAGGTTTCCTAATGATTGCAACATTGTGAAAGATCATGAGTTCCAAAAATTCATATATTGGGAAATATTATGGTTTCACTACCTCAAGATATTTGTCAAATCCTTACAAATTTAGTCTTAAAGAGCCAATCAGGAATCATTTTAAAGATAATAAAAAAGCTTGCACATTTTGTTCAATGTTTTTGTGGCACAATATTAATGTCTGATTTTCAGTAGATTCCTAGAAGTATTTCATTTATGAATTTTTCTCCAATCTTCGAATATTCTCAACTTTACATATAGACCTTTACACAAAGACATTGACCAGTTTTTGTCGATCAAGGACCTATAAAAAAAGGGAGATTTGAACAAGTAGCCCATAAAGTTTTGTTGATATCTTCCTACTGCATGAGAATTCACATGAATGCTGTTTCATTGGAATGTTTAAATTTGATTGTGTTTTATATAACTAAGATGACATTGCTGATGATTTATTTCTTTGAATTATCTTTGAACTTGTCCTAAGTCTAACTGCTCTTTAGATTAAGTATACATCTTTTTGATTCAAAGAGGTTTTTTATAAATGCTGCTTTTCACAGTATTTAGAGTCATTGCAGATGCTGGAGCACCTCACCATGGATTCCTAGTATTTCTTTGGTCTGTACTTGGACATTTTAACCTGAGCCTCTGGCTACTAGGTTTATGAATATCCAAACATTGGAGGGAGACAAATGTTTATGTATATCACAATACTGGCTCTTTCATTTCTCTCTCTGAAACCTTCACAAAACGAAGGAATTCATTCCTTGCTGCAAAAATGAACCGATGGTTATAAATACCTTTTTTGCAATGCAGCTGAGACAATAAAATGTGTTCAGAGACATAAAAAAGGGATATAGCCTCGCATGTATATGCAGTCTGATCTTAGTCTTTACTTTCTAGGTTGTTTTTTTAAACCAGAAATATTTAAATGTTAAATAAGTGCATCCAGTGCTTTTGTTACTTTGATTTTACTGCAATTTTTGCCAAGATTTTTATTTAGAATGACAATAGTTAAAATATTCAATTTTGATAAGAGAGGGATTGGGAGAGAACTCAAATCTTTTGTTTTGGGAAAAAAATGTTAGTATTTTTCACTTCTTTGAAAAAAACAAAGGATTAGATAATGCTACTAAGTATTTATTTATTGTAAATGAGCCTGTGTGTGACATTTTCAACATTTTGGAAAAGTTTGTGAGGGGCAACCATTGAGCCGCCTAGACAGCCAAAAACTATAAATATAATATTACCTGTTGGTCTATAGATACTTTTAGACCTTATCCATTTACAAAACACAAAGTGAGGACTCTGGTCAGACTATGCAGATGCACAGACCGGCCAGAGTCTTTCTTTTGCGGTTATTTCAATTTGTTGGAAATCCTACGCACAGGCTCATATAATTATTTAATGAATTACGACTAACCATTAAAAAAAATTCTCTCTTTGAAATGACACAAAGTTCTTTACTTGACTGTTTTATGTGTCAAATTGCTTTGTAAACTTACAGAATATATATGCTTCATATATGAATATATATAAGCAGCTCATTTTAACAAATATTGCACATAATTCAATTGGCAACAGTCTTTGCAAATTTTACATTTATATTGACAAGGAATTTCAACTAGTCTATAGTGCTCTTGGTATGCATTTTAAAGACAAAACTTTATTTTAGACTGGTAGATAATGGCCCATCTTACTTACATACTGTCAAAACATTTTTTTGTAATACTTGTATGTATTTGTTATTGATTAATGGTAGGCAAGAGCAAAAAAAAGTTTTGATAAGGTTAAAAACATGTTTGGGTTCTTAATTTGACAGCAAGCAATCATTTTAGGTCCTTTGTCTTTGTTATACATAAAAACGAAAAATGCCATTGTTATCCAATATTTATTTAGATTATAAAAATGACATTTCAATAACTCTTAGTATGTAACTTAGGTAATTATCATAACCCCAAAAACTATGTTTGAGGAGTATAAAGGAGTCTGCTTGTTGGTCTGTCCGCCCAGCTTTTTTGTGTCCTCTCAATTTCTCAACAAGTAATGGATGGATTTCATTTAAACTTTACAGGTGTAATCAGTAGAGATGTGCAAGTGAAATTTGTGGTTACGATGCATTGACTTTTGACAGAGTTATGGCTCTTTGATGGAAAATGGCTTTTCATTATTGACAAGCACTTGTGGAAGGGTATTAGTCTGCTTTGTGACAGTCTTGCTTTATAGCAGTAACCTCCTAGAAGGATTGCGTAGATTGAATGATCAAAGAAGCAAAAAGTAAAGCAGAGCTACAGATAGAGGGTGGTTTTGGATTTCAAAAAAGATTTTTTCAAGTATCCTTGAACAAATCTCATGTTGTGGGTACTCAGTTGAATGGTCTCATCAAGACGATTCAAATGTGTACCCACAAGATAAAGAAAAAAAGATTTTAGACTGGCTTTACCCCTCTTATTTGTTCCTCTTAGAACAGTAAAACTTGGCTAATTTCAGAGACAGAGAGAAGAAATGGGTCAAACAAAACAAGAAAGGAGAGCAGAGGCGTTAATGAAGAGGGTTGCTAGAGATGTTCATAGAATGAAGAGAAACCACCCTAATGCTCTTTCTACATCATTTAGGTGAGAATTAAACATGTAAAGGTTGAACTTGTCATGGAGAACCTACAATATTACAGATTATTGATTAAATGCTTGATTTTAACAGGTTTAAGACTTTCGACCTGGCTTTACAATTTTGGGCCACTATGGCCCCCTTGTTTATGCATTAGGTCAGTTGAAAGTGAACTGTGAATCACAGCTACCATGCTTTAACCACTTTGATTTTTTACGGTGGCAGACTGGGGTATTGATTGATTATTGTAATTCGTTCAATCTGATTTTGCGTTCTACAAGATCAGATCATGGGTAGACTTTAAAGTAAAAATAGCACTCTGCTGTCAAGTGTGATATTAGTCTGAATTATAACCACACAATAAATTAAAGCAGTGGACCCTTAATAGTTCTAAAATGTTTTGGGAGTAATAAACTTTATCAGTGTTAACTGATGTTTCCTAATGATTCATTAGGAAACCTCGGTCAACATTGTAAAAGATGATAAGTTCTGAAATGTTTCAGAACTAAAATGGATCAACCACCTTAATTAAGTTTAGTTAGTTTAAGATTAATTACTTATCAATTGTATATTGGTACTCTAAGATGCATGTTAAAAACTATGCCAAGTGTAATTTGATTTTGCATTTTACTATTTGCCCTGTTTTTCCGGGAGAAAGCCAAATAAACGATTATCATTTCTAGCTAAACCCACTCAAACATAAATTTTAATGATCCGTTACTTGTTAGCTCCACTGGCCGAAAGCCAGCAAGCTATTGTCATGGCAGAGTGTCGGTCGTGCGGCCGTCCGTCTGTGCGTAAACTTTTCCTTTAATTATCTTCACCTCCTAAACCATTGGGCTGATTTCAATGAAACTTTGCATGGATGTTCCTTGTGTGATCCTTTACTTAAATTGTTCAAGAAATTTTGATTGGCCCATAAGTATGGGCGTGGCAGGGTGGGGCTTATTTTGAGCCCGAAATCTTTGAACGACATCTCCTCCTGAACCCACTTGGCCGATTTCAATGTAACTTTAACAGAATGTTCATTGGGTGACCCTTTACTTAAATTGTGTGCAAAAATTTGATTGGTTTATAAATATTGGCGTGGCAGGGCAGGGCCTATTTTGAGCCTGAAATCTTTTAATGACATCTCCTCCTGAACCACTTGGCCGATTTCAATGAAACTTCACCAGAATGTTCCTTGAGTGACTCTTTTCAAAAATTATTTGCTAAATTTTGATCGGCCTATGAATTTGGACGTTGCAGGGTGGGGCTTATTTTTAGGCCAAAGTCTTTGAATGATATCTCCTACTAAACCACTCAGCCAATTTCAATTAAACTTTACCAGTTGATGGGTGACTATTTACTTAAATTGTTCAAGAAATTTTTATTGGTCCATAAATTGGGCGTGGCAGACGGGGCCTATTTTGAGCCAAAAAAATTTTTGAACGATATCTTCTTCTGAACCTTATGTTTTAATGAGATGAGTAAAGGGATGCAGGTTCATTGTGATTGAATATTTTTGTGCAATATGGACCAGAACCAGTTAATCATTATAAAATAGGTCTTAGGAGATTTGTGAATGTTAATGTATTCGTTTAAAGTAAGCTTTATTTAATGAAAGACTAAAGATTTTAAAGCTAGTGGAGCAATACAGGCCCTTTTGTTTTTGAAAGTGATTATAGTTCCTTAACATTTTTTGTGCAACAATTTGCAGTATATGGCCAGAAAGACAATTGGTAATTGTTTGTTTTGGTGTGGTTCAAAATGGAATGTGAAAGTTCAACATGTTTGGCTTGAATATACAAATTTTATGTTGCTACTTTTCCATTACCCCAATAAGAACATATAAACAATGAGATTAGAAAAAAATAGGCACTTTAAGGGATCTGAATGATTTGTCTTGTAGACAGACTGCATGATTAAAACTAAAATTCATGTTAAATTTTACAATCTGTGTTATTGATATAAAACACTGAATGTAGGATAGGATATCAGAGTGTGTTAGTTGAGCATGGAGTTTGAAATATATAAATCAAACATTACTATTTGTGATAAGTAAATTTCTTATATTACACATTTAAGGGAAATGTACAGGATCTGTCATGAGATTTTATTTGAGTCAAGCTGATCTTAACCATTGTCATGCTGAATAAATTTTGGCTAAAAATTTGCATCAAAGTCAAAGACAAAAAGCACTGAAAATACATACTGTAGGTCAATTTTTATTTAAAAAAGTAAATCTATTGACAATTCTGGTTTTAAAGTGAGAAACAGGTGGTGTAGACTATCATCAGACTGCACATATGTGCAGGCTGATGTTTTTCTATAGCTCCTGCAGAAAGAAGGAATATTCCAGGTTCAGTATGACAAGGATAAACAGAGTCTAGAATTTAAATGTTATTAAGCGACCTTGTCTTTGATAAAATTGAACAGATTCTTTTTCTCATATTAACAACATTTGTTATGTTAATACCAAATTCCAAAACACTCTGGTGACAGAAATTTTACGAAAACATGTGTTAGATGACATTGTAATGACGTCATTTGAAAGGCTGACTTGCCTTACAATATTCTCGCACGGCTACAACAACAACTTTTGTGTACGACATGTTGAGAAAATGTATATTGAAACGTAGAAATAAAATGTTGGACATAAATGATTGTGAATGCAGAATGTTAACATTGCTCCTCCAGTCCTTACTTAATTTGTCCATAGATTTTAACTGTCATCTACTATCCATGAAAGATGTTATTGAATTGTAGAAAATCTTAACAATTTTATTTCAGTTTATAACATTGATATACAAAGGAGTAATTTGTTTGCCAATGGTTTTAATATCTGTTCTTGATTGTAATTATTTTGAATAGGGAATCATGTGTTTTAAGCCAGGATCTTTTGCAAAATTAAGCTATTGTTTCACTTTGGCATCATTATTATAGAAATAGAAGAAGTTGTCAGCAAGGAATACTTAAACCTTAATAAAACCTTTATTAATATAGAAGATATGTTTAAATTGGCAATTAAGCTCATATTCCCTAGAGCTATCTCCCGTATCAAGGTGGAATAACTCAAAAGATGTTTTTTATTATATTAATGCTTACTTTTCAACTGGAATTTTCCACCATGTAGTTCTAACAGCTGATCTTTGGTATCTTATGATGGTTTCCAGCCAAATTTCATGTTACATTTAAGGAGGTGGACCTGTAATAGTTTCGGCAACGTTTCGGAGGTAATGAACTTTAAAAGCGTTAACCGAGGTTTCCTAATGATTTTCATTAGGAAAACCTGGGTCAACATTGTGAACGATCATGAATTCTGAAGCATTGTAGAACTATTATGGGTCCATTACCTTAACAAAAGTCATTATAGATGCGAGTTATTTATCTCCCGCCAATGGGCATATTATAAGTGGTATGCCTAAGTTCTATGAGGAGCTGGTTGCTCAAATAAAATACTATTGTTGTTCTGCATTCGGAACATCACCCGGCCATTTCCGTAAACTGCAACAGACCCTGGATGTATGTAAGGCGGATGGGTATGTAACAAAATTGTGCATTTTGTTAGGTGGAAACAGTGTTAGAAAAACTAATGCGGACACAACAGGGGCTATCTTTATATTGATATATTTTGCAGTAAAAACAGCTGAAAAAATCTTAATTTTTGAGAATGATTCGTCATTCTCAAAAATTAAGATTTTTCAGCAGTTATTTAAGTATCTTAAGATATTTATATAAGGATAAGATGGTTTCACGTCAGTGACTTAAATAAGAAGCATTGGCGACATCAAATGTTTTCACTCAAAGTTTTGAGAGCAAACGCCATTTTAACTGACGTCATAGAGTTTTTCCAAGATTTTCCTGTATTTTTTTGAAAATAGTCCGTCTATGTACATCAGAGGTTGATCGTGAGATTGGCCGAGTGGTGTTCCAAATGGTTGTACTGGTGTGAGAAACAAAAGATGAACCAGCCAGTATGATAGACCTGCAACAATATTAAAAGAGACATAAAACTCCATACAAAAGATAAAATTAATATAGTTCTTTTCATTGATGTCATGTTGTATTTTTCAGAGAAAAGCTGGCTTCTATTACCGCAGTAAATATGCAGGTACCTGTGATACCAAAGGATGGGAACCAGACTGAAGAAATGCGGGTTGAAAAATTGTTGGAAAATGATGAACGAGTGGCACCTGAGGTTTGACGACAAAATCAAAGCTGTTTATCAGACATTCATTGTCACAATAAATATGTCTTCCAATGGCTGACTGGGTTTCAGCCAATCAGTGTTTGTTACAAAAGTCTGTAGCCAATCAAAATATTGCTGTATTACTGACCCTAGCCAATCATATTCAAATCATTTTCAAACAGCTGCTTTAGGAAACCACCATGATATTACAATTTTTTGGCTCATCATCTTTAGAAGTGGATAACCTAGTTACATATTTTGACACATGATAAAGATTGTGATGATTATTGAAAAAACTTTGGAACATTATGGAAAATTAAGAAATTGCTACTATGTTTTTTGCCATAATGTCAAAGTTTTGAAATTTTATCAACTGGAAACAGTCTGGAACATTTTTCAATTGGACAAGTCTTAACTTTTTCTACTGATAAATGGTTTGAATGGTGGTAAATTAGGATACTGCAGCTTTAATATTGGCAATGTCAGGATATTTGTTTTTGGGGAGAGATTTTCTAGCTTTATTGAAAGGTTTTTATTAAGCCCTCTTGAAGTGATTGAGACAAAGTTTGCACTTTGGTGTATGAACATTGTTTGGTTGGTTCATCTGCCAGAATTCGTCCAGACCAGGGGCCTGCTTTACTAAACATCTTACGATCATTTTTTGCGTAAGTCAAAAATTAAAGTTGCTTCTAAAGTGGTAACTAAATATGGAATTCTGCCATGCATCATCTCATTGAAATCGTCTTTAGAAGACGATTTCAATGAAATATTGCAAGGCAGAATTTACCAATGAATGAAAACACCAAGTACGATTTGTGATTTTAACTTACGATTATATTTTTCTTAAGAAGTTTAGTAAAACGGGGCCCAGAACTCTATATTTCTGTATTTATAATTTCATTCAGAGCTAAAGATAAGTGGGATGACTCCAGTCTAAAATCTTTACTTCTTGATAAAAACCTATGTTGTGGGTACTCATTTGAATCGTCTTGCTGAGACGGTTCCAATGAGCACTCACAACATAGGATTTTCCTATAACTTCTTTTTGAACCATTTTGAATTCCAAAAAAAGCTATCAGTAGCTTTATGATTTCAAAATACATTGGCACAAATGTTTTCCTCAAAGTGAAGAAGTGTCATATGAATTAGTTATATATACCGCCGTCATAGCGCAGTTGGTAGCGCGTCGGACTGTCAATCTAGAGTTCGCGGGTTCGATCCCCGACAACGGCACTCATTCTTTCCGACTATTTGTCTCTCAACAATGGGTTGATAATCGTAGACCTATGTGAGATAGCGGCTGGAGGCTTGGAAAGAATGTGGTGGTTGTACTGGTGATAGAAATACCAGGAATCCATTGTTAGGTGCTCCAGCCGCTGCGATAACTGAAATAATGTTGAAAGCGGCGTTAAACTCCATTCAATCAATCAATGAATTAGTTATAGCTTTATGTAAAGGTCTAGGTCACATTTCAAGGTGAGGCTCAATATTTAATTTCTCTAGATGATTATCCTAGTTTGCTCCTTTCCAGGGGTGAGGAATTTCTATACCTAATTTTTCAGGCTTTCATCGATGGATAAGTATGTTTTATTTGTGCATTTGTCCAAGGACAAGTGAATTTTTAGGCAGTTGTTAATTCACACAAATTTTGTGGCTGCTATGAAATAACAATAATGTAATAGAAATGTTTAAATACAATGATATTACTACATTTTTATGCCCCCGTATCGAGAGATCGGGGGCATATTGTTTTACTCATGTCTGTCTGTCTGTCTGTCTGTCTGTCTGTCTGTCTGTCTGTCTGTCCGAAAACTTAACCTTGCCAATATCTTCAAGCCTTTTCAAGATACAAAGCTAATATTTGGCATGATGATAGATCTCAATGATCCGCATCCGCTGGTACCAAAGTCAAGGTCATGTGACAAGGTCAAGGTCATCTGTCAAGGTCAAACTTTGAAAAAAAAATGCCGTTACTGGGGCATTCGTGTTTCACAAACACATCTTGGTATTTTTTTTGTAATCAGTTTGTCCAAGGACAAATGAAAAAGAAATCTTATTTCACACACCCCTGTGTACTTTAAATAATTGGCATTACATATCATGTTTTGTACTTATTTTGATACTTCATTTAGTCATAATGGCCTAAATATTGTTGGGTTTAGTTTTATCAGGCTGTAGTTTAGTTGTTATTGTCCTTAATTCTGTATATTCGGCAAGAGATATAGGAGTAATCATTGTTTGATATTATTGCATGAATGTATATTTTCTGGATGTTATAGGCATAACATTTACAGACAAAAACTGGGAGTTAATGTGAGAAATCTTAACATAACAAAAGACGCTGATCTTTTTCCTGCTTTAAATTTTGTGACTTCATCAATTTATCAGGCAACATCAGTTTAATTAAAAGTAACAGCGAAAAGCATATTGCATTTTTCCAATATATATTCCTTAGTATGATACTAGTTTAAAAGTGTTTCTATGAATTATTTCACAACCTCTGTTTTTAGCTCCACTGGCTGAAAGCCACTGGGGCTATTGTCATGGCGTTGTGTCCGTCGTGCGTGCGTCTGTGCGTCCGTGCGTCCGGTCGTAAACTTTTTCTTTAAAAATCTTCTCCTCAGAAACTACTGGATGAATTTCAACCAAACTTCACAGGAATGATCCTTGGGTGACCCTCTTTCAAAGTTGTTCAAGAAATTTTGATTCAATGAAAAACATGGATTTAATGGGCGTGGCTAATTTCCATATATGGTAAAAAGTGAGTTTTCTCAGATTCTAATTGTTGGATACCAATTATATTTAATATGAATGATCCTTGGGTGACCCTTTATCAGTCTACCAAAAATTATAGTGATTGGATGAAAAATATGCATTTTATGGGCAGAGGTCATTTCTCTATATGTTATATAGTTGAAACTTTGAAAATCATTTTCTCAGAATGTAACAGAGAGGTATCAACCAAATTTCACAGGAATGATCCTTGGGTGACCCTTTATCAGTCTACCAAAAATTATTGTGATCAGATGAAAAATATGGATTTTATGGGCGGAGGTCATTTCTCTATATGTTATATAGTGGAAACTTTGAAAATCATTTTCTCAGAATGTAATGGATGGATATATATCCATTAACCAAATTTCACTGGAATGATCCTTGAGTGACCCTTTATCAGTCTGCCAAAAATAATTGTGATCGTATGGAAAATATGTATCTTATGGGCGGAGGTCATATCTCTATATGTTATATAGTGGAAACTTTGAAAATCATTTTATCAGAATGTAACTTTTGGATATAAATTAGAATTCATTGGTATGATCCTTGGGTGAACTTTTATCATGTAGCCAAAAATTTTTGTGATTGGATGAAATGTATGTCTTTTATGGGCGGAGGTCATTACTTTATATGTTATATAGTGGAAACTTTGAAAAATCATTTCAACATCAGTAGAACCCTAAAAATGTAAAAATTCAGTCAAAACTTAGGTTTGCTATTACAAGAATTTCAAGCCTGTGGAGCGACTCAAGCCTTTCAAGGCTTTCTAGTAATGAATACTCAAGGCTTTCTTTTTATCCAATAATAGTGTCAATTCATGTTTTACAGTTGCAAACATTTGCAGAGACCAAAAAATGGTTCAAGGCTAAAACATTAAATCATTTTTCTGGTCTCTGCAAATATTTACACCCTCAAAAATGTGAATTAACTCTTTGTTAATCCATTATTCGAGATGAAAACTTTCATAAAATGTTTAAGAAAAGTAGTCCTAAACATAAGATGTTACATGTACATGGGTTTAAGTTTTTAACACTTGCAAATATTTCTACATTCTGCATGTATGGTAGATCCCAAGTTCCTAAGTAAGTGCCATAATTAAACACTATAAAGTGCCTTAGTTAAACACTCAAGGTTAAGTTTTCTTTTTGCTTGCTGTTATTTATGAAACAATTTCATTTTCACTATGATGTGTTAATGAATAAAGTTTGATGGAGGAGGAGTTATATTCAAAAATTAACTCTGAGGGCGAAAATTAGTATAAAGTAATGGTATTGAAGTTGGGAGAATTTCACAGAAAATGAAGTGTGTCATTTAGAAAGTGAAATATATATTACATCAAAAGAATTTACGTTCATGCTAAAGATGACCTTTAGTAAACAAAGGGAGGCGCTATCTGTGTACACAGTTAAAACACATAACATATGTGTTTTATTGCAAATAAAGTTCTATGTAATTTCTTCTTGTTTAATATGCGTTTTACACAACGCATTTTGATATAATTTTAACCCATTTCTACTTAATTATTTGTGACCCTAATGAGAACAGGTTTCAAAAGCAATGTGGAAATTGAGAAATTGCTAATAAAAGGTCATTTATTCTATCTCTGTAATGTTATACACAGAAAATCAAGCACTGGTTCATACCAAGACAACAAATTATGTTTTAGGTAATAATAGTTCCGCAACATTTCGGACCACATATTCTTTCACAATGTTAACCGAGGTTTTCTAATGAAAATCATTAGGAAACTTCGGTTAACACTGTTAAAGTTCATTACTTTTGAGACGTTGTCAAACTATTACGGGTCCACTACCTTAAGGTCAATAGTGCAATTCTTCACATTATTTTTAAATTAGATTAAGTAACAGTACCCTTACTTGGTATGAATACATTGCAAAGGATTTATGTCTTCTGATCCCAAGGTCAATGTCATTTATGAGGTTGAGGTCAAGCAACAACTCTAAACTCTTGAATATAGTTTTGGGTATTAGTTTAACTCAAAATACATCTTGTTTTCCTTTTAGGTTTTAAGGTTTTTAACCAATTTCAAGTTTTATTATAAATGACTCATCATGTAAAAAGGGAGCCATGTGGGAACTCGTTAAATGGAAAAAAAAAATCTGATCTAGCAGGGGTTAACAAGAAGGGTTTTTAGCTCCACTGGCTGAAAGCCACTGGGGCTATTGTCATGGCGTTGTGTCCGTTGTGCGTCCGTCCGTCCGTGCATGCGGTCCTTAATTTTTTTCTTTAAAAATCTTCTCAGAAACTACTGGATGAATTTCAACCAAACTTCACAGGAATGATCCTTGGGTGACCCTCTTTCAAAGTTGTTCAAGAAATTTTGATCCAATGAAAAACATGGATTTAATGGGCGTGGCTAATTTCCAAATATGGTAAAAAGTGACTTTTCTCAGAGTCTAATTGATGGATGCCAATTAAATTTTACATGAATGATCCTTGGGTGACCCTTTATCAGTTTACAAAAAATTATTGTGATCGGATGATAAATATGCATTTTATGGGCAGAGGTCATTTCTCTATATGTTATATAGTGGAAATTTTGAAAATCATTTTCTCAGAATGTAATTGATGGATATCAACCAAATTTCACTGGAATGATCCTTGAGTGAAGCTCTATCAGTCTGCCAAATATTATTGTGATCAGATGAAAAATATGCATTTTATGGGCGGAGGTCATTTTTCTATATGTTATAAAGTGGCATTTTTGAAAACTATTTCAACATCAGTAGAAACCAAAATATCTTAAAATCTAGTCAAACCTTAGATTTGCTATTTCAAAAATTTCAAGCCTGTAGAGCGACTCAAGCCATTCATGGCTTTCTAGTTTGAAATAAAATTATGCACAAACTTTATTTGATCATTTTAGATTCAGAAAATCCAAAGAATTCAAAGTATTTGGACTCTGATCAGCCTTTGCAGATTGCACATCAATGGCTCAGTGCGAAACAGTTGTAACTGCCTATAAACATATAGGCAGTTACAACTGTTTCGCGCTGAGCCATCGACATGCTTACTAGGATCTGTACTTTTCACTCTACCCATATGGTCCCTTTTCGGCTGATGAGACATATATTTAGCTTGGCTGTTTTCAGAGAAAAGCCTGAGAAAAGAGGGTATTTCTATAGCCTTGGTGTTGTCGTTGTAATTGTTGTCGTTGTAATCGACGTGCAACACTGAGTTTTTTACATCTCGTGTTCTAATAGATGCATTTACTTGAAATTTGGCACACAATTTCACCATCAAAATAGCATATTTTATCAAGGGGAATAACTCGGAGTTGATTTTGTGTGAATTATGACCCTTTTTTTAACCTAGAATTTTTAAATGCACCATCAGGCACTCACCAGTCAAGAGTAGGCACCTGTTGATGGGGCTCTTCTTTGAATGAAATTTGATATCCTTTTATAGTTGTAAGGTTGTTATTATTATTATTATTATTGAAGGATTTTTACTGCGGTCTGTTGTAAATTAAAGCATGTTTTGTGATGTATATATAAAGATAGATTCCATGTTATAGTTTATATAATATCTATATATTTGAAAAAAAATTGTATATTTATACATTAACCTATTCATATTCATTAGTCATTGTAAATTACTCAACATTTTTGTATTATTTTTTATGCCAAAGTATGAACATATGAAGTTGTTGATATTGCCTTTCCATCTGTCTTGTGCCCCAACATCAAAAGATTTGGGCCATCAAAATTTTGTTGATTGTCGGTCTGTCAATTTTTCCATAGTATTGGGAAATAACTTTTAATTAGCAAGTGGTATGTTCATAATGTGTAATCCTAGTGGTACAAGCTCTATGCTGATGTTAATGTCATTTTTCATTGTTCTTGATGAAAAGATATGATAACATCGGCTGTAACTTTTGAAAAGTAAGCACAGGAGATTTAATCTTTCACATTTTATTCATTTTTAGGTATGTCTTTTCTAATGAAAGAATTGAAACATATGTCCTATAAGGTTAAAACAAGGTCACTAGCAAAATCGGCAGTTGTGATGGTTTTGAGTTGGATACTCAAATGTAAGTTGTTGCGATGTCAAAGATTTTCTCATGCAAAAGGCACCATCCAGAAAATCTGTAATTAAAATGAGCTCTGATGTAAAAAGACTAAGCATGTAGAATTTGATCAGCAGGTCAGAGTCAGATGTGCAGTTCTCAGTCTCAGTCTGTTTTGGCAAATGCATGTTGATGGCTTAGTGCGAAAAACAGTTGTAACTGCCTATATGTTTATAGGCAGTTACAACTGTTTTGCACTGAGCCATCAATAAGTATTTGTCTTCCCATAGTGTGGCTCCAATTAACCCTTATCCTACTGTTCATGAGTTTTTCCCTGGTGTACATTAAGATTTGGCAGACTGTATAGACTAAAGATCATCCTGCACATATGTGCAGTCTGATCTTGGCCCACACAGTTTGTCTATGGTTTCATTATTGTGGAGAAGAAGCTGAGTAAGACTGATCATCATGTCCCAAATATCAGCAGGCTAAGGGTTAAACAAATCTGAATCAGTGGGGGTCAATCAGTATGTTTGTGAAGTTTTAATGACCATTTTGATTAATGATGGTTTACAGCATATAGGCACTGCTTACCCTTGAGCCAAAGAGGCTCTTTGTAGACGCAGTTGCTTGGAGCATCAGTTCACACTATTTAATCAGTTGATCAAAGTTAGTGGAGTAATGTGTGTGCTTAAGCATCCATACTTAATTATAGAGGACTTGTTTAATGATTACATATTTTAATACAGACTCATTCAAATTCATCCATATTGATGTCCAAAAAATTCGGATAGTCTGAAAAGTTTGAATCACAGGTAAAATTGTAGAATGGAATTTGACTTGGGCCAGTGATAAAAAAAATTCTCTTCTCAACTGAGAATTGAAATACTTCAATTTGGAATGAATATTTCATTTCATCTTTAATTGTAGACCGTGTTAAAAGTAATTAGCAATTAAACCAACTTAATGTTTTATTCTAATGACCTTACCGTAGCAAAGTATCAGAAATTTATGTTTACCAAAATTTGATTCAAAATTTGACAGAATTCTCAGTTGATAAAGTTAAAAGTTTTATAATCTTTGGCCCAGAATAATTGACATAGATAGTGGAAAGTTACCATTAAATCTACGATCTTATCTGTTCCCATTTTTATTTTGCATATGAAAAAAAAAAGATAATGAGGAAAAAAGTACAATAAAAATACAAAATGTATGTTAAGTGTTGCTTATGTTTGTCCTGCTATGTGACTGGCCTCCGAAACATTTTTGTTCATCTAAGAGATGAAGGGAGTATTTGTTGATTCAATGAAGGGGAGAAACTAACAATCGTAAATCAAGAGAGGACATTTCTGTCATGTTTCTCACCAGCAAAAAAGGTGGAAACTACATGTACTCCACCTTTAGATTAGGGGTGTTGTAGTTTACAAGCCACTAAAATGCAATTCCAACAAGAAATACCAAATCCAACAATATTTCAAAGCGATTTTCTCTTCAGGCTACATCTTTAATTATCGACTTTCATTATTTCAAAGAAGAAACATTTGAACGATTGCATGAATATTTTTTCCATGAAAATAAAGTGTCCGTTTATAAGATTTGCTGAGTGTCTGTCTGTCCTACAACGGTTTCTTAACATACAAGAGCATTGCCGACATGAACCTGGCTGTTATTTGTTGTGTGCTGGATAGTTCATAAAAATGCTAAAAAAGGACATCATTAGTGCAATGCATCTAGAATTATCCCCCTTGATGGCATCCATTGCTCCAGACAGACACATCCAATTTTAGATGAGAAAGGATAATTTTTTTGCCCCCGCATATTGTTTTTACTGTTATCTTTAGGTCAGTCTGTCTGTCTTGAAAACATAACCAAAATCCTAATAATTTCAAGCCTATGCAAGATAAAAGCCTCGTATTTTGGCATTATGATAGATCTCAATGATATGCATCTGCTGATACCAAAGTCAATGTCATGCAACAAGATTAATGTCAGATAACTAAAAAAATTAACCAAAAAAACTTAACATAGCTATTATTTGTAAGTCAAGATTCAAGATACAATACTCATATTTGACATGATTATATTTTCAATGATTTGCATCTGTTTGTACTAAAGACAATTTTAAGGTCAAATAACTCAAAAACTTTACCAAAAACTTTAAATTGTTAGTATACAGTGTTAAAAACCCTCATATTAAGCATGATGATAGATCTCAATAATGTGCATATCAGTAGACACAAGTAAAAAATTGCTCCAGTTTGGAGCAAAGGAGAAAGCGCTGCGGAAATGAAATGTTGTTTATTCAAATTGATTTTTTCTACTGTTTATCCATGTTTTCCTATGATCGATTATGACAAAGTGTAATCGATTATCGTAACTCACTAATCAATACCACTGGATGATCATTACATCACTAGATGGGTTGAGATGGGTTTCTGCAGTCTTTTTGATTAGACTTTAAACCAAAATCCAGTCTCCATAAATTGAGCCGCCTCATGGGAAAAGCAACAATCTGCATATGCGAAAATAAAGGCATAGATCAGCTTTGCGGTAGCCCCGAAGCTGATCAGCGCCCTTGTTTTTGCTACACCGATAGTGCAATCCCTCTATTTTCTTAATACGAAATTAAGCTTCTAGTTATCTTCTGTCGCTTCACTGCCCGTTTTTTTTCGGACCTGGTCGAAAACCACATTGTTGGTTTTCTGACGTCGCGGCTCAATTATGACCTTAACTGTTGAGTAGGACGTACAACGCAAAATCAACCAATCCATTCTTGAATGTGAACTATTCTTTTCTTACAATATATGACTGACAGTATTTTTGTGAAAGCATCGGCAAAAGCTCTTTTAAGATTAAATTCCTTGAAGGGAGTCATTGTCTGTTGTTTATTGGCATTAATTAGATTTTGGGGTTAAATGAAAATGAACATTTTTTAAACAGCAATTTCTTTTATTAATGAATACAATGCATTTTGTAAAAACAAATAGATGACTTGTTACAAAGTAGATTTCACTTTCAGTATAACACGGTCTAGATGAAGCTACTGAAAAAAATGCATTGTCTTCGAACGTCTAGTCGTTTTCCTCTTCGATCGCCTTTGTTGTCGGTGAAAATGTGGTTATGTAAATAAGTAGTCCCCAGACACGCTAAATCAATACGCGGGTAAAGAGGCAAAAAATCGAAAGGAAAAGTCAAGAACAAACACCGAGATAAAACACCAAATAAATCATTTCTCATCTATTTACTAATGTATAATTATTTCTTTACTCATTCGCATTAAATTAAATTTTATTGAAAATCAGACTTTTGATCGAATAAATTAATAATCTAAACATTATTTCAATGATTATTGCTTCTTGTATCGATGATCAACTCCTTTCGATTTTAATAAAAATACCAACCGTAAACAAACCAAACAACACATTAAATCGAAAGGACTAAGTCAAAAACGTAATTTAATTATGCGCTTATATCAATGAAAAACAAAATTTTACTAACAGAAGATATAATAAAAAAAAGACAAAAACATAAACCGAACATAAATTTAAACATTTCAGAAAAATCCGCAATTGAAAAAAGAGAATAACGATAAATTTTATTTCATTTTTAGATCAAAAAGCTCAAAGTAACGTTAATATGTTAATGCAGCGTCGGCTACGACCGATCCTTTAGATTGTTGGTCATTTTTTTCGAGATAAAAGAGAGTTCGTCATTTATAATGTTTTTTTCCCAGAAAAAGGAGTAATTAGCAAAATTATCAGCAACCATGTAAAATCTATCGCATTTTCAAATTAAGAGAATTGAAAAAAAATATTTTTTTTCTAGCAAAGACTTAATTTTTTGACCAGGACAATTTGCTTATATCAATAATAAACCAATTCACATGAACACTTAAATCAACATCCCAAACTCATCACAAATGGCGCAGCGCTGATGCGCAGCGCAATCAAGGTCATGTGACAGGTCAATGTCATCTATCATGGTCAAACTTCTTAAAAACTTAATGTAAAAAAACTTAACATGTTCAGTTCATTCCAGCCTATTTTAGATTCTTTTCTCATTATTTGCATCATGAAAGATCTCGGTGATGTGCATCCATAGGTATCAAGGTCGTGTTACAAGGTTTCAGGTTGTCTGTCAAGGTCAACATTTTGAAAAAAATACTGTTATGGGGGCATTTGTGTTTCACAAACACATCTTGTTTTTAAAAGTCATGTGATTAATCTTGAGGCTTGGAACTCGTCTTCAATTTACTGCAGAAACCAACGCTACAACTAAAAAAGTTAGCTAAACAAATAATAGTTACCTATCCCCATCCATGGATGGAGTGATGTGTGATAACATTGATAGACCGCTTGTCTCGCCCTCTTGATCTCCAACATGGCATTTCTGATATTTTACACTGTCTGGTAATATATCGCTATGGATATGACACAAATAGCACATATTCAGTGGTCAACTTTATCATGCTCTATGCTGCAATCCTCTCTTATTGAATGGCGGTGCATCAATATTTTGATTGACAGCCCCAACATATCATGATGCTTCCACCACTGTGACCATAAAAATCTGCCAGGCTTTTAGCTCACCTGAGCATGAACTGCTCAAGGTGAGCTAATGGGTTTATCTAATGTACATCATCATTTGTCTACAATTACTTTTGAACAAAATCTAAACTGGTGGACCAATCTTGATGAAACTTGGCTGGGATGATTCTTCAGCCAAGTTCTACCGAAGTTGTTCAAATCATTAAAATCCATCCTTAACTCTGATTGCCATGGCAATAAAAAGGGGAAAATCCTGAAATATCTTCTTCTCTGAATGTCCCTTGGGATAAAAATGAGGCTCCGACCGGACACATCCTATTCTACAAAGAAACAAAGAGCAAAATCTTTAGAAAATCATCTCAGAAAGCAGACAGCTGTCATATTTGGCATGTAACACCATCTAACGGTGTTCTACAAAGATTATTGATATCATTTCCCAGTGTCAAATTCAAGTTTGGCTAAAGGCAGGCGGCATCCAGTTTTACATAAACAAATAAAATCTTTCAAAAAAAGTTCTACTTGAAACTAGAAGGCAGACAGCCGATACATTTGGAATATGCTCTCATCATTGAGATTTAAATTAAGTGTTCATATTTTGCTCCTAGGGCCATATACATGTATGTGCACCCATTTTTCATACTAAAACAAGGCAAGGAATCTTTCAACATAAATCTTTCCTAAAAACAGTGTATGGCATGGGAGTAACTGTACAGTTAAACCTATCTTAAGCAAGCGCCTAAGGGACATCCAAAAATCGCTTGCTTAAGTCAGGTGCTTGATTAATACGAGGGTTGTTCAAAAATTAACCGGAATTTGGCTTGCAAAATTTTATTATGCTCTCCGAAGGGAGAGCATATAGCCGCCGCTTCGTCTGTCCGTCCATAGTTCCGTCCGTCGGTCCGTCCCCATCCATTTCTCCATAACCCTTGGGCCAAATCAAATGAAACTTACCATATGAACTCCCTATGATATAGTGATGATGCACCTGTGACGGTTTTTGGATTTGAGGCCTCGTCACGGGAAAAGGGGACTTAGGGTAAAAAAAGTTTTTCCCAAATTTCTCCTAGTCTAATTGTCAGAACTTAGTGAAATTTCATATTTGAGTAGCAAATCAGGGGTCGTATTCACCAACCCATTCTAAATTTTAGAATTTAGTCTAGGCTAAATTGCCAAGTCTGGACTTTCCCAAGAATAGACTAAAGTGCGTATTCACCAAGGCAATTTAGAATAGACTTTATTTAGAACGGTTTGTATAGCACTTAAGCGGCCACAGACTTATGATGGTTCCCCAAGTTTGACGAGGCGCGAATAAAAAGAGTAACCATCGAGTTTCTGTCCTTCACTCTTAATTTCCCTCCTTGTTTAATCAAAGTACTGAAAGTACTGATACGTTGGAATGCGTTTAAAAGACGTTGACCTCATGGCACTAACGAGGCTGACGCATCCCGTTCACCACACCACCACGTCTTTTGACTGGCGTATATAAATCAATGTATTTAAACAACGAGAGACGCTTAAACCCCTGAATCGCTATACAGGCCTGAATATGATGAAAGAAAAATGATAAAAAGGAAGAAAATGATACTATGATATTTTTAAAATGACTTCTGCTCCATTTGAGTTATCGATCACATATTAAATTAAAATTGTCGCAAAGTGGGTCCCAACAAGCGCTTTGTCCTTGATGAAAAGCTATTTTCTCAGGAAAGTCTTTTACTTTATGAGTCGGAATCTCAAAACAATTTGGACGAAGTTCAATAGTGACTTCGACCTACGTGACTCGAGAATTGGGCACTTTTTTGGGTCATTGACAAAATAAGTGTCAAGCTTTAATGATTTTGGTCGTTCAGTTAGATTTGGAAAATATGATAAAAAAATTACCCGTAACCGAAAAAATATATTTATATTATACAAGATAGCAATAACAAAGTTTGAGATATAAACGAGAGGTGTAAATTGCCGGGGCAGTTGAGAACATTAGTCGTCTGGTAATAGGTAAAATTTTACTTTATATCGGTCAAGTGGTGTGTGTTTATGTTTTAATGAGAATTTGGGCCAAACTGTACATGAGAACATTCTATTCGTTTGTAAACTTGACCTTTCGTAACTCACTAGTACAGTTTCCATTCATAAAGGGCAGATAAAATCGTAGTAGGTCATCACGTGTGGTATGGCCAATCAGAAAACGCTTTTGTTTACACACGCGTGAGTTAAACTCGTGTCGTGAGGAAGAACACGGTGAAAAGATTTTACAGTGCATATAGAAGTAATAAAAAGGGAATATTTACTGTATCGAGTTTTTAAAACAGATCAATAATCTGTAATTGTTACGCGTTTCTAATGATGGTTTACGGAACAATAAGATACATAACATTTGAACTATTTTGTTGAAGGGTCGTTCAGATAGAGAAACTATACCTCTAAAAGAAGCTATAGCATAATTCTTCGAAAAACAGGTTGCGACATTACCAAATAAGCAGATAACGTGATTGGCTAGTGCTATTGCAAATAGCTTATTTTATTGGACTTGACTTATCACATGATTTCCAAATATAGTAATAAAAACATGTGATACTATTAAGTTCGTACGCAACTTTCAATAAATATCGCTTTAAACATGAATTGGCGTGTTAATAATATGCATGAAGTGAAAGTTGTGTAATTGTACAATATTATTACTTTTTCATGTAATTAACCGTATGTCTATGTCAAGCTTAGATATACAAAATAGGACGAAGTGTATTCACATCCTGTTCACGTGACATGTGTAATCAGAAAACCCGAAATGAAATTATCTTGTGTTCATTTTGCGGTTTTGTTAAATCTAAGTTGGAATTGCTCCGCATTCCAACTTAAAAATGACATTTTCGTGTAATTTTTCAGTCGAAATAAATTGTCATATCTAGATATGCAATACCTTGTTCAATGTTCAGACATTTGATTGGCTGGATGCAGGGATCAATTAAATTAGCAAATATAACTCTGATTACAGTTGAAAGAAACATGCGTTTATTTGGCAATCGATAAAACGTGAAACTACTCGCTGTAGTTACGGGATTTATATTTTCGATTGACAAACTGTGTATCATCTTTATAGAGTAAATACGGCGATTATTTATGAGTAGGCCTAGTTATAAGCGATGTACTGTATGGCTGTTCCAATACCAAAATTAAACTTTACAATAAGAAATAAAACATTGAACAAGTAAAAAAACTTAATTCAACACAAACTTGGCAACGAGGTCAACATGATTCCTACCTAAATCTTTCACTGAGAGAGCATTCCAACTTTTGAATTAAAACAAGTCGCTTTTGAAGATGTGAGAATTATAATCTGTCTCCTTTAACTTGTCCCATATTCAAGATGCTGTTTTGCAGAAAGTATTGGCACCCAAACAACTCTTGAGTTAAAATGCACCAAGATTTCTATTGCTCGAGTTTAAATGACAATCTGCTTTTGTCCTCTTTTCCTCTATCTGTATTGTTCCTATGCATACACCACCACCCCTGAAAACTTTACTTCGCTTAAAATATGTGACTCCTTAACCATCCTCTTCCCTTGTAAATGTAAATCAAACGTGAAATACCTGAAAACTCGCCGAGAATATTGTAAAATTTAAGATTCTGTCGATATGTTAACAAACACTTCAAGGTTAAATTGCGTCACAAATGTGTTTGACGTCATTCGATAAATAATTCGACCGAAAACATAAAATATGTACCAGAAAGGAAAATTAATGGGACATTCTTTCGATTTTGACATTTTATTTGTCATTACTTTGATTTAAAACCATGTTTTCCATCCGAAGCGAGGGGGACAGTCGCCATTTTATCACATTTGGCACGGTAGGTATTAGACTTGGAAAAACGACTTTATTCTTAAGAATTTAGTCCATTCCGTAATTTAGAATGGGTTGGTGAATACGTACTAAATTCTAAATTCTTTATTCTTGGAATTTAGTGTGCTAAATTGATTCAAAATGCATTGGTGAATACGGCCCCTGATGCCCTTTACTATGAACAATTTGAAATTAACTTAAAAAAATATATCATGGAAAAAGGGGGCTAAATGTTTGTTACCTTTACGTTAGCATGTAAAATAGTTATTCCGTATGTCCCCACCTATTTCTCCATAACCCTTGGGCTAATTCAAATGAAACTTACCATGTGTAATGTAAAAAAATATATCATGGAAAAAGGTGGCTAAATGTTTGTTACCTTAACGCTAGCGCGTAAAATACATATATTCTTTCATTTCTCCTAGTCTTATGCTCAGAATTTGATGAAATTTCACATTTCAGTAGCAAATCAGATGTCCTTTACCATAAACTATTTGAAATTTGTGTCTAAAAATATGTCATGCAAAAATGAGGTTTAATGTTTGTTACCTTTATGTTTGCTGTATAAGATTACACCTTATTTGAGTCCTTGCAATCTGACCACAGAGCATATCTCCTAAAGTATAAGAGCTATCAACTTGAAACTTTATGGGTAGATAGATCTCGTGGATGAGAAGTGCTATTCACAAGAACTACAACTCTTGCTTGCATAATTTTGGAGTTATTGCCCTTTGTTATTTTTTATACTTATATTATGTCTGGAGCATATCTCCTAAAGTATAATAGCTATCAACTTGAAACTTTATGGGTGGATAGATCTCATAGAGGAGAAGTGCAGTGTACAAGAACTGCAACTCTTGCTTGCATAATTTTGGAGTTATTGCCCTTTGTTATTTTTGATACTTAGATTTTGTCTGGAGCATATCTCCTAAAGTATAGTAGCTATCAACTTGAATTTTTATGGGTGTATAGATCTCATGGAGGAGAATTGCAATACACCTGAACTACAACTCTTGCTAGCATAATTTTGGAGTTATTGCCCTTTGTTATTTTTATTATTTAGATTTTATAGGAGGCAAATCTTTGACAGTACAAAAGAATCTTTTATCTATTAGGCATCAGTTTACTATCAAGCTTTCTTCGCAGGGGATGTCCATGTCCAACATGGCTTTTGTTTTTGTGAAGCATAATCCATCTCTGACGGCTCTTGTTTTTGAAGCAATAAAAATAAATTTGGTATCATTCGCTGTCGGATTTCAATCTACATATGGTTATGTAAAATTGATGTAGTTATCGAACATAGCGCACGTGCATCTGCCATATAAAATGTAATGGAAACGAGTACCCGGCGCAGCAGATAAATTAATTCATATATTTGGTCTTCGTTTGTAGATATTCTTTCTTTTCTAACTGTCATTCTAACATTTGAAAATTAATTGCGTTGCTGGAATAAGTGTTACAAATGCCTTGTCTCAATTTGAAGTAATTTGACCGTAGAGTTTTTCGATAAGGTTCGATAAGGTTCGTTTAAATTGTGGCGGGGTAAGTGTTTCCGTACGTACTAGACGCCGTCAACTGAATGCTTGGAATTTTGATCTTTAATTATTCTACTCGTTATCTACCAAAATAACGAAAAGACATGAATCAAACACTTGTCACGCTGAAAGGGAATGTTTCATTCTTCCAAATGCTTTATTTTCATCGGTGAAGACGTTTCCGTGCCCCGTGAGATAAGAGAAAGAACGGACAGAGAGAAACTTGTCAAAGCAACTGTAGGGACGCCAATTGCCGAGTATCTGGAAGATATAGGCGATTAACTAAGAGGTACCTTTCTGAGAACTTTGATTTCGTACCATTCGATTTTACCTTTATACAAACCCTAATACCCATGTACTTTTGTTTGCGTGTGAAATGAATATACATCGTTCAACTGCTTCAGGCTTTGGCAAGTTTGATCATATAAAGTATCCCATTGATATGAGTATACTTTTTTTCGCATAGCGATTAACCAGTGATAATTAATTGACCTAATCAGGATAAATATTGAACTTCCCTCGTACAGGTCGATTTCAGTGTATTGGTTCATTTGGGAACTCAGTGGTCGCTTGCTTAAGACAGGTTGCTTACTGAATACAGGTGGCCGCTAAGACAGATTTTATGTTTTTGTTTACGTTTTATGATTTGAGAGTTAGAAAATAATCAAAACATTGTAACTACAGCTTGAATAAGCTGAAGTTACGATGTTTTGATAATTCTTTAACGATATTTTTTTAGAAAGAGGATTTGTTCGTATTACGCTCTTGCATGATATGCGTTATGTTAGTTAAACAATTTTTTGGACAATTATCTGCTAGTGGTTCACATCTGTCATTCTTTTTCATGTGATGTCCGATCGGCCAAGGAGACTCGGGTGAGCGTGTACGTGTCGACTACTTAACGATTTGTTGCGTTTTGCGACTCCATTGCAACTTTGCTGCAATCATTGCAACTACTTTCTCCGATCAACTTTATGTAGGCTCAGCTTAAGGCTAGGCGTAATGGACAAAATTGAAGTATCCTTCAGAATCAAAATTTTGATTTAAGGAAAATTTCAATCAGACTGTAACAATACGTTCCCATTTTTTTTTTTTAGTAGAAATCAGGTGCTGTCGGTTGTGATCAGACTATATCTATGTAGACTGATCTTGGTCTGCACTGTCTGCCAAAGCCTTGTGTAAAGCAGGAATGTGCAGTAAAAGGCAAGGCATGGGTTAAAAGCCCCTATCGATGGACACATACCCTCCAAAGATATACTTTGTATTTAGTCCGAAATGCAAGTTAAGGTAGGGGAGCCGTAAGACTCCTTGGCGTTTCGAAAGTCATGAACTTAAACAGTGTTAACCGAGATTTCCTTACTTTTTTTTAAGGAAACCTCGGCTCGGCTAAACATTATGTGTTCCGAGATGTTGCGGAACTATCACAGTTCCACTACCTTAAAGTCTTTCGATTTGAATACTCATTTGAAAATCAAAGCATAAGTTTTCCTTATCAAATGAATGCTGCCACAACTCGAAAAGTTTATTACTACAATTTTAGTATAATCCAAGTCCTGTTATTTTAGGGTATGAAAGGAAGTTATTGAAATACCACAATAAAGGCTTTTGATAATTTTTAATTCGGCTTTAAACGATTTGTATAGATTGAAAATGTAATTCATAACAAAAGCATGGCTATGAGGTTTGAAGTTACCCATGTCTATGGATCGATATATCTATTATCTGATTGAGCAATGTCGTTTAGAAAAAATAATCGATTTAACATAGTGGATAAGACATGTTCAAACAAATGTCTGCATAATTCAGGCACGAGATATTCGTATCACAAATTCGTTTTCCGTGTTTTGTTATCAAAACATCATGTGCTTAAAAGATTCCTAAAGGCTGTCGGAAAGAATTAAAGAAATGCTTTTCTTCAAGCGTATTGACAGAAGTACCGCCAGAAGCCGAATTACCTAAAAATGACCCAAAACTACTGCATTTAAACTACGTCAGAGGCATTCGGAACATCGCTCGGACATTTCCGTAAACTGGAAAGTACCTCGGACGAAAGTGAAGTAATTTTGAGTCATTTTTAGGTAATTCGGCTTCTGGTGGTACTTCGGTTATTTAATACGCTTGAAGAAAATCACATTTTTTAAATTCTTTCCGATCCTCTGTGGAGAACTTTTGGGCATAGTATAATTTGAAAACAAAACGCAGTAAAACACTGCGTTTTGTTATCAAATTATAATATGCCCACTTTTATTCTTTCGTTGAATTTGTTTTATGCAACGTCGTCCTTAGCGGAATCGTTGATGTTTGTGACGTCATATAAACCCACGTGCAAAGTGACGCTCTTACATGGTCGCTCCCTTACTATTCCCGAGGTCTATTCCGTAGAATCGCCGAGGGTTCCCGATTGCGTCAGAGGCACATTCTAAATTACGGAAAAGTCCGAGAGATATTCCGAACGTAGATCCGGAGCCCTTGTCGTCGACAAGATCTTAGTCGCCCTCGCCTTGTAAAGTCTTTGACACTCTAAATTATCTCTTGAATTACAAAGGGCATATTATGTTACCTATCTACACTATCCAAGGTCATAACTCCCATTACGCAAGTGCTTAATACCTTAAATCCTATCTCGAAAATATTGTTTATGAATGATTATTTATAACATCGTAACTACAGCTTTTTCAAGCTGTAGTTACGATGTATTGACCATCCATCAATGTTGAAATCATAACCCGGAGACCTTGGTCTGTCCTACATTGCTCAGCGAAAGTAGCGGGTTGACGTCAGTTTGGTTAAGTTTTCTTTAACGCCTAGATATTTTCGGGTGGTCGCCATATTTGTGTGTATGAATTTCAAAAATCCTAGTTACGCGCATGCTATCAAGAAGTTAACTCAAAATGCAGTTTTTTATGAATTCTGGTACATTGAATGAAAAGTGTTATCAATAATTCAGTATCGGACAGTCGAGCGTTGTTATAGAGCGGTTTTATTGACGTGAATCTGACCCCTGCTATTTAGATGAATAAAAGTCTGATTATTCCTACTCGGCTTTTCACGTGCTTTCATATGAATGAAAAACAAACGATATTGAATGTAATGTATATTTTGTTAATTGATAAAATATGTCGGTAATTGATATTTAAGCATTTTTTCCACAGAGGTCAAATTCGGGTCAAATTAACCAAGGTATACTTGCATGTGGCGCTCTTGTTTGATAGTGTTATGAAGCGCGTTTAAGTTACCTTGACTTAGGATATATATTATCTGTTATAAGATATAATTTGGGACAAGCTGATTTTCACCAAGTCTAGAATAAAAATGTTAATATACGAGCTGTTTTTGGCTTAATAACTATTCTATTCAAGACTAGGTTGAGATCAACTTGGCCAAAACAAAACAGAATGACGGATTCTTTGTCTCCCCTGAACGAGTGTGGTGTGAGAAACGGTAGGAAGCCTTTGGTATGTGCACCAGCCTCCGATATATAACTGCAATAATGCTGAAAGTGGCGTTAAGTTCCAAACCATCAAACAAATGAGCCTGTGCGTGACATTTCCAACAATTTGATATGTTCGTGAGGTGCAAACAATGAGAAGCGTAGACAGCCACATACTGTTTATATAAAGTTACCCAATAGTCTACAGATACTTTGAGACCTTATCTACTTACTAAACGCATGGTGAAGACTCTGGTCAGACTGTGCGGATGCACAGGCTGGTCAGAGTCTTTGATTTGCGCATATTTGAATTTGTTGGAAATCTCACGTACAGGCTCAAATCGGTACTCCTCAACGTCTTAAGTCTTTTTAAGTTGGTTACGACAAAGTTGCTGAAAGCTTCGTTGACCATGGTTGATAGATATCCCGGGGGCCGTTGTGCGAATTTAGCCTAAATATTTCTGACTGGCTGATTTAGATTAATTGAAATAGTTCATGTATGCGTGATTTTTAGCTAGTTTTATTTTGCCTGAAAATAACCCTTAAGGAAAAGGTGTTGTAATAACAATAAATAACAAATTCTATCGATTAACAAAATATAAAATCCCGATTTCTTTAGTAGTATATTCCGATGATAACTTACATTATACCTATTGAGACTTTCAGATTTCTAAGCGTTACTTTTTCCACCATATTCTTTAACTACGTTTATTGATAGAAATATGTATACTCAGTTCCAAAAGAAAGTATGCACTTTTAAAATTCGAATATCTCAAAACTTTAACCATGTACCATCACAAAATTTTGCATGACAAACATGGAGACGTTGGACCCTCGATACTTTGAGGTATAAAGCAAATGTCACTCATTGATTTTCAGACAGTAAATTTGGATTGATTAGCTTGTGCATCCTACAGTTGATAAATGATAATCTTGAATCGCATTAAGATCAATTCTTGTGCCCTTCCTTGCAATACATTCAAATCTGAATGACAATTGTACACTATGCAACAGTGAAATTTTGTCTACAAATTTCGTAGTTGGACAAAAAAAAATAATTCCGTTCGTAGAAAACATTCCACAAAATTCAATTAGCACTCACCCAATAGAATTCATATGTACACGCTTGCATATACCATTTTAAGAATGATAAAATACTGCATAGCACCATTTCACTGCTTGATCTGAAATAAATGGTAGGGAGTCTCTATTCAAACTCGAAAATGCCATAAATGCAAAAACCGCGTGCCAAAATAAGAATTTTAATAGAACAAATCTCAACACCGTATGTGTTGACCATGTGTCCGCAGTATACATAACTTTATCGGGTTTTATACTTCGTATCAACAGAGACATATCTAAAATATTAAATTGATTTTACTGGCAAAAGTTCCTCCAACTTTGTAAAAAATAAGGAAAATCAAAAAAATGAAAGTTCACACTTTCTTTTGGAATACCACTTTTGCCTACCATTGTATTCATAAATCCAACAAATGAAAATGCACACTTTCTTTTGGTTCTCAGTATACTATAGTGTCTGCCTTCAATTGTATCCAAAATTCAAGAGAAAGCTCTCAAATAAAGGGATATTTTTATTTATTTATTTTTTTTTACTAAATTTGAATATTGTGTCACTTTTGGAAGAAAGTTCCATTTTTTGCAACATTTTGATATATTAGATACTGTTTCTTTGGATTGTGATATATTCGCGAACATTTTCCTTACTCATGAACCATGTACACAGCCGATTGTTCGTCGGTCCTTTTCTAAAGTCCAGAACTATCCTGGCAACGCTTTCCTTTAACCAAACGTAGACAACACTGCGAAAGCACCCAGTGAAATTTGATATCTTAGATGGGCGGTCAAAACCTCGTAACTACAGCTTATTTAAGCTGTAGTTACATGGTTATGATTGCCTATGGACGATATATCGTATCGGACTTCGGGTAGATATCCGATACTATTTTTAGCAATAGTATTGACCATGTGACAAGTGGAAATGTACATTGTGTATTGAAAGAACGAACCGAAAGAACGTAACGGATTTTTGAATTGGAACAATATAATCAATGAACATAAAGGGAATTGATCAAACAGGTAAAAATTACGTTAATTTCTTCTTTTTTCTCTTTGCTTTTAGGTCGGGTGCATTATTGTCCATTGTATGTGTTTTCATAGACTCTTTCCAGCAAAGCCTTTAGAAGTCTTGATATAGTATCATATTGACATCGTAAAGGTATATGCTTAAACTGAGGGTTGCCGACAACCAAATTAAGAACTGATAACCGACCAGTTAAAGCCGTGAGCGATCACTCGAAAACTCGGAGGTTCGAAAACTGTCCATTCTGATCGGACTGTGCTGGTCCTAAAGGATCGAAACTAAATCGCGCCATAAATTTGGTGTCGTGCAATATTTGTGCCATGCTACACCTGAATGTATGTCCGCAGGGGCATGGCCAGGTCATCAACTGAATGAAAGTCAACAAATCCTGTTTAAATGTGCTAAGATTAAAGCTTTATTTCAAAATATGCCATCATACTTTCCGCTTTGTCGAGGCTGTATCATAGCGTGTAGCTCATTGCACTTTCAATCATGTGATCAGGGTCCGATCGTCTGTATGAGCGAGTAGGATAGTATTTCCTACATTTGTCTTGTAAAAAACGGAGGGATATTCATGAACCGCAAGAAAGCAAGCTTGGAAAGTTTGAGGTTTGAACATACTCATAACATCAGGAATCCATGGTTGGGTTATGCACCGTCCGCGAATGATTTGTATCCTGTCCTGAGTTAAGGATGACAAATCAAACTATTTACAAAAAAATACCCCGCTTTGCACGTGCTCTTGCGTGCAAAGCGGGGTATAATTTGCAAACATTTTGCATCGTTTTGTCATCCTGAACGCGAGCTGGTAATTATGACGTCAAAAGATTATTCCTGAAAAAAGCCACTCAAGTTATTCAAACATTGAATGACTAAGGGTGGATTTACAAATTTAGGTACATGTTTATAATGTCTGAGCCAGATACTCTTCACTGTTCAAATAACAGCATGTACTTATTGTCGATAATTTTGTAAGGATTATTACGTCCTATTGATCCTTATCCCGCTGAGATCAAAGTTTGTCATTTCGAGCAGGCATAGCTTGTAGTCTGCCTCATTTTGATACGCCCGTGGAGTTCGTGGGGTGGGAGGCGTCCACTTTTTTCCGGAGCATAAATCGGTTAGATAGACTTGAAACTTGGCAATTATTACGGAGTGCAGTGCACAGTAACAATTACTCTATCTAGCTTATTTTTTAGTTACATGTTTTTCCATTTGTTGTAGTTTTTTATACTTGGACATGTAGCATTTAATCTGACAGCCTAGTGTTACCTTCAACGTCCTGTTTTCTATTTAATCGTTTAGAAGAAGTAGAATCGAGAGAGATTTATCTAAGTTGTAAAAACTTAATTCCCAATCGATGTAAAATAAATTAGGTTTAGACCAATCGTTTAGAGAAAAATCTGAGCAAGACTGGCTGAAACGGTAAAAAATATCAGCATACGCTAAGAACTAAAACACGAATATGGTAAATGCCGCCAGAACATCCCAACTCCAGTGTATTCAAACTTTAGTAACGAGTTTTAGGTCGCCCGTTGACGTTATATTTTAGCAACCTCCAATTCTAGCTTACCCTAATTTCTTAAATGCTTTTTGGTGGATTATCGACAAAATAACGTTAGATTATCATTTGATAAACTCACCGCATAACCAGTGAAATTTTCAAAAACGTATACCCTGCTTTCGTTTGAAATTCACCTTAACTAAGCGGAGCTCAATAAGTCTCGTCATCATGAACGATGCATAGCAATCACGTGTAAAATGACGTGCCTGAAAAAGAATTGTCCTAAAATTTCCATTTTTGTCTCTTGTAGCATTAGAGAAAGAGAATAAGCATTATTTTGTTTTCGAGATGATATTTCATTTCACGAATAATAAAAGCTATATCATCACTCGTGGCCCTACCACTCGTGAAAATATAGCTTTGTTGTTCACTCAAATGATAATCTACCGTTTTTCTCGATAATCCATCGAAACGCACTAAGAAAACTTAAGAGCTTATAATACACTTTCTTTTAATTTGAATGCATTGTTTAATTTCGTTGAAATTTATAAGGTCGATTTGCGACAAAAACCTCGTTATGGAGGTTAAATCAAGCATTTGTTATGAATTTTGGTCGCCGAACGATGATGTATATATGTGACCCGTCACGCGAAAAGGGAACCATCTGTGTAGCGCGGAAAGTGTCGATCCCAGTCAGACTGCGCGGATTGCGTAGACTGACAAGGGTCGAAACTTTTCGCAATGTGCTTATTTTTTTAATCTAGAATGAACAATCTATCTTCCAGTGAAAGAAATTTTAAAATGCGACTTCTGGTTGACCTATGCTGGACAAATTCTCTTTTTCAATAATTCGTTTTACAATGTTCCGAGATGTTCCCCTTTCGCGTGACGGGTCACATATTTCAAGGATCGGGGTGTAAAAGGCTGAAAGAAAATGGGTCCTCCACGGTAGTCGCTTCATTGTGAAATACCATCCAGGGCTCATGTTTGACCCTTAAACCAGGGGTTTGACTCCCAAAAATCCCAATTTGACCCTTAAAAATTTCTTGCGGGGGTTATTTTGACCAACCGAACTTCCAGTTGTGCGACCTATGCAATATAAAAGATTTATAGATCGATAGTTTTCTTCATACTATTTCAAAAGATCTAAATAATCGAAACAACATAAACAATAAAGTGTGTCTACACTTTTTTGTTTATGTTGATTTAGTTATATACATATATTTTTAAGACTGATACGTTTGGATATTTAGCTCTTTTTTGACCCCCATCAATAACCAGTTTTGACACCACAATTTTATGGTCAAGGGGTCAATGACTCCCGGATTTAAAAAGACAGTACAAGCCCTGGTCATCCCAGTGCCGATTCTCTTCTATTTTTTTCAACGTTTGATCGGTATAGTGCACATGAATTATCATGTCGTGGTCGCCCGACCAATATCAATTGATCAACCATTACTAAATAATTCATATCTATCCGTCCCGAGTCAGAGAGATTCCATTTATCGACCCATCGAATACGGCTCAATATTTACCCAAAACAAAAGAGCACTAAACAATCAATAGCATATCATGTACCGTGCTAACCCCGTGCTAACCCCGTAGAGAAGGCGTGCTGGGCATTCTTTTCTCTGTCTCGATAACTTAAGTGGCAGAACACTCGGTCCGTGATCCGGTTGTCTCGGGTTCGAGTCCTGGTGAAGGCGAGGTTCTTCCTTGGGTAGCACTGGTAAGAATCCAATGCCTCTCTCTAGCATAGGTCCAAATCTGGTTTTGGGATAAAAAAAATGAAAAGATAAAGTCACCGCTATGCATATGTATAAATGTATATACCGTGACGTTGGTGGTGGGTTGAATATGATACGCCAATAAGGGACGCCAGCAAGGAAGTTTGCCGATAAGTCAGCGGTGGAATTTACCAAGAACATAATAAAACATAGCTACCCTTGTCTTTTATAGCGAACCGCCATAAGAGATATCCGTGTCTTACACAAGTGCAAAATCGCATTTTAATGACGTCATCACGACGTCATCTAAAGAACGTGATTTCTAGTCTCTGTGCGTTCCTTCAATGTTCTTCGCACAAAACTCGTATTTATTTGAGATGAAGGATCTTTTCTCGTTTTTGTTAAAGATAAGCTGACCTTAACCTCGTATAAAATAAAAAAAAATACTTGAGCTCTCTAAGGCTCGCTTCATAACATTTGAATTCTAGACTCTGTTAAGATCTGTTTTTCTCAAACAAAAAGTCACAACAGATCCTAGATCTGAGACTATCAAAAACGAGAATTCAGATTTTCCGAAAAATATTATCTAATTCGTGCCTTCGTGAAAAGATAGCACATGTCTATTCTGTATCCTTTACAGAAATTTCCGTAATAAAACTTTTTGAAAATGACAAATGCTGTTGTTTTTTGTAGTTGTTGTTGTTTTTACCTTGGCCGAGATTATATTTTTTTTCTCATTCTCAACCACGACTGTTCTCAATTTAAGAATTTAAATAAATGTATGAACATAAAAGATAATATTTATAAGTTGGTATATATAACAGCTTATTATTGTTATCTTAATATGTCCATACATTTATTGAGGTATCAAAACAGAACCAAAGCTTTAATCTCAAGTTTAAAATTGAGAAAAGTTTCATTTTCTAGGGCCCTAATGTTATTGAATAACAAGACACGAAAAAAAAAAAAAAAAAATACGAATCAGGTCACCCACAAAAACTTCAAACCAGTCCTGTGTTCAGGATGTTAAAGTATTTTGCGAGCGCTTTGAGATGATACCCCGCCCTGTACACGTGCACATACGTACAAAGCGATGTATCATTTCGAAAGCGCTTCGCTAACGTGTTCATCCTGAACGCAGAGCAGGCCTACAAAATTCTTTTTACTTTTGTGAATTTCAAATTCTACTTTTACACTAAAACGCGTGCTCCATTGTGAGATGTGAGTGTTCATTTAAATCGCCTCGACAAGACATATGCAAAGGATGTGACAATTTAAGTGTCGGATTTATCTCGAGCTCCGACAAATAGCGTAATATTCATTATATCCCCAATCAATTGTTTCATCATCCGATATTTTGCTTGAATTTTTATTACACATGTCGACAATCGATGACTAACAGCGAAATCATTGTAATTGCCTATAGACATGTATATGCACTTTCAACGTTTAAGCGCTGAACTATCGATATGATATTAAAGCTTTATATTGATGGATTGTCCGACTTATTCTTTTCTTGACGAATGCCACTAAGAACTGTAAACTTAAATCTTTCTCAATTAAACGAAATAGTTTTTCATAGTAGTATTCCTTTCTGCACATTTCCTTATATATTTCTATTTAATGATGACTTTGTGATATTTTATAGTTTCAGACTCGGGAGCAAAACAATGGGTGCCGCAGTGAAAGAAGCCAAATCTGAGTATGTGGAGTTATTGTCCATTGGCGTACAGCAATCAAGATGTCTGATCACAAAAAGAAACTTCAAAATCCTGTTGTTAGCAGTTATTGTATTCATCGTTTACTATGGATATCAAGTCTACGACGACTCAATCATCCACTTTTATCAACACGACAGCTATGAAGCGCCATGTGAGTTACCGGAAGTAAATCCATTCGACCCGGAAATGATGAAATACGTTTGGCGTCCAGACCCACTTGAATGTTATAAAAACCCTACTCCTGTCGTTTATGTTGACGATAATAATGTTCTACAATTCAATGATTCTGCTCTCGCTGAACAAGGAGAGACTGAATCGAGTGTTCACTGTGATTACTTCAATATTTTACGTTCCCAAGAACAATATAAAGTGGATATGTTGGTCGATTTCTCCGATGCCCACCCATGTAATCCACCAATGGATATCAAAGAAGACTTTTTTAGAGTGACATGTACTGGAAAACGAGGAAAGAAAATATTTGACAATACTTTAACTAAAATTGTAAAAACTAAGAGAAAGTTAGAAAACGTCGATCCAGATAAGGACAAGT
Source organism: Fragum whitleyi (assembly GCA_948146395.1). NCBI lineage: Eukaryota > Metazoa > Mollusca > Bivalvia > Cardiida > Cardiidae > Fragum > Fragum whitleyi. The sequence continues at coordinate 5,894,727 of OX411549.1, forward strand.
ACAATATAATGGTATTCGGTATTGATTCTGTTTCAAGAGCCGCCGCCATTCGCCAGTTACCGAACATGTTCAAATATCTAACACACGACCTTAAAAGTTTTGATTTTAAAGGGTATACCAAGGTTAATGACAACACGTTTCCAAATATCATTCCATTGTTAACTGGATATATTGCATATTCTGGAGAAATTCCTCGACAAGATTTTCTGACAGAGTACTTGAACGGCTATCCATTTATCTGGAGAAACTTTTCAGAAAATGGTTACGCTACAATGTTCGCCGAGGATCTACCAAATCTTGGAGCTTTCAATTTAGAAAAGATCGGATTTAAAGAATACCCCACGGATCATTACATGCGACCATACTGGCTTGGAAATTTCAAATTAACACCGATGCATAACTTAGTGACACATGTACAACGAGTATTACAAAACAGCAACGTTAAGGTAGCTCCATCCGCTATTTGTAACGGAAATGTTCCAAACCACGTGACATTGACAAACTTCCTTAAACAGTTTATGCTGACGTATAGAAAAGAAAGAAAATTCATGTTTACATTTCTTACCGAATTGTCACACGAGTTTCAAAACTTTTTAAATCTAGGCGACAATGATTTACTAGATTTTCTGAAGTGGATGAAGGAAAACGGTTTCATGGACGATACTATTGTGATAATCTTCGGTGATCATGGAATGAAATTCGGAAACAATCAACATTTATTTTCAGCTAGGATCGAAAGTAGGCTACCTTTGTTACAAATCGTGCTTCCTAACAAGCTAACCGAGAAGTATCCGAATGTGCTGAAAAATATGAGAACAAACGAAAACAGACTGTCATCCACGTTTGATCTCCACGCAACATTAAGAGATGTTCTACATTCAAATTATGAGAACCCGACTAAGTTTTATGTCAATGGTACAATACGGGGAATCAGTCTATTCCAAGAACTATCCAAGGACAGATCTTGCAAAGGTAATGTTAATTCAAACATTAGCGCATTATTTAAAACTACAAAGGAAAAAAATCATACATTTATACAGAAATTAATTTCTAAATGTGTATACTTCGCCTTTAAGAGACCTTATAACTCATATATAGAGGATAACTTGTAAGTGTCTTTATATACACTTAATCAAACATGTTTTGCATCCCCTGTTTACCTCATTAGACCTTTTTTTGAAAGATAACAAATACGAAAGGATGCAAAGCGTATTTATCAGTATGCCTTCAAGAAGTCGTAAAGCGCTCCGAAACACTATTTTTATGTCCACCGCACCACAATTGAATATCGGTGGCTCAGCGCGAAACAGTTGTAACTCCCTATATATTTATAGGGAGTTACAACCGTTTCGCGCTGAGCCATCGATATGCTTTCGTCGGACAAGAAGACTCTTCTTCATTACCTTAATCTCCATTCGGCATGTGAAAGCGTTATGATTTGTAGTATTTCGTGGGTTTATATCGTTTTCTTACCATTGCACCATTGACTGCCTCGATAGCTTAGTGGTTAGAGCGTCGGTCTTCTGATCCGAAGGACAGGGGTTCGAGTCCTGGTGACAGCGAGGTGTTTCCTTGGGCAAGAAACTTAATAGTCACAGCCTCAGTCTATCCAGCTGTAAATGGGTAGCAGTGGATGAAAACCCTTCCAAAAAAAGGGGGGAGATTCCACTGCCTCTCGAATTTCTCACGCAAAATTGATGTCATCTAGAATGAGTAAAAAGTCGGTTAAAAGCTATACATAGCTTATGTTAATTGTTAACTGTACCTCGTACAAACCCCCGACTATAAATAAAGATTATTATTATTATTATCAAAACAGTTGATTTATCGATTAGGCGTGGAATGGTGGATTTTCTGTTGACCTAGCAACCGCTGTATCTTCAAACTTTGCGGGGAACAGTTGTTCGTCTTTGAGTTTGTCGAATCAAAATCTTCCCTCTTTTTTGTTTTCCCAAGTCTACTAAATAGTCTAAATGGTTCTATTGTAGACATTACTTGTTTAATCAAACTTATTCACGGGATGGACTTTTGTTGTAAAATCGCACTCGATTCGCCTACCGGTCTCTATGAAGAACTTGCTTGCCCTAAGATGCAACATAATCTTTTATTTCCCATTAATTGTTATATTGGTACCATATTCGATTTATTTAAAGCAATACGCTGTTGATATCTTATTAAGCTTTTGAGAAACTTGCTTTTTGCGTAGTCCTTGGTACTTGATTATGGTATGTTAGTTTAGGGCCACACACTTTTCTTCAGACATCATTTAGTTTTCACTAAAAGGTCACAGATTTCGAATTCATGAAAATTGAGTGAAAAAGTTGCTTTGCCATTGATAACAAATCAGTTTTAATTAAGGGGTGCAACACTTTTTTGATTATGAATATGCGACCCGTCTCGCGAAAAGGGACCATCTGGGTAGTGCGTTAAGTGTTGACCCTAGTCAGACTGCGCGTACTGCGTGGACTTACCAGGTCGAAACTTTTCGCACTTAACTGTTTTTCTGAATCTAGAATGATATATCTAACTTTCTGTGAAAGAATTTTTGAAATACGACTTCTGATTAACCTATGTTTAACAAATCTCTTTTGCAAATATTTATTTTACGAAATTCCATGATGGTCTTTTTTGCCTGACGAGTCAAATATCGATATCTTCTGGTCGAGGCTAGTCTTTGCCGAGTTATGATTATTTCTTAAGGAAGTACTGTCGAGACTAGATAACATTGACATTTTAAGTCAATAATATATTCTATTTAGCACGCAATTATTTTTCAGTGTTTAAAATTTCTTGAATTTTTACCATCAATGACATGTAAATTGAGGTAAAGGCGGTTCTGTTTAAGATAATAAATATGAAAATTGTTTCTGAAAATAGAACCGCCTTATATTATTTCCTGTTATCAGACAGGTGATATCAGACCAATACAAGCTTCGTTACATGATTAAAGACACATTTTCACTTTTTGGCCATCTTGTCCAACTAAGAGACACGAATGTTTGCTTATCTTCCGAGCAGAAACTATCGATTCGATTCCCCTTGACTCGTAAAGATTCTTGCTCCTAATCTTTGACTAACTTTTTTTAAAATAAATAAATCGATCAAAAGCTTTTATATCGCTATTTATGATATGACCTACGTCGTGAGAGTGAAATAACCCCGTTGAATATTTTTGATATTACACGAGTGTTTATTACTATACAAATGAGCTATAAACGAATAGCAACGCTATTTTGTAACCGCCAAAATGGAGTCATAATGTGTATATTGTGACGTCAGTTTTAAACGGCGTAATAAGTTTCGCGGAAAATTGAAATGTTGAATTTCAAGCATTTTTACAATTTTTCGCCACAATTCGGGTCATATTATAAACAGAATATAGAATTCGTGCTCATTAAACACAGAATTTATTAAACTCGTCATCTAAAACAGATAAAACTCGGCACAGCCTCGTTTTTATCTGTTTATAGATTACTCGTTTAATAAATTCAGTATTTCATGATCACTCATTCAATATCCCCTATTTCTTCGAAAGCTTGCACCGTGGACAATATATATCTTCGTAAATTTTTTATTCATGTGATAGACCTTCACATATGGCCAAGAACCTAGACCCTCTGACAAAGACATTCAACCCACTCGCGAACACTTACCAAAGACTTTAACGTTGCTAATATTGTATGTTTGCTTTCACCTGGGACAATTGTAAGTGCATTTATATACTGGTCATGCAATAGACTTTCGAGACATTGACCTAGTGACCTTGACATTTGACCTCCTCAGAAAAGTAAACAAGAACCTTAACTATGCCTTTATTGTTTCAATACGTGTACCTTGGACTATCAACCTTTTTGTATAAAGAGCTATTGTGTTGCGTTTTTTGTCTGTGATTAAGATCCTTCAACTATGACCTGATAAATAAAAGTTGAGTCGGTCATTCAGAATGTTAGAATTATAATATAATATGATTGAGTTTTCAAAGATTGTTTGTTTGTTTTCTTAATTTCAGATGCAAATATTGGTCCAAGCTACTGTGCATGCTACAAGTCAGATCCAGTTAACGTCACAAATAACCCGGATGTTCAGAAAATGGCACTAAAAAGTGTTGAACATATCAACAACTTACTGAAAGACAGTCCAGAGTGTGCCCATCTGGAGCTTAACTTTACAGACAGTGCTAGAAAAGTTTCCCAGGGATTAAAAAAGCGTGGTTTCATGAGAAAACATAATTTATGGTTTAGTTTCCATGTACCGGAAGCGGAAGAGCGTGACGACACAAAGTATGTTATAGTGTTCACAACGACTCCTGGTGGTGGTAAATTTTATTCCACGTGCTCATTAAATAAGGAGACTGGTTCCGTGGAAGTTCTAGGAAATATTGACAGAATAAACAGATACGGGAAGCAGCCTCACTGTGTGCACAAAGAACAACTTCGGCCATTTTGTTTGTGTAACGATATGGTTGGAAAGGATAATTATAAACGCTGAAAGGACAGCTAGAACGTTAAAACATAAATAATGTTGTTAAGACAAAGAAAGCTGAACCGTGCCAAACTCCCCCCCCCCCCCCCCCCCCCCCCAAGGAAGAAAGTTCGTTCGTCAATGACAAAGATCAACGTTTAGAGGCGGGTGTTGTATCGGGGAGTTAAGTTCGCTTAGATATTCCAAGGATATTAATATGATCAAACACAGATCCAGCAGTATTATTTATTTTTTTACCTATGCTGTAATGTGATGTTTCATTGATTCATTTCATGCTGAACGTCGCACATTTTTTACCTTGTTATGGTGAAGTACAGGTGAATGATTTTGAACGATTTTGGAATGAAATTGAACGAGTGTTTGGAGCGAGTTTTGAATGAAATTAAAGGAAGGTAATCCAATAGCTCTAATTTTGTTCAAAATGAACAAAATTAATGATATTCATTACCTCCCTTTAATTAAATATGTATACAAGTTCTATAAATAGCTTCCTTTTTCGCAGAGAATCAATCAGAAGTTTACAATTTCAATTACTCGTATGCCGGTGAAATTGCAAATTTTTTGCTATAAATATTCAATTTAATGTAGCTGTTGAATTTATATGTTTTGTCATTTTTGAGCGTTTTTAGTTGGTTTAAGTGAGTGTTTGGAATGAATGAAGTGAGCAATGAAGTGAGCGATTTATAATAGTTTTGATTGGAATGAATGTCAATTTCACGATGAAAATATCTGTATTGTTTACTCCTGCTGAATTTACCTTTTATTTTATAACTATACAAATTTCCGTGTGATAAAATCCCGTATGATATTTTTTTATGATATCACATAGTTATTTTTAGAACAATGATATAATGCGGTTATTTTTAGTAACTTGCATTTCTGTTAGAAACATCGACAAAAAAGGTTATAGGATAAATATAATACGTACTTAGTGTATTGTATGAAAAAAATATCTAACTCGGTTGTGAGAATTGATAATTGTCTCGGCAGAGCCTCGACAATTTTCAATTCTTCTCAACCTCGTTAGATATTTTTTTTCATATAATACACTAAATACGTATTATGTATTTAACCATTTCCCTTTTCGAATATTTTAGACTGGTCATCATCGATGGTTGTTGTAGATCTCGTTGAAAAGTGGATACACTTTGAAAAATAAGCATTCTATTTGATTAAAAATATTATTGGAAAGGAAGAAATCGTTCGTCACAAGCAATTTCTTACTTTTTCATAATGTTTTCTCATGGTCATAAGATAGTTAGATCTTAATTTTCGGGACTTAAAGAATTAAGTCTTCTTACTATGATCCAGAAATAAAGTTTAGTTTTCATGGCATATATTTCTTGTATGTCATTTACTTTTTTACTAAGTGAATAATTTCAATGAAAGTATCAATCTAAAAACATAATAATGTGGAATAAATACGCAAACTGCATTCAAGCATAAGCGTACTTGAGTTTTTAGTTATGCCTCCACGAATTAGATAAATATATCCTACATTTCCTAGAATTTAATGACTTGTAGCGAAAAAATTCGCTTTACAAATTTAAAACAAAAATTAAGAAACTCTAAAACAAGCATCATGACATAAAAAGGTGAATGCTCAATTTTGGTTTCGGCAAACCAAATTGCTCGATTCGAAACATAAAGTTTAATCATATGTGATCCGTCAGGCGAAAAGGGACTATCTGGGTCCAAGCGTCGATCCTAGTCAGAAATGTGCGGATTGTGCAGATTGACAAGGGTCAAAACTTGAAGCGAATTGCTGTTTTATTTTAATCTAGAACTATTATTTTACCTTTATGTTGAATGATTTTAATGCGCCGCCGATTGGTAACATCCTCTCTTTCTTTTGGTCCCTCCGTCCCGATGTCAGTGCGTACGTCCGTCCGTACGTTACATTCTTGTGAACGCAATTCCTCCTTCATTTATGGACAGATTTGGATGAAACTTATATAAAATGTTCCTAGTCACCTGACCTAGCGCTTATTGTCGCGATTTGGTGAAATTCAGCCGCGCCATGGAAAAATGGGCCTTCATGTAAATATTCTTGTGAACGTAACTCGTCCTCCTTTTTGGACCGATTTGGATGAAACTTTTATAAAATGTTCCTAGTCACCTGACCTAGCGCATATTGTCGCGGTTTGATGAATTTCAGTCGCGTCATGGAAAAATGGGCCTTTGTAGAAAAATTCTTGTGAACGCAACTCCTCCATCATTTATCGACCGATTTGGATGAGGCCAAAGAAAAATGTTCTACTAACCTAACCTAGTGCATGTTGTCGCGATTTGGTGAATTTCAGCTACGTCATGGAAAAAGGGGGGGCCCATGTAAAAGTTCTCGTGATCGCAGCTCCTCCTTTATTTATGGACTGATTTTTATGAAACTTTCACAAAAAGTTCCTAGTCACCTTGCCCAAATGGTCTTGGTTTATCTTGCCCAAATGGTCTTGGTTTAGTGAATTTAAGCTGCGTCATGGAAGAATGGGCACTCTTGTAACAAAATCTTGTGAACACAACCTCCTCCTCTATTTATGGACTTATTTTAAATGATTTTAAAGAAATTTTCACGAAATGTCAATTGTTACCTGAATTTGTTCATGTTGTTGCGGTTAGGTGAATTTTGTCAGTGTCATGTAAAACGGGGGAGGGGGAGGGCTTCATGCCAATTTTCATGTGAACGCAATTCCTCCGTCATAGAAAAGGTGATCTTATTGAAAATTTTTTATAATACAAATTGGAATTTGAGATAAAAGTTAACAGCTATCTATGTAAGGATTGATTTGGTTGATACTTTCAACGGTTATCCTTCACCTTTCAAGATAATGATGTACCGCCACAGTAAAGGGTGCTTTCATTTTAATCATAATCCTTTTGGCGATGTTTATTGTGTTAACGGCACTCTTTGTTTAAATTCGACCTCCGGTTGACCTCTGCAGGAAACGCAATCGGGAACCCTCGGCGATTCTACGGAATAGACCTCGGGAATAAAACGGGCGCAGCCATTAAAGCGCGTCATTTTGGACGTGTGTTTATATGACGTCACAAACACAACTGAGGATGACGCTGCGAAAAGCAAAATCAACGTAAGGTAAAAATTAGGCATGTTATGATTTGAAAACAAAACGCAGTGTTTTACTGCGTTTTGCTTTCAAATTATAATGTGCCAAAATGATATTCATAGACGAATTGAAAGCATTAAAGGAATTTGCTTTCCTTCAAGCGTATTAACCAAAGTACCACCAGGAGCCGAATGACCTTAAAATTGACCAAAATTACTACACTTACGTCCGAGGTACTTTTCAGTTGACGGAAATGTCCGAGCGATGTTCCGAATGCAGGAAACGATCTCTTTTTCAAATATTTATTTGTACGGAAATTGCTCGCTTTTCCGTAACGGATTATAATTGTACTCGTTGGGATATCTGAAGCGATGCTGTATCCAGCCCTGTGTTCAGAATGCCAAAAAGATGCAAACTGTTTGCAAGTCTACTTCGCTTTGCACGCAAGTGCACTCGCAAATCGGGGTGTAATTAACAAACAGTATACAACTTCTTGTTATACTGAACGCAGGGCTGATTAGGTGATGAGGCTTCTTAATCAATATACATACACAGTTAGAGGCATCCAGAAGTTGACAAGATAAGTGATTTTGGAATAACATCGGAATGAAATTTATTGAGTGGGTGGAAGTAGTTTTGAATAAAGGGGAGGTAATATATTACATCGCTAATTCCATCCAATTTGGGGGAAATTAACGACACCGCCTTTTTAGCTCACCAGAGCACAAAGTGCTCAAGGTGAGCTATTGTGATCACTCACCGTCCGTCGTCCGTCCGTCCGTCTGTCTGTCCGTCCGTCCGTCTGTCCGTCCGTCCGTCCGTCCGTCAACAATTTCTTTAAACATCCTCTCCTCCTAAACCACTGGGCCAATCAAGCTGAAACTTGGCAGGGATTTTCCTTGGGTGAAGCTCTTTAAAAGTTGTAAAAAGAATTAAATTCTATAAATAACTCTGGTTGCCATGGCACCAGAAAGGCTGAAAATCGCAAAAATCTAAGAAAAATTCTTCTCCTCCTAAACAACTCGGCCAATAAAGCTGAAACTTGGCAGAGATGTTCCTTGAATGAAGCTCTTCAAAATTTGTTAAAAGAATTCAATTTCATTAAAAACTCTGGTTTCCATGGTTAAGGAAAGTTTGAAAAATGGCTGAAAATGGCCGAAAATCTTAGAAAAAATTCTTCCCTTCCTAAACCACAAGGCCAATAAAGCCGTAACTTGGCAGAGATATTCCTGGGGTGAAGTTCTTTAAAAGTTTTTAAAAAAAATCAATTTCATCAAAAACTCTGGTTTCCATGGTAACAGAAAGGTTAAAAAATGGCCGAAAATGGCCGAAAATCTTAGAAAAAATTCTTCTCCTCCTAAACTACAAGGCCAGTCAAGCTGAAACTTGGCAGAGATATTCCTTGGGTGAAGTTCTTCAAAAGTTGTTAAAAGAATTCAATTTCATCAAAAACTCTGGTTTCCATGGTAACAGAAAGGTTGAAGAATGGCCAAAAATTGCTGAAAATCTTAGAAAAAATTCTTCTCCTAAACCACAAGGCCGATCAAGCTAAAACTTGGCAGAGATGTTTCTTGGGTGAAGTTCTTCAAAAGTTGTTAAAAGAATTCAATTTCATCAAAAACTCTTGTTTCCATGGTAACGGAAAGGTTGAAAATGGCTGAAAATTGCTGAAAATCTTAGAAAAAATTCTTCTCCTCCTAAACCACAAGGCCAATCAAGCTTAAACTTGGCAGGGATGTTTCTTCTGTGAAGTTTTTCAATGGTTGTTGAAAAAAAATAATTTCATTTAAAACTCTAGTTTGCATGGTAACAGAAAGGCTGAAAAATGACCGAAAATGGCTGAAAATCTTAGAAAAACTTCTTCCCTTCCTAAACCACTGAGCTAATTAAGCTGAAAAATGGCAGGGATGTTCTTTGGGTGAAGCTCTACCAAAATTGTAAAAATAATTTTATTCAATCAAAATCTCTGGTTTACATGGTATTAGAAATGTCAAAATATTGCCAAAAATATCAGAGAAGGTTAATCTTCGCCTTAACTATTTGGCATATCTTAAACATGGCAGGGATATTCTTAAGGTTTAGGTCTACTAAACTTGAATTCAATTCCATCAATATCTTTATTTGCAATTAAAAAGAAAATCAAATTGCAGTAGGAGGAAATTAAAGTCTGTTTTTTTTTTTAAATCCACCCTAAATGTACATCAGACAATTTCTGGTATTTATAACATTATTGACAAGTTATGAGTTGACTTACTCAGGTGAGCGATATAGGACCATCATGGTCCTCTTGTTTAAAAAATTCTACATAGTTTTCTGTATGTGACCCGTCAGGCATAAAGGGGCCATCTGGGGACTCTAAAAATAATTATTTGAACCAGAGAACCATGTTGGTCCTTTATTGCTTACCTTAGTCTGCTTGACCACTGGGACTTAAAATGTTCATTTCTAAGGATATAAATTGTATCCCTTTCGTTGCCAAGGATTGATTTCAGAAAAGGCTTCTGTTGATTGATTTCATGCTTTTTTTTCTATGTAAAGTTGGATGCATACTTATCGAGCCTAAATATATGACCTAAGGAGCACATGATATGAACAAACTTCATATTGGTAAATTTATTACTACAAACATTTCTAGTCCTGCCTTAAGTGCCTAAAGTACCTTAAGTGAAAGATTTAATACAAAGGTTACGTTCTATTTCTATGTAACATGGGATTCGCCCGGAGAGCGCAAAAATATGACCCAGGGGGGCATATAAAAAAAACTTGATTATGGCCCATCAAATGATGTCCATACCTAAAAAAAGGCTGTGTGCCTTCTGGTTTTAGAGAAGGTTTGTTCAAGATTTTTTTCTTTACTTCTATGTAAATTGGACTACCTCAGGCAGAGCACATATAGAGCACTAGATGATGCTACTTATCAAATATGAAAGCTGGCTGCCTTCTGATTTCAGAGAAGATTTTTGGCTTTATTTTAGTTGAGAAACAGGATGCGCCCGAGAGGAGCACAAATATGACCCGAGGGGCGTGATATGAACCAACTTGGTAGCATTCCTACTAGGTGTTGCCGTAGTACATACCAAATATGAAAGCTGTTTCGAGCCGGCTTCATAGTGCAGTGGTTGCACGTCGGACTGTCATTTAAAAGGTCCAAGTTACTGTTCCCGACGGCGGCACTTATCCTTTCCGACTATTTGCCTTCCACCAATGGGTCGATAAACGTAGACATATGCGGAACAACAGCTGGAGACAAGGGAAGGATTCAATCGTAGTACTGGTGTGAGAAATATAAGGAATCAATTGTTAAGCGCTCCAGCCGTCGCGAAATAAACGAAAGATTGTTGAAAGCAGCATTAAACCCATTTAAACAAAAAATGAAAGGCGTCTGTTTTCTTGTTTCAGTACAGTACACTTTTGAAGATTTCTAGCTCGGTTGTTTTCGAAGAAAACCCGATGTATTATGATCACCTTGGCGTATTTCGCATAGGCGTGGGCGTTGGCGTGACAAACTTTAACATTGGTAATAACTTTTCAATGCTAAGTGATAGAGCCTTCATATTTCACATGATCATTGCTTGGGACAAGACCTTTATGTAGGTACCAAGTTCAAAGTCATCAGACAAGGTCAAATGTCATTTTTCAAGGTCAAATTTCTTTAAAGAATCTAACCTTGGTCATAACTTTTAAATGATAAGTCATTAAGCCTTCATATTTCACACGATCATTGCTTGGGACATGACCTTTTTGTACGTATCAAGTTCAAGGTCATCAGTCAAGGTCAAGATCATTTTCAACGTCAAATTTCTTTAAAAAGAATTAATCTTGGTCATAACTTTTGAATGGTAGGTCATAGAGCCTTCATATTTCACATGATCATTGCTTGGGACAAGACCTTTCTGTACGTATCAAGTTCAAGGTCATCAGTCAAGGTCAAGGTCATTTCTAAGGTTAAATTTGTTTGAAATAATTAATCTTGGTCAAATCTTTTGAATGGTAAGTCAAAGAGCCTTCATATTTCACATGAACATTGCTTGGTTACAAGACCTTTCTGTAGGCATCAAGTTCATATATTTGCATTTGCCTAGGAAATAATAAACAGCCGAGCGTTTGCACCCACTTGTGGTGCTCTTGTTCCTCTTTGTTTCTATGAAAAACAGGATGCGTCTATTTGAGTCCAAATATGACCCCGCGGTCTTTATATGAACAATTTGGGTAGAGATCCACTAGATGATGTTACATACCAAATAAGAAAGCTGTCTGCCTTTTGGTTTCAGAGCCAAAATATGACCCTAGAGTCATGATATGAACTTTGGTAGAGGCTCATTAGAAAAAAACTAAAAGCTGTCTGCCTTTTGGTCTCAGAGAAGAATTTTTTTCGAGATTTTTGTTCTTTTCTTCTATGTAGAACTGGATACCTCCGAGTATGGACATGATATGACACAAAGGGCATGATACGAACAAATTTGATATGGGTCCACTAGATGATGCTGCATACCAAATATGAAAGCTGTCTGCCTTCTAGTTTCAGAGAAGCCGCCGTCCAAGTGGTAGCGCGTAGGACTGTCAATCTAGAGGTCCCGGGTTCGATGCCCGACGGCGGCACTCATTCTTTCCGACTATTTGTCTCTCACCAATGGGTTAATAATCGTAGACCTATGTGAGATAGCAGCTGGAGGCTAGGAAAGGATGTGATGGATTGTATTCTGATTTATTGTCAAGGTTTTAATTTTATCTTATAACTATACAAATATCCGTTTGATAACACCCTATAGGATATTTTTATGATATCACATGGATATTTTTAGAACAATGGCATAATGCGGTTATTATTAGAAACTTGCATTTCTGTTAGAAACATCGACAAAAACGAGGGAAAGGAGGTTATAAGATAAATGTAATACGTACATGTAATAAGTGAATTGTATCAAAAATTTATCTAACTCGGTTGTGGGAATGATAAGTGCCTCGTCAGATCCTCGGCAATTACCAATTCACGCAACCTCGTTAGATTTTTTTCCCATACAAAACACTTAGTACGTATTATATATCAGAATGACGAGGGTTAAGCTGGCATTTTTACTGTAACCAGTCGACAAAATTTAAGCAACAATTTCAAGTTAATGATTTTTTTTCAAAAAATCCGGCATTTTGGCATTGTTGGGAATGGAGAAAATGTTGTATAATATTGTAAATTATTTCTACAATATTTGCCCAAGCTTTTTGTCTGAAAAAGGATTATCATCGAGTCAAATAGATTATTTGATTAGTTATGATTATAGATATCAAGTAAGTGATTCATTCTGAAAATAAATTTCCATTATGCCTAAAAGAAACGTTTGTGTTAATCCGTTAATTAAACAAATCCTTATTTTTATGATCACGGTATTTGATAAACGTAAAGCAGTATTCGGATCCTTGAAATGAGACATTATCTTTTTAATCACCGATTCAACGTCTCCCAGCGTGATATAACCATGCGTGATATTAACGCCATCGTTCGCCGCCTCAATTGCGGCAGATGGTAGCACGTCGAACAATCAATCATCGAGTAACGGGTTCGATTCCCGGCGGCGACACACATACTTTCCTACATTTGCCACCCACCTTATTGGGGATACCCGTAAGCCTATTTGGTATGTCGTGTAAAATCTGGTGAGAGAAATACCAGGGATTCATTATAAGGTGCTCCATCTATCGCGATATGTTTGACTGCCTATAAGATACAGTTGAAAACATCGGGAAAATGGCATGATGATTTATTTTAGAATTATTTCGAAAGTTGAATGAGTTTTGGGTATTTGGGTTTTGAATGAAATTAAAGGAAGGCTTAACAAGATATCTGCCCTGCGTTCAGGATAAAAAACGTTAGCGAAGCGCTTTCGAAATGATACCTCGCTTTGCACGTATGTGCACGTGCAAAGCGGGGTATCATCTCAAAGCGCTCGCGAAACGCCTTTACATCCTGAACACGGGGCTGATTCCATCCAATTTGACAAAATTATTGATATGATATTACATCCCTTCATTAGATATACATATTTTCTGTTTGTCCGTTTTCACGGACCAATCAGGCACTTTAAAATCAACACCAATCAATAAAAACTTAGAATTATTCAATGATTTTAACGATATTGAAGCGTTTTCGAATACTTTCGGGACGCTTTTTTAACCAATTTAAAGGGAGAAAACTTAGAAACAATGACAAAATAACCTTCTTTGAGTTATTTCCCTTATCTTTATCCCTTATTTCATGTAAAACCATTGTGGAAATGTGCTTGAATTTCTTGTACGCAAAATTACGTTCATACTAACATTTTTTTTCGTTTAAAATACATTGTACAATAAAAGCAAAATCGATAGATGTTTCATCTTTACGTAATTCTAAGCCTACTATATTTCGACAAAGTTTAGGAAAGTCATTTTCTGGTAGGATCACCCTTGTAGACTCCGATAAAATTAGTATGAAACTGTAAGAGACTTTTATATAGGCTAGTCGGTAGAGCTCAAAACCATTGAAGTTCGACTGCGTGGAAGCAATTCCTATTGCTATGGTCCCATTTGCAAGGATGGTCGTTCTGCCTTCCTGAATAAGAATTCGCAAACCGTTTTTGTATCCTAAAGGTATAGGGCAGTAAACTTTGCAAACCGGTTTCAAATTATATCCCGCTTTGCACGTATACTTGCAACTTGCAACTATTTGCAATTTGCACTCCGCTCTGCACGCAATATCATGTGCAAAGCGGGCAAAAATTTGCTAATAGTTCGCACCGTTTTGTCGTTCTGTTCGCAGGGCTGTTTTTCGTTGCGAGTCCAAGCGGTGCGAAGGACAGTTGCTATGTGAGTAAAGATCTGTATTCCTATTCGATGAACAGAGGTACATGTACAAGGTTGAAGCCTTGTAATAAAATTGAGTGACACCGATCTGAACGATAAAAATACAATTTTAACTTTTGATATTTCAATTTTTGCTTAAGAAACGAGGAGAGCTGTTTTTTTAATTCACAGAGGTGTGAAACTAAAGACCTAATCAAGCTGTATGAAAACGCGTAGCTCATATACTAGTAGTCGTTTGACTTTTATATTGACCAACCTTTTCATCAATTACATAAAATTGCGTTTGAATGAAGGATTTGTATGTGGTATAACCTTAATTTCAGCTTAATACCATTCCTAAAACTATTTTTTATCCCCCGCCGTTTTCGGCGAAGGGGATATAGTAATGCTCTCCGTCCGTCATTCCGTCATTCCGGTTCCGTCATTCCGTCACTAAACTTGTCCGGAGCATATCTCCTAAAGTATTAAAGCTATCAACTTGAAACTTTATGGGTGGATAGATCTCATGGAGGAGAAGTGCCGTGCACAAGAACTACAACTCTTGCTTGCATAATTTTGGAGTTATTGCCCTTTGTTATTTTTAAGACTTAGATTTTGTCCGGAGCATATCTCCTAAAGTATAATAGCTATCAACTTGAAATTTTATGGGTGGATAAATCTCATAGAGGAGAAGTGCAGTGCACAAGAACTATAACTCTTGCTTGCATAATTTTGGAGTTATTGCCCTTTGTTATTTTTAAGACTTAGATTTTGTCCGGAGCATATCTCCTAAAGTCTTAAAGCTATCAACTTGAAACTTCATGGGAGGATAGATCTCTTGGAGGAGAAGTGCAGTGCACAAGAACCACAACTCTGGCTTGCATAATTTTGGAGTTATTTTAAGTAAAATGATTTCAACATCATCATTTTGTCCATCTGCTTATTGTTTATACTTTCGCATATTCTACGAGGGGTTGAGAAGACAGTTTAGCTGTAAGAAAATATAAACAAATTGTTTAAACACGTGGATTTATACTAAATATTTGACAGAGGAAATGTCAATTATTCCTTTTAAGGACATGCTAATTTGCACGTCGACGGTCATTTCAACTTAAACTCAAATATCACGTGATTTGTACCGTTATTTCTCGCCTACTTATCTAGTTTTTCTCGTAAAAATCCCAACGTCTTCGTTAAATAATGCTTTTTGATTGGTCTAAATATGTGAATATGGGGTTCATCTCAGAATAGATCAAAACAATTTTCAATTTCCTATTCAAACGGTTTTTGAACAAAGAAAGAATACACTCATATATGATATCTTAAGGAAGAAAAATCTTCGACAATATTCATTTTATGAAAATACTCGATTTTATATTAAAACGACTCACTTGAAATCTAAGTTTTGACTCGGTCCCTATGCAAATTAGAACTTTTTTGGATAGACAATTCTCTGGTCCGTTTAATTCAGGCACAAGAAGGTATGAAGTGCTGAGAGTTAACATGTGGACGGACGGACACAATCATTATTTTACAATAAAAATTCTGAAAAACAAAATTCTTCATGGTATTAGGTAGAAAATATAATATGATAAGAAAATAATTTTCACTCATTCGATTCTGAGATTTTCGGCGAAATGTTGGTCCATATAGAAGTCAAACGGACTATACTGATAGACCGCGAAACGGAATAATTAATAAGTGGGATCAGATCTGTAGTTTCATACTTCCCTGATACAAAATAAATATTCTCTTCATTGAGAACTTAATTTCACAAAGGAAAAATGTAATGATGTCAATGATTAATTAAGATTTAAGACTTTGTGAACAAACTTACAAGCAACATGCATACTAAAAATTCTTTTCATTTTGAAAAGGAAAACATTTTTTCAATCAATCTCAATTATTTTCAAATCATTGACGAGGGAACGGGTTTTAATCATAGTATGATAGGCCTTTAAAAATTTCGATCTCTTTAATGCTATACGTTGTGTTTAATGAGAACATTTGACCCGATCATTGTGTTTAAAACTCGATCATCGTCCTTTTAAACTCGTATAATGGGCTTTGTGTTCACTTAAATTGTCGAATTTAAATACAACGTTATAAATGTAAGGCAAATATCTTTGGGCTAAATCAAATTCAGTGTAATAAATACAACGTAAACAACGACGAGAGCCGCCTTAAAGCCATTACTAAAACTCAGAGTTAGGTTTTACAATTGTATACCCAGGAAAATACGAACTTGGGCACGACTCTTAATATAACACGCGCGCGAGCACGATGTTACGTCGTTGAGCTGTCCGAACATTCATACAGTATATCTGAAAGAAATCAGAAGGCGACCAAAATATCATATCTACCGCTTGTATCGCCTATGAACGATATATCCTCTATGGGTTACTTAAAATTAGAAATTTTATGCACGGGTCCAGATTTTGTGTGTGTGTGTGTGGAGGGGGGGGGGGGGATACCCGACCGAAATTGTGACTTTTTCTATAATATTCACCAGTTTGCCAGCAAAATGTCGTACCTTTAGAATAAACAAGTTGCTGCAATTTCCACGTTTCGCTCAGTTATTGACCAAAAAGTACATCCATTTACAAACTTTTAGACTAGAAAACTATATCTTTGTCGAATTCCCCCCTCCCCCTGAATCCGCGTATGCCGGTGCTGCGAAGGCTTCCATTTTTTATCACATGTATAGAGGCGGATTCTGAGAGGATTCTTTGGGTCAAAAGCACGCCTCTAATGCCCAGTTATTTCATTTTCATGCAGGATTTCAATAAACTCTTCCGCTGTCCCGACATATTTTTGTTGTTGTTGTTGTTTTGAGCAAGGTTTTAGTAGCCAGTATTGACGAAGATCAGTCTGCACTGTTGTACAGTCTGATTATAACATACACTCCCTGCCTTCTTGAATCTTGTTAAAAAATCTTGAGGCAGACTTTTTGACGTGTCAAGAAAATTGGAGAGTTGTTGTAACAAAATTCAAATTCAGAAGGATAATGGTTACAATTATGTAACAACACTAGGAAAACGCCCCCCCCCCCTTTGTATGATCGAACCCTCTTTATAGAATTCCTGGATCCGCCTCTAATGCATACCTAAAATGGTTGGAAGTTCCACGCACATGCGAATATTTTGTTAAATATAATAATCACATTAGAGCATTTCACTTTTCAAGTATATAGTTTGGGATAAATTGAATGGCTGGGTTTTTTCTATTTATTTCGATTTTTATGTGGCGTGAAAAAGGAGTAAAACTTACATAAAATACACCATGATACGGAGAGAAAGGCGACACTTTGATAAATGACGAATGAAGGCCATCGGCGTAATGATCTTGTTACTCTGTTCATTAAATATTTCGGTCCATTGACTCGAGTTAGGCTGTGACACGCTCTTACACTCTCTACACGATAAATAGTGTCTGTGGGTCGAAATGTCGCATTCTTTATTTTTATGCCCCCGATAGGGAGGCATCATAAATTTGACTTGTCCGTCCGTCCGTCCGTCTGTCCGTCTGTCCGTCCGTCTGTCCGTCTGTCCGTCCGTCCGTCATTCCGTCCAAAAACTTTAACATTGGCCATAACTTCCTTATTACTATCAAAGCGGTGTCGGGGGCATTGTCATCTTACAGTGACAGCTCTTGTTATTCATTTATTTAATTTTTTTTGTTGTTGTTGTTGTTGTTGTTGTTTTCTTGCACACTCACTTTTTCTAAGATGTAGATACTAAATTTTTTCCCCATCGACGTTATACTTTAACTTAACCCTTACCTAAGGCATTTGCAATATGTCTTTGAATACGTCTCATTGTTCAATGAGGACTCTTGTAACCTTTACAAAGACCAAGGCCTATGAACCTGCTACTTGAGTCTTCCGGGTCCCGATACGTTATTATTAGACCTAAACAACGAAAAAAAGATTTTCTTAGTTCGGACCACCCACCTGCGATATGTTAATAAAAGACCGCCATCGACATCGCTACCGTTAATCATTAGGATACAGTTGGCAATTGTAGTTAATTTGATTCATTTGAAGATGGATTTGGCCAAATTGCACCACATTGGTCACGTGCCGCAATGTATACTTATTCAGTTCTCAAATGAGTTTAATGAAAGACAGTATTGAAAACTTGAAAAGGATGTTGATTGTTTTATACGAAAACAATGTTATCATCATCTATCACTGAAATATAGAATATTTGACCCATCAAGTAAACAGGATTAATTTTGGAAGTGCGAATAGAGTCGTTCCTGATCATTCTGCGCGATTTGCTCAGTAGGCCAGGATCGGGGTCCCGTTTTACTTAACATATTAAGATCATTTTGCGTAAGTCAAAAAATAAAGTTGCTTCTACAGTAGTTACTATTTAAAGAATTCTGCAATGCTTCATAACATTGGAGTCGTCTTCTTAAGACGATTCCAATGAGATAATGCAAGACAGACTCTAACGATGAATGAAAACGCCAGTTACGATTTGTGATTTTGACTTACGGTTAAAACGGGCCCCTGATCTTTACTTTTCCGAGGAATTTCCTAAATCGAAAATGATTGATCGATCTTCAAATATTTATATTTCCGAAGAACGATCTCAAATTGACCTCTGCCCTATCCAATCTTTTTTTTATCTTATAACTATACAAATATCCGTGTGATAACAACCCGTATGATATTTTTTATGATAGCCTATCACATAGTTATTTTTAGAACAATGATATAATTCGGTTATTTTTAGAAACTCGCATTTCAGTAAGAAACATCGACGAAAATAAGTCAAATAGAGGTTATAAGATAAATATAAAACATACTAAGTGTTTTGTATGAAAAAAATATCTAACTTGGTTGGGAGAATTGATCATTGTCGAGGCTCTGTCGAGACAATGATCAATTCTCCCAACCTCGTTAGATATTTTTATTCATACAAAACACTAAGTATGTATTCTCTATCTCTATTTATCTGCGTTACCAGTAGGCCCGTTTTCTCATGGCGGTTCGCATTCATTAAACGACAGGTAATAACCGGCATTTATTGTCACGTTACTCTCGGGGTAGTGTAGCCAAAATAATAAGATGCCCTGATCGGTGACTTTCTTAAACTTTCCTAATAGAGTCATTGTACTTTTCAGTGTGAAGTTTTCTACATGGAATTAAATGTTTATTCGCTTGTTCACTATTCAGAATTACTGGATATTATCATTTCTAAGTAAATGATTTTATTATTCTTATAAGGTAGGACAGATCTTCCTATTACATTTTAGGTTATATTGTATTCAGTTAAATTATATGATAATATCATTAATTAGATAATTTTTTAAAAAAAATCTTAAGGGTTCCGTGAAAATGCTTGTGATAATGTTTACGGAAAGCATTTGTATAATCTCAATATCTTGGAATAATTATGATGGAGGAAAAAAAGTTTATTTGTTACTTCTATACTTTAAATATGTAACCCGTCACGCAAAAAGGTACCGTCTGAGAACTCCGTAATATAAATATATGAAAAGGACTTTGGTTCCCGTACAGGTTAACCATAAGTCGCATTTCAAAAATTCTTTCATAGAGAGGTTGATAGAGCATTTTTATTCGGAAAATGGGGAAAGTGCGAGAAGTGTCGATCCTAGTCAGTCTGCACAATTCGCGCAGTCTGACTAGGGTCGTCACTTCACGCACATCATAGACGGTTCCTTTTCGCGTGACGGGTCACATATCTATTAAATATGTGGTTCGATCCCCGGTGACGGCACATATCCTTTCCGACGTTTGTCTCTCACCAAAGGGTAGATAATCGTAAACCTATGTGAGATAGCAGTCGGAGGCTATGAAAGGGTGTAATGGTAGTACACGTGAAAGAAATACCATGAATCCATTGTTAAGTGCTCCGGCCACCGCGATATAACTGCAAAGTTGTTGAAAGCGGCGTAAAACCCATTCAAACAAAATTAAATATGTGAACTGACGATCAAAGGTTAACCATCTATGAACTCCACTAGAATCAGGCTGGTCAATTCATTGTGATGGGATTTTTGGTATTGTTTTTGTTTGTTTGTTTGTTTGTTTGCTTTTGTTTTTGGCTTTTGTTTTTTTAACGTTGTTTTGAAACGAAAAACCAGATCCCAGTAAATCAGGTCATTCGTTTATTAATTGTTAGCAATAATTTACCTCTGAAGGTTTCCATCTATTTTACCTACTTTACTTCTGCGTATTTTACGGAGGATCCATTCTACGTGACGGGTCACATTGCCAAACAGCCCGACTAAAGGTTGAACAAGTCTCTTATTTCTTCCCTAGTTTTATGAATGCAGTGTTTACTTTTAAGGTTGTCAAGTGTTCGATTGACATGCAAGAGAAAACTCGTTATAAGGCGGCGGTTTATTTGATTTAATTGTTTGTAATACGATTTTTTTTTTTGTCGTGACATCCGTATTGGAGAATCAAATGTAAATTCATAAACACAGAAAATCATTTCATTTGATTTTTCAACTCCCAAAAATAATATGTCGTATGAAATGAGGATTAGACACTGGTAGGTGTGATGCAAGAAGTATAGACAGAAAAACAGAGTGATTAGGGGGGGTGTGTAAAAAATGGAGTTAAAGATAGGAAGTGAGAGAGAAACAGACAGGGAGATAGGTACAGTTAACAACATCGTGAAATTGACCAGGTGAATGATTTTGGAATGATTTTCGAATGAAATTGAGTGAGTGTGCGGAGCGAGTTTTGAGTGCATTTAATGGGAGGTAATCCGATATCGCAAATTTTGTTCAGCATGAACAAAATTAGCTGTAAGTATTACCTCCCTTTAATAGAATATGCATGAAAGTTCTATAAATAGCTTCCTAATTCTTCGAGAACCAACCATACGCTTAAAATTTCAGTTATGTTGGTAAAATCACGATTTGGTTCTTGCTTTATTCGTATTGAAGGTAGTTGTTATTCAATATTTTTAGTCGTTTTGAGCGTTTTTGAGTTTAAATTTAAGCGAGTGGTTGGAATGAATGAATGAATGAATGAATGAATGAATGAATGAATGAATGAATGAATGAATGAATGAATGAATGAATGAATGGAGCGCTGAGTGAGCGATTTGGAATGATTTTGATTGAGATGAATGTCAATTTAACGATGTAGACTATTTCTGTCATGCTCTGAAGTGAAATGACAAAAATAAGAATTTTGACTGCTGGTAGAGGGCTAAAATTTTCTGTTGACTTATACTTAAGACGATTAGTCTTTAATTGGGATTGAACTTGATAAGGTTATTTACATGGCAGTTTGTCCATTACCGTGTTTAAGTTACTAAGTATGTGAGGTCACCTTTTATAAAGCATGTGGTTAAAACAATAATTTACATCTCTTTAGGTCTCCTGTGATGAACGATTATGTGTTTATTTGACCATTTCTTTCTACTTTTTTTGCCAACTAATTATTTTTTGAGTGACATTCATTCCGCGTTCTTTTTTTTTCTTTTTTTGCAAAACGGTCAGAGGTCTCTTCATTCAAATTATTTAAATATCGGCTGACGAGAATCAAACTTGGAAACTTCCAATCGCAAAGTCGTATAGATAACAATAGACTGGGCATTCACGATTCCCGTTTTTTTTTTTCAACTTGAATACAGCTTTAGAAACGATATTTCGCTCGGCCACTTATTAAATGATATCTTAATTTTCGGGTTCTCTGATTTGATATTCATTTTGTCGAAAATCCAGGAGGCCGCAACCAAGTATCAAACTGCAAGATCCGCGCATTTTAAAATAGCCATGTACGTGTGAATTTTCTCCTTTGTACAATATATCAATAACAAATTCCATTCTGTAACCTAAGGCATGCTTGGTCATTTATTATAATGGCGAAACTAATTGTTAATGCAATAATGTATCAAATTATGCATATCGGTGTAAAATGTCGCGGTCTTGATATAATATAGTTGTAATTTAATGGTCTACTCATGGCTACTTTAATGGCATTTTTGAAACTTCAATAGATTGTTATTTTTCTGAAGGTGTGGGCCTTTGAGCAGATTTTTTCTTTTCTTATTAAACATGGAGAAAAACACCACGAATGTTAAATAGCATTCAATTCGAACTCGGGCAATGTCTTAGCTTGATACTTCATGCGGAGAGTCTAGATCAGTACCGGGAGTCCGGAGCCGCCCAGAAAAGATTCGGCAAAATATGTTTCCCAGGACAAGTAAAAGTATCATATAAATGGGCGAGCAAGCTGCCTATTTTCAGCTTTGGCCAAGTTGAACATGTGATAATGTGTTCGCTCAACGACTACTATCTTAAATAAGTAAATTTTCGGATGGAACAACCCACCCTTTGAGAAAATATGGTTCCGCATATGAATGATTTTGACTTAATAAAAAATGCGTGAATGAGACATTCGTCGGTCAAATCTAGATGTTTATCAAATATACCATCATTATATCTCGTCCGCATAAATTATAATTATTTTCTAATTTTGTCAATACATTGCTTGTTATAGGAAATCAATTACGATATCTCCTAAGGGCCATTGATCTTGTTCTTGATCTAACTCAAGCGTACATTATGACCACACAACATATAAGCCTGTGCGTGACATTTCCAACAATTACACATATACGCAACGTTGTGACTCAGATCAGATTGTGGGGCCGCACAGTCTGATCTGAGTCTTAACTATGCGCTCAATAGATGGATACGGACCTAAAATTGCTATTCTCAACCCAATATTAATTTTAATGCGTGAGTGTCCAGGCTACTCAACGTCTTTCCATTACACACACACGAAATTGTTAGAAATGTCATGCACAGGCTCATATTTTAAACAACATCATGAGCATTTGCTTTACATTTCTTACAAGTTTTTAGGGCTGTGTAAAGTAAAGCGTCTTCACAGTCCGACCAAAGACTTTGCTTTTGCGTTCTATTCATGTATAAAGGGCACGTCTTACGAGAAAGTTAATCGTAAGTCAAAATCTAAAATCGTACCTGATGTTTTCGTTCTTTTTTAGATTATGCCTTGCAATTTCTCATAGGAATCGTCTTTAGAAGACCCTTCCAACGAGATGACGCACATCAGAATTCAATCTGTACTTACTACTGTGGAATTTGATTTTTGACTTGAGCAAAACAATCGTAAGACGTTTAGTAAAACAGGCCCCAGGTCTTTATCCCTCCTCAAGCAGTCAGCGAATACTTTTTACATTGCGCGATTTTCTAGGCTGTCCAATGTATTCCAAACATATTGTAACACGGTTCTTGCAGTTAAACCTTGGAGACTGGGAGATCATTTTGGAGGAGGGGGGGGGGGGCTTTCGCATTTAAAAGCACCTTTTCTGAAAGTACAAACTTCACCAGCCATTGTTTTAATATGTTAGCTTACTTTATAACAAGTATTTGTTTATCATAACAAAGGAATGTGTATTTTGATTGACAAGCACTTGTCATGTTAATTACCCCGAAATTGACAACATTCAATGTTAATGTCTGATATTGGACATCTGTACCAAATGATGTTGATTACAGTTGACGGGGAAATAATCACATTTAGGTGCACCACTGTACTTGGACAGAGTAAAGTGACATGCATAATTGTTAACCTTTATTCTGCTGATTTTTCATTATAATTGTTTTTGACAAATTGCTAATTTTGGGGACATTTTAACTAGCACGGATTAAGTTTTCCCCAACAATGATGATCAGATGACCTACATTATAGCTGAAGATCGAACTGCATGTCTGTGTAGTCTGATCTTAGTCTATATTGTCTGTCGAAGCGGTGTACAGCAGAAATATGTCTTGAACGATGTGAGAAGGTTTAAGTTTGTCGCTGACTCAAATGTTGTTGGAAGACTAACTCACCGTACTACAATTTTGTCAAAAGGAGTCCTTTGGTAATGGTTTCTTTATCAAAACTATTACACATTCGACCACAGGTAATTAGCATCAGCCCTACCTTTAGGATGTAAAGGCTGATCGGAATTGTTTTGAAAATGCATCCCACTTTGCACGAGTACACAGGATACAATTTCTAAACATTCGCAAACGTGTCTTTATCCTGATCATAGGACAGATTTTTCAAAGAACAAAACAGTCGGGTCGAATTCAAAAGTGATTGACCGCCAATAACGCAATTATGGTCGCTAAAAACCCGTTTACACATTCACGATTTTTTCTACGATTAACCGCGATTCACACAGATTTCTCATGGTCAGAAAATTCGGGATGGATCGGGATGAATCGTGGCGAAAAGTAGAAATATTCAGTGTCACTACGATTCCAGTAAGAATGTCCACGATATTAGTACGGTGTCTGTAAGGTATCGCTACGAATCACTGACGATACGTTATGGCAACACTACGGTCAATGAAGATTGACCACGGTGGCACAACGAATGCTCGCGGTGCTTCTACGGTTCGATACGGTACTAGTACGATTCACGGCGGAATCGACACGAGCTCCTACGGCCTTGGTTGTGGCCAATCTTGGAGCTCCATAGCGAAACCGTGGATGATTCGTAGGATAACCGTACACAATTCGTGGTGAATCGTGAGAACTCGTCATTTCAAAGGTTCCAAGACAGGCTACGATCTCTCATGAATAGCCGCGAATATAGCTACGGTGTCAGTACGAATAAGCACGGTTGCGGTCTGCTACGGTTGCGCTACGAATTAGACCGCGCCCAATAACCACCACGATTCGCCACGAATGCTTTAAACAGTTTAAAACTTCCGTAGATTTACCGTTGAGTTTCCCGAATCAGCATGATTCATCAAGAGTCACAACGATTTTTTACGGTTCTAATAAGAATTACCTGGGTACACGACGATTTTACATTTCGTGGCGAATCGTAGCGGCACCGTAGCCAAAAATCGTGAATGTGTAAACAGGCCTTTACGCATAGAAAAATCGAAACTCAAATATTTTGATATCTTGAAAAAATCGCACAAAACTCTACTGTGATCATTCTACAATTTGCAAAGTCATTGAAACTCCCCCATTGAAGATTCAACTACACCGTAACTACCCCACAAGTCGCGTCTCTTTTTCTCGGTTATTGTTTTGTCTAAACAAAACTTTTGTTTATTGTTTATTTTTCATTTAATACCCCATTCAGTGCATGGACGTTCCGGTATTTATCTGATTGAAAGTTATTCTTTTCACTCTACCTGTCTATCTTTGTCTGGGGATATTTCAAAGGTCATTAGGTGAACTTGTAAGGCCATTGTATTTAAAGGAAATCGGTATCGTCCTGGACCCTGGTGTGAGACAAGGGAGAAGGGGGGGGGGGCGAGAGTTCCGGACTCTCTAACCCCTTCCCATGGAGTTAGATAAAGATATTTTTCAGGACTAGTGAGACGCGGAAGTCAAAGAGTCCTATTCGTATCTGCATTGAGAGAAGAGACCATTTTTTGGAAGGGAAGAGAATTTTCTTTTCCCACGAAAGTCTGAACCCGGAAGACTTTCAATAAATTTAGCACAATCCCTATGCTGTTGGTGGTAATTTGAATTGTCTCGTCGAGACAATTCAAATTAGTACCCAAAACATAGAGTTTAGTAGTGAAAAAAGATATTACCCCTTCTAATCTGTATCTATGAGAACAGTCATTCTACCAAAATATTTTGAAATACTAGAAATGGTTGATAATTGCTTGATATCTTATTTTCAAATATTTGGTTTCGTGCAATTCTCAGGTGCAGTGTCTCAGTTTCGTCTATCAACTTGCACTTTCGTTTGACAACACGCCTTCATTCCACTAAGTCTGCTTTTACTGTGTCCGCTTCAGCCAAGCAGTTCTCAAGCAAATCAACAACTATTTTGGACGCTGCATCAATGATATTGGGTTTTTAGTTTTTTTTTATTCCCTAGTCTTAAAAAAGTCTACATATAGAAGATGGATTAACATTCCGTTTCTAAATATAAGTAAGAGTAAAATAACTAATACGCGATTAACTTTACCTCTCTTACAAATCCGCGATTAACGTTTGACCGTCCATTGTTTGGTAAGTCATTTATTGCATGTGAACATAGATTCTATCCCAAACGACAACATTTTTAGACTGCCATAATATACGATACCAGAAATTATGTGCCAATATAGAGCATAAATACGGAAATGTCTTCTTTTTTCTATGTACCTAATTTGGCATAATTCCCTTCTACTATATTTTCATACATTTGTTTTTAATTTCTTATCTCTATGAATTGACAAAAAAAATCTCTTATCTATTAAATCATTCAATTTTACAATTTAAGTTTCGTCTTCCTCATAGGCTGAATATCATACATGAAAAAATATGCAATAATCTACTATATACTTTGTCCGCTTGCCGGTTGCGCATAAAGAAAATCCATTAAAAAAAACGTCTGAAAAATAGCCACAGAAAAGGGCCTGTGTGTGAAATTTCTAATAATTCCACATGTGACGCGATAAAGGTAAAGACCCTGATCAGCCTGTGCTGTCGCACAGTCTGATCAGAGTCTTCATTGTGTGCCCTGTTTGTAGATATTGATTGGAAAATAAATGGTGTTTTCTCAACAAGTTTACAAATGCTAAATAAAAACATTTTATTGCTACGATCTTTTTCGGTATTTTAAGAGAACTTATTTGCATTTCAGCTCTTAATCTTTACAAATCACCCGCACTTGAACATTCAAAAGAGTTTCAAGATCCATTTACAATATGTAAACAAAGAGGGGTTTTCGATCATTCTTCATAAAAGCTGTATTTTGTACATGTAAACTAATAATATGAATAATTGAAATATTAGAATAAAGATGTATAAAATGAATGAATGAACGAACGAACGACCGACCGAACGATCGAACGTACGAACGAACGAACGAACGAACGAACGAATGATTGAATGAATGAATGAATGAATGAATAAATGAATGAACGAATGAATGTATTAATTCTTTATTTATATCAAGCAAAATAATGAATGAAATTAATCAAATAAAACATCCAACAAATCAATATTCGGTGGCGAGAAAATGCATGCAGTAAACAAGCAAGCAATTGTTAAATAATCTGATTTTGTCGTAAGTCTTATAAAATAGCCTATATTGCAACGAAAGAGAGATAGTTTTAAACAATAGCCCCTGGGTTAAGTCAATGCAAAAGCTTGTTTGGCATACCAAGTTTTATGTTATCTGGCGGTTGACTCGTAGGTATAGTTCGAAACTACAGTTTTATTCAAGCTTTTAGTTACAGGGTTTGAGAATTGCACAGTCGAAGTGTAATTTAATCCTGATTCTAAACCTGATAATAGAAATATGACGACCGCAGTTAACGGGATGACATGAAAAATGAGATACGACAGGGTAGCGTCTATCATATCCATGACAAGGCAAGGGTCCTAACTCTACCGGCTTTGTTCGTAAGGAAGGTTCGTTGGGGCAAAAAAAAAAAATGAAGTTAGATCCCTTGGATTTCGAAGACACTCCTGGAAGAGAATAGCTCCGACCCAGCACAGTTTCTCTCTTGTTGCACTGGCGTAAGCGATCGTAGAAAACTTTGAAAAAAAACCCTAGAAGGATTACCTTTTTATACCTTTCATACCTGTTTATACCTGTTCCGAGACCATAGGAAAGCCTTCGGCTTGTATTGGCCCATCTCTTCTTTGATTTCTTAGATGTACATCCAAGTAACAACTTGGACTGAATTTGTTCGGGTGGTTGCGCCACTGTTTGTTAAGACGGCTTTTAAAGGAGTTTATGGATGGTGCTAAAACTATGTCGTCTGGTAATGAATTCCAACAGTCGACTACACGTACACTGAAAGAATTTTTTCTAAGCAATGTCCTGGAATATCTTTTAAAGAGCTTCAACTGGTTGCCTCTTGTAGATCTTGTAGTGGATAGCGTGAGAAAATTTTCATCTGTTGTTTTATCAAACCCATGCAATATTTTGAAGACTTGGATCATGTCCGCTCTTTGTCTGCGGTATTCCAAGGTTGGGAGTCCAAGCAATCTTAATCGTTCTTCGTATGAGAGGTTTCTTAGTGCTGGTATAGATTTTGTAGCTCTTCTCTGAACATTCTCAATAGATATTTGATGTTTCAATAGGTGTGGAGACCAAACACAGCTAGCGTATTCTAAGTGTGGTCTAACAATTGCTTTATACAGGTTGAGAAATATTGTTTTATCTAGAAATGTGAATGTTCTGATTATGATTCCGAGGTTTCTGTTTGCAATTTTGACTTTTGTTGAGATATGGCTACTGAAGTTTAGTTGCTGGTCCATTATAACACCTAGATCTTTTTCTTCTTTTACTTTCTTTATTGTGGTGTATGTGTCATTGTTGTCCATTATCTTATAGGTATTGTCAGGATTCGATTTCCCTAAGTGCAGATGTTTGCATTTCTCGACATTGAAATCTAGTTCCCAGTCTTTGCTCCATTTGAAGAAAGTGTCGGTAGTCGCTTGGAGTTTAGCTGCATCTTCTTCATTTCTTATCACAGAATATGTTTTGGTGTCGTCGGCAAATAACTTGACTGTAGTTTTTGCCAATTCAGGAAGATCGTTAATATAAATAAGGAAGAGTAGTGGTCCTAAAACACTTCCCTGTGGGACTCCACTTTGTACCTTTATTTCATCTGACTTTTTCCCGTTAA
Source organism: Fragum whitleyi (assembly GCA_948146395.1). Taxonomy (NCBI): domain Eukaryota; kingdom Metazoa; phylum Mollusca; class Bivalvia; order Cardiida; family Cardiidae; genus Fragum; species Fragum whitleyi. The sequence goes on from OX411549.1 coordinate 5,923,693, forward strand.
TCAATACCGCTTGAGTTCTGTTTGTTAGGAAATCCTTTATCCATGCCAATGTATTCTCGATAATTCCATAATGCTCTAATTTAATAATCAGCTTTTCGTGGGAGACTGTATCAAATGCTTTTCTAAAATCGTAAAAGATGGCATGTAGTTCCTGGCCATTGTCTAGGGCGAGTGTCCAATCTTCGATAACTTCTAATAATTGAAGAGTGCATGATTTCCCACTAAGGAATCCAAATTGGTTCTTACTGATTAGGTTGTTATCTTCTAGATGCTTGACTATTTTTTTCTTAATGATTTTTTGCATAATATTAGAACAAATTGGACTTATGCTTATTGGCCTGTAGTTTTCAGGTAGTTCCTTGTTTCCTGACTTAAAAATTGGAGTAATGTTTGCAGTTTTCCATATATTTGGGATTCTTCCTTCTGTAAGGGACTTATTGAAAATCATTAACAGTGGTTTGACAAGTTCTTCTTTACATTCTACTATAGCCTTTGGTGGTATTTCATCAGGACCCATGCTTTTGTTAGGGTTGGTGTCCTTAATTGCTTCCAATATGTCAGATTCAGTAATAGTGAATATCCCCAGTGTTGTTTTGTAGTCTCTTTTACTGAAATTGATGTTTGAATTCAGAGTCTGTTTGAATACACTACTAAAGTAATTGTTAAAGGTATCTGCTATAACTTGATTATCTGTTATTTTTTTTACCATTTTCATCTCTTAGTTTCCCTATTGTTGTTGTTGTTTTGTAATTTTTTCTGACATACGACCAGAAGAGTTTACTGTTTGTGTTGATTTTACAAGCAAGGTCCTTTTCGTAATTATATTTGGTTAGTCTTATTGCATTTGTAGTTCTATTTCTTGCTAATTTGTATCTTTCAAAGTTTTCTTGAGATTTACAAAAAAGGTATTTTTTCCAGAGGGAGTGTTTCTGTTTTATAGTCTTTCTGGTTTCATTATCAACAAATGGGACTGTTTTCTTTGAACCTTGGTTTTCCCTGCACACTGGTATATTTCTCTCAAAAATGTTGTGTAGGGTATCGGCAAAGGTCTGCCAAGATTCATCAGCACCTAATGTTGACAATTGGTTCCCCCAGGCTATAGTAGATAGTTCTCTATTGATGCTCCCATAGTCTCCTTTAAAATAATTTCTTCTCTTTGTACTTGTAGATGGCATCAGTGTGTAACATACAAATGAAATGAGAAGTGTTTCATGGTCACTTTTTTCCGATTCCGGGCGTGTGATATATTTTTTCTATCATTCCCTCTTCATTTGTAAGCACCAGGTCTAATATTGCAGGCGTCTCTTCATTCCGAAACCTTGTTGGACTATTTACATGTTGGGTTAAAAAATGATCATGTACAACTTCTAAAAACATTGATGCTAAGTGATTATGGCTTGTTGAGGTTTCATGTTTCGCCCAATCAATGTCTTTGATATTAAAATCTCCTAAAACGCAAAAATGTGAACAGCCATAAGAACGTGCTTCCTCAAATTGCTTGTTTAGTTCCTGAATAGATGTAGGTCCAAGAGAGGGACTTCTGTATATGCATCCGATTACTAGACTGTCTTTGCTGTGTAAATCTATTTTTAGCCAAATTGACTCTATTTCTTCGCATTTTATAGATAATTCGGTTGCATTGATTCCGTCCTTTACATATGTCAGAACTCCACGACCTTTTTCTTTATTAGATACATAATGCTGATATCCATCAATGTGGAAGATACTATTTACTACTTCAAACTTTGTAGATTTAGGGAAGCATTCTGTAACCATGATAATTTGTGGTTTAGTGTCTTGCACTCGCATTTTCAGCTCTGGTAGCTTGTTTGTTAGAGTATCTGCATTGGTATAAAGTAATGAAAGGTTGTTTATATGGCTGTTTACATAATTCCTAATAGTCTCAGAGTTAAAAATAAAACTAGCATCCTTTGTTCTATTTACATCTGGGGAAAGAGGTTCTTCTTGTTGAGTCATAATTCCTCCTTGCACTGTACAATCTGATATAATGGTACTTTCATTCATGATTGTGGCCATTGAAATATTATTAATGTTACTTTTGTGTGCCAAATTGATCACTGTTGAGTTATTGTCTTCATTTATTTTAGCGTCACCATTCGTTTTACTGTTTATATCTTGTCCGGTTTTTCTTTTTTCCTGTAGTGGATTAGAATTTTCTTTATTCATTGGTGAATTAGGGATAACAATTTTACCATCTCTGATAACTGCCTTTGGGAACTGTTTTCTTATAGTTTGCAACCTTTCTAAAAGCTCTTTCCTTTCAGTTCGCTGTATTGGGGTAAAATCTGCAGCTATGATCACATCTCTTAGATGTTTTGGAACTTTGTGCTTTATATGTTTTGCAATCTGAAGCAGTTCTCTACGGTCACTTTTACTCTCCAACACAATTTTTAATGGTCTTTTGTATTTCTTATCTTTCCTGTTTCCGATACGGAAACACACTTTTACTTTGATTTCCAGTTCAAGTCTTGAACATATTACTTGAAATAATTGGCTGTCATGCTCTTTTCTTATCTCTGAAGACTCGTCATCTGATTCTAGGAGGTTGTACACAATTATGTTTTGGCTTCTGTTTTTACGTTCCTCTTGCTCCCTTATCCTAGAGTCTATTTCATCTCTCATTTCACATCTTATTTGATCCTGTATTTGATCCTTTATTTCACCTCTTAATTGATCTTTTATTTGATCTTTCATCTCTTCCGTTTTGCATTTTAGCTTATTTTAAATCAAACTGTCTACATTTCCCATAGATAATTCCAACTTAGACAGTCTTTCTTCATTTGTTAAAAGAATTTCTTTCACTGACTCGTCAAGTCTAAGTAGGGTTGGCTGGATATGTTTACAAGTAGCACAAGTCCATGCTAGGTTCAGGCCTGGTGTTTTGATCAAAGTGTACTGTTCTTTAGATACACCTAGACAGTCTGTACAGAAAGAGAGGTTGCAATGTATGCATTTAAGAAAATCAATTTCCTCTTTAATTGTTTTTTCACATATAGGACAGAGCTCGTTGTCAGATCCTTGTCTAAGTCTTTTTTTAGAATTACCAGCTTTTTGTTGTACTGGTGTGCTGGTACTAAAGTTGATATTTAGGTTCCTTCTCCGATCGCCAGAGAATCCTTCTGCCATTTTGTTATGGGTTTTTTTGTGTAACTTAGCAAAGTTTTTTATGCATCTACTTTTCTTGTATACACGCTATTGTCCAGTTTAGCTTGGTTTTCCCATGCTTACTGGTAGGAATGTACTTAAAAATATTTTATTCTTAGATTTGCTCTTTCACAAGATTTTGGAATGTCTTGTCAGTTTAGCCCAGTTTCCCGTGCTGACTGACATTAAATCCACTATATCGAATTCAATACTCGTAACAATCTTGATACACTTGAAAGGTTATTTTCTTCAACCAAACTCTTGCTAATAATTGGTCCGGATGAATACCATCTGCATATAGTTGATAATTATAGTAATGACTTTTAGTTTTGGTCCTCTTATCTCCCTTTTTGACGATTCTAGTAGCTTGAACATCAATATTAAATCTAGGACTATGTGATCCTAATTTTTCATTTATTTCACGTATTTTGTGATTCAGTTCTTCAATATTCTTAGTCAAGCAAATATCGTCCTCTTTGAATGTATCTGGTGCTTTATGTCCCTTATTTTTGTTCCACAACTCAATTGAGTACACTGGTATTTCAAGAATACTTATTTTACACCCATAAAATGTGCATAGTTCAATTATCTTATCGTAATGCCCAATGATCGTTTCAATCACATTTTGCGAGTTAGATAGTGAAATATACTTTTTGTTTTTTATCGTAAGGTCACAAGTCCCAATCCATATGTATATCCATGCCGGTTTGATAGAGATTACTTTTTCATGAAAGTTTTTTTCAAACCACTCTGAGCATTCTCTGGTTTTATATCCACTAATAGACCACCATTGAATTTCTCCCACAATTTGCTTTTTATAGTTAATATGTCTCTTGAGCCAATTACCCTTGCTGTCTGATATTATAATTGGTTTGTAAACATTTTTACATTTCTCATCAAATTGTTCATGTTTAGCTAGGAACTTCCTTAGTTTATTGACCGACATTGCAGAATGGTTTTGGATTTTTTTTTCAGAGTTCTAAATTTGAAATTGTGTTTTCCGCACATTTTTAAATCAAACTGTATTGTCAATATCGATCCTAAGGACACCTCTAGTAGACAAGTTGCATGGGTTTTTTTGCTGAACTAAGACTGAGATTGTTCAACGTTGGGTTATGCAGTTGCAGTGGGTGGGGTATCCTTATGTAAATCAGAAGGCTTTTCTCGGCCCAAATTTCTTCACATTAACGGAATTTGTACTTTCCTGCCAAGAATAGGTTCTGGTCTATCTAAATGACAACTTCATTTCATCAGATGCTTCAATTCAACGATGATATTAGCTGGATAAAAAATATTTTTTCAACCACTCAAATTTTCACGTCCGCCATCTCGCGCATGCGCACCACCCCTTGCATGACACTCAGTCAAAGCTTAGTATTCGTCAATGATTGTGTGACCAAAATATCGTAACTCCACTTAGCTCATACGAACTGTATTAACAAGCTCATTTTGAGTAAACGTGCAAAGCGGGGTACTATTTTTTAAGCTTATGGACCCGTAATAGTTTCGCAACATTTCGGAACTCATCATCTTTCACAATGTTGACCGATGTTTCCTAATGAAATTCATTAGGAAACATCGATTAACACTGTTGAAGTTCATCAGTACTTCCGAAACGTTGTGGAACTCTTACGGGTTCACTTCCTTAAAGGCATACGCGCGTAAATGATGCACCGCATAGCGGCGATACATTTCAAAATCAAGGAACATAACTCTGTTTATTCTAAAATGGATGAAAATGGTTGTGAAACGAAACCGATAATTTCCCGCCAGCTTGACGTCATTATAGTTGCTACACGACGTCGGGACGTTGCCTGGCAAAAAGGCGCGCCGTTACAGCTTTATGCGAACATTGATAGCGTTACAGAGTCTTTTAGAGGTAAATGCTGCTGAAATTAGATCTATTTGGTGTTTCTTTTCTGAAATATACATCTATTCCATTCATCAATGAGTAAGCGGATACTAGTAATGCTTATTGAATTTGAAATAAAACCCGTCACTCTAAATACTAGGCAGTTTTCATGCCTACACGCATGAATGCAGATCTATTTACTTTTTTTCGTTGTTTGGTAGGTTATTTCATATTATTATTATTATTATTATTATTATTAAAGTTTTATCACTTGGGACTTGGGCCTATAGGCTAGCCTAACCAATCTTTTGTTCGACGAGTCGCAAGGTTTCCACTTCTCGTTAAACCGTGCGATGGTCGCATCTTACTGTTACCATCTGAAATTGACATCACTCAATCATTCTGAATCACTAGTGCAGGGCTTCATTCGTGGATATCCAAATCGACTCAATCTAAACGCTCCAAAATCATTTATCACCCTTCGGAATTGATCGCAGTGGCTCCAATCATTCATTGATTTCATAGACCAGCGTGAGTTTTGAAAGTCTCTGATTGGTATGTGAAGACATGTACAGATCTATTTATTTAATATTACGTCATTATATTTGATCGACCAGTTTCAATCCAAAATGTTGAATTCATTCAAAAATCGCTTATTCCACTTATTCATTTCGTTGTAAAATCATTCCTTTTGTCAATTTCATTATGTTCTTAGCTGTAGGACGCCGCGATTTTATGGTTAATAGACGCTGTACGGACTCCGCAATTTTTTTTTTAGCTAGGATAGAATGGTAGGCCCATGTTCAACTTTAATATATTCTAAAGACCGTAGACAGGATAAACTTAATTTGTTCATTAATTTAATTTTTTTCGTATAATCATAATTTTAACTTATCGAAACCATCAAATAAGAAAATAATGTGGAAAATGCGTGCGTTTATGGTTTCACTGATATCAGCAGTATTATAGGCATTTTGTTTCATCATCTTAAGGTGTCAAAAACTCGTTACTACAGCATTTTTTTAGCAGAATTTTAAATGCTTTGGTCACCCAAGGACAAACTAATCCGTGTTTCCCCTGTTTTGCTTCGATTGCTTATTTATGTTTTTTTTTTTAATTTATCTATAGTTCAAAGCGCCTTTGTCTTTATGAATCGAACAAGAAGAAGAAGACATGTTTTTGCTTAAATATGTTGCCTAGGTCTGTAAAATCATTTTAATAAAGCAGCACAAAAATATGACCGACGTTCAAGATAAGCGCGATGCGTTCTTTTGCGGATAAACACAGAACGACGTCGTCAACGATGATTTCCAACGTCGCTGTTTAGAATCCCTACGGTTGCCTCGGAAATAGGCGCATTGTTCTTAAAAAAGCACGGTGACATATTGATTTTTTGGTACGATGTAGATTGGATTTGAATGCTCTATAAATGTGCTAAATTCAAAAGAAAACTGTCGAGCAGTTTTGATTATTTTTATGGTTAAATACAAAAATTTACGCGAAATTCTGGAAAAAATGCTCATCATTTAATACGCCCAACCGCGTTATATCTCATCGGTTCATGGACGAAAATTTTAGCAAAGCCTACAAAAATGTATCAAATAAACCCGTAATTTCATCCTTAAATGTTTCAGAAACTTTTATTTCAAAAGAGTATTTCATGTCAGAGAAAACGGGGATTAAGCGAACTATACATCGATCTTCAAAACCACTCGAAAATCAGTGAAAAATTGTATAAAATGCGTTTTTTCAGGGGTCAATTTCTCAAAAACGGATACGGTGACCCCCAATTTTTATGCCCCCGCATCGATAGATCGGGGGCATATTGTTTTACTCGTGTCCGTCTGTCTGTCTGTCCGTCTGTCCGTCTGTCCGTCCGTCTGTCCGAAAACTTAACCTTGCCAATATCTTCAAGCCTATTCAAGATACAAAGCTAATATTTGGCATGATGATAGATCTCAATGATCCGCATCCGCTGGTACCAAAGTCAAGGTCATGTGACAAGGTCAAGGTCATCTGTCAAGGTCAAACGTCCGAAAACTTAACCCGAAAACTTAACCTTGCCAATATCTTCAAGCCTATTTAAGATACAAAGCTAATATTTGGCATGATGATAGATCTCAATGATCTGCATCCGCTGGTACCAAAGTCAAGGTCGTGTGACAAGGTCAAGGTCATCCGTCAAGGTCAAACTTTAACCCAAAAACTTAACCTTGCCAATATCTTCAAGCCTATTCAAGATACAAAGCTAATATTTGGCATGATGATAGATCTCAATGATCCGCATCCGCTGGTACCAAAGTCAAGGTCATGTGACAAGGTCAAGGTCATCTGTCAAGGTCAAACTTTGAAAAAAAAAATGCCATTACGGGGGCATTCGTGTTTCACAAACACATCTTGTTTTTGCATATTTTTGCTCAAGGTATTTTAATTAACAAATATATAAAATAACAAAAAAATCTGTCGACAAAATTATTTGCGCGCGTATGCCTTTAAGGTTTGCAAACGCTTTCATTTTGGATGCAAGTCTGGGCGAGCCAGGTACAGATCTATAGGAGGCGGGTTAAAGCCATGTTGGTGGTGTGTCCAATTGAATTATAGCCTTCTATTTCTTGCACAAAGCATATGCCCTAAATTTATGTATCTTCCGAAGAGGGTCCATGAACAAAACTGTAGTAACGACCATTTGCTTGGCAACTGACAGTATTGTCTCTCAAGTTCTTATAATCCGCGCATGGGGTTGTGTGGATGATCCAAAATTGTTTTCTATCCACCTTTCTCTCCCATCATACACTGTTGTTTAAGTTGGAAAATAACTTTCAGCTAATGTTTATTCTTTGTAAAAAAAACCCGACTCTAAATAAAGCTTTTTGTATCTTCTGTAATATCAGGCTCGATAAATCATCCATGTAGCGCAATCATCTTACTCGGGTTGTTGCCCTTCTCTGCTACAAAAATTCCTCCTGGAGTGGCCTCCCCTATTTTGAAATTTCAGCGGGTAGGAAAGAAAAGTTAAATAAAATAACAAAATAAAATGTGAATAAATTAAGACACTTCTGCTGGCGGGACAAATGGAATTTTGATCGAATTTTGATGATGGACACGTTTGATGTAGATGTCTCTGAAGTGGAAATCGATCTCGTCGAAATTTCGGTCAGTGTCACACTGTTGATTCTTTTTCCTCGAACAACTCGAGTTTCAAAAGTTTTTTACCCACGGATTTTTGAAACTATTCTTTCTTTTACTTGTTTTCCTTCAATTGTCAATATTTAGTTATTTTTTCTATGCAAATGAAACACCTTAAAAACCCTAATTGAACACCGGGCCGGGGTACAATTAGAATCGTCGCATTTCTACTAGAAAAGGATGGGACTTTATTAGAGGCTTCCCTTCAAATTGATCATTTGATGGCTCAGAGTGAAACAGGTGTAACTGCCTACATTATATATACAGTTACAGCTGTTTTGCATTGAGCCCTCAATATAAATTTACCTGCCAGTAAAGATATAAATTTACCTGCCAGTAATACCCGAAAGGGACTTGGCAGTATTAAGATGGGAAAAAACCACAAATATAACATCTGCGCAAAATATCAAAATTTGTTGGGAAATGGTGTATAAATCTTCTGTTGAATTTTAAGTGACCTTGATTTTGTGGGTATGGGCCTTTATAAGAGGCTTTAAGATTTTGTAAATTGCATCATAAATAGTCGATTTTAACCTCCAAAAAGGGGTGGGATTTTATTAAAGCATGGAGCTTTATAAGAATTTTTACAGAAATCTGAACATGAAATATTTTAGTTAACCCTCTGGATCTGCCACTGCAGGAGGTTAGAGTCTCACCCTCCCTACTTACCCTCCCTAGCATGAATTTTGGAATGGAAAATCAGGAAAATTAAAGTATCATTCTTGATACATGATAGGGATAGCCAATTTGAGAAAAAGATTTTTTTGGATATATACAAGAGTGACATTTAGGGCTCAAATTAAGGAAAGAATTGAAGACTATTTATAACAGTCTTCAATTCTTCTCTGAATTTGCCCGCAAGAGGGTCCATGGGACTCACATTAGATAGATTTTAGAGTCCAGGCTACTTATTTGTGAGTCTCAAACTTGCAAAACTTGCCTTAAAACCCTGATGCTTAGTTTGAAAATAAAGTAATTTTTTGCATTTTTAATTGAGTCATCCCTCAATCTCCAAGGAGCATTTTTCTGTAATTGTTTTTTATTAACATAATGAACTTCATGTTTTCTTTTGTTCATTATATACAAAAAATAGAGACAACATGAAGACTGATTAGAAATGTAAACAAAGCCTTATCTGCACATATCTTCAACAGGTCTGTATTTTGATAAGGGTCAAATAAGTTCAAATGTTTTACATTGAGTATTACTGAATGTTATCAGTTTAATATATAGGTAGTGGGCCCAAAATAGGTGTTATCTTTTACACTGTGAAATAGCTTTAGATTTGCTAATTTACACCATAAAAAGATCTAGCCTGATCAGGGACTATCAGTTGGCCTGAGAACTGTGAATTTTAGGGGAGGATTTGTGCTAGCTTGGCTATTGAAGGTTCTTATCCCTTGTCATGCTGAACCCGTAATATTCCTGCTTTGGCAGGAGTTATAGATAAACATTAGCCTGCACATAATTATGTGCAGTCTGATGTTAGTCTATAATACCTGTTTCTCACTTTCAAACCAGAATTGTCAATAGAATAAATTTTTCAAATTAAAATTGACCTACAGTTGGTACTTTCAGTGCGTTTTGCCCTTCGATTTTGATGCAAATTTTTAGTCAAGCCACCACATCTTTTAAGGGACCATTTTTATTAAGCAACCATTTTCAATAATCCCTTCTTTAAATTGAAATATCTGAAAAAGTAGATATCACTGGTAAAAAAAGAATATTGTAAATGAATCATATGTTGTTCAAACTCACCAGAAACGTCTCAATGAGACAATTCTATAGAGTTTTAACAGCATAGGATAATTGAGAATTTTACAATAATACACAAATTCAATCAAAATTATTATTCTTATCTGTAAAAAAATGTGTATTTGGTGACCATTTGTGTTAAAGCCCCCTTTAGTTGGTCCCTTTCGTGGTTGCTCAATACAAGTTTCAATTTATTTCATGAACTGAAGAGTATGGGAAAGTTAAGAGAGTGAAATCTTTTCATTAATATCAGAGTTTATTCAGGGTAAGGTAACACTCCCAGGTTATTTGAACATTTCAATATCCCTGTCTCACCTTGTATATATTGATGGCTCAATGCGAAACAGTTGTAACTCCCTATATGTTTATAGGGAGTTACAACCATTTCACTCTGAGCCATTGATTTAGAGCTTGAGACTAACCCCTAGTGAGCTAATTTGTAAAACATGTCAGCTGTCATTATCATATTTATTATAAAGCCTTGTTGTTAGATATAGGGGTCACCTATATTTCGCCTATACAAAATATGGACAGAAAGCTTTTATTCAGTACCTATTTTCTATATCAAGATATCTTAATCCTTGTCATGCTGATCCCAGAATATTCCTCCATCGGCAGAAAGTATAGAAAAAGATCAGTGTGTACATAGGTGCATGCAGTCTGATCTTAGTATATACCACCTATTTTTCCTTTTTAAAAACCAGAAAAGTTTAAACACTGTAATTTCGAAATCAAAAGCCCACTCTCATTAAGGAAAAACAGACCTTTTAGCAGCTGATTTTGATATAATTTTGCTGTGTTTTTATGCCCCCGTATCGAGAGATCGGGGGCATATTGTTTTACTCATGTCCGTCTGTCCGTCCGTCTGTCGGAAAACTTAACCTTTGCCTTTTCTCCAAAAGTATTTGACATGCAAAGCTCAAATTTGGCATGATGATAGATCTCAATGATCAGCATCCGCTGGTACCAAAGTCAAGGTCATGTGACAAGGTCAAGGTCATCTGTCAGGGTCAAACTTCGAAAAAAAATTGCTGTTACGGGGGCATTAGTGTTTCACTAACACATTTCGTTTTATTCAGCATTACAGGGGTTTAACGACCAAACTGGTTTCTTTTTGCTGGTTATTGTTGTGTAGTCTGATTTGAGTCTTTTTAAATAATGCTCTTTTACTAGCAGAAATTGAAAAAACGATCAACTGTTGAGACCGGTCAGCTCAGTATTAACACATTGGGTTGCCAATCTTGCGATTGTAAGTTCAATTGACTTCACCAACTTTTGACAAAATCCAATTTAACATAAGTCAATTGTCTCAATCAGAGTATAATAAGTAGTGCACCTAAGTGGGATTAGCAGCTGGTGGCTCGTCAGAAATGTTTCGGTTGTACTGGTGTGAGAAACAACAGGGAGCCATTGGAAGGTGCACCAGCTGCCACAATATGACTGGATTAATGTTGAAAGTGCTGTTAAACCTCATACAAAATGATCATGCAGTTGCAGGCACAGTTAGTTAATGCATTACTAATTAACTGTTCAGTATTTGAAAAGGCTAAATTGATTGCATGATGATGATACATTAGGAACATCCCTCTGCCATTTCCGTAAACTGCAACAGACCTCCCATGTATGTCAGGCAGATGGGTATGTAACAAAATTGTACATTTTGTTAGGCAGAAACAGTGTAGGAAAAACTAACGCGGAAACAACATGGGCTATCTTTACATTGATATTTTGTACAGTAAATAATGGCTGAAAATTCTTAATTTTTGAGAAGATTTTTCAGCCGTTATTTAAGGTGGCAATGGACATGGGCCTCCCGACTCTATAAACTGGAAGTGGGTTTTCGTTTATTTTACGGCTCTTTTTGTGCGTTGTTTAAAAAGTGCGGTTTGGTAAGATTCTGCTTGTGAAAATTACGTAGAATATTGATGGTAGAATTTCATAATTTAGCTTCTTTTCAACATTAGATATCAATTGAATGACTGGATCATTAAATTTAACAATAAAAATGCGTCAAAAGTGTCATTTAATCAGGAGGGGTCACTGTAAAAAACAAAAACTTTCTTAATTGCTTGGAAAGGTATACTTAACTTTTTAACATATAAAGGAAAAATATGGGTTTTAAAAATATCGGAAAATAAGAAAATTCATTGGGTAATTTCTTCATAAGAAAAAGGTTTTTGTTGCATTTTTACCCCGTAAATTAAAAAAATTAGTGCATTTTTAATTTTTGAAGGCAAAATGTGCAAATGCAATTGATCAAAGAGAGATTTTATTGGCAACGTCCATGTGTACATGTATATGGTCTATCAAAATGTATGTGTTTTATAGCTATAAGCTTGTACTGAGTTTATACTAGACCTAAAACGAATATAACTGTTTTACTGATAAATGGCCAATACCACCCAAGGGCAGATAACTCTAGCATGAAAACGAGCATGGAAAGGTACCTTCAATGACTACACAATGTTAACCTAACACATATGTGAGCAAGAAAAAAAGTTATTTGGGCGAAAAAAATGACGCCATGTGTCCATTGCTACCTGAAGAATCTAAAGATATTTATATAAGGATACAATCTTTTCACGTCCGTGACTTAAACAAGTAGTGTTGGCGACGTTGAATGTTTTCACTCAAAGTTTAGAGGGCTTACGCCATTTAAACTGACGTCATCGAGTTTTTCCAAGGTTTTCCTGAAGTTTTTAAAAATAGTCCATCCGTGTACATCCGAGGTTGATCATGAGATTAGCCGAGTGGTGTTCCGAATGGATGATGATAGTCATTAAAAAGTCCTGTACACCATTAATTAATTGCATTTACAAGTATTTTGAATCAATATAGAATTTTTGATAAATCTTCAATGCATTGTACCACAAACTCTCTTGTCAATATCAGCAAGTCATTATGTTATATTGGCAATATTATTGACACAATCAATGGCCCAGTGCAAAACAGTTGTAACTACCTATAATGATAAAGGCAGTTACAACTGTTATGCGCTGAGCTATCAGTATGTGGTATTTTTAAGATTCAAATAAATGATCAAATAGACAGGGTGGTATTTTGGATTTCAATTTAAAATATTTCATTGGTTCTTACTTAAATCCTTTGTTGCAGATACTCATTTGAATCTCGTGGAGACAATTCAATTGAGTATCAACAGCAAAGGGTAACAGGTTTCAATAAGAAATAGATTTCTGACTGGCTTTACCCCCTCTTGTCTGAATCCCTGTATTTTTTTTCTTTTTCGTCCTTGCAATATTGTTGATACCAAGTACAAGTATAGTACTATAAATAGGTGACTGTAAGGTACCCTTAATATTCTTCTCTTTATTTTTTACTTTTTCAAAATTTTTCAATTCTTTCTGGTGATCATTCGATTTAAGCAACAGTGTTAATTACAGTTAGATATTTTCTCAAGAAATTTTGTTATTTGGCAAACAGTAAAGTTTCTTGGAAAATATCAGAAACCTGTTATTAGTTGATTCTAAATTTAGACCCTGGGAAACAGTAATTATTAGCTCTATTGAACTGATTCTGTTAATTAGCCTAACTCCCAAATCTTTTGCTCTGATTTAAAAAAAAATACTCATTTATCCCTTTACCACATAATCTCTTGTATTGATGTGAGAAATAAAAACAGAGATTGAAAAAAAATATGCAAGATGAAGAAATGACTTGTCTTTGAATTTTTTATGATAATTGCCAAGCATATAAATATAGAGAGAGGGTATTGAATGAGTGGTCATGGAATACTGAATTTAATAAACGAGTCATCTATAAACAGATATACATTATTTATATGACCCAATGTTTGCCAAAGAAGCGTCAAAATTCTTTAAATTCAGCATTTCAATAATCCGGGAAACTTATCATTCAACTGTTACTGATTTACAGTGCTTTCAGCACTTTGATTATATTATAGCAGTTCAATATTGGGTCAAGCTTCAAACCATAGAACATGCACACTACTTTGTTGACAAGCAGATATAACTGGTGTGATATCCATTTTAACATGAAAGATACAATCACAGTTGGTCCAAACTAATCAATACAAATTGGTTTATGTATCCACAGTTGCTTGGATACTTATGAGTAATATTTTTGTTCATTTGTTACTAATTAGCCGCCACCATAGCGCAGTTGGTTAGGCATAAGACTTCCAATCTGGAAGTCGTGGGTTCGATCCCCGGTGGCGGCAAATATCCTTTCCGACGTTTGTCTTTCACCAATGGGTAGATAATCGTAAACCTATGTGAAATAGCAGTCGGAGGCTAGGAATGGATGTAATGGTAGTACTGGCGTGAGAAATACCAGGAATCCATTGTTAGGTGCTCCGGCCGCCGCGATATAACTGAAATAATGTTGAAAGCGGCGTAAAACCCCATTCAATCAATCAATCATTTGTTACTGTAAATGGAGGCTTTACAAATAATTCTTTATTAGAAGAGATTTCTGTTGCCAAAAACTTGCAGTAGAAGGCTGGTCCTAAGAAATGGCCCACCAAAATTCATTTCAACCCTGGTGGTGCTGAACCAAAAATATTCCATGGAGCTTTGGCAGGAGGCATAGACAAAGTTCAGCCATTTACATATTGATCGCTCAGCATGAAACAGTTGTAACTGCCTATAGGTTTATAGGCAGTTACAACTGTTTCAAACTGAACATGAACAATATTAATTGAGCCTGTGTGTGACATTTCCATCACTTTCAAAATTGCACCAAGCAAAGACTCTGGGGCGTCTGTGCATCCGCACAGTCTGCCCAGAATTTTAACTATGCTCTGTGTAGAAAGAGAAGGTTTCAAAATATCTTTAGACAATCATACCATCCCCTACCAAATGTGGCTTTTCTATGCCATTTAATCTAATTGAATTGCATACGCATGTCAAATTATTGGAAATGTCACACACAGACTCAAAGAATCTTTTTTGTCTTCTGCTGAAGCAGCAATATTTTGATTCAGCATGACAAGGATTTGATAAGGTTAGCTTTGAATAAAATGTGAAGTGGTATATATCTAGAGAGAGTTTCCAGGGATGGGGGTTCAAACACTCTCCCAGGCCCCTTCTGTAGCCCGATTCTTTCAATTCATGAGAAAATTCAATCAAAATTATGGAATAGCATGAAAACAATGTCCCAATCTGCAATATGAATACATGTTCAGATCCATCATATGTCAATACAGTAGTTCAAGACTGGTTTTGAAAAAAAAAAAAGTTTTAAGGATAACAGAGGTAACAGATTAGAGGGGGGTAAAGCCAGCCTTAATTCTTTATTTCTCAATGAAACCCTATGTTGTGGGTACTCATTGGAATTGTCTTGACAAGACAATTTCAATAAGAACCAACAATACAGGGTTTAGGGTATTATTTGAAATAAAATACTCCTTTAACCTGTAGCTCAGGGTTAAATGATCGATGTATATAACAATAACGATACACAATAAACAAACAGCAGCTGTGATAAATACCTCTTTACTTTTTTATCATACTGCCTTCCTTTTGATTCTCTTTTATTGTCATTTTACTGGCTATTTTTACCAGTCCTTTTCACTCATATAAAGGGTAGCTTAATTTACAATGTGCAGTGTATTGCCAAAAGGACCAGTGGCGGATCCAGAGGGGGTCCCGGGGGTTCGAACAAACCCCTCTATATCCAAATTACTTCATTGTTTTGGACAAATTCATCAAAACTCTACGGTACAAGAATAAAAAAAAAAATCATAGTGTTCGAACCACAAGAACTTGAAATTCTACAAATTAAATATATCTAATGTACAAAGTTTGAGCAATTCAGTCCCATAGTATCCCTGGGATACTATGGGACTAATTACTCAAATTCCAGGCCGACATCAAACTCCCAACATCAAAAACCTTGATCCGCCGCTGAGGACAGTTGTCAGGGTGACTTTAGAAACAATGTAAGTACCAAACTACATAGTTTTGTTGAGCTTGCATGCAATGAGCAAGACATACCATAAAATCTCTAATACAACCCGAGGGGTTCTATTAGAATCATGGCATTTCCAATAGAAAGGAATAGACTATTATTAGAGACACCGAAAAGGGTGTGGAGTTTTTTGAGAGCATTTTACAGGCAGTTACAACTGTTTTGCACTGAACCATAGATAGGTAGCGTAGCCTCTAACAAACGCCCGCCCCTTTCTTATGAAAATGTGATGATTCTGATAGAACCCTGGTGTTCTATTAGAGCTCTTACGGTATAATTATTTTTGTACAATTTTGTATATCAAATCTTACAGTTTGCTTTTGCTTGAAAGATGTTAGTTAATGAATATGTTAATTTTTTGTTTGCTTTTTTGAAGGACAAATTTTACTATAAGGAGTTCATGGTAGATGAACAGGGAAACACTTCAAAGGCTTTAACTGGCAGTAGTTAGTGGTTTATTATAAACTATTGATTGGTACAACCACCTGAAGATTTTTATCTTTCTTTAGCTACTGCGTGAGATGAGAATAATATTTAAAATCATTACTTGTGTCTTCACCCTTGTCTTGCTAAACCTGGACGAGTCCTGCTTTTTCACGAGGTATAGACTAAGATCAGACTGCACATGTAATGTGTGATACTGGGCAAGAGAAAGAGAATTATATATAATCTTAAAGCACCACTCTTGGCTTAAACCTTGTCATGCTTAACCTGGACGAGTCCTACTTTGACGAGGGGTATAGACCAAGATCAGACTGCAATGCAATGTGTGTTCCTTGGTGAGATTAAGAGAATAAATTATTACTTGTGTCTTTACTCTTGTCATGCTGAACCTGTAAATTGCATATTCTGATGGGGTATAGACTAAGATCAGACTGCTCACATGATCTGTTATAAACATTTTAACGAGAATATTATAAAAAAAAAAGGAAAAAAAAAGGGAAGAAAAATAAATGCCAACTCACAATAACTGCATCCAGTGCATTCAACACAATGATTTAAATTGATTTTTCCAAGGTTTTTATTCAGCATCAGTTGGGTTGAATTCTCTTGATTTGCAAAACTTCTGTAAGTGTATATATATAACACAAAGCTACCTACAAAATTTTTGCTTTGTCAGACCCTCTCAATTATAAAATGGCAAAGCAAGAAAATCTTTTGGCAAGTTATTGAATGTTTAATAGTAATAATTATTAACCCTGATTTCCATGGTGATAGCTCAGCACGAAACAGTTGTATCTCCCTTTATGTTTATAGGGAGTTAAACTGTTTTGTGCTGAGCCATCGATGGTTCAAAATCTACTCGTTTTTACTAAAACTGTGGAACACAAAGATATGGAAGGATCTGGAGCATTGCTATTGTAAGTGCCTTTAAATATATAGGCACTTAGAATAGTGTTGCACTGACCCCTTGATTTATGATATTTGGGGAAGGGGTTGAAGTTTGCAAGAAAACAGTAGTGAAAAAGGTACATGTAATCAGGGGTGTGGAATTCCCATGCCCGACTTGTCCGACTCGGGCTTTTGTACTTGAGGACAAGTAAATTTTTCTAAGCCACTTGTCCAAGGACAAGTAAATACCAGGGCAAATCTTGGAACTTAAAAGAATTATGAGAGAAATCATCCTAATGTTCATATCATAGGGTAGAAAACATTGTTTTTAATGAAGAAAATGCTGCATACCAGCATTTTCTTCATCAAGAGGCAATGTTTTTTTTTTCAAATTTTTCTATTTACTCTTTAGCGGACAAGCTCATTTTGATTCTGGACGAGTAGAAAATCCGCTTTTACTTGTCCAGGGACAAGTGGAGAAAACTCGTATTTCCACACCCCTGGTAATTATGGAAATTATTGGAAATTGACACAGATACTGTACAAGCAATAATGGTATTGAAAGGTAAGGATGAAGCTATTGATCTGAAAGTCGTCATTCGAAGGGTATTGTGGGTTGGATAATTCAGGCATGGATTGGAAAATATATTAACATAACGGAAAAATCTATACACTGTTTTCCCTCGGAAATGTAGCATCACTTGGAAATTATGTGGCAAAATAGATTCCTTACTAAACATGTGGTAAAAAAATTAATGAAAATGAGCAGATATGGGGTAATTCAAGTGTTTGTTGATGTGTGGGTGTTTTTTTCATGATGTTTTGAAACAAGTGACGTTGATATTATTGGAAATGGAATTCGTATCTTGAGGGAGAAAATTATCTCCATTCCTGCTGTGAGACGAGCGTAGTTGTTTTCGTCAAAATGGTAAGATCAATCATGACGTTATTGCGAAATATTTTGACGGAAAATCGTCTTCATGAACTGCTGAATAATCAATCAATGGCCATAAATATATCTTTTAGAGCTGCTTTCAATTTGATACCTAATTAAGTGTTTGAAAAAAAAACAACATTGTAAGTAAAAGAAGAAAATGCTATAAAGGGTATGGATCATTTCCTATACCCAACTTGTCCTCCTGGAGTTTTAAATCTGGGTCAAGAAAATTATCCTTAGATTTTATCTAATTGGTCAGCGTAAAACTATTGTAAGTGCCTATAAATATATAGGCACTTACAATAGTTTTTCACTGACCCTTTGATTTGTCTTCAGACAGAAAGATTCTGGGCTAGAAAAGAAAACTGCAGGATTTATTACTGGTATAATATGAGGCCAATCAACCCTAAAATTTGCAACTGGTACTTGCTAGGAAGACAATGTAAAACTAGATTGTCTTCCAAAACTGGTAAAGAATTGTACATTGTAACTGCTATATGTGGATAAAAGCATTGAGATAAAGGGAGCACAGTATGTTTTTGTTGAAATACAGTTTCCTATCTCAGTGATTTACGTTGCTTACATAATTTATGTGAAACTTGTACTGTGTTCAGTATGACAAAATGGTATAAACTGTTTGCAAATTATACCCCGCTTTGCATGCAAGTGTACATGTAAAGCAGATAATTCGCAAACAGTTTTCACAGATTTGTTATCCTGGACACAGGGCTCATAGTATATAGTTATATCATCAAGTTGCAATGAAATTTTGGTGTCCAATTGTTCTTGCACTTGTGATTTAGTTTCCTTACCCCTGGTCATGAAAGTAAGGGGCTAAAATATTCAACCAACCAATCAATCAATCAATCAATGAATCAACCAACCAACCAACCAACCAACCAACCAGCCCACCAACCAGCCCATGCAAAGATTTATCACCAACCAATCATTCTAAACCATCATCTATCTAATTAGTTCAACCATTAAGTTCATAAATTGAGTATTAAAGTAGTTTAAGTGTACATGTTAAATCGATTAACCTAGCAATCAATAAATCCATTTGCCAGTCACCATTATTCAGAAAAGGTCTCATGATCTTACCAGAAAAAGTAACACAACTAGTGTAAACGATCAAAGATGACCCTAATCATTTTAACCCTTATCCAATTGAATTTATATTTTGTTTGTAACAAATTGCAATTTTCTGGATGTTAAGACCAGTCAGGGGTGTGGAAATACGACTTTTCTTCACTTGTCCATGGACAAGTAAAATTCAATTTTCTACTTGTCCAGAATCAAAATGAACTTGCCGACAAAAAAATGAAATGATGTATTATTGAGAAAAGCATTGTTTTTAATGAAGAAAATGTTGTAACCCAGCATTTTCTTCATTAAAGAGTACTTATTATTTTAAATCCGTCCAGTTTAGCTTTCCAATACTAAAAATTGCATTACCAAATTGAAAACATTGTAGAAAAAGAAGACATTGCTTGCCAAAAGCAATTTCTTTCTTCCAACAAAATTTTTCCTTGCAATTTATCCCTTAAATTGCTAATAATCAAACATAGTTTTCATGCAAGACCTGTTGTTATCCGGGAGGACCTGTAATATTTAGGGTTAACAGATCCTTCAAGCTGGTGGCAAAATGTAGTTATTGTCAAACCCTGGTATTTGAGTACCCACTAGTAACAAGATCTCAGGTACCTGGATACAAAGTTTCTCCTCATACCAGAGCTGCGTTTTTTACATCAAGATGAAAATTTCCGCTAAATAAGATTATCAAGACGTCATAAGAAACGATTTTCAATAATTTCAGTAAAAACATTCGACGTTGTCAAGGCAACACGTTTTAAGCCAATGCAAAACCATCTTAGTTTCCTCATTAAGATATCTAAAGATTCTTATTAAGCCGCGTAAAAATCTTAATCTAAAAAACGCTACATTTTAAAAATCTTAATGAGATTCTTAAGAATCTTAATCTAAGAAACGCACCTCAGCTCTATACACATCTAGTAATGTACCTTAGAAAAGTTCTCAGTTAGAAAATAGGACATCCCGATGTTAGGATCTGATTTGATTAGTTTGGTTTCCTAGAACAACTACAATGATCAATATATAGATCAACATGGCTGTATCTAGAAACAGTTCTTAGTAAATAACATTCCTCATTCATCAGTATTGTCCCTACAGATTTGTCTTGGCCTTTTGTGGTCAGTACAGAATGAGATTGATTTTGACCAGCAGAAGAATTACCTAGTCTGGTTATAGTGAGATAACTTAAGCTTTGAGATGATCCAATTTCAAACAAGCTTCAGATGAAAATTTTTAGTATGTTCAATTTTTATAAATCTTTAGTGTTTTGTTTTTTTTTTGTGATCATTGAATGGCCTTCGTCCGTCATGTGTCGTGCATCGTCCGTCGTGCGTCGTCAGGCATCAACAATTTAAGTGTTTACCCTCTAGAGGCCACAAGTATAAACCAATCATCATTAAACTTGGTCAGAATGATTGTCAGGTCACAAGGATGAAGCCTATTGAAAATGGGAAGGAACCGTGCCATATCACGGGAAAAGGGGCCTAAATAACAATTTTCTTGTTTAAACTCTAGAAGCCACAAATATGGTCCAATCATCATGAAACTTGGCCATAATGATTGTCAGATCACAAATTGTTATGCTTAACTCTATTGAAAATGGGAAGGATCTGTGCCATATCACGGGAAAAGGGGACTTTATGACAATTTTCTTGTTTACCCTCTAGAGGCCACAAATATGGTCCAATCTTTATGAAACTTGGTAAGAATGACTGTCAGGTCACAGAAATGAATCCTATTGAAAATTGGAAGGATCCGTGCCATACCACTTGAAAAGGGGCCTCAATGACAATTTTCTTTTAAGCTCAAGAGGCCACAAATGTGGTCCAACCTTCATGAAGTTTGGTCATAATATTTGTCAAGTCACAAGGATGAATCCTTTTGAAAATGAGAAGGATCTGTGTCATATCACAGGAAAAGGAGCTTTCATGATTATTTTCTTGTGACACTCTATGGAGACCAAAAGTCTTAAAAGTACAATTATGACATTTGCTGGAAAATTTGATAATAGTTAATTTAGACAAAGATTAACAGGTGAGAGATATAGGACCATCATGGTCCTCTTTTTATGTCCCCGCATCGAGGGATCGGGGGCATATTGTTTTACTCATGTCCGTCTGTCTGTGTGTCCGTCTGTCTGTCTGTCCGTCTGTCTGTCCAAAAACTTAACCATGCCAATATCTTCAAGCCTATTCAAGATACAAAGCTAATATTTGGCATGATGATAGATCTCAATGATCCGCATCCGCTGGTACCAAAGTCAAGGTCATGTGACAAGTTCAAGGTCATCTGTCAAGGTCAAACACATCTAGTTTTTTTGGGGGGGAGGGGGGGGGGGAAGATAGAGAGAGAGAGAAAACATTTTTTCTTCTTTTTTTTTGGTCAGGGCATCAAAAAAAGCATGAAAAAGTGGGATTTTTTTAAATTGCTTAAAATTTTTATGGATCAGCAATTGAAACAATTGTGACCAATATAGACAGTTACAACTGTTTCCCTCTAAGCCATCAACTTATGAGCATTGTGCATTCAGGATGGATTAAATAATCATGGGCATTTGCAATGGTCTAGACTGACCAATTGACTTGAGCACTTATCAAAATTTAGCTCTAATATTCCAGAATGTATTTTTGTGGTAAAGTATGAATTCCTTTGGGACTTTAATTAGAATATTCAACAGACAGAGCATTGAATGTTCATATTGATTTTGTATTGATGAGTGGTTGACTGTCTCTGTATGAATAGAAATTGACTATTTATACTGATGATTTAGTTAATAAGTATGCCAGTGATATTTCTAGCCATAGTTATAGGACAGCCAGTTTGGTAATTATTCCTGCAATCCAAAGTTTGAACCCTTTAGTTACTCAATACTAGAAATAGGGTTATTCTTTTACAATTTATTGCCTCTGTTAATTTATTACATTAAAGAATCAGAAAATTAGTAATATCATCTTCAGGTGGACAAGTACAATTTAGGTATAGTTCCACAAGAAAGAGTGAGGTTCGAGAAACCGTTATCTCCTATCATTTTCAATGTAAAATTGACCATTGATCACTCACTTGAAATTGCAGGTCTAAAGATGATTTAATTGTTAATGTACAGATAGATCCACCATGAAATATGACCTTGACCTTTCATATAAAGCTATGAGTTTTAATTTTATTATCAATGTCGCTTGAATCTTAATCTTGCTGAGCTAAATTTGGTTCTGATTGAATTACTTGCATGAATCAGCATTAGGATTTTGAAATTTATAGGCACTCAGAAGACCAACATAAAATAAATGGGATAAAGACTATGTGTGGACTCTGACAAAAGATGAATGTCCTCTCCTTTTCTATGATTTGAGTATTTGTGAACAATCAAAACAGGGTAACTACAGCTTGAAAAAGCTGTAGTTTCTATGTTTTGATCATTCATCATGACAGTTTTTGAAAGAGGATTTATTTCTATCATGCATTTGCGTAGTGTGCGTAATGGGAGTTACGCCCTTGCATAAGCTATAGTTTATATACAGTAAAGGTTGACCTGGGGTATTCCTTGACCTTTGCAATACTGTAACAAAATTTTGAAATGGAACAAGCTATAGGTCTGCTAATTGACAATTATTGGGTAAAATTATTTTGACATCGAAAACTAAGTTTTTATAGCTTTGACAAAAATCTGACAGATGGACTTGCATTTGGACAGTCCAATCTCAAGCCAAAGTGTAGTTGAGACAATTTTGTCATAGAAATGTTAATTAGATTAAGTGAAAAAAAACTCTTGTTCCGAATGAAAAAATCCAATTCTTTAAAAGATTAGGTATTTTTTAGTAGACACAGTTCAAAATGAGAAGAGTTTCAAAAATAGATTTTTAGTGGAACGATTGTCTGGAATAATTAAATTTCATGGGATAAAAACCAGGTGCCACAAGATCTCTGAGTTTTTCTACAGGTAGGCATTAGATTGAGATTGAGAAAATTGAGATATGAAAAAATGGAGGGCTTTTAGTGAAATTTTAATTAGCATTTAACATGAAGTGGGAGGGATATAACTCTGATACAAGACATTAAAATGGGGTAAGAGGTTTCGATATGTATCTTTGAAATGTATTTTTGAATATTTTATTGGACAGAAAATTGAAATGTGCCATAAGATATTTTTTTGCATCTTATTGATTTCTTAATTGATTTCATTTAATAAACTAATTGTAGAATTTATTTTTAAGGGATGCAATGATCCAGAGGGGAGAGGGGGTGTAAGATTTGATTTACCGTATTTCCCCTAATAATAGCACCCTCCCTAATAGTAGCACCCCTACATTTTTTTACTAAGAAATCCCAATTTAAATGCCTAAATTCTAGAAACTTTTTGAGACTTCTTCTCTAATTTGAGATGAATTTCCTCTAAACAATCATTTATATGATTGTTTAGAGGAAGTTCACCTCAAATTAAAGGGAAATGTACCATTATAAAAGACATCAATTTCAATGATTTTTTAAATCAGAAAATCCATACTAATTAAAACCTTCCTGACCATGCTATGTATAGCTCTCAAGAGCGTTTAGAGAAATACAGTATTAATCAAGGGCGGATTAACAATGGGGGTGCATACCCCACCTGGAACTTTGGCAAAAAAAATAAATAAATAAATAAATAAATAAAAAAAAATGGTAATCAGTTTAAGAAAACCTGTTTCAAGGTACCAATAACCTGGTATTATGTCACAAGTGGACAAGTAAAATGTCATCACTACAGCTTTGTTCAAGCTGAAGTTATGACATTATTCTTGGCCATTGAGGACTTGTGGGTATATCATGAAATATATCTGTCAGCCTCAAAGAATGTGTATGATTTAATTTACAGTAAAATACATGGATACTGTATGGTATAGGCAGTTTGACTTCTATATGGACCGACATTTGGCCAAAAATCTGAGAATTGAATCAACAAAACATATTTTTTCTTGTCATATCATATTTTCTATCTAATACCATGAAGAATTTTGTTTTTCAGAATTTTTTAATTTACAATAATGAGTTGTTCCATCCATCTACTTGTTCTTTTTCTGCCTTTCATACTTATACGTGTCTCCAATAAATGAAACAGCGAAATGTCCGTCCAAAAATAGTTCTGATTTGCATAGGGAGTTGAAAGAGTATGATTTAAAGTGAGTTGTTTTAGTATTAAAGCAAGTATTTTTTATAAAATCAATTTTGTCAAAGAGTTTTACTTCTCTGTCATCCTTGGGATATCAAATCTGAGTATATCCTCTCTGTTGAAAAACTGTTTGACCAGATAATTGATAATTGTTTTTATCTATTCTGAGATGAACCTCATATTGACATATTAAAACCAATCCAAAAGCATTATTTAATGAAGTCGTTAGGATTTTCATGAGGAAACGTAACTAAGCAGGCGAGTAATAACCATAAAAATTATGTGATTTTTAGCTCCACTGGCTGAAAGCCACTGGGGCTATTGTCATGGCATTGTGTCCGTCGTGCGTCCGTCCGTGCGTGCGGTCGTAAACTTTTCTTTAAAAATCTTCTCCTCAGAAACTACTGGATGAATTTCAACCAAACTTCACAGGAATGATCCTTGGGTGACCCTCTTTCAAAGTTGTTCAAGAAATTTTGATCCAATGAAAAACATGGATTTAATGGGCGTGGCTAATTTCCAAATATGGTAAAAGTGAGTTTTCTCAGATTCTAATTTATGGATACCAATTACATTTTACATAAATGATCCTTAGGTGACCCTTTATCAGTCTACAAAAGATCATTGTGATCGGATGGAAAATTTGCATTTTATGGGCGGAGGTCATTTCTCTATATGTTATATAGTGGAAACTTTGAAAATCATTTTCTCAGAATGTAAGTGATGGATATCAACCAAATTTCACTGGAATGATCCTTGTGTGACCCTTTATTAGTCTACAAAAGATCATTGCGATCGGATGGAAAATATTCATTTTTATGGGCGGAGGTCATTTCTCTATATGTTATATAGTGGAAACTTTGAAAATCATTTTCTCAGAATGTAAGTGATGGATATCAACCAAATTTTACTGGAATGATCCTTGGGTGACCCTTTATCAGTCTACAAAAGATCATTGTGATAGGATGGAAAATATGCATTTTATGGGTGGAGGTCATTTCTCTATATGGTATATAGTGGAAACTTTGAAAATCATTTTCTCAGAATGTAAGTGATGGATATCAACCAATTTCATTGGAATGATCCCTGAGTGACCCTTTACCGGTCTACAAAAAAATCATTGTGATCAGATGAAAAATCTTCATATTTATGGACGGAGGTCATTTCTCTGTATGTAATTAAGTGGAAACTATGAAAATCATTTTCTCAGAATCTAATTTTTGGATATCAACCAAATTTCACTGGAATAATCCTTGAGTGACCCTTTATCTGTGTACCAAAAATTATTTTGATAGGATGAAAAATATCCATTTTATGGGTGGAGGTAATTTCTCAATATGTTAAATAGTGGAAACTATGAAAATCATTTTCTCAGAATGTAACTGATGGATATCAATCAAACATTTTTGGTATGATCTTTGGATGACCCATTATCATGCAGCCAAAAATTATTTTGATTTGATGAAAAATATGTCTTTTAAGAGCGGAGGTCATTTCTCTATCTGTTATATAGTTGAAACTTTGAAAATCATTTTCAACATCAGTAGAACCCCAAATATCTAAAAATCTAATCAAAACATTTATAATATTTGCTTTTGCAAAAATTTCAAGCCTTTGGAGCGACTCAAGCCATTCATGGCTTTCTAGTTAAGTTCATGATGGCATTGATATGCTGATTAGTATGACTATGTCCAAATGAGGAATAATGGACATTTTCTTCTGTGAAGTGTTACTAGAGTTTAAAACCATGTGTTTTTACTACATGTTTAAAACCATGTGTTGTTACTACATGTTTACATTTTTTCATTACTTAACAGCCTCCACCACCCCTCGTTATTAAGAGCAGTAATTGTGGAAATATTAACATTATCTTGATAGACAAAATCGTTACATTGAAATCATTTTACTTTTAAAAAATGATTTTTGAAATGGTATTAAGCTGAAATTAAGATTTATAACAACATACAAACCGTTCATTCAAATGCAATTTCATGTAATTGATGAAAAGGTTTATCCATATAGAAGTCAAACAGACTAAAAGGGCATATTGAGTCATGATTCTGACAAATTGGATGTGAATTGATTCTGAAGTGCTAACTTAAACATGCAAGCATAAAGGCATGAGGATTATTATAGTGATGGACCATTGATTTTACAGCTCATTGCTGTAACATGTGTGGTCTAACATTCAATCTCTAATGTCTTACTATTATGTTTTTATTTAACTGCAAGCAATCTCATGAAAATGGCCCTAATCATTCAGTTTAGATAGTTTAGAAAATTCAAGCAAAAAATTTAGAACTTACATTGGCTAAATTCAGACACAGTTTTTAGGTCCACTGGCCAGAAAGCTATTGTCATGACAAGGGTCCCTCGTGCATCCTTCCGTGCATCTGTGTGTAAACTTTTTCTTAAAACATCTTCTCCCCCCCCCCCCCCAAACCAATGGGTGGATTTTAACCAAACATAGTAGAAATGATCCTTGGGTGACCCTTTTCTTAAATTGTTAAAGAAATTATGATTAACCTGTCCTCCAAACATGGGCGTGGCAGGTTGTGGCATTTTAATCCCCCGCCGAAAAAATTTTTCGGGGGGGATATTGTTTTTGCCATGTCCGTCCGTCCGACATTTGTTTCCGCGCTATTTCTCGAAAACTATAGACCCGATTTCAATGAAATTTGGCACACAGCTTCACTACAATGAGGACATGCGCATATCGTCAAAGTTACCCGGTTCGACCGTTGAATTTAGAGTTACTGCCCCTGACTGTTTAAGCCATATACAAACATAGTGATATTCGTTTCCGCGCTATTTCGTGAAAATTATAGACCCGATTTCAATGAAATTTGGCACACAGCTTCACTACAATGAGGACCTGCGCATATCATTGGGGTTACCCGGTTCGACTGTCAAATTTAGAGTTACTGCACCTGACTGTTAAAGCCATATACATACATAGTGATATTCGTTTCCGCGCTATTTCTCGAAAACTATAGACCCAATTTCAATGAAATTTGGCACACAGCTTCACTACAATGAGGACATGCGCATATTGTCAGGGTTACCCGGTTCAACTGTAAAATTTAGAGTTACTGCCCCTGACTGTTTAA
The DNA here is from genome assembly GCA_948146395.1 of Fragum whitleyi. Lineage (NCBI taxonomy): Eukaryota > Metazoa > Mollusca > Bivalvia > Cardiida > Cardiidae > Fragum > Fragum whitleyi. The sequence goes on from OX411549.1 coordinate 5,951,214, forward strand.
GCCATATACATACATAGTGATATTCGTTTCCGCGCTATTTCTCAAAAACTGTAGATCGGATTTCAATGAAACTTGGCACACAGCTTCACTACAATGAGGACATGCGCATATCGTCGGGGTTACCCGGTTCGACTGTCAAATTTAGCGTTACTGCCCCTGACTGTTTAAGCCATATACATACATAGTGATATTCGTTTCCGTGCTATTTATCGAAAACTGTAGACCGGATTTCAATAAATCTTGGCACACAGCTTCACTACAATGAGGACATGTGCATATCGGCGGGGTTACCCGGTTCGACTGTCAAATTTAGAGTTACTGCCCCTGACTGTTTAAGCCATATACATACATAGTGATATTCGTTTCCGCGCTATTTCTTGAAAACTGTAGGCCAGATTTCAATGAAACTTGGCACACAGCTTCACTACAAAGAGGACATGCGCATATCGTTGGGGTTACCCAGTTCGACTGTTACTGCCCATGACTGTTTAAGCCATATACATACATAGTGATATTCGTTTCCGCGCTATTTCTTGAAAACTATAGGTTGATGTAGATAAAAGATAACCTGTACCTTAGTTTGATATAATCTCCATTGACAATGAAAATATGTTCGGCGGGGGATATCAATTCAACGAATTTGCTTGTTTCATGTTAAAATATTAAAAATTTTCATCCTCCCAAACCATTGGGCTGATTTCAATGAAACTTGGCATATATGTTGCTTAGGTGACCCTTTATTGAATTGTTCAAGAAATTTTGATTGACCCCCCAATATGGGCGTGGCAGGGCCAAAGTCGGGGTTATCAAAGCTAGTGGAGCGATACAGGCCCTCTTGGGCCTCTTGTTCATGAGGGTAATATGCTCATGGTGATTTTCAAAGTTCTTCCAGATGTCTATTTTGAATTGGAGTCTGTATATGCATGCAAAGGCATTAAAGTAGTTCAGTGCATCCATCTGTCCCATTTGGTGTCAACCAGTGCATGCCTTAATGAGCAAATGATTTCAAGTTCAGTAGTCAAGGGTCAGATTTAGTATTGAGATTGTTGGGTGCCACTGCCATTAATAGATAGATTTCCCTAGTGACTACATTATTATTAGATATTTTGTGTTGATAATACACAAATAATTATCTGGCCAAGCTTTGTCAAAATCCACTCATTGGTTTAGGAGGAGAAGATGTTTAAAGAAAAGTTTACGCACGCTAGCACTCACGGACTCATGGACGCACGATGGACACCTCGCCATGACTAAAGCTCTCCTGAACCATGGGGCTGATTTCAATGAAACTTTACCAGACTGTTCCTTGGGTGACCCTCTTCTAAAGTTGTTCAAGAAATTTTGGATTGACCTCCAAATATGGGCGTGGCAGGGCGGGGCTTATTTTGACCCGAAATCTCTGAATGACATCTCCTCCTGAACCATAGAGCCAATTTCAATGAAACTATTAATGAATGTTCCTTGGGTGACCCTCTTCCAAAGGTGTTCAAGAAATTTGGATTGGATGAGATCTACTGGATCAATAAAATTCAGGTGAGCAGTTTAGGGTCATTCTGGTCCTCTTGTTTCAAAGTGATATCTAAATAGTTTTCTTCCGTATAATTTTACATATTAGTTAAATAAGCTCATTCCTTCATAAGTCAGTTTCAACATAGAAAAAGTCGGAATTCCTTCTGAATGCTGTTCACTTTCATAACCTTTTATTTTCAATATGCAGCCGCCGTCATAGCGCAGTTGGTAGCGCGTCGTACTGTCAATCTAGAGTTTGCGGGTTCGATCCCCGACGGCGGCACTCATTCTTTCCGACTACTTGTCTCTCACCAATGGGTTGATAATCATAGACCTATGTGAGATAGCGGCTGGAGGCTAGGAAAGATTGTGGTGGTTGTACTGGTGATAGAAATACCAGGAACCCATTGTTAGGTGCTCCAGCCGCCGTGATATAACTGAAATAATGTTGAAAGCGGCGTTAAACTCCATTCAATCAATCAATCTATTTTCAATATCTCTCTTCCAAATCTTGAGATTTTTAAGCCAGTGGAGCAATACAGGCCCTCTTGGACCTCTTGTTTTGTGACTCATTCTGCTCTCTCCAAGCTAAATGTTTACATCTTATTTCAAATGATGAACTTGATAGTAGTTTAATTCCACTTGGATTGATCATAAAGGGGAGCCTAAGAGGATTATTTGCTGGTTAAAAATCATTGAACTGCTACTTTAAACTGAATACATCAGGATTATTTGTGTTAATGTAACATAATAAAATCCATTCAATATTCAAGCCAGAAGACATTTTGACATACAAAGAGGAATACAAGTAGGGATTGACACTAAAACCAGTCCTCGGGCCCAAGACCTGTGGATTTTAGGAAGGACTGGTAGATGTAACCATACTGCAGGTCCTTCAGGCCTGTAGTATTATGGCAAATACAAATCTATCCAGTTTTTGAAAAAATGCCTTCCAAATATCAAAATTTGCATTGTAGAAGAAAAGAAGAAATTGCTTGTCTTAAGCAAATTTCTTCTTTTCCAACAATATTTCCCAAGCAATGTATCCCTAAAATTGCTAAAAATCAAACATGGTTTTCATGCAGGACCTGAAGTTACCACTGAGGACCTGCAATTTTTTAGGTTAATAGGTCCTCCAGGCTGGTGGCAAAAAGTTGCTAAAGTGTCAAACCCTGACAAACTTCTATAAACTTCAAGCAGCATGATTAAAGCTTTCAAGACCATGTTTATGAAAGAGACTTTATCCTCAAATTTGAAGAAACCAAAATATTGATATAAATTCAACAATTTCATGCTAAAACAGTTAAGAACATATTAAAATTGACAAAGGGAATGATTTTGAAATGGAACTGAATGATTGGAATTAGCAACTTTTGAAGATAATCAATATTTTTGATGGAAAATTGATTACAAATTATTATGACATGTTCTCTAAATAGATTTGTGTATATTCAAAGACCAGTCACATACTTTCAAGCCCACACAATGTTGTTCAATGATCTTAGTTATTTGAATACTTCTAGAGAGCAATAATTTGTCAGGAACAAAATATGCACCCTGCTGTCAAAGTCCAGTTATTGTTGTAAGAGCATCAGGCTGTGAAACTAAAGGTCTTAGGTTTGATCCCTGATTGTAGCTCTCATCCATTAGGACTATTTGTCTTTCAACAATAGGTTGACAATCATAGGCCTACGTGGGATAGCAGCTGGAGGCAAGCAGAGAATGTAATGCTAGTTCTGGTTCGAGAAATACCAGGAATCCATAATTAGGTGTTACAGCAGCCCTGATCTGACTATGTGATTGTGATAAGCAGCATAAAACCACATTCAAACAAAATGCGCATGCTGCACATGAAACTGAAATTTTTGTGAACAAATTTAGGTCAGATTTTGGCAATCTTCAGTCAGATTCGCTTGCATGAATACTGAAAAACATGCAAAGTAATTATGACACCTCTGTGTTTATGTTTGTGAGCTATGATATGAAGCAACACCAGGGAGTAATAATGTATAGCAGCTGTATAAAAACAGGTTGTTTTTGCTAACGATGAGTTGTGATGGGGAAACTCAAAATTGCCTCTTTACTCAGTGCTTTCCTAGAACTATTAGAACTAACTATTACAGCTTTTGCATTGAAAAAGACTCGCAGGGGCCCAGTCGCCCATGGCCCCTAGATTTTGGGCTTGGCCCCTAGATTTTTTGGGTAGATCCCTATGCCTCTAATGTTAGATATTGAATTGTTGAAGCCTGGCCTGTCATGTTACATTGAGGTAATATATCTACATCTGTCCTAAGTTTATATTTGGACAGGGATTAACATGGTCTTTAGAGACGCAGATTCTAAAAAGTCTGAGACTCACAATAAACTAGCAATGCAGGACCCTCAAACTATCTGATGTGAGTCAAATTTTGACCCTTTTTGCTTAAGTTGAAGTTGAGCTCTACAGGGTGAACTGATAATTTGATGGCTTGGCATAAAACAGTTGTAACTGCCTATAAATACATAGGCAGTTACAACTGTTTGGTGCTGAGCCATCGATATCTGTTCAATGGTGTTGTGCATTTTCAGTCATATGACAAAAGACGGATCTGGCATAGTCTGCATCTAACAGTGGAGTCCTAGGGCCTGTTTACTAAACGTCTTACGAAAATATTGATTGTAAGTCAAAATCACAAATCATACCTGGTGTTTTCATTCATTGATCGATTCTGCCTTGCAAAAGCTCATTGGAATCGTCTTTAGAAGACGATTCCAACGAGATGATGCATCGCAGAATTCCGTATTTAGTTACCACTGTAAAAGCAACTTTAATTTTTGACTTACGCCAAAATTGATCGTAAGATGTTAAGTAAAACAGGCCCCTGGAATTTTTATGCCAGAAACAACTACGATCCCACCAATGGGTTGATAATTGTGGACCTATCTGGGAAAGCATCTAGGGGGCTAGGGAAGGATGTTATGGTGGTACTGCTGTGAGAAATACCAGTGATCTATTGTTAGGTGCTCCAGCCTCAGCAATATACATGTAACTCAAATATTGTTGAAAGCTGTGTAAAACCCTGTTATAAAAACAAAAAAGAACAACTAAAACATATTTCTGGTAAGCCTACAGCAGCTCAACCCACTTAGGTGAACTTTCTTGAAGAATAAACACTATTTAAATGTTTGGTATAAAGAAGAAAGATGCCTTCTCCGGAAATTTACAGACAGAAAATTGGCAGAATAAAAAACCTCCAGTGGTTATATGTGCTCAGAAGTTTTGGCTTGGTTTCAATCAGACAGTATTCACTGTCTCTATTATGCTTGTATTGATAGAACCCCAAAACTCATAATTCTGCAATCTAGGCAATATAGATTTCTTCTGAATAAATATTGCATTGTTATGTTATGTGCAAATTTCTTCAGGAAAACTCATCAATTTTGATCCTTATCCTTAAATATCCCACATTAGTCCGGCAGAAATCTAGCTTGACCCGGAAGTAGGGTTCAAAGTTTTTTTCTTGCCTGATTCTTGTAGCTAAGGCCTTCCCAAACAAGAATCTGGCTGATGACATCTTGTCATCATTGAGCATTTTGAGAAAATCGAGATGGCAGCCAGGACTATTGAATGTTACACCAACAGCTCGGTAGATCACAATGACGACCTTTTAGATGTTTTTTTGTGTGTTTTATTTGCTGTTTAAGTTCGTGTTTAAAGGATTTGACATTATTAATGCATGTAATGATATTAGAAATTAGTATGGTAGTCAATATGGTAGCCAAATCGAATTATTAAATGGCATTTAAGTATTTCTTTATCCATGTGACATAAGAATCATAGGAAAAGGTTTTAGGGCTCCTTCAGTAAACATTTTGAAAGTGTTTTTTAAGCCTTTTAAATATCAGACAAAAGACAACTCTCATCCTTTGTTACATAAATTCTTGATTTTAAGATGGCAGCCAGAAAAGAGAAGATTCTAAGTTAATTGTGTTTTAATCGGGATTTTAGAAAAATAAAATGTGCCTATATCAATAGTTTCAAGGCCAGTTTCAAAGTTGTTTTGAAAATTCATGCCTTAAATGATAGATAGCATTCGATATGGCAGCCAAGGATTATACCTGAAAGAACGTTTGAGGTTACATAGTTATATTAGAAAATGGTCCATATTTACTTATGAAAGTACAGGTCATCATTTAGAAATAAGAAAAGTTACATATGCAATATAAAAAGTATTTTTGTGTATGAAGATGACAGCCAATACACAGCATGAATATTGCATTTCCATTGGTGTTTAATGTTTTGTCAATTTAAAATATAATATTTGCAAGATTCATTCGTAGACAGTCACTTTGATTTGAATTATCTTTAAGGAAAGACGAAAAGGAAGCCAACAATACATCCCATAAACAAGAATAACTAAATAGAAGTCAGTTCACTTGTAGCATCATACCATTATGCGTATTTTAGTGAACAATGCAAAACACTTTTGTTGCATGGTAATTGAAAATAAAATTCTGTTTGCTTTGCGAGAAAATTATTTGCACAACAAAATATATTGATCTCATATCGATGGATCGGCACAAAACAGTTGTATATCACAATAAACATAAAGACAGTAAGAACTGTTTCGTGCTGAATCATCGATAAGGTCAAATACTGACAAAATTCTTTTAGGAATATTTTAAAGAATCGTTGCTATTTTGATTGAATATAATTATTTTTTTTCTGAATTTTTTTCTCGCTAGTTTGGTAAGGATATGTTACGTTACGCTTAAGATTATTAATATTATTTTCATGATAGCCATTTAATAAAATTGCCAGAGTTTCTTTATGAAATTTCTATAAATTCATTGTAGCCTACCTATCAAACCACATTCATATCAGTATGTATAGTCATATGTGTTTATCAGAGGAAAAGAAGTTGTTCCGCTCAGGCTTATTAAGCACTACAAAAAAGTTTTAGTGATAAATTTAAATTGCATGTTCACAACCGCTCAACATGTCATGTAAGCATGATGATTGGCTATTCTGTGTTACCCTGGTGCATTGGGTAATGATTGAAAATTTGCAATGTACTCCCTGATTTGTCTTTGCCACAATTGCAAGCTCTGATCAAACTAAATGTATGTAGCAAATGACTAGCAGAGAGTTACTAAAATGCTGATTTATGCATGAACCTCACATCCCCAAAATCTAGATTTGATATATTTAAATCATCACCAAAAATTAGCGATTCAGTGCAGCCAAATGTTGTCAAAAGTGTTTGTTCAAAAGCGCCCTTTTGCCAATTCTTATCTTCATCGTTAGCAATAATTTTGATATACGACAATTTTGTAGCAGCCTTGTAGCTTTTCTGTACGGTTTTAATTGTTTTCGTCTTTTTGTTCATGTTGAAATTATTTACTTGGATTAATTTTCAAAGGAGTTAGCTAACACAATCGTAAGCAAATTGAGCAAATGGAAAAGTAACAATAATAATAATTCAAAAAATAATAATTTCTAATTAAAAAACATTGAATCAATCAGTAAATAAAAAGACACCAATTAGAAGACTATGTCGGGTACACATAGAACTAACATATTTTAAGAGAGTGACCATTGTTGTCTATATTGTCATAGGAAATTTATACTCAATTATATACTCACACACAATGAAAATGCACCACACGATATATATTTATTTGTATATCTATTTTGATGTACAGTAACTTCAGACTTGAATATCAATTTGTAAGGATCTACAATAGACCATTTACTACACAATAATACACGAATGGCTGTAGTCTCAGACAAGGCTGTAGGTTTCTGAACCTTTTATGGAAAAAGTTAGAAATCATAAGTCTTATATGTGCAAAAAAGGTTCGGAAAACTTTGTCACAATTCAATTTGGGGCAACATTACCACATACTCAGTACAATACATTGGTAACCACTTTGAGGAACAGTTGCAGTAGTCCGGACAGTTGATTCGAGCATATGCTAACGCGCATCATCTTTTATGTCTACATCTTACCATAAATGCCTCTGACGGACCTTAACATGTTGCTTTAAGTTCAAATCCCGTGGAAGACTAGAAAAAAGTGGTTACTTACAATACGCTGTATGTGATGAAAAATAAAATTGAATACGAGTCTCAGTACCCCCCCCCCCCCCAATTTTTAAACAACAAATTTAAAGGGCAAGCCAATGGGTCCTTTTAAAACTTAGTAGTTATGTCAAAACCATATATTAACTTTAATTAAATTATGCAAACATGTTTTGTCAACAAGTTCCTTTGATAATAACTGGAAGGAAAAACAGCGAGGCTGCCATCTTCAAAATAAGATGTTTTAATACTTTAAATCTAAACATATTTTCAAAAATCGGATTTTTGGCAGATAATCTTTTGCTATAAGAAAAAGTGATCCCCATATTCTCATGCTTGTCATTGAGGTACACGTAGATATCATTCATTAACTCTCTTAACAGACTGCCATCTTGACTGCCAAACTGAATTTCACAGTAAGACCATTTCTCTTACTTGCTCAGGCAGCAGAACAATACCATCATAAACCGATTAACTTATCCGAAAAAATCATTTTGGAAGTATCTTCAAATGTTTACAAAAATCTATGTTCACCTTTATTTACACTAGTAATCAAGCAGTTTTTCCATTTGGCAGCCATCTTGACAACTATACTTATTCAAAACTTCATTCAAGGTGTTCACCAGGAAACTTCAAATTAACCTCTTTTCAGTTACATTAATTGCAAAATTAAGATGAATTATTTAGCAGCAAGTACATGTATATTTTTAGTGGTCTTGGCTGCCATCTCGACTTTTTTCGAACTAATCCAAGATCAAAATGCACATTCATCGAGATTCTTTATAGGCTAGACCTGAATTACTAGAAAATAGTTTACTGTTAAATACCTTGCAAACTTTAAGCATGAAATAAAAAGCTTGTGTTTCCTGGCTGCCATCTTCAAATTGAAGATTTTCATAACACTACATGAGAGATGTAACTAATCAGATATTTTGAGGTCATAAACAAGCTTACAAAAGTTTAATTAGAAAACTCTAAAACAAATTTCTAGGATTCTTATATCTCACATAAATCGAGAATTACTGATAAAAAACATCCTATTATTACATGTGGCGGCCATCTTGAATACAATATCCTTAACTAACGTCATGTTATGTTTTTATTTGTAACATAGCTTAAGGGTAATATCTTAACAATAAAATGACCACTCATATCGGTTTTATATTTCAAAAAAGTGAGCTACGGAGCCGAAAGCTTGGTATTTGATAGTCCTGGCTGCCATCTCGATTTTTTCGAAATGCTCAATGATGACAAGATGTCATCAACCAGATTCTTGTTGGGGAAGGCATTAGCTACAAGAATCAGTCAAGAAAAAAACTTTGAACCATACTTCCAGGTTCAGCTAAAATATGCCATATTTCTGCCGGACTACATAGTACATGATCATAAACATTGTCCAGAGCTACATTTACAGGGGATATTTTGGATTTCAAATTTAGATATTTCCTTATTTTTGCTTAAATCCTATTTTGTGGGTACTCATTGGAATTGTCTTGATGACACAATTCAAATGAGTACCCACAATATAGGGTTTCATTGAGAAATTAAGATTTAAGACTGGAGTTACCCCCCTCTTATCTGTACTTATGTTGTCAATCCAGTTGATTGACATTGTTATAGTGACAGTGAATGGGCAAATTTGAAGATTGAATCATATATTGATGTAATATTGTAAAAAAGATATTTTTTTACTGTTTATTAACTGCGTCTGTAGTGAATGCCCATATGAGCAATGGACCCAGAAGGTGGTTTGTTGTTACAGTAGATTATGTACATAGATGCATGACAAAGCTACTGATGAGGTCCGCATGGTTCTTTAACATGCTCTAAGAGCCACTGTCATAGCGCAGGGGTTGGATTCCTAACAATGGCACTCATCCTTTCTGACTATTTGTCTCCTACCAATGGGTAGATAATCACAGACCTATGTGGGATAGCAGCTGGAGGTTAGAAATGAAATCATGGTAGTACTGTAGTGAGAAATACCAGGAGTCTATTGTTAGGTGCTCCAGCCGTCCCGATATACTTAAAAGATTATCAAAGGCTGTGTTAAACCCTATTCAAACAAACAACAAATCAACATGCTCATTTTAAAGCACCGTAACCCAAGGCCTCTACTTTATTTCTCACCAAAGACAATTAGTTGCTTAGTGTGCCAGCTAGGGAGTCAAACCCATGATTTGGAACTTCAATTGTTTTCAACCCATGATTTTGAACTTCAATTGTTTTTAACCCGTGATTCAAACTTCAATTGTTTTAAAGTCAGTTGCTCTACCAACTGAGCTAATAGGGTTGATAAAAAATAATAAAGTAAATGATAATGAATGCCATTTGGACTACTTAAGTACTTTTTTAGCCAATTAAAGGAAACAAATAGGAATTCTTATACAATTTTTACAGAAGTTTTTTATATCCTTTTTTTTTTATGAATTAGTTTATTAACATTGAAGCTGCCAAATAAGGGAGTATTTCATACAAAGGTTGTTTGTTCTGATCAGTAAATTAGCCAACTGTTCATTCTTGATTACCCACAAATGTGTTTAAGCATCACTATATATGTATGGTTGATTAAGTCCTTTAGGAAACATTAAATAACCACAGAGACATGGGTAAAATGACAGTAAATCATAACCAAACAACTGAATTTTTTTTTAGGGGATTGATGATTTTTTAATTATTACACCAATTTAAAGTAGAAAATGCTGATATTCAATGCACTCTTCGTTTCAGACTATTTTTCTTCCACCAATGGGTCGATAATCATACACTTATGTGGTATAGCAGCTGGAAGCTAGGAAACAATGTAATGGTAGTACAGGTCTGTTTAATACCAGAAATCCATTGTTAGGTAATCCAGCTGCTGAGATATAACTGAAAGATTGTTGGATTTTGGACAATATTTCAAATTATCCAGTCATGGGCTGCAAAATTCAATGTGTTGGAAATAATCTGACAGAAGCCGTTAATGATTTTTCCAAGGTTTTATTAATTAGGCCAATTGTAACACTTGGTTTAGCTGTTCTTACAGCATCAGTGATTATGTTCTAGATGATTAAACTATGATTACTTTTCTCCCAAGATATCTTTCTTATTAACCCTTATCATGCTGAATAAATTTTGGCTAAAAATTTGCATAAAAAACAAAAGGCAAAAAGCACTGAAAGTACCAACTATTGGTCAATTTGTATTTGCAAAACTAAATCTATTGACAATTTTGGTTTGAAAGTGAGAAACAGGTGGTGTAGACTAACATCAGGCTGCACACATTTGAAGACTAATGTTTTTCTATAGCTCCTAGCAAAGCAGGAATATTACGAGTTCAGCATGACAAGGGTTAATGTCTGCCTATCTATTAAACAGATAGACAAGATTGAAAAGACTTTCATGTTAAACAATTTGTTTAATACTGTCAAACCTTTGCTTTGGGTTCTCATTTGAATCGTCTTGATGAGACGATTCAAATGAGTACCTACAACATAGGGTTTCATTAAGAATTGGCATTTAAGATTGGATTTACTGCTTCTTTATGGAGTGTCTCCAGTCTGATTGATTGATTGAATGGAGTTTTACGTAGCTTTCAACAATTTTCAGTTATATCGCAGCGGCTGGAGCACCCTAACAACAAATTCCTGGTATTTCTCTGATCAGTACTACCATCACATCCTTTCCTAGCCTCCAGCTGCTATCTCACATAGGTCTTCAATCATCAACCCATTGGTGAGAGACAAATAGTCGGAAAGAATGAGTGCCATCGCCTCTCTTGTCTGAAGTCTTGACGTCTGGTAATAAGTTAAACTAACAGTAAAAAGGGCAACTACCTTAAAATCAGATTATTTGTATTTTCAGTATTCCTCAACTGATGTGAGCGTTGACAAGTCGGAAGGAAAGAAAAAATCTTTCCTTCAGCAGCCCCGGACATACTCAAAGATACCTGGGTCTACACCAAGTCCCAAGCAATCAACTCCAGATGTTGGAACACCCAAAACACAACCAATACCTATACCTGCTCAAACAGTTCTGAAAAATACGGCCCCAGAGCAGATAGATTCTCAGGAGTTTTTTATTGGAGATAGAGTCAGTATCGGTGGTATTAAAACAGGGACACTTCTTTATTTCGGAACGACTCACATTGCTGCTGGGTTATGGTGTGGAATTGCTCTAGATGAGCCTGATGGAATACATGATGGTCTTGTCAACGATGTTCGATATTTCACTTGCCGTAAGGGACATGGAATATTCGCACCGGTTGAGCGAGTGAAACATTTGGATATCAAGTCAACATTGAACACTGTTTCGAATATAATAAAAACTCCTTCCAGAATCTCACCAATTCCAAGTAAGTCTAAAGTTTGTCAGATTGACCCCCTAGATCATGAGTTTGAACTTCGTGAATTTGACGATAAGTGTGAAGCAGACACTGACGATGACATCATAGGTCTGGATGAGAACGGAATTCTTCGTGATTCAGATGACGAAGAGGACAGACAGGAAATAGTTAAACAAACTCATCGTCGTAAACTGCCTAAATTACCAAGGTCAGGATCTCAAGGATTATCGCGAGTGCAATACATGAAAATGGAGGTCGGTGGTGGTAAGACTGAGTTAGATGAAGCTGCAGAAAAGTTGACGATGTTAAATGAAGATGAGATAGTTTTAGTTAAAGGTGAAGTGAGTGAGTTACCTCCCTCTACTGGTGGGAGTTCAGGGGGAGAGGACTCCTGGAGTCTCAGTAAGGATTATCTTGCCATGTGTGATGGGAACCAGAAGTATTTAAATATAACTTTTGATGGGGATCCAGAGAGTAAAGCTTCCACACAGGAAGCTTCAAGCCAGGAACCATCTGAAGAGTCACCTTCACCAGAATTTATTTTTGACCAGGAGATGATTGAAGATGGTGAGTTTTCGACACAGCCATTAGAAATGAGTCGTGATTCTAGTCTGGGCCTTCTGTCTAGCCTGGTGTTGGAGAAGAATGACCTGCTGTATGACCTTGGTGATGAGATGGACGACATGTATAACCCAGCCTCACAGGATACGCTAGAACCTAACAGTCAGGAGAAGATGCCAACACCAGACAACCAACATAACCTGGATACATCCATGGAATTTGATGAAAATGATGTGGAATGCTCTACACCATTTATTGAAAAAGTCATAACATTCAGAAAGGACACTGATTTGAATGAAACTTATGTTCAAGATAAATCTAGTCATAATGATAATGTTGAATTTAACTCAACATTCACAAAGGGTGAACCTGATTTAAATAATGTAGCAGATGGTACATTTACAAAGGATTGTGCTCCTGCTGACTTGCAATCAACATTTACTAAAGATGCCAATAATGCATTTGTTAAAGAAGCCGCCAACACAACATTTACTACTGCCAATGTCAACGACACATTTACAAAACCTGCGGTTAATCAGAACTTAAATTCAACATTTAATATGACAGAGAAACAGGAGGCCCCAATACATGAACTGATTGTTAATGTTAAGAATAATGATCTGGATAAAAGAGAGATGGTTGATTCAGGAATTTCTCTCAGAGGTTCCATGACAGAATCAGCCATGTCGATGAACTCATTACGAGGTTCTGTGATGGAGAACTCGTCAGTTCGTGGATCTATAATTGACAAATCATGTCATGGTGTTACAAGTGTTCATTCTACAAGTGGTGGTTTGGTTAATTCTAATGATCTTGATAGTGCTAATGTGGTTGAGGGAGTTATTGGGAAAAACGTTAATTTGGTGGAGGGTAACTCTGATTCTTTAGAAAGGGAGGTAATTGAGACGGAGTTGGATGACAGGCAATTACGGAGCGATCTCAAAGACGGACATCAGAGAAGAGAGAGACCAGTATCATACCTATCTACTACTAGTGCAGATACTGGTATGTTGGCGATGGGGTTTTATTGCAGCCAGTGCATGACATTTCCAACAATTTTCACATGTGCACAAGGACCAAACTTTGAATAGCCTTGACATTTTCACAATGCAATAATCATAAATGCTGACCCCCTGAGGAGCATTTAAGACCTTATCTATCTATAACGTATATAGTGAAGACACTGGTTAGACTGTGTGGCTGCACAGGCTTGCCAGAAGCTCGCTTTGCGCAGATGTGAAATTGTTGGAAGTGTTGCGCACAGGCTTAATTTCCTATTTAAGGTTTAAAGGGTATTTGTTTATTAAGATTTAGTTGTTGAGTTTTTAATCCTGTTTCTTTTTTAGATCTCTTAAATTTCCTTTTTTGTAACATTGTAGGTGTCAAAATAATGGGACAAACATCTTACCAAACGACAAAATTTCTCATCATATTATTATAATTATTTCAAAGGTTCAGAAAAGTTTGTTTCAGAGATCTTATACATTTTTCTGAGTAGATATCTTGAAAAAGAAAACATTTTGCTATGGTTTTCATCTAATATCTACTTGTATGCTTGTTTGATAAGAGACATTATTATGTAAACAGTCTCTGATTTAACCAAATACACAAGGGGGTGGCTTATAACAATATTTATATACTGTTTTGTACCAATTATCTAGGGCTAATTATGACAATCTTCTTTACATGATAATAGAGTCATGTACTGTAAAATGGGATATTTTCGCTAGTCTTAATTTTCCTAATTTTATCAAATCTGACATTACTTGTGAATTCATTTTGGTTGAGACTGAAATATACCTTTGAGGCATTTTTTTTTTAATTTGAATTTCAAATAATGTTGATTTTGTCAAATAAGCCATTATCATAAACATTTCTTGTTTACTAAACGATAAACAAAAACATACTTTTACTTACTAGATGAAACAGGTATTTAACTCTAGTGTATAAGATATCTTTGTTCTCAAACTGGATCAAATCGTAAAATGATGTTGTACCAACACAATTATTTCTACTTAATTTTCGTATTTGATTATTTTTAAAAAAATTAACGAAATGTGTAAAGCATAAAAATTTCCAGTACGAGAACATGGCTGATCAAAGACTATACAGCTTCTGTCATAATTTTGTGTACAGAAGAAATACCGGTTTGTCATGAATGCGATTGGCAGTTGCAGGGCTTGTGTTAGGTTTCAAATTCAGGAACCATTGACCCCTTGACCGTGAAGTTCTAGGGGTCAAAATTGCTATTGAAAGGGCCAAAATGAAATTGGATAAGAAGTAAAGATTTCTGGGTTATTGACTATCATAACTTTACAGGAGATTTATTATTAAAATTTGAATCTCTAATAAAGATACAAAGGATCCAAGAAATTCATTTTTTTTATATTTAAAGTAGTATAGAGATTCAATACTGAAATTTTCAAGGTAAAAATGACCCCTTGATACAAATTTTACAGGGTCAAATAAGGATAGTTTCAGATTTCTGAGGGTCAAAACCCTGTTTAACGAGCCAAACAAAGGTCTTGGATATGGAAAAGTAGCTTGAGCAAAATCAGTTCCAAGTTTATTTTTTCAAATGTATGCCGCTTATGAAAACTGATATTCTTATTTCCCCAATAAAAGATGAAGCTTTCTTACATCAAAATACAAATTATCATTCCTTTATCATTGTGAAAAATAAGTAACTAAATGTAAACGATTTCTGTTAATACATCTGAAAAGGGCTTCATTTGTACATCAACTACAAAATAACATGATGACATCAATATATCTTTGGACTGACAAAATTTAATTAGAGAAAATGAACCAAAGTTGGATTAAGCTCATTCAGAAAGTGTTCATCATTTTAAAAAAAAATCACTTGCTTTTTGTTGAAGTTATGAAGAAACCCTTAAATCACTCGTGATGATCCATCCATCTTATGGCATCAGAAATTAAGAGAGAAAAAAAATGAAGCCAAGGAATAAGTGTTATACAGGAATTAATGATACAATGATAAATGGATTGCTAAAGTTGTTTTTTATGCCCCTGCACCGAAAAGGTTTAAGGCATATTGTTTTACCATTGTCTGTCAGTCTGTCTGCAAAACTACCCCCCAAAAAATAAAATTACATGTCTGATATCTTCAAGCCTATTCAAGGTACAAGTATCATATTTGGCATGATGATAGATCTCAATAATATGCATCTGCTGATACCAAAGTTAAGGTCTTGTGACAAGGTCAAGGTCATCTGTCAAGGTTAAATAACTCTAAACCTTAACCAAAAATTTAATATTGCCAAAATCTTAAATAGCTTATTTAAGGTACAAGCCTAATATTTGGCATGGTGATAGATCTCATTAATGTGCATCTGTTGATACCAAGTTTAAGGTCATTTGACAGGTTTAGGTCATCTGTCAAGGTCAAACTTCTAGAAAATAGAGCAAAAAACTTAATGTTCAGTTTATTCAAGCATGTTTAAGATACCTTTCTCATAAATGGCATGACAAAAGATGTTAGTGATGTACATTTGTCCGCATCAAGATCAAGCTCGTGTTAAAAGGTCAATGTCATCTGTCAAGGTCAAAATTTTGAAAAGAAATTCTGTTTCGGGGGCATTTGTGTTTTACAAACACATCTTGTTTCTTAACAAAGTTTCCACTGTTCATATATGTTAAGTGTTGAAAGAGAAATGAATGAATATCTTCAATTCTTAAATGACTTTATAGGAAATTACTATAGAACATGCGTTATCATCTTCTGATCTAAAACTTATCTCCCTAGGGAAGATCTAATTATTTTTTGGCAGTGTCTCAAATCCAACCAGTAGGGAAATCTAGTCTGATTGAAGTGACCTTTGAACAAATAATATTCCCATTATTTCAGCATTAATATCGCAATCCCTGGGGTGAAGGTTTCCTGTTATACTAGGTCAGAGCTTGTAATAGAGAATCGGGAATTAGATTCAAAATGTGATGTTTCATTATTTCTAACTCAAATATTATGTTATTGGTACTCATTTGAATCGTCTCACTGAGACGATTCCAATGAGTACAAACAACATAGGTTTGGAAGGGAAATAATGGAGTTAGATTGTAATTTCTCATTATTATCTAGAGTTATGCAATGCCATTAAACTCAATGTTGATGGAAAACCATGGCATAATTAGAGGGACAAGCAAAAATATCTCGGGTTTTTTTCTGTCTTGTGCCGAAAGGTGAGATCTGTGCAGGTTGACTTTAACAGGTGGTTAACAGTCTGCAGTTGTGTATGGTGAAACTTTTGGGTCAATTGTCCAAGTTACTGTAAATTGCGTAATTTTTGCGGCATTTTATTTGTGTTTCTTACGGGATGACAAAGGATTTAGAAAGTTCATGTCAAAGCATAAGAAAAATAATTGTTCTTTAGTTCTATATTATACTGATATTGTTCCATATTCTTAATTTCAGGTTTTCAATCATTAGCTAATATTAGGGAAAAATAAAACTCACGCTAATAAAACCAGATCTGCAATATTTACTCTAAACATTAGTACATTATACTGACATTTAAGTGTAAGTGCAGATGTGTAAGCTACAAATAAATGACCTAATACCCTTTCAAACTTTTCAGGATATGTTCCTGACACTGACTCTGAGGTTGGCACTCTGACCTTGAACTCTCCTCAAGAGTGGTTGGACAGAGGTTTCCATGGTAACCATGAGTCATACACAGATTTCCCTGGCAGAAGAAGTGTTGGCTTTGAAGGTTCAGGTGAGTATCCTGTGGATGTTCTGCTACAAAATTGGACATGATATGAGTCTGTGCGTGACATTTCCAACAATTTCATATGTGCTTGATGAAAAGACGTTGAGTAGCCTAAACACTCACACAGTGCATTAAAATTAACTTTGGTTTGTGAATAGTGATTTTAGGTCTTTGGCTGTCTATTGAGTGCATAGTTAAGACTCCTATCTGACTATGTGGACACACAGACTGATCTGAGTCTCAAGCTTGAGCACATGTGAAATTGTTGGAAATGTCACACACAGGCTCATATGATATAGACTGCAAAAAGGTTATCAGAAAATTTTATGATCTTTTGGTGCCTAGTATTTGCTGTCATAAATTATGTCACTCATACTTTATAAACATGTTAGAAAGTGTTTACAACCTAAAGTGTGAAACTTGCTCAAAATTTACTTTAAATACTGTATTCAAGGTCAAGAACAATAATGGATTAAGTCAGACCAAAAAGTAGGTCACTAGCTTATATCATTTTCACACAAGAGGTGAAATATAAGGGTCATTTGTTCTGAAACTTGGTCAGAATTTATTTGTTTTTATGATATCAGGGTTCAGACCTTTGGTTATAGGTAAGTTCAGGTTTTAAGTAAGTCAATGATGTTTATACTCTAAATGGGTCACAAAATTGGGCAAAAATGCTCAGAATATTTATCTTTGATATCAAATAATTGATTCAAATTAGAATAATTTGGCTTACATAATAATAGAAAACAGTTATCTTAAAAACTTAAGTAAATTATACTAGAAGGATGACTACATAGTAATAGATTGATTTTGGGGTCTTTAGTAAACAGACTGTTGAATCAAGGCTTGTTGAATCAAAGCTTTGGCTTGAAAACTCCATAAGGAAGAACAATGCTATTGTCTGGTTATTGGTTAAATCCCATGAAGAAAAGGTATTTTCAGGCCAGCCTTGGTATAGAAATACAGATTTTCTCTACTGGACAAGTAAAAGGCCATTTTCTGCTTGTTTAGGATCTAACTGAGCTTCTCTATAATAAAAAAGAAACAATAGATTGTGAGAAAAAATGTTTTTATAGAAGAAGATGCTCAAACCCAAACATTAGACTGATTAATCTTATGGATCTATATAGTACCATTCAAAGATTTTACCTGATATTTACTAATCAACAGACAAGTGACCTTGAAAAATCCACTCACCAGCAGGTAGAAAAGCCTTTGTTGGACAAGACGGGCATGGGAGTTCCACACCCCTGGTATCTGTATGACTGTAAATGTGCAGATGGGAAGCTATCAAGACTTATTTGGTTATTTTGATGTGAAGTATTAAATTAGTGCTATCCCTAGTGGTTAATTTCCCCCCATGATAAATGATAATTGCCTGACACTGCTGGCCATTACTTTACAGCTTCATAGTAAGATGGAGACATGGACTGGACTTTGATTGGACATGCTATCCTTTACCATATAAGGACATTCTGGGGGAAAGGGATTACGTACATGTGCAAATCAAGAAACAAATATGCTATATTTTTAACTAGATTGGATTTCTTGAGAAATGAGCTCTTGTTTTAAACCTTCATCATGCTGAAAGACTTTGGAAAAATTGGCTACAAGTAAAGTGCTGAAAGCAGGGGATGCCCTAAGTGTGATACAGTATCTATTTTGAAAATAATATAATAATGATGATAATTATTTTCAAACTTTCCTGGTTCCAAAAAAGGAAAATCAGACAATACTTTGTAAAGCCTAAGGTCAGACTGCACAAATAAATGTACATGAGGCTGATCTTTGTCTATACCTCCTCAGAGATAATTTTTGCTCAAATTATCATGTGAAAAAATATCTCATTTAGCAAAATCTAGTGAGAAAATAAGAATTTACAAATCACTAAATTACATTTCGCTTTCAGATTTTTCTCTCATTCAGCCAGTTTCAATGAGATTTCTGTCAGAAAAATAAGAGAATCTCTCATTATCTCACCCCAAAAATTATTCCTGCCTACTGCAATAATAAGAATATTCTGGTTTGAGCTTGACAATGGTTAATGCACCAAGTGCATAGTTTCAGAAACTGGTTATGCTATCTGGTAACTGTTTTACTATTTATCGTATATCTGTGATAAGAATGGTGAAGATCGAAGAATTTGGCAGTTGTGACAGAAAGTTTTAATTTTCATTGTGTTGTAATTACATAATGTATTTATTTATTGCTCCAAAAGCAGGTTAAGTTCACAGGGCTTGAAAATTCTTGAAATTTCTACTTGTCCTTCTATATAAGAAAATATAGTGATTCCTCAATTTCATAAGTAAAAGTTTGAAAAATCCACTTGTCCTGCTTATAAAGGCAAAGAAAAGAAATCATGCAGGACAAACGGACGAGTAAGTTTTTAAAGCCCTGAACTTCTTGTACTGCCATTTGAGCGAAACAGTACCACAAAGGACCTCTTGTTTCTAATGTAAACTCTGATAGGCTCGTATTATTAGAGTTGACAGAACTGTACAACACTATGTCTTATTTATATCTTTGGCTTTTTTTTGTTTGGCAAAAACACAGAATTACATTAGAGTTGTGATTAGAGACATGGATATATATCGTGGTGGGTGATTATATCATTATGGATTTTAATCCAACACTAGTTGGCAGGTCGCTGGCTTAGTGCAAAAACAGTTGTAACTCCCTATACACATATAGGGAGTTACAATTGTTTTGCGCTGAGCCATTGACTGCATTCGGAACATCACTCGGCCATTTCCGTAATCTGCAACAGACCTCGGATGTATGAAAGGTGGATGGGTATGTAACAAAATCGTGCATTTTGTTAGGCGGAAACAGTGTAAGAAAAACTAGCACTGTAGATTTATATTTTTTTACAGTAAATAACGGCTGAAATATCTTAATTTTTGAGAATGATGAATCATTCTCAAAAATCCAGATTTTTTCAGCCGTTATTTAAGAATCTAAAGATTTTTACATTAGGATACGATGGTTACACGTCAGTGACTTAAACGAGTAGTGTATGCGACGTCGAATGTTTTCACTCACAGTTTCAAGTGCTTACACCATTTCAGCTGATGTCATAGAGTTTTTCCAAGGTTTTCCCGTAATTTTTTAAAGATAGTCCGTCTATGTACATCCGAGGTTGATCGTGAGATTGGCCAAGTGGTGTTCCGGATGCCATTGACTGGTGCGGAATCAATCTTATGAACACCAGAACCTGTTCACTTTAGCTTGCTAAACTTGTTCAAGCTATAGATCTAGCTTGATCAAGCTTATTCAAGCTAAAATGAAGAGATTTTGCTCAGCCAACATTAAGTTATCATGGATTCTGTTAGTCTGTTCTGCTGAACTTTGTAATAAGCATAAATCAAATTGTTTGGTTCACATATATAAGTATTATGCCAGATCTTAATGCTCTGCAGGGGCATATTTTACCCCTGTCCACCTGTCTGTCTATCTGTCCAAGGTCAAGGTGATGTAGCAAGGCAAAATCCATCTGTCTTGGTCAAAGTTTTGAAAAGTTTGCTGTTTTGGGACATTCTTGTTTCACAAACATGCCTTGTTGAATGCATTCTCAGACTAAAATTTGTCCAGAGGAAATGTCAATGGTAGTTGATTGTTATAAATACATCTATATTCCTTTCTTGTTTTTAGCTCCACTGGCTGAAAGCCACTGGGGCTATTGTCATGGCGTTGTGTCCGTCGTGTGTCCGTCCGTGCGTCCGGTCGTTAACTTTTTCTTTTAAAATCTTCTCCTCAGAAACTACTGGATGGATTTCCACCAAACTTCACAGGAATGATTATTGTGATTGGATGAAAAATATGTATTTTATGGGCAGAGGTCATTTCTCTTTATGTTATATAGTGGAAACTTTGAAAATCATTTTCTCAGAATGTAACTGATGGATATCAATCAAACTTCATCAGTATGATCCTTGGGTGATCCTTTATCATTCAGCCAAAAATTATTGTGATTGGAAGAAAAATATGTCTTTTATGGGCGGATGTCATTTCTCTATATCGGAGGCTCAGCGCGAAACAATGTAACTACCTATAAACATATAGGCAGTTACAACTGTTTCACGCTGAGCCATCAATATGTTATAATAGTGGAAACTTTGAAAATCATTTCAACATCAGTAGAAGCCAAAATATCTAAAAATCTAGTCAAAACTTAGATTTGCTATTACAAGAAATTCAAGCCTGTGGAGCAACTCAAGCCATTCATGGCTTTCTAGTTTGACCTTGGTACCATGACAGGAGATACAGACAATGTTTAACATACTCTGTTTGAATATTTAGGAGAAAGAACATTAGTGTCAGAGCCTGATATTTGAGTGGAAAGAACATTAGTGTCAGAGTCCATCTCTATTGAGTCTGACAGCGACCTGGGAATCTGGACAGGAGATACAGACAATGTTTAACATACTCTATTTGAATATTTAGGAGAAAGAACATTAGCGTCAGAGCCTGATATTTGAGTGGAAAGAACATTAGTGTCAGAGTCCATCTCTAATGAGTCTGACAGCGACCTGGGAATCTTGACAGGAGATACAGACAATGTTTAACATACTCTGTTTGAATATTTAGGAGAAAGAACATTAGTGTCAGAGCCTGATATTTGAGTGGGAAGAACATTAGTGTCAGAGTCCATCTCTATTGAGTCTGACAGCGACCTGGGAATCTTGACAGGAGATACAGACAATGTTTAACATACTCTGTTTGAATATTTCGGAGAAAGAACATTAGCGTCAGAGCCTGATATTTGAGTGGAAAGAACATTAGTGTCAGAGTCCATCTCTATTGAGTCTGACAGCGACCTGGGAATCTTGACAGGAGATACAGACAATGTTTAACATATTCATGTTGCTGTTTTATATTTCAGGAGAAAGAATATCCGTGTTAGAGCCAATCCCTATAGAGTCTGACAGTGACCTGGGGTGGTACAGACAATGTTTAACATACTCATGTTTCTGTTTGATATTTCAGGAGAAAGAACATCCGTGTTAGAGCCCATCCCTATAGAATCTGACAGTGACCTTGGAACCATGACAGGAGATACAGACAATGAAACAGACAGGTATATACCACATTGTTGTACCATAGTTATATAGAGATTAACATCTTAGTGTCTTAAAATATCAATCTTATCAAGTTGTGGTTGGGAGAATTATCATGACGAGGCTTTGCCACCCCATGATAATTTCTTGCAGCAGAGACCAGATAAAATTGATACTTTAAGACACTTATATGTTATTCTATTTATCATACAATCATTTTTCAACTCTTCATTATAATAAACCCTTAAAGATAAAAAAAATTCAGGCTGAAAGTGTATGCAAATTGTTTCTAGATATAGACTGACTGATGTCATGTCATGTTATAATACAAGTGATATCAGGTCAATACAGGCTTCATTGGATGATAAAATAACTTTCTGCCTTAG
The DNA here is from genome assembly GCA_948146395.1 of Fragum whitleyi. Classification (NCBI taxonomy): domain Eukaryota; kingdom Metazoa; phylum Mollusca; class Bivalvia; order Cardiida; family Cardiidae; genus Fragum; species Fragum whitleyi. Next base: position 5,973,851 of record OX411549.1, read on the forward strand.
CTAGGCTGTTTTCAGAGACATCCTTACCAGCTCTGCATTCAGGATGACAAAACGGTGAAAACTGTTTGAAAAGTATACACCCCTTTTATCGTGCACCTGCATGCAAACTGCAAAGCAGGTTATAATTTGCCAAAACTTTGAATGATTTTTAGCTCGGCTGTTTTCGGAGAAAACCCGAGGTATTGCTATAGCCTCCGTGTCGTCGTCGTTGTCATCGTCATCGTGCAAAAAACTTTGACATTTTGTTATAGCTCTGGTTCTTCTGAAGGCATTCACTTGAAACTTGGCACACATGTTCACCATCAAAAGAGCAACCTATACTATCAAGGGGGGTAACTCTAGATGCATTTTGTGCAAATTATGCCCCTTTTTTGACTTAGATTTTTTCCCACCATCCAGCACTCTACAGCCGAGCGTAGGCACCCGTAGGCGGTGCTCTTGTTCATCCTGAACGCTGGGTAGGTGAAAGAAATTGATAATGTCTTTCTGTAAAACCTGACATTAATGATATCTTGGGTTAACTATAAGGGCATTCACTTGAAATTTGGATTATTGTATTGTTCTCTAACAGAACAGAAAAAAATTCTTATATCTTGACAATCACATGGGATATTTGTAAATGCATTTTTAATCCTATGGGTAAAAAAAATTGGTCATGATAATTGTATTGATATTATCATCATCTGGAGGTTAAAAACCGAGTCACGAGACGATTACAACATGAGGCAATTGTTTTGCCCAATCAATTGTCAGAATGTATTTGTATTGATAACATAATAGAAAGTTTATTTATGAAAAATCCAGAAGCAGTTCTATACCTTTGTAATAATTTCCAACAATTTTGAAAATACACCAATCAATGTAAAGAATTAACTCAAATGAGCTGTTTAGGGCCATTGTTGCTCTCTGTTTAAGGTTAAAAAAGTGTGAAGGTATGATAAAAATGTTCTTCAGGGCTGAGATTGTACACCCAGTTGAAGCCTGTGAGACCAAACTAACAGGGGTTGTTATGGAGGACATACAGGAAAGTGAACAGTCAGAAGATGAAATAACACAAACTGGGGATGTACCAGAGTCTAGTGTAAGTATTGGTAAATGTGTAACTGCTAGGGTGTACAACCAGTTGTCCTTGCAACAGTAAGGGTATCTAAAGACATACAAGAGAGCGAACAGTCAGAAGATGAAATAACACAAACTGGGGATGTACCAGAGTCTAGTGTAAGTATTGGTAAATGTGTAACTGCTAGGGTGTACAACCAGTTGTCCTTGCAACAGTAAGGGTATCTAAAGACATACAAGAGAGCGAACAGTCAGAAGATGAAATAACACAAACTGGGGATGTACCTGAGTCTAGTGTAAGTATTGGTAAATGTGTAACTGCTAGGGTATACACCAAGTTGAACTTTAGAGTAAGGGTAACATAAGATATAATAGAGAGTGAACAGTCAGAAGATGAAATAACACAAACAGGGGACGTACCAGAGTCTAGTGTAAGTATTGGTAAATGTATAACTGCTAGGGTATACACCCAGTTGAACTTTACAGTATAGGTAACATAAGATATAATAGAGAGTGAACGGTCTAAAGATGAAAAAACAAAAACTAGAGATGTACCAGAGTCTAGTGTAAGTATTGATGAATGTATAACTACTAGGGTGTATACCTTGTTTGAACTTACAATAGAGCTTGTGAATGAAGATAAATTAGATAGTGAACTGTCTGAAGATGAAATAACACAAATTGGGGAGTCTAGTGAAAGTATTGGTAGATGTGTAACTGTTAGACTGCCTGTATTAGTAAATGAAGATATACAATAATGAAATGTTTGAAGATGAAATAACACAAACTTCGGATGTGGGAAAAATATTCCCTTTCTTGGGGCTGTATAGAAATATAGGTGAAAGAGAAAATCGCTTTTGAAAGCAATTTCTCCTTAACTCTGATGTTTTCTTTTTACAAATTATTACTTTTTAGCTCACCTGAGCACAACATGCTCAAGGGGAGCTTTTAGGATCACCCTAAGTGGGTCATGGATCATCCGTTGTCAACAATCTTAAAAACTTCTTCTTGTCCTGAACCACTGGGTCGATTCCAATAAAACTTTGCCAAAATGTACCTTGGGTGACGCTCTTAAGAAATTATATACAAAATTCTGATTGGCCATTAAGTATGGGCGTGGCAGGTGGATGTCCGTCGTCCGTCGTCAACATTTGCCTTGTATGCACTCTAAAGGCCACATTTTTTGCCCAATCAACCTGAGTTTTGGTCAGAATGATTGTCTTGATCAAATCACAGATGAGTTCGAAATTGGGTCAACTGGGGTCACAAACTAGGTCACAGGGTCAAATCATAGAAAAACCTTGTATGCACTCTAGAGGCCACATTTTTTGCCCAATCAACCTGAATTTTGTTCAGATTTATTGTCTTGATGAAATCTCGGAAGAGTTCGAAATTGGTTCAACTTGCGTCAAAAACTAGGTCACGGGGTCAAATCTTAGAAAAACCTTGTATGCATTCTAGAGGCCACATTTTTTGCCCAATCAACCCGAAATTTGGTCTCAGAAGAGTTCAAAATTGGGTCAACTGGGGTCAAAAACTAGGTCACAGGGTCAAATCTTAGAAAAACCTTGTATGCATTCTAGATAGGGATGGGCACCGTTAGAATTTAACCGATTCCGATACCTACTCGATACTTTTTAAACGATACCGATTCCTAACGATTGCAATACCAATTACTTCACACTGGCGTAGCACTCCTGTGTTGTTTGTGAACAGAGTGACAGTAAATAAGCAATAAGTACTCTGTCAAGTTCCATTTTGAGCTCTTTCTAATGTAGGAAACACCTCTCGAATCAAAGCTAAATCATTATTAGACCTAGTTGTGATAACATAACCCTCAGAAGCTATATATGGCCTTATCTTCAAAACAGTAATGTTAGCTTCGGCATGTCGAACATCGTGAATTAACTTGGACTTTACAATACCGTAGGCGACGGAAACAACTTAACAATAAACGTATACCGAGGTGCTAGCTGCAATAATGTATCCCTCTATCTGATATGCTGACAGTCAAGACTGGAGACACATCAGACTACCAATTGAGGGTTTTGATATTGCAACTTCCTAACTTTTGGAAGCGACTTATGATAAAATGACAGTTGTAATTAAGTTGTTTTGTGTAACAGCGGCGAAAAAATCATGATCTAAATTGTGTCTGAAATACGATTAAATTTTTTTATCCAAAAATACGGAAGATTTGTGCAATTATAACCAAGGAAAGAAATTACCGGTATTTATGTTTTGTTCCAATAATCCGACATTAAGTCCACGAGGCTATCTGGCTAATTTACAAAACTTTTTGCAATCAATAAAGCGTCCAGAACAGTTTATTTCTCGAGGAGGGAGAACGGGTCATCAAAGGCACCGACAACAGGTGTTCTGCTATTTTTGGGGCTGCATCTAGACTTGGCACGCGGCTCACGCTTGTAAATCCTCGTGAGATATCAAACCCTTTCTTTCGCGAGGATATATATTTATTTGCTTTATTTGACTCTGATGTTGGATTTAATATGGGGAAATGCGAATATTTTGTATTTTCACGACAGGTAGGACTTTATCCAAAAAAATTGAAGACAATGTAAAAAATCTGTTTCACCCTTTCCGATCGAGCGGGGTATGCGAATTTGAATTCTTGATACCATGATTATAATTTGCGATTAGAGTTTGAATTTCTCGTCAGTTTCCGATTTCATTACTCATCGATTGATTGCGATAAAGTCGTAGCAGGAGCTTAGATCAGCACTCGACACAATCATTTGGTGACAAAGCAGCGACATACAAGACTTTATAATCTTTGAAAACATAGAATTATGCAATTTTCTGAGACTCAGGAAACATTTATTTTACAATTATTAATCAAATAATTTCATTCTTCATCCGAAATCTGCGTTCGGCAAAATGAAAAAAGAATCAATATCAATAATTATAATTGACATTACACAATCGTCTAGTATAAACTTCCTTCTCTATTGCACAGAACTCAAACACGAACAAATCAGTAAGATCGTCGGCATTGTTACTTTGGTATTTTGTGAGTAAATAACTTTGTTACAAATATTGCAAAGCTGTTATGAAATTTTCTTAAATTGCATAGGTCCCGGAAGTAGGAACCGGTACTTTCAAAATGAACCGATACCAATTACTCGGTATGTCATGGTACCGGGAGTAACCGATACCAAAGTACCGGTGCCCATCCTTAATTCTAGAGGCCACATTTTTTGCCCAATCAACCTGAAATTTGGTCAGAATCAATGTCTTGATGAAATCTCGGACGAGTTCCAAATTGGATCAACTGCAGTCAAAAACTAGGTCACAGGGTCAAATTATCGAAAAACTTTGTATGCACTCAATAGGCCACATTTTTTGTTCAATCAACCTGAATTTTAGTCAGAATGAAGGTCTTGATGAAATCTCGGATGAGTTTGAAATTGGGTCAACTGGGGTCAAAAACTAGGTCACAGGGTCAAATCTTAGAAAAACCTTATATGCACTCTAGAAGCCACATTTTTTGCCCAATCAACCTAAAATTCAGTCAGGATGAATGTCTTTATCAAATCTCGGACGAGTTCAAAATTGGGTCAACTGCAGTCAAAAACTAGGTCACAGGGTCAAATCTTAGAAAAACCTTGTATGCACTCTAGAAGCCACATTTTTTGCCCAATCAACCTAAAATTCAGTCAGAATGAATGTCTTTATCAAATCTCGGACTAGTTCAAAATTGGGTCAACTGCAGTCAAAAACTAGGTCACAGGGTCAAATCTTAGAAAAACCTTGTATGCACTCTAGAGGCCACATTTTTTGCTGGATCTACCTGAAATTCTATCAGAATAATTGTCTTGATGAAATCTCGGACATGTTCAAAATTGGGTCAACTGGGGTCAAAAACAAGGTCACGGGGTCAAATCTTAGAAAAACCTTGTAGGCATTCTAGAGGCCACATTTTTTGTTCAATCAACATGAAATTTTGTTAGAATGATTGAATTGATGCAATTTTTGATGAGTATGAAATTGGGTCAACTGGGGTCAAAAACTAGGTCACGGAGTCAAATTATAGAAAATCCTTTTAAGTCAATCTGAAAATTGTAAAAAAGGCATTATCAAGTTGTACAGAGGCAGAAGAATATTGAAAAAATTTAGACAGTTCATTCAGGTGAGCGATTAAGGGCCACTATGGTCCTCTTGTTTCACTTTGAAATCTTTGAAAGACATCTCCTCCTGAGCCGATTTCAATGAAAATTTACCAGAATTTTTTTTGTGAGACCCTTTTTGAAAATGTTGGAATTTTGATTGGCCATAAAGTATGGGCGTGACAGAGTGGGGATTATTTAGAGCCCCAAATTTTTGAACAACATCTCCTCCAGAAACACTGGGCAGATTTCAAAGAAATTTTACGAGAATATTCTCTTGGTGACCCTCTTCAAAAATTGTTCTCAAAATTTTAGTTCTCACAATTTTCTCACAATAATGAAATATCACAAACTTTGAATAATACAAACGCTGGCTGGGACAGGATGCAGTGGTAATACTGGAGTGACAGTTTCCAGAAATTCATAATTAGGTGCTCCAGCCCATACAATATGACTTAAATACTGTTGAAAGAGGTGTTAAGTCTGATACCAACAACTCTGTGCAACTGTGATTTGCAGAGTCAGAGGAAAGAAGCAGGGGTCTTGTTCTGGCTACCCTCCTGGAATTTCTGCAAAAAAACCATTTGAATTTGTTTGCTTGAATGGACTTTTACACCGCTTTAAATAACCCTCCAGTTATATCACAGCAGCTGGAGCACCTAACAGTAACTGTTGTTTCCTGGTATTTCTCGCACCTGCACTACCATTACATCCTTTCCTAGCCTCCAACTGCTACCCCCACATAGGTCTGTGGTTATTAACCCATTGGTGAAAGACAAACTGTTGGAAATGATGAGTGTAGCGTAGGGAATTGAACTGAGACCTTTTGAGTGATAGTCCGACCTGCAACAACTTTGCTATGACGACAGCCTGCAAAAGCATGGTAATAAGGTTAGGAAAACTTTAAATCAAAGTATATTAAGGTCAGTGGACACTCAAATTATTGTAACTACAGCTTGTTCAAGCTGTAGTTATGACATTTTTCTTGCCCACTGACAAATGATATAATACTGGTTTTATAGCCCTATGAAAAAACGGAGAATCCATGCATGATTGAGTAGACTATGAACTTATTCTCACCTAATCCTGTTATTTTCATGCTCCTTGTGAAAATGTTGATAGAAAACATTGCGGAAAACAAAGACATTGCTTATAACCAAAAAAATGACATATTTGTTTTAACTTATCAACTTGAAACTGTTGTCTGATACCTCTCTTTAATTTGGACAAAAGTTTGTAGTCTATTTTTGTCTTGACATTATTTCTTGTTGTTTTTTCAGGCTAATACTACCATAACAATTGGTGAAGACAAAACAAAAATGGCTGACAACATAGACAGCAATCTTGATTCTACCTTCACTCTGCCTGTGTCAGAGTCGAATGAAAATACGAATAATTCTGGAAACGGAGACAGCTGTGAAACTACGGAATCAATTTCATTGGTTACAGTTATAATTGCTGATAGTGAGGAGGGCGGGGTCAAAGAAGGTCAAGGTGATAATAAAAAAGATAATAAGGAGAAATCAAAAACTCCGAAGAAAAAGAGGTTTAATGTGGTGAAAGACTTCAAGAAACCAAATACAAATGTTGTATCGAAGTTATCTGAATACTTTAAAGCTCCTCCTCCTCCAAAACCAGTGAAAGAAGACAAAACAAATACAGAAGAGGCAAAAAATAAACGTAATTCACTGAAAGGAAAGATAGACTTTAGTAAAGTAACAAGTAAGATTGACAATAAGGTCATTGATAATAAAGTAGTTGAGGAGAAGGTTAATGGAAAAGAGACAAAAACTAAAGAAGTTATCGAGAAAGAACCAGTGAAGAAAGTTAAAAGGACACCACCAAAAAGTAAGTGGGATGCAATCATGTCCCAGATATCGGACCAGAAACCCCCCAAACCTAAAACTGAGGTTAAGAGTAAACTAGAGGCCATACTTCATGCACCATCACCCGTTAAGAAAGATGAGGAAACACCAAAACCCAAACGACGAATATCTATGGGAATTCCAGACTACAGTAAAGTCCAGAGTAAACTTAGTTATACCGCCCTACCTCGACCAGCGGGTCAAAAACTTGATGGCCCAGTTCAGAAATCCAAATCAGAAATTTTTCAAAAAAGCAAGGATTCTCCAAATAGGAGTAAAAACCAATCACCTGCTAGGGATATTGCTAATCTTCAGAAAAATGATGCAAAGGAAAAAATTCGTCGAAAGTCATCACCAATGGCTAAAACAAGCTCTAGTCAATCCCGAAGTGTTGATAATTCACCAAATAGGTCGAGAAGACTTAGTACAAAAAGTGATCGATTGAGAAATCTGTCTGGTTCACCTAGACGTCCTGATATCAAAGATAAAATGGTACATATAGATCTTGGTGGGTCTCTGGATGGTCGCGGCAGTCGGACAGGGACAGGGTCAGTCTGGAGTTCACGACAAAGTAGCGTTACAGATATGAGTACAACTGAAGTTGATGACGAAACTCACACTGATAAAGGTGGGAATTTCCAATGTTTTGCATATTAAGGTATTATTATTCTCAGTGGCAGTCACTACAAGTCATTGTATGTGCTTTAATGTAGGGGTGTGGAATTCCCATGCGGAAATTGTCCAACATGGATTTTTCTATCGGAGGACTTGTACTTTTTCTTTGCCACTTGTCTGTGGACAAGTAAATACCAGGACAAATATCAGAATAGTATTCAACAGTCTAAGAGAATGATTATCATTATGACAATATCAAAGCGTAGAAAAAAATTGTTTTTGATGAAGAAAATGCTGGAGTCCAGCATTTTCTTCTTAAAAACAGTGTTTTCTCAAAATTGATTGATCTTCTTTTTTGATGACATGTTTGATCCAAGATAAATAGAATAACATCTTTTACTTGTCCGGGGACAAGTAGAGAAATTCTGTATTTCCACATCCCTGGTAAATGTGTTAGTATATGTATCCATATGTTTATCCGAATTTGTCAAATCTCATTTTTATGCCCTGCTGTTCGGCGAAGGGGATACAGAAATGGTGTACGTCCGTCATTCTGTTTCTAAACTTGTCTGGAGCATATCTCCTAAAGTATAAAAGCTATCAACTTAAACTTTATAGGTGGGTAGATCTCATGGTGGAGAAGTGCAGTACACAAGAACTACAACTCTTGCTTGCATAATTTTGGAGTTATTGCCCTTTGATTAGGCTTCAGTCTACTATCAAGCTTTGATGGCGGGGGGGGGGGGGGGGGGGGGGAAAGAACCAAGACTATACTTATTCCCTAGTACCCTACCAGTATCTGCATGCAAAGTTCTTGCCTAATATTACAGGATTACAGCGTGCAATGTCAGAAGAAATTATGAGAAGAAACAGTGTGGACACAGGCTCTCAGGTATGAGTAAGTTCTGGTACAGTGAACAACTTCAATCATCAAAATGTTTAGATCTATTAAAAGAATAAAGACTTATAAGGATAGACATTTTGAAAATAAGTATGAGATAATATACTGTGTCACCTTGAAGTTATAGTTTTCCAATCAGGCTCTCAGTATGCGCCAATGAGGATGAAACTATACTCTTCAAAAATATCCTTTGACATCTAACAAAAAATCAATTTTTTTTTAAATATGACAAAAAAATTGGTGGCTGTTGGTTGTTTTATGAACAGTAATTAAAACTCAAGAAATTCAAGCAATTTGCAATGCATTATTTGATGGTGCCAATGTCAAATTACGAAAAATCTGTCCTTCTCAAGAAGCATGTGCACTTTTAGATTCATTTGATAGTCCCAATAGTTCTTCATAATGTTTCCAGTGGTCTATATTCGCACGGGTTCGATCCCCGGCCGCGGCACTTATCCTTTCCGACATTTGTCTTCCACCAATGGGTAGATCATCGTAAACCTATGTGGAATAGCAACTGGAGGCTAGGAAAGGGATGTGGTGGTAGTACTGGTGTGAGAAATACAAGGAATCCATCGTTAGGTGCTCCAGTCGTCGCGATATAACTGAGAGATTGTTGAAAGCGACGTAAAACCCAAATTCAAATCAAATCTTCATAATGTTCTGAATGAAATGCCATTCCTTAATTGTTTTTGGAATCAAATGTCTTTTCAGAAATTTGAAATGAATAATGGACAAAAGTACCAAAGGAACAACGTCATAATGCTTTAGGTTGCCATTTAGGCAGGCTTTATACCACAAGCAGTTGTAAAGGACTTTCTCTTTCGGGACTAACCATATCTAACATCTGGCACCACTGTAACGAGACTCACTGCTTTATGTATAGATCTAGATAAGCCTGACACTTAAAAAACAGTGTTTGTCCAGAATGGCACATAACATAACGATATTTTGGCTATTACCCCCTAACCACAACTTCCAAGACAAATGCAATCTATAGACGGCATAAAATCTCTGGATAAAAAATTGTGAAACAAATTCTGAGAGACCAGACTTACTTTAGCAAGACACTTTTGATGTAACGATCTTATTAGCTCCACTGGCCCAAGGCCAGCGAGCTATTGTCATGGCAAGGTGTCCGTCGTGCGTCCGTCCGTCCGTCCGTCCGTGCGTAAACTTTTCTTTAAACATCTTCTCCTCCTAGACCAATGGGTGGATTTTGACGAAACTTGGCCAGAATGTTCCTTAGGTGACCCTCTTTTAAAGTTGTTCAAAAAATTTGGATTGACCCCCAAATATGGGCGTGGCAGGGTGTGGCTTATTTTGACCCCGAAATCTTTGAACGACATCTCCTCCCAAACCATTGGGCAAATTTCAATGAAACTTTACCAGAATGTTTCTTGGGTGACCCTCTTCTAAAGTTGTTCAAGAAATTTGGATTGACCCCCAAATATGGGCGTGGCAGGGTTGGGCTTATTTTGACCCGGAAATCTTTGAACGACATCTCCTCCCAAACCATTGGGCCAATTTCAATGAAACTTTCCCAGAATGTTCCTTGGGTGACCCTCTTCATAAGTTGTTCAAGAAATTTGGATTGACCCCCAAATATGGGCGTGGCAGGGCGTGGCTTATTTTGACCCCGAAATCATTGAACGACTTCTCCTCCCAAACCATTGGGCCAATTTCAATGAAACTTTACCAGAATGTTCCTTGGGTGACCCTCTTCTAAAGTTGTTCAAGAAATTTGGATTGACCCCCAAATATGGGCGTGGCAGGATGGGGCTTATTTTGACCCGGAAATCTTTGAACGACATCTCCTCCCAAACCATTGGGCCAATTTCAATGAAACTTTACCAGAATGTTCCTTGGGTGACCCTCTTCTAAAGTTGTTCAAGAAATTTGGATTGACCCCCAAATATGGGCGTGGCAGGGTGGGGCTTATTTTGATCCCGAAATCTTTGAACGACATCTCCTCCCAAACCATTGGGCAAATTTCAATGAAACTTTACCAGAATGTTCCTTGGGTGACCCTCTTCTAAAGTTGTTCGAGAATTTTGGATTGACCCCCAAATATGGGCGTGGCAGGGTGGGGCTTATTTTGACCCCGAAACCTTTGAACTACATCTCCTCCCAAACCATTGGGCCAATTTCAATGAAACTTTACCAGAATGATCCTTGGTTGACCCTCTTCTAAAGTTGTTCAAGAAATTTGGATTGACCCCCAAATATGGGAGTGGCAGGGCGGGGCTTATTTTGACCCCAAAATTTTTGAACCTCATCTCCTCCTAAACCATTGGGCCAACTTCAATGAAACTTTACCAGAATGTTCCTTGGGTGACGCTCATCTAAAGTTGTTCAAGAAATTTGGATTGACCCCCAAAATATCGGCGTGGCAGGCTGGGGTTTATTTTGACCCGGAAATCTTTGAACGACATCTCCTCCCAAACCATTGGGCCAATTTCAATGAAACTTTCCCAGAATGTTCCTTGGGTGACCTTCTTCTATAGTTGTTCAAGAAATTTGGATTGACCCCAAAAATATGGGCGTGGCAGGGTGGGGCTTATTTTGACCCTGAAATCTTTGAACGACATCTCCTCCCAAACCATTGGGCAAATTTCAATGAAACTTTACCAGAATGTTCCTTGGGTGACCCTCTTCTAAAGTTGTTCAAGAAATTTGGATTGACACCCAAATATGGGCGTTGCAGGGCAGGGCTTATTTTGACTCCAAAATCTTTGAACCTCATCTCCTCCTAAACCATTGGGCCAATTTCAATGAAACTTTACCAGAATGTTCCTTGGGTGACCCTCATCTAAAGTTGTTCAAGAAATTTGGATTGACCCCCAAATATAGGAGTGGCAGGGTGGGGCTTATTTTGACCCCGAAATCTTTGAATGACATCTCCTCCCAAACCATTGGGCCAATTTCAATGAAACTTTACCAGAATGTTCCTTGGGTGACCCTCATCTAAAGATTTTCAAGAAATTTGGATTGGATGAGATCCACTGGATCAATAAAATTCAGGTGAGCGGTTTAGGGCCATTCTGGTCCTCTTGTTTCAATCTACATCTAAATTGTTTTCTTTCTTGTAATTTTACATATAAGTTAATTAAGTTCATTCCTTCATAAGTCAGTTTCAACCTAGAAAAAGTCTGAATTCCTTCTGAATGTTGTTCACTTTCATTACCTTCTATTTTCAATATCATTCTTTCAAATCTTGAGATTTTTAAGCCAGTGGAGCGATACAGGCCCTCTTGGGCCTCTTGTTTGACCTCATCATTGCAAACCTTAGAACGAAAATCTGTAATTCTGTTTAAATGTAGTAAAAAGATGCCTGAACTTCACCTTCCTCCATTTATATTACATACGTAAATGATATTTTTGTTGAAGTTAAAATTTGTTTCAATGTCGAAGAACTTTTTTGAAGAGAATATAACATAAATATTTGAAGCAGGGCTTATGATTATGTTTAAAATTGAGGAGTCATTGATGCCTTACTCATGCATTCTGGGTGGGTCAAAATTGAAACAACAGAAAGAGTAAATTATGAGAAGAATTTGCAGCTTTAAGTGCCAAATTACTTTGTAAAAATATGAATTGAGAAAATTAATTTGTTAAATTTTGGATGATATTGAAAACACATCATCAAAAATTCTACGGATTAATTTCATTTTTAAATACTTTAACCCTTACAAATTTTTAGGTTTAAAATAAGATATTTTCAGAATTTGTTAGGGGTCAAGTCCTTTTAAGGTTTAATGGTCAAACATAAGCCCTGTTTAGCCTGTTCCTTAAATTCAAAGTTTATGATGATAAAGATGAATATTTTGGAAAGCAACCTTTAATGATTGACCTAATTGAATTAAAAAAATTTGGAATTGTCTGTTAACAGGTGTCAGGAACAGCAGAGACTAAAGTAATGAAAGGAGAGAAGAATCAACTGCGCAGGAAGAGCAGCCTCGTACCCCCCACTAACTGTAAGTAATGATGTCCTGATTATTATAGAAAGAATTAAGATGAATTTTAAGCAAATATCCTTTACTTTTAATCCAACAATTTTTGAGTCAGTTTGTGACATTTATAACATCTTCATTTGCGGATGATGTAAGGCTCTGATCAGCCTGTGCATCTGCACAGTCTGATCAGAATCTTTACTTTGCATTTAATAGATAGCTTGGGAACTAATGTCTGTTATCTCTGGGGGAAAAAGTCTTTGGTCTGTTCACCATCAGAGGTACAGATAAGGGGGGGGGGGGAACTCCAGTATAAAATCTTTGTTTCTAAATGAAACTCTGCTGTGGGTGCTCATTTGAGTTGTCTCATTAAGAAGGTCATTTAGTATGTCTATTTATAATATGACCGACATAGTGGGAGTGAAATAAACCCGTTGAATATTTTTGATATTACACAGGTGTTATTACACTAGTGGAATAACTATGCAAATGAGCTCAGAGCGAATAGCAATGCTATTTTGTAACCGCGAAAATGACATCATGATGTACATACTGTGACGTCAGTTTAACACAGCGTTATAAGTTTTGCGGAAAATTGAATTGTCAAATTTCAAGAATTTTGATGATTTTTCGCGAAAATTCGGGGTCATATTATATATAGAATATCAAATTTGTGCTCATAAAATACTGACTTTATTAAACTCGTCATCTTAAACAGATAAAAACGAGGCACACCTCGTTTTTATCTGTTTATAGATGACTTGTTTAATAGATTCGGTATTCAATGACCACTCATTCAATATCCTCTATTTGTATGAGTGTTCAGTACTGAAGTTTTTGCGTAAGACACTATACACTAACTTGATCTGTATTATTATTGTGCAATATCAAATTGACAAAAATTAAGTAGTGCTCTTTAGAACTGTTTAAACTATTGTTCTTACATGATACCAAGTAACTACAGCTTATGATTTTACTAACAGTTACATAATAGATTGCTAATCCAATTATAATCCCTTTGAAGTCAAAATCTTCTAAATTGTGTTGATTCTGTAAAGGGAGACAAGTAATTGTGAGGAGCAACAAGTATATTTATCTCCCTTTGTATGATTATACAAAAGCAACTACTTTCCACTCAATCAACTTGAAATATTGACGGATCATTGCAAAAATATTGCAAGTGCGGAAGAATATAAATGTGCTTACAATAGTTTTGCACTGATCCCTCATCTACATTAATTTAAAATGAAAGGATATGAACAATCATAGAAAAAGATGTATATCCATGTATTTATTTCCTTTACCTGTGAATGCTTTGGAACCTTTCACTTGATAGTGTTTTAAGGGTAATAAGAATGAGATTCTTGTTGAACATTTTGGTGATTTTTTCGGTGATGCATATTAGACTTGACTTGTAAACATAGATTATTCGATATTAAACCAAATAAAAGTTGTCTGTTCTCCTTTTCCTACAATGATTTCATGAGCTTTCTTAGTTCTTACCAAGAAATGCAAAAAAAGCTACAAAAGTTAAGGAAATTGTTTAATACTTTCCTGTTTAATCCCTGCTTTTTATGTGCCTGTGATTTTATGATTGAGAAAACATTGTGAAAAAAGAAGAAATTGCTTCTGACAAGCAATTTCTTCTTTTTCCACACTATTTTCTACCCTCCTGAATGGTTATATTTCAAATTAAATCCATTTTCAATTTTCGTCTGCAAAACCTTTGAATTTGGACAGGTCTAAAATTATGTAAAACAGGAAAGGGTTAAATAGATTTAGTTTGTTATTAATATTTCTAACCATGTTTTATATTTCATAACATGCAGCTACTAACGGTAACTAGTTTTAATGAATTTTGAATCTGTGTATGACTTTTCAACAATTTCACATTTGTGCCATGTAAAGGCTAGGATCAGTCTGTGCCACCACACAGTCTGATCAGAGTCTTTACTTTGCACTCTGTATGAACTTTCTGATTCTAAGTGTCTTTGATGATCATAAAACATCTTCTATGCACTGTAGTTTTCCTAGACTGCTTGTAATGGCCCAACCTTTATGCACATGTGGCATGTTGGAAATTTCTTACGCAGACTCTTTTCTCCTTTTCCTATGCTATTATGTTCCTGTTCTTCTTGTAATGTTCACACACCCTTGTAGTTTTAGGTTTTGTGACCCTGTGGTTTTAGGGTACAGTTCACTATTGTGCTTTTCTCACAATGTTTTATGACTAAGGCTTAGAAATGATGTCACAATTGTTTGAGTCACAAGACATAACAGAGCTTAATGCTTCAGTAATTTGAAAATAATTAGACTTTATTGAAGCTTATAAGTAATTGAAACTGAATGGAAGGATAAACTTTTCATGTTGTTACAATGATAGTGTGTACAAGTCTGTCACATCAAAGGTCAAAATTAATGTAGATGCACATGAAACAAATTTTATTTGGATATTCATTAGCGTTGATTTCTATCACAGTTCTGATAAGCAATTTGTAACATTTCAAGTAAAAAGACCCTAAGCAATCAATGTCATTGACATTAAGGTATTGGACCCGTAATAGTCCATTAACGTTTCAGAAGTAATGAACTTCTACAGTGTTAACCAAGGTTTCCTACTGATTTTCCTTAGGAAACCTCGGTCAACATTGTTAAAGATCATTAGTTCCAATATGTTTAGGAACTATTACGGGTCCACTACCCCACTACCTTAATATTGATTCAATGAACAAATGTGACTCATTGTGCAAAAAGAGACCATCTAGGTAGTGTGTGAAGTGTTGACTCTGGTCACACTAGCGGACTACCGAGCCTGACTAGGGTTGAAACCTTTGTAATTTAGACCATTTCTAATTCTTGACTGATAATTGGACTTTCCTTAAAAAAAGAATTTTGGAAATGCGAATTCGAGTTGACCTTTACTTGAACTAATCTCTTTTTCAAATATTCTTTTTAAGAAATTACTGGTGAACCTTTTTCGTATGACGGGTCACAAATATATTGAAAAGTGTTCTGTTTCATCCACATAATGTCAGTGTTATTGTCAATGTAGTTTAATCTAGGTGGGTTCACCAAGATTCGTGCATTCTGAATAGCTGAAAATTGGAACCATTACTCAATGAAAATAATTTTGATTACCCTTTTTAGCTCGCCCGGGACGAAAGTCTCGGAAGAGCTATTGTCATACCCTCCGATGTCGGCGTCAGCGTCTGCGTCCGCATTAAGTTAAAGTTTTTTATTTCTATCAATATTTATCCTAGAGGCTTTACTTTTTTACAGAAACACTCAAGGGCATAGGCTTTCATTTGAGACCAACATCCATGTGGAAATGACCTTTAAACTGTGACCTTGACCCTTTCAAAAAAACTTTAACCAGAAAGTTTAACCAAAAACTTTAACCTAAAAAACTTTAACCTTGCTTATATTTTCTGTAAGCTTTAACCTAGAGACATCATTACTTCATATGCACACTCATTAGGTGATAGGCTTTCACCATAGACAAAGGTCCTTGACAATTTGACCTTGACCTTGACCCTTTGTGGACTTAGAAAAACTTTAACCAAAAAACTTTAACCAAAAACTTTAACCTTGCATATATTTTTTTAAAGCTCTAACCTAGAGACATCATAGCTTCATATATATACCCACCAGGTGATAGGCTTTCACCAGAGACCAAGGTCCTTCACAATTTGACCTTGACCTTTACCATTTGTGGACTTAGAAAAACTTAAACTGAAAACTTTTACCAAAAACGTTAACCTTGCTTATATTTTCTGAATGCTTTAACCTAGGAACATCATTACTTCATATACATACTCATTAGGTGATAGGCTTATGTGAGAGATCAAGGGCCTTGACATTTTGACCTTAACCTTGACCTTTTATTGACTTGGAAAACTTAAACTGAAAACATTTAACCAAAAATTTAACCTTGCTTATATTTTCTAAATGCTTTACTCGGGGACATTATTACTTCATACACATACTCACTAGGTGATAGGCTTCTACAGAGACCAAGGTCCTTCACAATTTGACCTTGATCTTGACCTTTTGTGGACTTAGAAAAATTTTAAAGAAAAACCTCATGTTTTATACAAAGAAATTCCATTGGTAACCTCATCTGCTTGTAGGCTTTCACTTTACCCTAACCTTATACATGCCATTAAAACAAAAAAGTTTTATATTTCTTAATTACTTCTCAAACAGATATATATTAGATCATGGACTTTAACATTGAAAGAAACCACTTTGAACTTCGGTCTTTGGTCAAGCGCTGTTTGTGACAAGCAGTTGTTTGGGCGAGCTACATTGTCTGCGGACAACTCTTGTTTGAAAGATTCCACTAAGAGTAGACCCATAAACAATCCATCTTTAAAGGGTATATCTATACACTTTTGCTTCATGATATTGAATTTTAAGATATGAAAAGACATTTCGTTGATGGCATGGAAGTATGGAAATAAAAACCTAATAACACTCATACATTAAACAGCTAAATGCGTATTCATACAGTGTGATTAGGTTTTTAGTTTCATAACTTTATGAAATGAATAAATACTCTCTTCATCTCTTAAATTTCTATTTCGACAACCTGTCAGTATTTGGGTAAAATTGAAGAAAGCTTTATGAATCCATACAAATGATTGAAAAAATTTTGATAGTCATTGTCAAAGAACAAATTTGAATAATAAGATATTGAAGATTGGTTTGTACAAAAAGCTTAGACTTCCAATTTTTCCATCCCTCATGCTTCCATGGTAGTGCTAGAAAATACGTCAGATGACGGGATGAAAATTAAGTGTGGTCCTAAAATCGTCAAACCAGTCATCCGGCAACATTCAGCTCCTTCTCCATTGACTGGTAACAGCAATAAAAATGTCTCATCGGTGTATTCAAAAATTGATGAAACATCGGAGAAGAAGATGAAACGATACCGTTCTAGGCGTAAGTACGCTCGGAACTACTCGGTGTGCACTTTCTCTGATTCTATGTTGCAGCTATATGTATACAAGCTTGTGTTGTTTTTTGTTCAGCTGCTCTTTTGTTTATAATGTCCTGTATCAATTAGACCATGGCCAAAATTTTAATGTTTTAAGTGTATCAATCAGTAAC
Source organism: Fragum whitleyi (assembly GCA_948146395.1). Classification (NCBI taxonomy): domain Eukaryota; kingdom Metazoa; phylum Mollusca; class Bivalvia; order Cardiida; family Cardiidae; genus Fragum; species Fragum whitleyi. The sequence continues at coordinate 5,991,483 of OX411549.1, forward strand.
ACTCTATCCATCAATCTGTCTGTCAAGATGCAAACTGAACAAATCAGCAGCATCGAAAACTTATAATTTTAATTTAAATTTTAAGATCGATGCTCACATTGACAATGGGTGAAGAGAATAGAGAAAATTTGTGCACATACCTTTGCTGAAGCTTATTAACAACTTTTTGTTCATTTTTGAGCAGTATTTTAGAACACAGGTACCTCGAGACTTAAAGACACAAAATACTCAGTGTCAAGGTTAGTTTCAGTTGATAAGGTCAAGGTCACTTATCAATGTCAAACTTGTGAAAAATTACCATTTTAGGGGTATTTGATGTGCTTAATGGCCCTGTCACACCTCAACGTTTTAGCCAGCGTGTGCCTAACGCTTTTGAGAAAACGACTAAGTCCCCAAAACGTCGGCATACGCTGACCTACATTTTCTTTTTAGCTCACCTGAGCACGAAGTGCTCAAGGGAGCTATTGTGATCGATCGTTGTCTGGCGTCCGTCTGTCCGTCACGGCGTCAACTTTTTCTTTAAACGACATCTCCTCCTAAACTTATGGGTCAAAATCAACCAAACTTGGCAAAAATATTCCTTGGGTGGTCCATTATGAGAATTGCTCAAATGGAAAGGATCCGTGCCATATCACGGGAAAAGGGGCCTTAATGACAAATTTCTTGTTTTCACTCTAGAAGCCACAAATACGGTCCAATCTTCTTGAAACTTAGTCAGAATGTTTGTTAGGTCATGAGGATGAAGTCTAATGAAAATGGGAAGGATCCGTGCCATTTCACAGAAAAAGCCGCCTTAATGACAATTTTGTCAACAATATCTTTAAACGACATCTCCTCCTAAACTTATGGGTTAAAATCAACCAAACTTGGCAAAAATATTCCTTGGGTGGTCCCTTATTAAAATTGCTCAAATGGAAAGGATCTGTGCCATATCACAGGAAAAGGGGCCTTAATGACAAATTTCTTGTTTTCACTCTAGAAGCCACAAATACTGTCCAATCATCTTCAAACTTGGTCAGAATGTTTGTTAGGTCATGAGGATGAAGTCTATTGAAAATGGGAAGGATCCGTGCCATTTCACAGAAAAAGCCGCCTTAATGACAATTTTGTCAACAATATCTTTAAACGACATCTCCTCCTAAACTTATGGGTTAAAATCAACCAAACTTGGCAGAAATATTCCTTTGGTGGTCCCTTATGAAAATTGCTCAAATGGAAGGATCCGTGCCATATCACGGAAAAAGGGGCCTTAATGACAAATTTCTTGTTTTCACTCTAGATGCCACAAATACGGTCCAATTTTCATGAAACTTAGTCAGAATGTTTGTTAGGTCATGAGGATGAAGTCTAATGAAAATGGGAAGGATCGGTGCCATTTCCCAGAAAAAGCCGCCTAAATGACAATTTTGTCAACAATATCTTTAAACGACATCTTCTCCTAAACTTTTGGGTTAATATCAACCAGACTTGGCAGAAATATTCCTTGGGTGGTCCATTATGAGAATTGCTCAAATGGAAAGGATCCGTGCCATATCACGGGAAAAGGGGCCTTAATGACAAATTTCTTGTTTTCACTCTAGATGCCACAAATACTGTCCAATCTTCTTGAAACTTAGTCAGAATGGTTGTTAGGTCATGAGGATGAAGTCTATTAAAAATGGGAAGGATCGGTGCCATTTCCCAGAAAAAGCCGCCTTAATGACAATTTTGTCAACAATATCTTTAAACGACATCTCCTCCTAAACTTATGTGTTAAAATCAACCAAACTTGGCAAAAATATTCCTTGGGTGGTCCATTATAAGAATTGCTCAAATGGAAAGGATCCGTGCCATATCACGGGAAAAGGGGCCTTAATGACAAATTTCTTGTTTTCACTCTAGAAGCCACAAATACGGTCCAATCTTCTTCAAACTTGGTCAGAATGTTTGTTAGGTCATGAGGATAAAGTCTATTGAAAATGGGAAGGATCTGTGCCATTTCACAGAAAAAGCCGCCTTAATGACAATTTTGTCAACAATATCTTTAAACGACATCTCCTCCTAAACTTATGGGTTAAAATCAACCAAACTTGGCAGAAATATTCCTTTGGTGGTCCCTTATGAAAATTGCTCAAATGGAAAGGATCCGTGCCATATCACGGAAAAAGGGGCCTTTATGACAAATTTCTTGTTTTCACTCTAGAAGCCACAAATACTGTCCAATCATCTTGAAACTTAGTCAGAATGTTTGTTAGGTCATGAGGATGAAGTCTATTGAAAATGGGAAGGATCCGTGCCATTTCACAGAAAAAGCCGCCTTAATGACAATTTTGTCAACAATATCTTTAAACGACATCTCCTCCTAAACTTATGGGTTAAAATCAACCAAACTTGGCAAAAATATTCCTTGGGTGGTCCTTTATAAAAATTGCTCAAATGGAAAGGATCCATGCTATATCACGGGAAAAGGGGCCTTAATGACAAATTTCTTGTTTTCACTCTAGATGCCACAAATACGGTCCAATCTTCATGAAACTTAGTCAGAATGTTTGTTAGGTCATGAGGTTGAAGTCTATTAAAAATTGGAAGGATCGGTGCCTTTTCCCAGAAAAAGCCGCCTAAATGACAATTTTGTCAACAATATCTTTAAACGACATCTCCTAAACTTATGGGTTAAAATCAACCAAACTTGGCAGAAATATTCCTTGGGTGGTCCATTATGAGAATTGCTCAAATGGAAAGGATCTGTGCCATATCACGGGAAAAGGGGCCTTAATGACAAATTTCTTGTTTTCACTCTAGAAGCCACAAATACGGTCCAATCTTCTTGAAACTTAGTCAGAATGTTTGTTAGGTCATGAGGATGAAGTCTAATGAAAATGGGAAGAATCCGTGCCATTTCACAGAAAAAGCCGCCTTAATGACAATTTTGTCAACAAGATCTTTAAACGACATCTCCTCCTAAACTTATGGGTTAAAATCAACCAAACTTGGCAGAAATATTCCTTGGGTGGTCCCTTATGAAAATTGCTCAAATGGAAAGGATCCGTGCCATATCACGGGAAAAGGGGCCTTAATGACAAATTTCTTGTTTTCACTCTAGAAGCCACAAATATGGTCCAATTTTCATGAAACTTGGTCAGAATGTTTGTTAGGTCATGAGGATGAAGTCTATTGAAAATGGGAAGGATCTGTGCCATTTCACAGAAAAAGCCGCCTTAATAACAATTTTGTTAACAATATCTTTAAACGACATCTCCTCCTAAACTTATGGGTTAAAATCAACCAAACTTGGCAGAAATATTCCTTGGGTGGTCCATTATGAAAATTGCTCAAATGGAAAGGATCCGTGCCATATCACGGGAAAAGGGGCCTTAATGACAAATTTCTTGTTTTCACTCTAGAAGCCACAAATACTGTCCAATCATCTTCAAACTTAGTCAGAATGTTTGTTAGGTCATGAGGATGAAGTCTATTGAAAATGGGAAGGATCAGTGCCATTTCACAGAAAAAGCCGCCTTAATGACAATTTTGTCAACAATAACTTTAAACGACATCTCCTCCTAAACTTATGGGTCAAAATCAACCAGACTTGGCAGAAATATTCCTTGGGTTGTCCCTTATGAAAATTGCTCAAATGGAAAGGATCCATGCTATATCACGGGAAAAGGGGCCTTAATGACAAATTTCTTGTTTTCACTCTAGATGCCACAAATATGGTCCAATTTTCATGAAACTTGGTCAGAATGTTTGTTAGGTCATGAGGATAAAGTCTATGAAAAATGGGAAGGATCAGTGCCATATCACAGGAAAAGGCATCTTAATGACAATTTTTTTGTTTACTCTCTAGAAGCCACAAATATGGTCCAATCATCATGAAACTTTGTCAGAATGTCTGTTATGTCATGAGGATGAACTCATTTGAAAATGGGAAGTATACGTGCCATATCATGGGAAAAGGGGCCTTAATGACAATTTTCTCGTAAGAGCTCCAAACGCCACAAATATAGTCCAATCTTCATGAAACTTGATCAAAATGTTTGCCAGGTCACAAGAATGAACTCTGTTGAAAATGGGAAGGTTCATGCCATATCATAGGAAATGGAGTCTTAATGATAATTTACTTGAAATATCAGGTGAGCGATTTAGGGCCCTCAGGGTCCTCTTGTTGTCAATTCACAACGCGCTTGTAGCGTGTTTATAGCGAGTTTGAACTTGTGAGTAACGCGTGAGAAACGTGTCCAGAACGTGTTGATAGCGTATGTCAGCGTATACCAACGTTCTTGAGCGTGTGTCTAACGTTCTCGTAACGTCCTCAGAACATACTTAGCGTGTTTGTAACGCGCTTCTAGCGTGTTATAACGTGTTGGCAGCGTGTTTTGGATGTAAATATAAATTCTGCAAGAAATTACCACTTAAAATTCATTCTTATAATATATAAACAGGCCACCGACCACTACACATATTCAAATTCAAAGTATGTTGGTTCATGTAAAAGAAAAATAGGAGAAGACGAAAAGAGAAATACATTGGCACCTGTTACATATGAAAACATGCATATAACAAACTTATAAGATTACAGGCTGATTAAAGCTTCTAGTACTTTTCACTCGAAAAATATTGCGAAAGGGTAAAGAACTACTTGTCATAATGCACTCCTTTCTTCCTCCATATGCTCTACCATGTAGGATGACTTTCTACAACCTCTCTAAATCTAGAATAGCTAGTCCTATATTAAGGGGGAAAAGGTGTACCAAATATCTAACTTGTAGTACATATAATAGAATCAAATATTCTGAACAGAGCAGAATAGAGTAAAACACGTCTTGTATTATGTCCACTAGGTACAACGATGTACTTGTCTTTTTGGTATATTGATAATGATCACATGAGACGAATGAATGTTTGTTTTTTCGGGAACGTATTGTTATTCTAACCAAAGAGCAGACGCACTAGTAAAGCTATAAACGCAATGTTTAATGCACATTTAGGCTACATTCTCCACCTCGACAATCTAAGGAATTAAGAAATTAAAAATAAGAAATTAAAGGATTTATATGGAAGAAAAGACAATCAGCTTATAACATAACATTAAATAACATAAGTTTTATTTATATGAATTGAACGAAATCGTTCATCGTCAAATATAGAGAATGCTTCTTATAATCGAGTTTTCAAGTCATTCTTAGACTGGTCATGAGGAAACATGCAGATATGAACATGTCAAAAGGGTCATACACACGTACATGCACAAATTTATTTATTTACGAGAAGCTGATGGTAGAAATTCAAGACAAACATACAGCGGAACTTTTATATTTTCATTGAAAACTGAAACGCTGTCATATGCCAGAAACACGCTGTGAACTCGCTGGCAACGCGCTAGACACACGTTCAGTACGCTGAAGACACGCTATGCACACGTTCCCAGTACGCTGGAGACACGCTCAAAGCACGTTAAACTTTTAGCGAACGTGTTTCTAGCGTGTCCGTAGCGTAAGTGAACGAGCTCCTAGCGTGTCTCTAGCGTGCTGAGCGTGTTCGGAACGTGTGCGGAGCGTGTTCCAACACGTTCGGCATACGCTGAGAAATTTTAAGCATGCACAAAATTTTATGAGATACTCAGCGTATCGCAACGTGTGCCAACGTGTTACAGCGTGCCGGTAGCGTGTGCGGAACGTGCCCATAGCGTACCCGACGTGTTCGAAGCGTGTTATAAAAAATCCAACATGTTCCGCACACGCTGGCTAAAACGTTAAGGTGTGACAGCCCTATAATATTGTTATATTAATGCTTCGTATTCTAGTTTTGTTATAGAGATTATCAATGCTATTTAGTGTTCAAATTTATTTAAATAGTTTATAAAACATAAATAGAAATGAGTAGGTGGAATGGCTTAAAAAGCTGGATTGACTTAAGGATTAGTAAATGCCTAATTCATCGTGCTAATTCTTTAATCTGTCTAAACCCTTTCCTGTTTTACAAAACTTTGGACATGTCCAAATTCAAAGGTTTTGCAGACGAAAATTAAAAGTAGATATAATTTGAAAAATAACCATTCAGTAGGGTAGAAAATAGTGTGGAAAAAGAAGAAATTGCTTGTCAGAAGCAATTTCTTCTTTTTTCACAATGTTTTCTCAATCATAAAATCACAGGCATGTAAAAAGCAGGGTTTAACAGCAAAGGGTTAAATGTTTGTGGTGTTAACTCTTCATGTATGACTGCACAATTATTTACAAGTGCAAATAACCTTGAAAAAACTTTAAATCATTAAAACTCCAACAATTTGATAATTGATACTAAAATAATGGGAAAAAAAGTTGTAAAATAGAAATTTCAACATTAAGAATTTAAGAAAGGAAAACTTACTGATGAGTTAGCACAAAACTATTGTAAGTGCCTATAAATATATAGGCACTTACAATAGTTTTGTACTAACCCCTTGAAATATATAAAATCACATAGGTCACACGTCCTCTTTAAGGGGGTTTAATATATTTTACTCCATGTTCACAAATCCGTGAAGTTTGTATGTATAAAATGATCGTCGTAAAATATTTAATGAACTCGTGCAAAGATTCAGTTTGTACAAATTGCTGATTTTTTACGCTGATAATTCTGTGACAATAATGAGCTTAGTGGGATTTTGTCTATGGTATTTTGAATGTTTAAAAGTTGGACAAATTTTGGATTAGTCTTCCATTCATCTTGTCGATATTTTGATGTAATCTGTGAATATTATGATGGAATCTTATTTGGATAAAAAATTCTTATTTCACATACTCCCTAGTCATAGAAATTGTTGTATGAGCAAAATTTAGGTTAACATATGATCCCTAAGGATTTTTTCATTTAAATTTCTGTAGTATTAGGATTATGCAAAATTTAATTAATATTTGAATAATATAATGTGAACCAAGTATATAACTGAGTTTGATCTTTAAAGTATACATGCCAATGTATTAATTAATATCGTCGACGCCATTCTAAAATCTCGTAACTACAGCTTAATTTAAGCTGTAGCTACGAGGTTTTAGAATGACGCCGACGATATACTAGAAGAAATACATAATTGTACTATTAATTGATATACTAGAAGAAATACTTATTTGTACCAATGATGATATTGCAACCCAAAATATGTGTCAATTTCCATTGTAGAATTCCTTAAAAAAAGTTCTGTTGGATAAGGATTAAACTATATCTCAAAAAAATACTAGCTAGACTTATAAGGCTGAGAGGGTTATAAAGTTATTTTATATGTAATCAATCTTTTAATAAGACTAGAATATCAATTAGCTCTGAAAATGGTCATTAATTAGGGCATGTAATTGTTGTAATATCAATTTACAAATTTGTAGTATTTGATATCTTGGTGATCTTTGCATGATAGGGAATAAAGGCTAGTAAGAATTTTCTGTCAGTGGATTTGGCTTCATAATTGTGCAATTATTATAAATCAAAAGTTGAGATGCAATTCATCGTTAGAGAGAAATAACTGGATAAAATTGATTATGGATATGACTTTTTAGATATTATTCAAATTTGAAATATGTTAGATTATTATATCAAAATAAGAAGAAAATACATTCATAATTTAAGTAAAAAGTAAAAATTTGTTTTTTTGAATTTTAAATGAAGTTCTGAGCGCAAAACTGTTGTGTCTATAATATTTACATAGGATATTTGACCACTTTCAATATTTCAATATACTTTCAACATTTTTGCAATAGCCCCCCAGTAGCCCCTGTATATAGGGCATAAATCGCTGGCTCAGCGCAAAACAGTTGTAATTGCCTATATGTGTATAGGCAGTTACAGCTGTTTCATACTAAGCCATCAAATTAAGATTTAGCATATTATTCCTATAGATGTTTGCTTGAAAAATTTGAAGAATTAAATGCATTTTTGGCAAATTTTAAGTAAAAAATTCATATGTACATGTACAATTTGAAATTTGTTTTCTAAAAAAGCTTTTACTTTAATATTTGACATTCTATGTGTTTGTTTACATAGATTATTATTCAAGCTTACTCAGGGCAAGGACTGGTTAAACTACCATATTTTCACAAAAGATTTTATATCCAACAATATACATGTATTTGAATATTGTATATTTGGCTAACTAGTTTCAAAGCACTTTCAGTGGGTATGAGGACAAACACTTAATTACGTTTAATAATTTCTAAAGTGAGTGTTATTTCTGTTCAAAATGATAAGTAACATTAAAGATAGAAGAAAGTGAATGCATTATGACAAACAATCAGATATGGTGAGAAATATTCAATTACAGGAGGTAATATAAAGGAAAAAATGGCATTTGAAGATTTTTTTCATTTGTGGATAGAAATGAAATATTAGATGCCACCAGTAAGACAATGTTTCGAAGTAGAGTAGAAATTGTGGCTGACAAAAAAGTGTTTTTCGAAACATCCAAACATGGTGTTAGTGATCAGTATTCTGTACGCCATTCTATCATGGATGTATCATAATTTGTACGAATATTTTACGTTCGTCTCCGGAGTTTACACGATGATTAATATACTTCATTGTGTGATGAACATGATTGATCGTCTGGTCATAGACGAAGGTCAGGTTGCTTTTGAAGAGCTGGAAGAATTCGATAATGCCCTCAGTACAGTTGCGCCCATTGCTAGACCTGAAACTTTTGGTATGTACAGATTGTTAGCATATAAATCCCTTAGCAATTTTAAGCTGTTTTTTGGTAGAAACCTGTGGCCTGTTTTACTAAACATCTTACGATCTTTTTTGCAAAAGTCAAAAATTAAAGTTGCTATATGGAATTCTGTCATGCATCATCTCATTGGAATCGTATTTAGAAGAAGATTCCAATGAGATATTGCAAGGCAGAATCAAACAATGAATTAAAACGCCAGATACGATCGGTGATTATGACTTACGATTTTTTTTTTGTAAGATTTAGTTTAATAAAACTGGCCCCTGAAGAACTGTCCGCTTCAATCATTGTCAGCTTTGACATTTTGAGATATCTCTTGTATCATCAAAGACATTTCCTTGAAACTTGGGATACATTGTCTTTCAAAGCAGCAAGGGCCTGGTGCAGTTGGTTTTGTGTCTTAGCAACAGCTGGATAATTATAGTTTAGGTAGTTGACCCATAATACTTCTGCAACTTTTTGGATCACATGTTCTTTCACAATGTTAACCCAGGTTTACTAATGAAATCATTCATGGAAACCTCTGTTATTGATGATAATGTTCATGATTTATGAAAGGTTGCAGAACTACTTCAGGTCCATTACCTTTAACCCAAGTGTTTTGAGCCGCTCGAAGCTGAGGCTGTGAGTATTGTAGTGATAGTACTAGTGTGAGCTGGAATTTTTCACCTAACAACCAAGTTTCAGCCATAGAACTTTCTCTCAAGATTACTTTAACCCTTTTCATGCTGAATTACAATCCTTTTAAAGAATTGCACTCATATCAAAGTACTGAAAGCCATAGAATCAAATCTTTCTTTTTCGAAAATCAATTTTAAGAACAAAGCTGCCTTGAAATGGGAAAAAACGGTGGTATATATGTGCAGACTGATCTTTGTCTATACCACCTGCTGAAGCAGGAATATTCCATGTTCAGCATGACAAGGGTTAAATTTCAGTTGATCACTATTATGAGTTTCATTTAAGATGATAATTGCCCTCATAGCATTGATCATAGCGCATTTGACTGTGATTCATAAAGACCTGGGTTTCGATCCCTGACAGCAGCACTTGTCCTCTCTGAATATCAATTTGTCTCCCACCAATGGGTTGATAATTGTAAATCTAAGATGGATAGCATCTTGCCCAAACGTCTATAAACCTGCTTCTGTGAAATTACATTATCATGAAAGCCCCTCAAGATTTTGTCATAAAAAGAAAGAGAAAGAGAGATTTGGTCTGTCAACAGCACAGCAAGACATTAATAGTATTCATGAATAAAAAGGATTATCTGGTCATCTCTTTATTATTCATAGGTAGCTAGCATTGTATGTACTTCTCAACTTTTGCTAGGGATAAAAATGGTAGCTGATGTATTTTCCTTGAGAAATATCATTTCAACTAAAACCAATTGAGCCTGTGCGTGACATTTCCATAATTATAGTATAGGATTGTCTAACTGGCTACAGATACTTTAAGAACTTATCTAGCTAATAATCGCATAGTGAAGACTCTGGTCAGACTGTTTGGATGCACAGGCTGGCCAGAGTGTTTGCTTTGCACACATTTGAAATTGTTGGAAATGTCACACACAGGCTCAATTACATTGTATATCTATTCTTTTTAATGTACAAAATGTTATCATAATATCAATAAGAGCACTGCTTGAGCGTCTAAACACTCAGGTGCTGGTTAATTCGAAGTCAAAATATTTACAAAAATGCTTCCAGAGTTGTCCCCCTTTATAGTCTGAATAATCTTGTGGTGATTAACACACTTGCCAAGTTTCAAAATGATATCTAGAATAATTACAGAGATGTGGTTTAGGTTGAAGTTTACTATGCTTCTGTCAACGTCAACTCACTCACATTTAAGAAGTAAAGGTGATAACAATAGCTCAACTTTTTGTTTAAAGAAAAAGACAAGCTTACAAATTGATAGAAGATGGAAAACAATTGTTTAGCCTTAAATAGGTATAATTCTAGGAGAAGAAAATACTTTCTTTCAGTTTTGACCCATAGAAAAAGTTAAAAAATGTTAAAAAATCTTTAAACTTTTATAACAGGTGGACACACAAAAGACTTTATCCAAAACTTTACAAAAACTGTAGTCATGATTTCAATGATCGACAACTGGGGTATGGCTATTTGAATATAAAAAAGAAGTTGCAGAATTGATTCTGTAGTTTGTTACCCTTCAAACAAAATGGGCCATGATCAATTGGTAGTGCATTGGAGTTTCCGCAATATAGGATCCCAAATTTGATCCTCCACCAGACTTAGGTCAAATGTATAGGCAGTTACAACTGTTATGAGCTTGGCAATTGACCAATAATCTTGTTTTCCAGATTTATTGTTTCCTCCACCAATATGTGGAAAATCAGAATCATAGGTAGGTCAGTGGGATAAGCAGCTGGAGGCTTGAAAAAGATGTCATTGTAGTACTTGAATGATAATGACCAGGAATTCATGATTAGGTACTCCAGCTGTCCTTCAAGGGATATACTGTATCATGTGATGTAAAACCCCAATTCAAATAAATGAAAAAAGAAGAAAGACAGGACAAACAAGGAATCCCATCACAATTCCATCAAATAATTATTGAAAACTAATTGATTTGTAGTCTATTATGTCCCCTTATTTTATATAAAAAAAGCTATTTGGGTTGTTTACCTTGTATCAAGTTAGTTTATCACTCACCAAATTGTCGAAGCGTATTTGAATCAGTTTTTGGTGAATAATAATATGCTTCTGTCTTTCCTGCTAAGTATATGCCACCTCTTTCAACAAAAATGTACCTGCTTACAACATGTTAAAATATAGTTCTCTATTGTCTTTTAAGCTGATGCACCTGACCATGACTTCCTGTCATCACACCAGTACAATGCCAACATTGCATCTGAGTCACTCATCCAATTTCACATTTTCATGCCTAATTTAAACCTAAAATTGTAAAATAACATTAAAATCAAAGTGCTGAAATTACTGAATGCACTTATTGTATTAGTTAAATATTCTGTTTTTCAAATAAAAACAAACAAACAAAAATGGTCCTGAAAATTAAGATCATACGGCACTTATGTGCAGACTGATCTTTGTTTTAACTTCCACTTAAAGCAAGAATATTCCAGGTTCAGAATGACAAAGGTTAAAGGAACACTTCTGCTGTACTATCATCCTCTTTGACCAATGGATTGATAACCAAAGACCTATGTGGGATAGCAGCTGGAGGCTAGGAAAGGATGTAATGGTAGTACTGGTGCGAAAAATACCAGGAATCCATTGTTAGGAGCTCAAGGTGCTTTGATATAACTGAAAGATTGTTGAAAGTGGAGTAAAACCCCATTCAAACAGAAAATGATAATTTTAAGGAATCCATGATGAGGTTCTCCAACTGTAACTTCGAATGAAAAAACTATTAGAATGGATTTTAAATTCAAATGAATTAAAAAACAAGAACAACAAAACAGGACTATAATCAAGTAATTCCATCAATACTCCATTGGATTATTAATGAAAACTAATTGAACTGCGGTCTTACTTCCCTTTATTATTATGTAAAGCTGTTTGAGTTGTTTCTCTTGTATCAAACAAGTTGATTCAATAGTTGGTGTGATGTAATATTCTTCCTCCTTTCGTGCTAAGTAAAATTGATGCCACATCTTACAACATGTTAAAACATAGTTCAGGGTTTCCATTAGCATCCAAAAGCCAAGAGTCAATGACCCATGAGTCAAAATTTCCAAGAGTCAAAATGAAAAGCTAATGAGTCAAACTGTGACAGTATCATGCACAACCACCCCCCCCCCCCCCCCCCCTAAAAAAAATCATTTTAATTGTATTGAAATTGATGAAAGTAAATACAGGTCATTTTTCAAAAGGTGCCTGAGAATAAACAATAAATGAAATAAAGTTTCACCCTCATAATTCACCACATTATCCAGTCATTAAAGTTGCTCAAGAGCTTAATTTCAGACTAAATGCTTGTTTTTTCGTGAGTACAATGAAGTGGAAAGAGTTTTGAAGTTGCAAATGCTTGTAAAAGCTTCTGAAGATTTTTTATTTTTCCCTAAAAGAAATGGAGTTCAACCACGAAAACCCATGACAATTCATAACTGATCCTCCTCTTGTATTTATTAACTTACCATTTAGATACTGTTTAAATTGTGGTGAAATTATTCAATAATAGGTTGATTTTAATGCAATCAGAGTTAAAGCAAAGAGGGTTTAACTGATTTTCACAGGTGTCAAAAGACTGTCAATTATGATCGCCGATGCATATCCGATCACCGGAGTGTATTAATTGCCAATCAAGCTAAGTGTTATTTGACCACCAATTAACTATTTTACAATAATATGACACACTTCTAACAACCCTTGTCACACAGTGCCTAATTTCGAAGAGTTAAAATGACGCACAAGCTCAAATTTCCAAGAGTCAAAATTAAATCAATTTGGATTTCTGCGCGTCAAAACCCGGAGTCCCGGGTCAAACGAAAACCCTGATAGTTCTATTGTCATTTAAGCTGATGTTCCTGACCATAACTTCCTGTCATCACACCAGTTCAATGTCAACATTCCATCTGAGTCACTAGTCCTCCTTAACACATGTCATGCTAAATTTTAACCTTAGCAAGAGGAGTGATTTTTGAATGAAATTAAGGGGGTAATCCAGTATCGCTAATTTTGTTCAAGATTAACAATATTTATTACCTCCCTTTAATAAGATATATAATGCATACATGTTCTTCTAATAGCTTTTCATGTCTATCGGAACCAATCAGATACTTCCAAAATCAATAATGTCATTCAAATCATATATTTTTTCTAGCAATTTTTAATTTGAATTTATTTGTTGATCTAGTACTTCTAGTGATTTTAAACGATTTTCATGGTTTAAATGAGAGTTTCGAATGAATGAATGGAGCTTTGGGTGAGCTACTAAAATGCTCTTGATTGAAATGAGAGTCATTTTCATTATGTTACTAACTGTGTATAAAACATGGACAATGACCTTTAATTTAATGATCATTTTCTTAAACAAAATATCTACAAATTGATTTCTTTTTGTCTGTTCCCCTTTTCATTTGATTTACTTGTTTGATTGTGGTTGTATGCTGCTTTTAATAATTTTAATGTCGTGTTTCAGTGGCTGGAGCACCTAACAATGGATTCCTAGTATTTTTCACACCAGTACTACCATTACATCTTTTCCTAGCCACTAGCTGCTCTCCCACATAGGTATCTGATTTTCAACACCTTTTCTTTCCCTAAAAGACTTAACTAATATTTCTTTCTCTGAAAGAATTAAAAGTCAGAAAGGATGAGCGCCTGATTGTTGGGATTGAACCTGAGTCTGACACACCACCAACTGTGCTTTGACGGTGGTCCTTTAAATAAAGGTATATAACTTAAACAATTATTTTAATGATTGATTAGAAGAACTTTAATTCAATTTAGAGATAGACCTGCAAAATTCTTAAAATTAAAGAAATTTCAATCAATGGAAACAACCTTTCGGCTTTCTTATTAAATTATAAGTTTAGGGGGAGCTAAAATTAGGGAGGGCAGCTAGTCTTATGAGAGGAAATAAGGTACTTTGATTTGTTTTGATGGATAAGCAAGAAATAACAGTAGATTATCAATTGAAACTTATTACCTGCTTTTGTTCTTTTCACTCTAAAATTAAAGTATAAATTGATTTTACACTGAAACAAACGATTATCCTCTATATCATTTTCCTTCTTGATTGATAAAATTGGACATACCTACGTCACAATGACTTGTGATGGAAATTGGTCAAACTAGGGTTTGAACTCACAGGATTTACATCCTTCCTGGATCACTGACTAAGCTAGCTGTTTGTAGTGAATTAATTAAGTAAAATCATAGGACAAGGTGAAATCAGCAGCTTGACTTTTTACCCATGTCATGCTGAATTTAAACCTTCCTTCGGAATTGCTCTCATATCAAAGAACTGAAAGCCCTAGAAAGCCATGGTGTAGGACAATCAATTAATCATTCTTTTTAAAAATTATTTTCATAAACAACTATGCTTTGAAAGGGGAGAATCAGGTTATGTAGACTAAGATCAGACTGCACATATGTGCAGGTTGATCTTTGTTTATACCTTTACCAAAGCAGGTATATGACAGGTTCAGCATGACATGGGTTAAACTTTGTTAAATGAAATTCAGCATTATAAATTAACCCCCTTTAACAGCATTATAAGATTAAATAATGGTAAGCAGTTAAGACAATTACAAGATCAATCATAAAATAACAAGTGAAAATAGTTTTTTATCATAATTAATTGGATAATGTCTCTTTGATCTTGAAATTTCAATTCCCAAGCCTAATAGTATCTTACATTTTACAGGCTTTTCTAAACCTTTACTGAATTAAGTTGCCTTTGTATTTGTCTTTAGATCTTTGCATATGACTTTAATTTTAATTCCACACTCAATAACCTAAGCAGAATTGCATTGGGGTTAAGCAATTTAAGCCCCCGTATCAAGAGATCGGGGGCATATTGTTTTACTCATGTCCATCTGTCTGTCTGTCTGTCTGTCTGTCTGTCTGTCTGTCTGTCTGTCTGTCTGTCTGTCTGTCTGTCTGTCTGTCTGTCTGTCTGTCTGTCTGTCCGTCCGTCTGTCCAAAAACTTAACCTTGCCAATATCTTCAAGCCTATTGAAGATACAAAGCTAATATTTGGCATGATGATAGATCTCAATGATCCGCATCCGCTGGTACCAAAGTCAAGGTCATGTGACAAGGTCAAGTTCATCTATCAAGGTCAAACTTTGGAAAAAAAATGTCGTTACGGGGGCATTTGTGTTTCACAAACACATCTTGTTATTTAAAAAAACTGGTGCATACACTAATTTTGGGATTTCAAAAAGGGGGCAAGGGACTTAAGAGATATAGAAATAATAATACATGTACATTAAAGACTTTAGACAAGTGATATTTTACTACAAAAAGAAGACGTTTTCTGAGGGAGATCCACAGTCACTGCTGAAGATTCCGCTGCGAAAAACAAAATCAACAAAAGGTTAAAACTATAGACATTTAATAGTTTGAAAGCAAAACGTTTTGTAATCAAATTATAAAATTCCAAAAAGATATCCATAGATTTCTTTAGCTTGATGTTCTTAATCATGGGTAGTAAATAACAGAGGTATGACCACTAGATAACCTAAAAAAAGGACAGAAAAATACTACAATTACGTCGGAGGTACTTTCCAGTTTAAGGGAAAAGCCCCAAAATTGTTCCATATGATCTGATTTGACCATGCTGGGAATAGCAAACTATTTTCCTTACCCATTTGGCATTTGTTACTGTATTGCTGAACTGCCCAGTTTATACTAAAATGTGTTCGTTGGGGTTTGTGAAGTATTTAACCCTTTCCTGTTTTACAAAATTTTGGACCTGTCCAAATTCAAAGGTTTTGCAGACGAAAATTTTAAGTGGATTTAATTTGAAAAATAACAATTCAGTAGGATAGAAAATAGTGTGGAAAAAGAAGAAATTGCTTGTCAGAAGCAATTTCTTCTTTTTTCACAATGTTTTCTCAATCATAAAATCACATGCACGTAAAAAGCAGGGATTAAACAGCAAAGGGTTAAGGACTATTTTAATGTTGAAACTGGTCTGTTTGAAGCAGTTAGCTAGAGAAATCTGCTCTTTTTAACATTTGTCGTCTGATTGTTTACAAGACTGCAGTGATTATCTCCCTTGACTACAAACTATTTATTCCTGTTTTATCTAATCTAACTATCAACAGAAGTCCTTATATTATCACTAACACTTCATTTTGTCTTTTGTTTACCCTAACAGCATTAACTTTAAGGAATTATTTGTGTTTAACAAGTTACATGTATTGAATTCCTGGCAATGACCTTCAAGTTTGGAAGGAAGGAATCTTTGAATTCCTGGCCACTTCAGATTTTCAAATGTCAAATTCTAGCTTTTCTGAGAAATCTTTTTATAATGTAAGGTATCAATGTTAAGGTCTTGGTGTGCTCTATCTATTTATATGCACCACTAATTCATATTGTTCATTTGTATGTAGCATTTGCATCTGAAAGGTTTTGCTCCTGGCAATGTGGCTACAGTTGCCAGGAATTGTTATTTTTACCTGACAAGATTCCTGTCAGCCAGGAATATTTTGATTGGCTAAGTGAGACCTTCCACTACCTCTGATTGGTTTGTAAGTTGTCAATATGGTGATCAAATGCTTATAAATAGGGGTAAATCCTGGCAGATGATCAGTTTTACTGGTGGTATCAGATTCACTCATGACACATGTCTTTATCATGTTACAAGAGCCTCAAATGGCTTTTCATTCATTAAATATCATCATCATCAAACTAGATTGTCCTTTTATACAGTCCTTATGCTAATAAACCAGGAGAGCCTTATTTGAAGGAGATATTGCTACCTTAGAAGCTCGGATAAGGTCAACATTTTGTTTACAATACTTATCCAGATTTGGATAAAATAGACTAGGACTTAATTTCAACTTAAGCATGTATACATAGCATTTATATAAGTATACAATAAAATTTATGCGCCATATAAGACAGTTTGATCCCTGGAGAGTAAGACATGCAAAGACAAAGTCCTCTTTGTGGTTCTTTGAGCCTCAATGAAGCCCTCATAATTGGCATCATCCTGCATACACTTTAATTTTAGCAATCTATGTGACATTTCTTGGGTTATCATATAATTAGAGTACTTACAATCTAAATGCTTATAAAGTTTGATGCTATTGTTAAATGCATTGCTATCACTGATCGTAGAAATTAAGATTTGGGTTGAAATCAGTATTATGTTGTGTTTTTTTTTAAATGTATAAAAGTTTAATTTGTTTTAACTGTTATACAAATGGAGGTGAAAAACTTCTCTTGAAAATGAATCCTTTTTCCTGTCAGATATTATGCTACCTTACAGTGTGAATGAAGTAATTTTTAAAGAGTTTCGGGTTATTACCACCAGGTGAAATTCATTAGATTTAGTAGGACTTAAAGGTTAATTGATAAAGCATGCTGGAATTATAATAGGTTTTCCAGTAGTTTGGAGGGCTTCACATCCTCCTTTGTTTTACTCAAGAAATTGAAAGACAAAAAGATGGTATCATACCAGATGTTTAAGTGAATTTATTACACAAATCCTTTTTTTCTACTAAAACCTCATAACTACAGCTTTTATAAAGCTGTAGTTAAGTAGTTTTGGTAGACAAAAATACCAAAATGCTTGAAAATATAATCTGTTACACTCTGGGCAATTAAAGATCATAGGTTCAGTACTTAATTGAAGTTTGTGTCATTCAATATCCAAAAACAAAACAAAAAAAAAAAAAAAAAAAAAAAATCTGTTGAACATAAATTTTAAAATCATGATTAAGAAGATTCTTTTTAGTTTGACTAAATAACATATATTTCAAGCAGAAAGATCTGTAATGAAAACCATGCATGTTTCTTATCTTTGTGCACTTATTACTGTTAATCACCTCCACCCATAAAAACTGATAGAATTTCTATATTAATGTCTGCCAAATTTTATATCAAAACACCTTTTCCTGTTACAGACATGCTGATATATTGTGAAGACTGTCAAAGTTTTTCAATAAACCTAAACCAAAATGGCAAATTTGAATATTTTATTCAGAATCCTGAAAATAAGCTTGCAAACAATCATGCAGATGAGCAATATATGCGAATAACCATGGCCAAAGCTTGATTGCAAGCTTATTTACATATTTTTCAAAATTTGTGAAAATAAAAAATGAAAGTATTCATCAAAATATGATTTCAGTTATCTTATAACATACCACATTCTTTATCATTGAGATAAATAACCATTTAGAGTCTTATCTAATAGATAAGACTCTTGATGGTTATTTAAAAATCACAAAGAACAGTTCTTGAACACAAATGGTTTGTTGTTACAAACAGACAGGACAATATTATTTCCACCAATTTTACAAAGACTACTGGACAGGTAAAAAATATAGCTGTTGTTTGCAGGTCACATGTTGCCATGCATTTTATATTTGGTGTAAGATAATGGTTTTGTATCATAATGATATTTATGTTGCTTATCAGTTACAATCCAACAGATGCTTGAATAATCTGGGAACAGAGAACAATTTGTATTTAATGTGGGTGTTGGCCTGGAAATGTCTAGGACAAGTTGTACACCATTTATAATACCAGTAAGAGAAAGTTTTAATTGATTCAATGCAAAACTATGTATGGATGGCTCTGTGCAAAACAGTTGTAACTTCCTAGATCCATAGACATTTTTGACAACTGTCTTAGAGCTAATCAGCTTATAATATCCTGATAATCATATTATTTTTCTATTCTTAAATTCTCAAGTACAAAAATTAGCCATAAAATGAGTTTTTATGCCTCTGCGCCATCATATTATTTCATGATTTTGTCTGTCTGTTTGAAACAGCAAAAACAGTCTAAGATCGATAAATTTTGTCTCAGACACTCAAAGGCTGTTTTCGAAGATACAGTGGCTCAGCTCATATTTGGTATGTAGATACAGTAGTTTTGGCCAGTCAAGGTATCGGTGAGACAAGATCCCTATTATCCGACATGGTCAAGATTATCAGCTTTCAAGGTCAAACTCATGAAAGAATAAACATAATTATGTCATGAAATGTTTTAGGAATTTAAGAGATCTTGAGGAATAATTCTCCACCTTTCAGTACAAAGGGTTCACTTCATTATATGGATGATTTCTTTTGAAGGTTGAGAGAAAAAATTGCCCACAGATGTGAAATCCTCTCTGACTTGCTTGCATTGCCAACAAGGTTTTGACCCATCAAAATTTACAGAATTCTAGAGCTTTGATGAGCTTCGTTTTCTCATTTTCTCCGATAATGTTCTCAAGCATGCAAGAAGTAAAAACACTCCAGGGAGGATTTTAGAATTGAAATAAACTTAACCCTATTACTATGAACAGAAACATTGGCAAATTTGCAATAAAATCAAAATACTGAGAACACAATAAGCACTCATTACAAGGAAAATAAGTGTTAAAGACTTCTATTAGACTGCACATTTGTGCAGACTGATCTTTGTCTATGCCTCCTGCCAAAGCAGGAATATTCAGGGTTTAGCATGGATGGCATGGATAAACACTTATGGAAGAAACTACATTTTACATGATTTGTTCAATAATTTCACCATAGAATTACAAATAATTACAAAGAATTGGACTCTAGTTCTTGTGATCTTAAGGGGACCATGATACAAAATATTATTATTGGCAATAAATTTGACAATGTTTAATCAATTTTCATTTTTGCCCACACTTACTCAATAATATTATCAATCAAATTATTATAGTAATTTAATGATGATATTATTGAAAATGTAAGGGCAATATATAAGGAACTAATAATCTCAAATTAGATTTTGAAAAACAATTTCAAACTTTTCTTATGCCCCCCAAACAAAAACAGACACATTTGCTGACAGATTTATTCTCCTGCAGTATTACCCATAATTTTGAACTTCAATCTGTGAGCAAAAATTTATATTTTTTTACCCGTTTTCCTTCATAAAAAATAACAGAGAACAGAGAGCCTCTTTCACTTGATAAATGTATGGCATTTGCAGCTGATAAGCACTATTAGGCTGTATTTACAATTCTAAATGGCCCATTCATTGCTTGAAACCATGAATAACTTTTGCAACTGTAGCAAATTATAAATTATAGCATCTTAACACTTTAACTGCTGATTTTTATTATTTTTATTTTTTTTCATATAAAATGCCAATTTTTAGGTCCACTGGGCAAAAGGCCAAATTGCCAGCGAGCTATTGTCATGGCGGAGTGTCCGTCGTGCGTCTGTGCCTGCGGCCGTCCGTCCGTGTGTAAACTTTTTCTTTAAACATCTTTTCCTCCCAAACCAATGGGCGGATTTTAACCAAACTTGGTAGAAATAATCCTTGGGTAGCCCTCTTCTTAAATTGTTCAAAGAATTTTGATTGGCCCCCAAATATGGGCGTGGCTGGGCAAGGCATTTTTTCACTTTGAAATCTTATAAATCTTCCCCTTCCAAACCATTGGTCCGATTTCAATGAAACTTGGCATGGATGTTCCTTGGGTGACCCTTTACCTAAATTGTTCAAGAAATTTTGATTGGCCCCTAAATATGGGCGTGGCATGGCGGGGCTTAATTTGAGCCCGAAATCTTTGAACGACATCTCCTTCTGAACCTTATGTTTTAATAAGATGGGTAAAGGGTTGTAGGTTCATTGTGATTGAGTATTTTGGTGCAATATGGACCAGAACCAGTTAATCATTATTAAATAGGTCTTAGGAGATTTTGGAGTGTTAATGTATTCATTTTAAGTAAGCTTTATTTAATGAAAGTCTAAAGATTTTAAAGCCAGTGGAGCAATACAGGCCCTCTTGGGCCTCTTGTTGAAACAAGTACCATTCTTGTTAACAGTTAAGCAGAATAATAGGCTTAGTTCTGTCCCCAGAACGTTTTTATAAAAAAAAATATGGTATGAAAGATATGACCTTTAAAGATCGTCACTAAAATTTGAAAATTCTATGCTTGAAACTCTTTTCCAAAACTTGAAAGTTCTGTCCTTGAAGCTCTTTTACAAAATATTGAAAGTTCTGTCCTTGAAAATTTCTCATGACATCCATAAAGTTCTGAAAAAAATATTGAAAGCTCTGTTTATGAAAGTCTCTCACAATATGTTTAAAGTTCTGTCCATGAAATTTTGCTAACAAAATGTTCAAAGTTTTGCCAATGAAACTCGCTCACAAAATATTAACAGTTCACTTCATGAAACTCTCTCACAAAATATTGTAATGTTCCATCCATAAAACTCTCTCACAAAATATTGAAAGTTCTGTCCATGAAACTCTTTCACAAAATATCAAAGGTTCCGTCCTTGAAACTCCCTCAGAAAATATCGAAAGTTCTGTCCATGAAATTGTTACACAAATATTGAAAGTTCTGTTGATGAAACTCTCTCACAAAGTATTGCAATTTATGTCCTTAAAAATCTCTCGGATAATATTGAAAGTTCTGTCCTTAAAATCTCTCACAGAATATTGAAAGTTCTGTCCTTGAAATCCCTCACAAAAAATTGAAAGTTCTGTCCTTGCAACTTCTGCAAAAATTTGAAAATTCTGTCCCTGCAACACCATCTCAACTGATTTAAACACTCTAACAAAAACTTGAATGTTTTGTCCAATGACTTTCAGCAACTTGAAAGTTCAATCCTTGAAATTTTTACATTTTGAATGATTAATTAAATGAGAATCACTGCATGAAATAACAAGAGCTGTCACTGTAAGATGACAATGCCCCCGACACCGCTTTGATTTAGAAGTTATGGCCAATGTTAAAGTTTTTGGACGGAATGACGGACGGACAGACGGACAGACAGACGGACGGACGGACAAGTCAAATTTATTATGCCTCCCTATCGGGGGCATAAAAAGAAATGCTTAACTTATGGCAGTTAAGCATACTCGTTATGTAAAGTTAAAACATACCACATTTCCTCTAAAAATAGTGGCCTCCTTAATAGTAGCACCCCTACATTTTTCACTAAGAAAACCCACTTCATAATATTATGCTAAATGCCTTAATTTAAGAAACTTTTTGTGACTTCTTCTTCTCTAATTTGATATGATTTTCATACCCCCAACCTACGAAGTAGAGGGGGGTATATTGGTTTCACCATGTCTGTCTGTCTGTCCATCTATCCATCAATTTGTCTGTCCATCCGTCCGTAGACCTTTTCATTTCCGGACTCTAACTCAAGAACCAAATGACCTACAATCATGAAATTTTATACAAATGTTCCTGATGACCCAAGGAAGTGCCCTATTGTTTTGGGGTCACATAGGTCAAAGGTCAAGGTCACAGTCAGCCTTTGTTCAATTTTCGTTTCCGGACTCTAACTCAAGAACCAAGTAGCCTACAATCATGAAACTTTATACAAATGTTCCTTATGACCCAAGGATTAGTGCCCTATTGTTTTTGAGTCACATAGGTCAAAGGTCAAGGTCACAGTCAGCCTATGTTCAATTTTTGTTTGCGGACTCTAACTCGAGGAACAAGTGACCTACAATCATTTAACTTTATGCAAATGTTGCTTATGATCCAAGGAAGTGCCCTATTGTTTTTGGGTCACATAGTTCAAAGGTCAAGGTCACAGTCAATTTTTGTTCAAGTTTTATTTCTGGACTCTAATCAAAGCTCAAGGTCACAGTCAGCCTTTGTTCAATTTTCGTTTCCATACTCTAACTCGAGAACCAAGTGACCTACAATCATAAAACTTTATGCAAATAGTGCTTATGATCCAAGGAAGTGCTCTTTTGTTTTGGGTCACATAGGTCAATGGTCAAGGTCACAGTCAATTTATGTTCAATTTTCATTTCTGGACTCAAACTCAAAAACCAAGCGACCTAGAATCATGAAACTTCATTCAAATACTGCATATGACATCAATATTTGTTACAAACACATTCTGCACTAATAGCACTTGCATTCTGGGAAGTGCTTGTGAGGGGTATTAGTCCGCTCTGCGACAGTTCCTCTTAACAACCATTTATATCATTTATATGATTGTTTAGAGGAAATTAATTGACCTCAAATGAAAGAGGTAAGGCCCTAAAAGATATCTATTTTGATGATTTTTATTTCCCCCTTTGAAAAGAGGGGGTATATTCCTTTGCACTTGTCGGGCAATGGTCGGTCCATCGGTCTGTAGACCGTCTTTTGGTCCGAAGAGTATCTCAAAAAGTATGCAAGCTAGACTCATGCAACTTCGCAGGTGGATACATCTCATTGAGGAGAAGTGCAGTACACAATAACCATAACTCTACTCATCATATATTGTGGGTAATTGCCCTTTGTTGATTGACAAAGAATAGGCTTTTGACCTGCTTTTATGGGGGGGGGGGGGCATAAATGCTTTACAAACATCTCTTGTTGAAATCAGAAAATGAGAACTCACAGAATAAAAGCTCCCTGACCAGGTAATGTATAGCTCCCAGGAACATTTATTTTGAGAAATACGGTAAACAAAAATACATCAATATAAAAGTGCTGTCAAGACTGCATGCACAATTTGTGAGTAAGTTTTTCTTTTGAAAATATATGTTTGAAATTTTCTTGTTTAAGATAAAGAATCAGGTGTAATAGAATAAATCAGACTGCACATAGTATTATGTGCAGGCTGATCTTTGTCTATACCTCCTACCCTAACAGGAATATTACGGGTTCAGCAATATGACAAGGGTTAGAATAAGAATACATTGATCCAAAATTTTTAAGATCTTAATATTAAAATAGAAGATTATGAAAAATTGCATTAGAGATATTCAAATTGTAAACATAGATATTTGTTTAAAGAACTGCATTTCCTAAATTTTGCAAGGCAATCTTTTTTCAGGGGAAAATAATCAAGTTAATTAGACAATTAAGCATCAAGATAAATTTTATTTCAAAAGCCCTAAGGTAACAGGGAGTTAATTCCTAATATTCCTAGAAATTCCTTATTTTTTCATCCCCTAAACCTATAATGATTTGGGCATCAAATTACACAAAGAGTTTTTTCCGGGGCTAAACCTTCTCAGCAATTATAACTTCCGTAGTTCCACTGTTTATGTTTACATTTTCTTGAGAGTGAGCAGTGAGCAATCGTGGAATTAATGAAGGTGTTTCAATAGTGTGGGCTAAATTTTTTTGTTAATTCATAATATATTGTGTCAAATCAAAAATAAATCTGTTTCTAATATGACTGTCATATCACTTTCTGAGTGGTTAGAGTTGATATATGTTATTTTTGATTGTTTTTGAAATTAGTTTAAATTTAATTGGATTTGAAATAAAGCAATTAATTTTCTTCATGGAAAAAAGTGGAGAGAAAAAGTTTTTGTTTGAAGACTTATCATGCAAAAAAAATTGATTGGTACTTTACTTATATGTTTATAAATATTGACAAAGAGAGAATATATTTGCCAGCAATGCTTTTCTTAATTAACATCTTTTTTCAGAGAGATGAAAATGAGGTTTATATACTTTAACAAAAAAGCATTCATGGTCCAGAATACTGTATTTCTTCTAATAAACGCTCCCAGGAGCTAAACATGGTCATGGAGCTTTGATTTAGTATGCATTATCTGATTTAAAAATCATTAAAATTTGTTGCTTTTAAGCCCTTTTTCACTTAAATCTGAGTTGAATATCCTCTAAACAATCATATGAATGATTGTTTAGAGGAAATTCATCTCAAATAAGAAAAGAAGTTTCAAAAAGTTTGCTAAAATTTAGACATTTGAAGTGGGTTTTCTTAGCAAAAAATGTAGGGCTTCTTCTATTAGGGAGGGCGCTAATATAAGAGGAAATACAGTATCTGTTACAAGTACATGTAAATCATTTACTGTAATTAATAGAGGATATTGAATGAGTGGTCATTGAATACTGAATTAATTAAACGAGTCATCTATAAACAGATAAAAACGAGGCTAGGCCGAGTTTTTATCTGTTTTAGATGACGAGTTTAATAAATTCTGTATTTTATGAGCACAAATTTTATATTCTATTTTTAATATGACCCAAATTTTAGCGAATAATCGTCAAAATTCTTGAAATTCAACGTTTCAATTTTCCGCGAAACTTATAACGCCGTTTCAATATGACGTCGCAAAACATTGATTATGACGTCATTTTCATGGTTACAATATAGCGTCGCTATTTGCTCTGAGCACATTAGCATGGTTATTCCACTAGTGTAATAACACCCATGTAATATCAAAAATATTCAACAGGGTTATTTCACTCCCACGACGTTGGTCATATTATAATTACATGTAAGGCCTGATCAGAACTATGATAGATCCAGAGGTGGTTTTGAATGATTCCACAGTCTGTCCTCTTATAGTTTTCATGTAGAAGCTGTAGCTCATCAGATACGCATCAGGCAGTTGAATTAGTTAACATAATAAATATTGGCTTTAATGTTGTTAATATCCTGGTGAAAAAGTTCAAATGGTTTCTTGAAAATTGTAGAATGTTACATGACAGTTCAAGAACTCCAGGGTTTTTAAATCTTGTACTTCAAGAACTAGTTCTTGAAATCATGTTCAAGAACCTTGAGTTGGAGTTAAAGAACTTAAGTTCAAGAACTAGTTCTAAATGTCTAAGAACTCATTCTTGAAGTTCAAGAACTAGTTCTTGAACAAGTTGTAGAACAAGGAGTTCTTGAACTGCCATTTAACATTCTATAACATTCAAGAACCAGTTTTTAAATTTCTGTTCAGGGCAGTTCTTGGGAGAGATATTGTATAAATTTTGAGGTCAGCGTATGATTGAAGTTGTCTAAAAGCAATTAGTATTAATTGTTGTACAAACACTGTTGGTAATTGCTGTACTGTTCTGCTTATAAACATGGGTGGGCAGGTGGGATATGTGACTTATGATTCAGAATTCTCAGATCTTTGAATAAGCTTCTTTTTTTTTATTTCAATATTTCTGATATGCAGAGCTGCATGTTAGGAAAAAAACTCATAACATGAGAAATATGGTATGTAGGTGAGCAAAATATCATAACTACAGCTTTATTCAAGCTGTAGTTACGAGATTTTGTGCGCCCACAGATGATATACAGATCGAATATCTGTTATCTCTCTACCATATGGTGAAATTTTCAATATTACCTATTTTTAATTCCTTTATTCTATATTATCAGGCCTGTTACAGCAATAAAATGAGTATCATCTCTGAGGGGCGGTCATAAAAATCATACAAGAGCAATATTTATAGGTAACAAAACACCACGGCGGCAGAACCCCGTGGACTTTCCCTACAATTTTTCCTAACCCATAGGATGTTATTGATGTTTTAACTTTTTAGTTTTTTCACTTATTAATGGTTTACAGGTCTTTTACTTTAATTGGATTGAACAACTAAAAAAATCGATGGAAAAATATTTTAGCAAAATGTCACAGATAATTCTTGTTAAGCTGTTTAAGTTATCATCATGGCAACGATACCTGTACATGTATCTTTTTGATTATTAATTAATTTTGACTTGAAATGTTCTGGTAGCAATAAAAATTCAAGAGCATATATTGAATCAATTGTAAAAGGGGGATAATCTGAATGTTCTGTAAGAGATATGTCTCCTAAGTTTGACTTTATAAAACTTTTAAATTACACTTTCTCAACCAATGTTAGAACTAAAAGGAGAAAAAGATGTTAACAAACGAAGTAATTGCAATTGGCATCATTCTGCAATTCATTTGTTTGATTTTCTTCTTTTACTACATTTTTAGCTCAGCTGTTGTCAGAGGAAACTAGAAGTATTGCTATAGCTTTGGTGTTGTCTTCAGTGTTGTTGTGCAAAAGTTTGACATTTTGTGATATCTCTGTCACATTTTAAAATAAGGGCAATGACTTGAAAATTGGCACATATGATTCAAACAAAAGAGCAACCTATATGCCATCAAGGAAGATATCTCTAGATGCATTTTATGCAAATTATTCCCTGTTTTTGACTTAAGATTTTATATCCACCATCCAGCACCTAGCAGCATTCGCAACACCACTCGGCCAATCTCAAGACCAACATCGGATGTACATAGACGGACTATTTTTGAAAATTACAGGAAAACCTTGGAGAAACTCGATGACTTCAGTTAAAATGGTGTTAGTCCTCAAAACTTTGAGTGAAAACATTCGAAGTCGCCAACGCTACTTGTTTAAGTCACCGACGTGAAACCATCGTATCCTAGTAATATAAACATCTTAAAATTCTTAAATAATGGCTGAAAAAATCTTAATTTTTGAGAATGATTCGTCATTCTCAAAAATTAAGATTTTTCAGCCGTTATTTTCTGTAAAAGATATAGATCTACAGTGCTAGTTTTTCTTACTCTGTTTCCGCCTAACAAAATGCATGATTTTGTTACATACCCATCCAACCTTACATAACCCCAAGGTCTGTTGCAGTTTATGGAAATGGCCGAGTGATGTTCAAATGCACCTAACAGGTGAGCGTTTAAGGCATCCTTGGCATTTACAGGTCTTGTTTTAACGACTCTTAACTGAGTTTTTTCCTGGACACACTACCACATCTGCAGCCAGAGCTGATACAGTGTTCTTTGTTATTTTTACCTCGGAAAAAACCATAAATCAGGAGAAGTAATTAGAATAAATTGTTTCTTTCAAGGAAGAGTTACTAGGCAACATGTAAGAATATATCCCAAATTCCCACAGAAAATCCGAAACAAGGCATGTTGAAATCCTGACACCTGACACAAAGTGTCTCAGGATAGGTTGTTACAGACTACCTTGGGTTAATACTGCTCCAAAGTTCTTTTAGCAGGTTGCTGAGTGAGCTATATAGTCTTAGGGTCTTAAGTTTAGTTTATTACTTATAACACCCCCATCACCATGCCAATGACCTAAGGAGTGCCCTTTTGATTTTTGGCACGAAGGTTATAGGTCAAGGTCACAGTTCAACTTTGTGAGTAAAGCATTTCAGAAAATTAACTAAAGTGCGGGGTGGGGTCGGGGGGGGGGGGGGGGTGTTTGTGTTAGACAAACATTGTTCAGATGTATGCTAGAACATAGACATTTGTCATTGTTAAGTTTTATTATATTACACATGTCAAGGGGTTAGTGCAAAACTATTGTAAGTGTATATAAAGGCACTTACAATAGTATTGCGCTGACCTCTGGATTTGGGTAAGTCATATAAGTGCAATTATAGCTTATTTGTTGCGCCCTCAAAGTCGAGATAGAATTTTTACTTGTAGGAGAAATACTGGGAATTCATAGTTGGGTGTACTATCTATGGTATGGCAAATGAAATGCAGTACTATTTCCTCCTCTTCATACAACAGCTGGGCTGGGAAAGGATCTGATGGTAGTACTGGTGTGAGAAACTATTGATCCATTGTTAGGTGTTCCAGGGGTTGCAATATAACTGGAAGATTCGTAAGAGAGGCATTAAACCCTATACAATCAAAAATCCAACTCATGAACAAAGTATCAGTGATACCAGAGTATCACACATGAATTATGCTTTTTACACCTGAATACCACCATGCTATAGACGTAACGGCAAAAGTTGACGGTCACTTCTGTAACAAATGACGTCCGTTTATTTATAATGTAAAATTGATGATTTTCAATTAAAATACGACGAAAAGCGACGAAAATAGTTTATATTCAGTCACTCATTTGTAAAATATACAATAATATGCAATCTAGTCAAAGTAAAAATGACAAAATTTTACAGAAACATGATTTATATCACCTTCAATATATAATCAATTTGCGAGAGCAGTACGACGGAAACGATTGAAAGCAAAATCCGAACCGAAACGAAACTGAATTTGATTCGAATTAAAACCATAAAAGTTTCCAATCAAACATCGGTGTTAAAATTTATCAAGGTTGAATGGATGGAAATTAAACTTTTACACAAGTTTTTGACTGGTTCTGTGAACGTGAACTATTTTAGACAATATTTATATATTGACCTGACGTTCAAACATCGAAAAAACGCGTAAGTGGGACAATTTTAAGACGAGCTTTAAGATCTATATTTCCGTTAGTTAAAGAGATATTGGTGATTTTTTTTATATTTGCGAAATATAATCTAGACGTATTTTGAATATGAAGTTAAATTAAGAATATGTATATGTTTGTAAAAACAAATGAGCACCAAAAATTTCACCAGCGTTTTTATGACGTTTTTACGCAAAGCGGGACAATTTTAAGACTAAGGAAACTCAATAATAACCCCATTGGATCAAGCCGAATTTCGACAAAAATATAATGGCATAGATTCCAGTTCAGATGTATTTCAAATATAATTTCTTTTTAATCTAGTCCGAAGAAAAGCCAAATTAATGCCATTTGAAAAAAATGACTACTGAAAAAACGACGTTTTTTAGCAATCTGACGCTACTGACATTTTTCTTACGTGGGTGTCATCTTTTGTTTGGACCATCAAATAGGCGTAAGACTTACATTACATTCCATTTAGCGTAATTCACGTAAAATGACAAATTTTCATGCCTCTTACGCCATTATTTTTTAAGATATTACACTTTTAGTGAAACGATCTTGTGTTTTTTGTTACATCTGACAGCGTCATTTATGGTGTATATTTTTTATTCTTTTGACTATTATAATACTTTCCTTTGGCGTAAAATCAATTTCAGATAAATCAGAATAATCCACTGTCAAAGATCTTTAATTTGATACTAGATTTATATATGTGAATGCACATTAGTAGCGAATATAATTATTTCAAATGTTTACGTATCGCCTATTTTGACGTGACCGGCAACTTTTGCCGTTACGTCATAAGTATGCAGATTTGAACTTATTTACTAGGAATCCATTGTTAGGTGCTCCAGCATGTGCAATATAACTGAAAGATTCATAAGAGTGGCCTTAAACCCCATACAAACAAAAATCCAACTCATGAACAAAGCATCAGAGAGGATCATCAATAATGCATACTTTTACAAATCGAAATTGATAAACATCTAGAATACATGATAATTCAGAAAGATTAAAGGGACATTTTCATAACCTTGGAGCCTGGTCTAAATGCATAGGATGATATACTTCAAAAAACCTGCACCAATTAAATCTGATGACCTTTTGATATTTAACCAGAATTGACGGTTTATGAAAAATAGTTTCAATCATGTCGGGGACCGAAATGTATCTAAAGTTTGGATCAAGCTGTAGATACCACATTTTGGTCCCCTAATAGACAGTTACCTGTTATACATCTATATGGATCAGTGTGAAACAGTTGTAACTGCCTATAAATATATAGGCAGTTACAACTATCTCACACTGAGCTGTTGACATGTAAAAGAAAAGTTGAAGTTGATTATCTTTGAGGCTTAACCTTTTGAATATTCCTAAAGCTTTGATGAGAGTAAACTTTGAGTTGGAAAATTGATGAAAAAAGAGATTAGATATGATATTAAATTCAGATATTACTCTTTGAAATTGTGAAAGAATGTAGGGGTCAACTGCTGGTGCATATTTAAACTATTGTAATTGCCAATCAATGTAATAGACATTTACAACACTCGTCATTTATGTCTCTCCTAGATCAGTAAATAGTTAATACACAAAAAATTATGTACAAATTAATTCAATCATTTTGAAGAACATGTTACTAGTCTGTTTACATATGATTTATGATCTTGCAGGATTTGTAGCTTTCACCTGAAAAAGAGCATATATTGAATTCATGTTCACCTTAAAATTAGTGAAATATATATATTATATATAGTTCAGATCTTGAGCTAGTATTCCCAGATTGAAATAACACAAAGTCACATGATTTGGCCGAGCCCATCTGAAGCCTAGTTTGTAACTCATATGGCCATCTTCTCTAGAATTGTGAGTTTGATCCCGGGCTAAGCTAAATTTCATCTAAAATTGCACAACAGTCATTGTGACATGTGTCTGATTTTGTCTCCAAAAAATGGCAGAGATGATATGAGCCTGTGCATGACATTTCCAACAATTTCATATATGTGCCAAGCAAAGACTCTGGCCAGCCTGTGCATCTTTACAGTCTGACCAGGGTTTATTGCGCTTTGGAGAAAGATAGGGTATCAAAGTGTCTTAAGACAGTTCTGCAAACTTCTTATTATACTACATGGCAGTCAAGGTTGGTTAATTGGCCCGTCACTCATATTTCAAATTGTTGGAAATGTCACACACAAGCTCAAATATAGTTTGATAATTTGAATGAGGAGCTTTTGGTGTGAGAAAAGACAAGGACAGGTACAAAATACTGGCTAGGTGTACCAGCACCTGTGATACTATGAAAGTGATATTAATTCCACACAAGTGAACAAATCACATAATTAGTTAGATATTGGGGCTCTCAAAATTAGAATGGAAAAATTAGCATAAAAATTATTTTTTATCTGATAAATTTATTACAATTCAAAGAGATTTTTGATGAATTGAAAACATTTATTAATGTGATATTCAGGGTGAGTGTGACAAAAAATCCCTTTGAAGTATGTAACAATATGACATAGAGTGTATTATCCCTTGACATTAAGTCAACCACATGTATACATGTATGTAGGTTTTGTGCAGTGAGCCATAAATACTATGGGCCAACTCTGGGCCAACTTATTTCTGACCCTGGGCGGGTACTGTTGCCCGCAATATCAGAGTATCTCCAAGAAAGCAGGCTTCAAGCTCTAGACTGGTTCACATATTGACTATCAGAATATGACAGTCGATAGTGAGACCAGTCTACACCCGACCGGAAAGCGGGCGAGAAATAAGTTGGCCCTTATTTCTTGCCTGAAAGGGTTCCATATTTGTTGTTTTTTAGGCTGGGCCACAATTATAAACCAGCCCTGACTGTTCCATCTGACAAGAGGTTTTGAAATAATACCTGCTTTCCTAATAAGTGCATATGCAAAGCCGGGCATAATTTGAAAACGGTTAACAACATTTTATCAGCCCGAACATAGAGCTGGTATCTAATTGTGTCCCCGCTAAAAATCAACAAAATCGGGGCCCGTTAGGGTGAGAAATAAGTTGGCCCTATATTCATATAAAGATTTCTGAGCTCAGTTTTGAAGATACACCTATAGTGTATCTGAAGTACACATTGACGGTAGTTTCATTTTTTTCCCAATCATTATATGTAATGATATAAATAGATAAATATACTGTTCAATTAATGTGACCAGGCATGATATTTTGTGAAATAAAGTGTTCCTTTTAATTTGTAAAAGGTGTAAAATGTTATAATGACCTAAAAGTAATATAATTATTGTTATGCTCGGTAAGATATAAGGGTTAAATATGATAGAGTATTCAGAATAACTGATATAATGGTATTATTTATTTTTTGTCAGAGGTACAAGAAAATGTACCCTATAAGTGAAGATTTAATCTGCATCTAAAGCTAAGCTGACAGCTTTATAGCTTATTTACTTATTTTGTTTCAAGAAGTCAATGCACACCCCTCAAATTTGGTGGTCTCTTAAGTCTATTAATACTTACGTGTGACTTTTAACATTTGAGAGACTTATATTTAATGATCATATAATTTTATGCCTTTGATTCACAGAATAAAAATGCATTCAAAATGGGGAGGGAAAAGTAAATAAATCAGCTCCTCTAGACTGAAATAATTGTTTAATTTGTAAATGTAAGGGAGGTAACTCATAAACAAGGGAGGTTATTCATTCAATAAATCACTAAATTCCAGTATTATTGCCTCCCTTTTAATACTATTTCATGTATAATGTTAATAAATTGATATTGCTTACATTGATTTAATAACTGTTGTATCTAAAACATAGCTGATTTTGTTTTAAAAATATGTTTCAAGGCATGTAATGCAAAATCATCAAGGAATTAACTTCATGCAAATATTAAAGACTTAATTCAGACTTTTCCAACTGTCCATTTTTTGAATGCACCTGCCCATTTTTCATATTCTTTATTATGATACACTATTTTGGTTAAAATGTAATGTAGCAGAACAGAAGTAATAATTTATTTGGATAGACATTAGACCAAAAACACAGTATTTTGTGACACATTGGAATATTTTGTGAAATTTAGTGTGAATTTGGTGAAAGCTGCAATGGTGATTTTATTTAGTTAAAAAGAACACCTTAACCCTTATGCTGAAATAAAAACCATGGCAAAATTACATGTAAATCAAAGTGCTGAAAGCTTTGTATTTCATACTTGTGAGTCAGCATTTGATT
This sequence comes from Fragum whitleyi, assembly GCA_948146395.1. Lineage (NCBI taxonomy): Eukaryota > Metazoa > Mollusca > Bivalvia > Cardiida > Cardiidae > Fragum > Fragum whitleyi. The sequence continues at coordinate 6,024,940 of OX411549.1, forward strand.
TTGAAAATATAATCTCCGATCACAAGGGTTAATGGCATACTATATAATGTTGTGTAATAATTGGAAATACAGTAAAACTGGAGAAGAATGAGATTAGAATAATTTGAATCATTTATACTGTAAATTGTTACTCATTTCGTGAATTCTGAGCATATTTTTTATGCCCGGGCTACATCATAAATCTTTGAGATTTTCAGATTTGAAAGCTATATTTCTACAGGAATTTCAGGAGGGTTTCAGGTACTGGACCCCTATCTCATCCCCTGCCATAGGCCCCTTCCCACACACACTTCTAGCCTGCCTTCATATCGCTGTGAATACATATAGCATGTTTGACTGTCATTCAAAAGGTCAAAAGATTTGATGCTCTAGAGCAGCTCTCTTCCTTTCCTTTGTCTCCCACCAACAGTTTTTAGCTCACCTGAGCACGAAGTGCTCAAGGTGAGCTATTGGGATCGTAGAATGTCCGTCGTCCGTCGTCAGTCGTGCGTCGTCCGTCGTGCGTCGTCCTTCGTCCACAATTTCTTTAAACATCTTCTCCTCCTAAACCAGTGGGCCAATCTTGATGAAACTTGGCAGGGATGTTCCTTGGGTCAAGCTCTACCAAAGTTGTTCAAATAAATGAAATCCACCCTTAACTTTCTCTTTACCCTTAACAAAAAGGGTGAAAATATGAAAATCTTTAAAAATCTTCTTCTCTGAAACCAGAAGGCAGACAGCTTTCATATTTGGTATGGAGCATCATCTAGTGGACCTCTACCAAGTTTGTTCATATCAAGACCCTGGGGTCATACATGTATTTGGGCTTTGCCCGGGCCCAACCCTTTTTACATAGAATCAAAGAGCGAAAATCTTTTAAAAATCTTCTTCTCTGTAACCAGATGGCAGACAGCTTAAAGATTTGTTTTGTAGCATCATCTAGTGGGCCTCTACCTAGTTTGTTCATAAGAAGACCCTTGGGTCATATTTGGGCTTTGCACGGGTGCATCCCTTTATCGCTTAAGAGCATGAAGGGTAAAAAACCAAAAATCTTCAAAAATTTTCTTCTCTGAAACCAGAAGGCAGACAGCTTTCATATTTGGTATGTAGCATCATCTTGTGGATCTCTACCAAGTTTGTTCATATCAAGACCCTTGGGTCATGTTTGGGCTTTGCCCGGGCGCAACCCTTTTTACATAGAATCAAAGAGCAAAAATCTTTTAAATCTTCTTTAATCGAAACCAGAGGGCACACTGCTTTCATTTTCCGTATATAGCATCATCTTGTGGGCCCCTACCAAGTTTGTTCATATCAAGACCCTTGGGTCATATTTGGGCTCAACCCGGGTGCATCCCTTTCAGCTTATCTGAGCATGATGGGTGAAAATGGGAAAACCGTTCATATTTAGAATGTAGCATCATCTTATGGACCTCTTCCAAGTTTGTTCATATCAATTTTAAGACCCTGGGGTCAGTTTTGGGGTCCACCCGGGTGCATCCCTTTTTACATAGAATCAAAGAGCAAAAAGGCATATCTGTCTTGCTCTTCGCTGAAAATGTTCCATGGTATTGATCTTAGGCAATTATCTTCTTTTTGACATCTGCCTATCTAATTAATGTGATGTCCCAGGGGTCATAGAGACTCAGGTGAGTGATCTAGGACCATCTTGGTCCTCTTGTTTTTATAACCTATGGAGTTGCAGTTCTAGGCCAAGAAAGAATGTAACGGTAGTACTGCTGAGAGAAATACCAGGAATCCATCGTAAGGTGCTCCAGGCTCCACAATATGACCGAAAATGATTAAAGGGGCAATTATAAACCCAATTATACAAACACTTTCCAATTTACCTCTAGATTTCTAAATGCAAAGGCATTTTACTGAATTCAAAGAGAAATTGTGCTGAAATGGGATAAATTTGATGGTTATTGGTGAAAGGATTGAGTTTATTGATTAAAAGAGAATTAATTTAGAATGCTTCTAAACATTGATCCTGGGCAATGCATCTGGTTTTACATTTTACATTGCCTATAGATGTATTCCATTGAAATAGTTGTATGTTGAACCCTGGGAACACTTCAAACGTCTTTTATCCTTATCAACTTTTAACCCTTGCCATGCTAATGAAAACAATTCATGTTATTGTATCGAAATCAAAGTGCCAAGAGCACTAGATGCAATTTTTGTTGGTCAGTAATTATTTTGAAAATACAATATTTATACTCTTTTGGTAAAAAAGGAATATCAGGTGGTAAAGACTAAGATCAGACTGCACATGTGTGCAGGCTAATCTTGTATATACCTCCTGCCAAAGCAGGAATACTCTAGGGTTTGCATAACAAGGGAAACCTAAACAAGGATCACAATAACATGCCCACTTTTCAAATTTTGGACTAAAATTAATAACCAAATTGAAAGAAGTTGCAGATGACAATGAATTTGAAAGTTTAGCCATTTTATATAAATCTACTATATGCCATTGTCACAAGCAATTTCTTCATTTCCACACTGTTCTCTTTACATGATTACATCATCTTTGAAAAATCAGCAACAAATCCTTTGAATTTAGATTGGTTTAACCCTTTGCTGTCTAATCCCTTCTTTTTTATGCCCCCGTATTGAGAGATCGGGGGCATATTGTTTTACTCATGTCTGTCTGTCCATCCATCTGTCTGTCTGTCTGTCCGTCCGTCTGTCTGTCCGTCTGTCTGTCTGTCCGTCGGTCTGTCCAAAAACTTAACCTTTGCCTTTTCTCCAAAAGTATTTGACATACAAAGCTCAAATTTGGCATGATGATAGATCTCAATGATCCGCATCCGCTGGTACCAAAGTCAAGGTCATGTGACAAGGTCAAGGTCATCTGTCAAGGTCAAACTTTAAAAATAAAATGCTGTTCCGGGGGCATTCGTGTTTCACAAACACATCTTGTTTTTTGTATGTGATTTTATGATTGAGAAAACAGTGTGAAAAAAAGAAGAAATTGCTTCTGACAAGCAATTTCTTCTTTTTCCACACTATTTTCTACCCTACTGAATGGTTATTTTTCAAATTAAATCCACTTTAAATTTTCGTCTGCAAAACCTTTGAATTTGGACAGGTCCAAATATTTGTAACAAGAGGACCAAGATGGTCCTAGATCGCTCACCTGAGTCTCTTTGACCCCTGGGACATCACATTAAATAGATAGACAGATGTCAAAAAGAAGATAATTGCCTAAGATCAAATACCATGGAACATTTTCAGCGAAGAGCAAGACAGATATGCCTTTTTGCTCCTTGATTCTCTGTAAAAAGGGATGCACCCGGGTGAACCCCAAAAGTGACCCAAGGGTCTTGATATGAACAAACTTGGAAGAGGTCGATAAGATGATGCTACATTCTAAATATGAAAGCTGTCTGCCTTCTGGTTTCAGAGAAGAAGATTTTTGAAGGTTTTCCCATTTTCACCCATCGTGCTAAGATGAGCTGAAAGGGATGCGCCCAGGTGGAGCCCAAATATGACCCAAGGGTCTTGATATGAACAAACTTGGTAGGGGCCCACAAGATGATGCTACATACCAACTAGAAAGCCATGAATGGCTTGAGTCGCTCCACAGGCTTGAAATTCTTGTAAAAGCAAATAAAAGTTTTGACTCGATTTTTAGATATTTGGGGTGCTACTGATGTTGAAAATGATTTTCAACTATATAGTTTCAACTATATAACAGATAGAGAAATGACCTCTGCTATCAAAAGACATATTTTTCATCAAATCAAAATAATTTTTGGCTGCATGATAATGGGTCACCCAAAGATCATACCAAAAATGTTTGATTGATATCCATCAGTTACATTCTTAGAAAATGTTTTTCATAGTTTCAACTATTTAACATATTGAGAATTGACCTCCACCCATAAAATGCATATTTTCCATCCAATCAAAAAATTTTTTGGTACAATGATTAAGGGTTACTCAAGGATCATTCCAGTGAAATTTAGTTAATATCCAAAAATCAGATTCTGAGAAAATGATTTTCAAATTTTCCACTATATAACATATAGAGAAATGACCTCTGCCCATGAAATGCATATATTTCATCCAATCAAAATAATTTTTGGTACACTGATAAAGGGTCACCAAAGGATCATTCCAGCGAAATTTGGTTGATATCCATCAATTACGTTCTGAGAAAATGATTTTCAAAGTTTCCACTATATAACGTATAGAGAAATGACCTCCGCCCATAAAATGCATATTTTTCATCCAATCACAATAATTTTTTGTAGACTGATATATTTCATTCAAGGATCATTCCAGTAAAAATTTAGTTAATATCCAAAAATCAGATTCTGAGAAAATGATTTTCAAATTTTCCACTATATAACATATAGAGAAATGACCTCCGCCCATAAAATGCATATTTTCCATCCGATCACAATGATTTTTTGTAGACTGATAAAGGGTAACCCAAGGATCATTCATGTAAAATGTAATTGGTATCCATTGATTAGAATCTGAGAAAACTCACTTTTTACCATATTTGGAAATTAGCCACGCCCATTAAATCCATGTTTCTCATTTGATCAAAATTTCTTGAACAACTTTGAAAGAGGGTCACCCAAGGATCATTCCTGTGAAGTTTGGTTGAAATCCATCAAGTAGTTTCTGAGGAGAAGATTTTTAAAGAAAAGTTTACGACCGGACGGACGGACGCACGACGGACACAACGCCATGACAATAGCCCCAGTGGCTTTCAGCCAGTGGAGCTAAAAATGAAAGCAGTGTGCCCTCTGGTTTCAATTAAAGAAGATTTTAAAAGATTTTCGCTCTTTGATTCTATGAAAAAAGGGTTGCGCCCAGGTGGAGCCCAAATATGATCCTAGGGTCTTAATATGAACAAACTTGATAGAGGTCCACTAGATGATGCTACATACCAAATATGAAAGCTGTCTGCCTTCTGGTTTCAGAGAAGAAGATTTTTGAAGATTTTCATTTTTTTACCCTTCGTGCTCATAAGAGATAAAGGGATGCACCCGTGCAAAGCCCAAATATGACCCAAGGGTCTTGATATGAACAAACTTGGTAGAGGCCCACTAGGTGATGCTACACACCAAAAATGAAAGGTGTATGCCATCTGGTGACAGAGAAGATTTTTAAAGATTTTTGCTCTTTGATTCTATGTAATAAGGGTTGAGCCCGGGCAAAGCCCAAATATGACCCCAGGGTCTTGATAAGAACAAACTTAGTAGAGGTTCACTAGATGATGCTACATACCAAATATGAAAGCTGTCTGCCTTCTGGTTTCAGAGAAGAAGATTTTTGAAGATTTTCATTTTTTTACCCTTCGTGCTCATAAGAGATAAAGGGATGCACCCGTGCAAAGCCCAAATATGACCCAAGGGTCTTGTTATGAACAAACTTGGTAGAGGCCCACTAGGTGATGCTACACACAAAATATTAAAGCTGTATGCCATCTGGTTACAGAGAAGAAGATTCTTAAAGATTTTGATTCTATGTAAAAAGGGTTGGGCCAGGGCAAAGCCCAAATATGACCCCAGGGTCTTGATATGAACAAACTTGGTAGAGGTCCACTAGATGATGCTACATACCAAATATGAAAGCTGTCTGCCTTCTGGTTTCAGAGAAGAAGATTTTTAAAGATTTTCATATTTTCACCCTTTTTGTTAATGGTAAAGGGAAAGTTAAGGGTGGATTTCATTTATTTGAACAACTTTGGTAGAGCTTGACCCAAGGAACATCCCTGCCAAGTTTCATCAAGATTGGCCCACTGGTTTAGGAGGAGAAGATGTTTAAAGAAATTGTGGACGACGCACGACGGACGACGCACGACGGACGACGGACATTCTACGATCCCACTTCGTGCTCAGGTGAGCTAAAAAAGGAAAGGGTTTAAATTGTTGTTTGATCTGCATCAGTCTTCTGGTTGTTCCCACAATGCATCTATGAATGATATAATGGAAGTAATCCCTGACATTATAATATTACTGATTTAAATTACCCTCAATGAATTACCTTTCTTGTCTTTATGACTCCTTTATTAATTTCATGTCATGAAGTACAACTTAAAAAGGGTAATGAAATAGAAGGGGAGGAAATCAAGCAGGTTTTCTTCTTTCCCCCCCCCCCCCCCCCCCCAATCCCCCCCCCCCTCCCAAAAAAAAAAGAAAAAAAAAAGAGAGAGATTTAGACTTGACTAATCATTGATTTGTAACAGACTGAAAATGTAAAGTATTGAATGTAAAAGTAAACCCTTGTGAAAGCTAACTACGCTCTTTAGAAATGTACCCTAAAATTCCTGTTAACCCCCAAGAAAGAGTTACGAATGATTCATGAGTGTGGGATGAGCAGCTTGACATTATGAGCAATATATCACATCACTCATTTATTGGAAGATACTGTTGGGTGCATGAAAACTTACAATGAACAATGCAATAGTAACAGATGACTTGAATCAATTTGGAGACAGGTTTCACTCATAAGAACTTTCTCTGATTAAAACTTCATTTATTTACCAACAGATAATAGAATTATAGACTACTTAAAACTGTGGTGTCTGTGATAAAGAGGTAGAGTTTGGGCTTCTTAATGAAGAGGTTCTGGATTTGATTCCTGAAAGAAGCTATTAATTGATCTTGGTACTATCATTGGCCTGCATATTCAGTGGGAGTACTGGTTTATATCCAGGAAGCAGAATAGAGTGGGATGAATCTAAGTTGTAAGAACTTAATTTGTATTCCAATTGTTGTATCCCAATTGATGTAATTAAATATAAATTAATATAGGGAAGAAATAAAAAAGAGTGTGATTATCATGTGAAATATTGTGTAAAAAGAAGAAATTACCTATGACTAAAGCAAATCAGAATAATTGTTGAGACAATTCATATGACATAAGGTTTCATAGAGAAATTTAGGTTTTAAACCTCCATCTGCACCTCTGATTTTAAAGTATATAGTCGTATTAGTATATAGCTTTAGAGGCGAATTAAATTCATGTGTTCATGCAGGATTACAAAAAAGGTGAAAAACTATTTGAAAATTTACCCCACATGCAAGTGCATATGTAAATTAAAGTGACCAATAATTTGCAAATAGTTTGCACCATTTTATCATCCTGGCTTCATTTAATTATCAGAAAAGTGTAACTATCGACTTCTATTTCTTGTGTATGTAGGTGTAACAGTTGGTCTGGAAAATATCAATATACCTAGTAGGATTTGACTTATCTTATTTCAAAAAAACAATCGTGAAAAAATGTGATCAAATATGGAATTTTGCCATAGTTTAATCATTCTCTATAGATTAATTGAATAAAGGATAAAGTTAGTTCATCATCATTGTTTTAATGACAATAAATTGTATAAAATCAAATTATATTTGGAGATCATTTTTGGTTGAATTCAGGTCTATTAATTGTATATAGTGTGTCATGGTTGTATTGATTTCCTGGCAAATGCCTACAGAGTGAGTTAAGTAAATACAGTAAAAGTGAAATTGTGTATTACCAAGGTGTGCTTACTGTCTGGGAAGGAAGTAAGGTAGTGGATTACTAGTACACTAAGTTGGATAAAAAGCCAGAATGGTTAAAATGGTGATTTCTTAAGATATTATACTAGAAACTCTAGAAGTCATGGTGTGGCAATTTGATTGAAATATTGCTGCAATTGTTGATAAAACCCACACAAAGAAACAGACATTTTCAATATCATGCAGTCTAAGAAATATTGATGTCTGAATTTCAAAAGTCCACTAAATTTCATAATGTAGATATAATTCTAAAACTTCATAACTACAGCTCTAGAATTATGCCAACTATAATGCTTTTATTTTACCACTTTCACATTTTTATACCTCCAAATCGGGGTATATGTCTGTCTGTCTGTCTGTCTGTCTGCAAAAGGTAACCAAAAATCTTAACATTGCCAATTTCTTCATTTAGGCTGTTCAAGGTACAATTCTCATATTTGGAATGATGATATAGATCACAATGATACGCATCTCCTGGTGTAAAAGGTTATGTAACAAGGTCAAGGTCATCTGTCAAGGTCCAATGTATAAAAAATCGTTTTCGGGGATTTGTGTATCACAAACACGTCTTGTTGATCAATAAAGTTTTATTAATCACAACAAGAGAAAAGGTTATTTTCACTTGAATTACTTATATGTATTCATTTACATAATGTTTCAAGGCTATATTTCGTGCTGATGATGTGATTCAATGTTTGATGTTATTTTCGTACTGACATTTTGGATGTTATAAAGTTGACTGCATTTTCGAACTATTATGGATAACTCAAACAAACACATGGCTTCAAGAACATTACCGAACAATATATCTTACCAAGATGCGCCAGTTATTCGACGACGGGACAAAAATAAGGAAAACAAAGAAAATAATGAATTCAAAAGGAATAGTTTAAACCGCCGAAGCTGGTTTCGATCGCATTTTAGTTTGACTAGTCTTTTTAGTAAAGGTGAGTTTAAGCCAGAATTAATAAAATAAATAACAATTATTTTTTTATAGTTTTTAATATTTGGGTTTTCTGCATGGATGATATTGTTACATATTTGTGAATAATATATAATAATTTGTGAATGAATATATTTTTGGTTCACAATTTTGTAGTCTTGTTTAACCCTTGTCATGCTGAACCCTGGATATTCCTGCTTGACCGGAGGTATAGACAAAGATCAGCCTGCACCTATGTGCAGTCTGATCTTGGTCTATACTCCTTGTTTATCCCTTCAGGAACAGAAGAGATTGGTGACAGACAAATTAAATTTTCAAAATAAATACTGACTCACAACCAGTGCATCTATAGTGCTTTTTGGGGCATTGATATTAATGCAATATTGCCCAGACTTATTCAGCATGACAAGGTTTAAGAAATTGTGCTCAATGTACGGTATTTTCTCTAATAATAGCACCCTCCATAATAGTAACACCCATTTATATTTTACTTAGAAAACCCACTTCAAATGACTAAATTTTAAGAACTTGTAATGACTTCTGTTATTTAGAGGAATTTCCTCTAAACAATCATTTATATAATTGTTTAGATGAAATTCTCCTCAATTAAATGGTAAATTAGGACCAATTTCAATGATTTTTAAATCAGAAAGTGCATGTTAAATAACTGCTCCCTGACCATGTTATGTATAGCTCCTGGGAGCATTTATGAGGAGAAATACGGCAATCATATAGCTTCCATAAACTGTGGTTCAACATCCAGGCACCAAAGGAGGATTTGTTAACCCTTGTCATGCTGAATAATAAAAGTCTTTGCAAATCAAATGTAAAATCAAAGTGCTAAAATCACTGGAAGTTATCAAATAACAGTGAGTAATGATTTTGGAAATGCATTGTTTTACACCTTTCTGGTTTAGAAATGAAATTCAGGTGGTATGAACTAAGATCAGACTGCACATATGTGCAGGCTGATCTCTGTCTAAACCTCCTGTCAAAGTGGGAATATACCGGGTTCAGCATGACAAGGGTTAAAATGGTAGCTTATCTGTTTATCAATTGTATGCTATAATACAGATTTCTAATATACTTACTAAATCATAAATAAAAGATTTGTGACTGTTCCATCATATAAAATCTTTTTGATGTTGAGTTTCATAGAGGAGTTTATAGTTATCGAATATATCAGAGCCGAGTTTTCTTTGTATTGTACACATCTTTATATTACAATGTATATTGAGAAGTTTTGTGTTTTTATCTTGCAAAAAAGGTCCAACCAATACAATTTGATGAATAGGTGAAAAACTATTGTTAGTGCAACGTTTAGGATAGTTTTATGCTGACAAGTAGATTTGAACAGACATATTAGATTATCCATCTGCTCAGATGGCTTGGGAATTCTTCACTTTGAATACATTTAAAAATTGAGAAAATTCTCAGTTGAGTCTGAGAAAAGTTTTATAACCACCAGGCCTGATAGATATTTGAAAAGAGATTGGTTCCAGTAGTGGTCAAGTGGATGTCTTATTTGAACCATTCTTTTATAGGATGGAATATTATTGATATATGTCATGTGTATCAATTTCCTGATTCAGAACATCATGAGCAATGTGCCTCTATAAGTTTTGAGCAGTAGTTAGGCAGCGCAGCATGTACATTCTGATGAGGATTGACACCTGAGACTAGTTCCAAATGTTCATTTTTAGCTCCACTGGCTATTGTTTGGATTGACCACCAAATATGGGTGTGGCAGGGTGGGGCTTATTTCCTATTAAATGTTTTCCACCCCAGCCATTTGACCAATTTCAACCAAATGTTGCAGGATAATTTTCCTTTGATAAATCTCTTCCAGCAGAGTATTAATTTGCCCATGTATTGGTAGGGCTTATTTTCACAAACATGATTGTTATTTTTCCATGCTATATAATTATAGTAATTAGTATTGTTTATTGGTTGAATATCCATCAAGACATAATATCTATCTTTTAAAAAAAGAACTTTTTCTTTTTAGAATCAATACTAAAATATATATATATTGCAAAATGGCTTTCAATATAAGGTTTAGCCAACTCTAAAACAGTCTTTTCTTTCCATCTTTGGCGTCTCACAAATTTCCTTGAAAACTTCCATATCTGACTGAGTTTCTCATTAATAGATATTTGAAAGCCAGTGGAGCAATACAGGCCCTCTTGTTTTGCCTGGTGGGTCACCATTGATTGAATAGAAAAAGGTAAAACAGAATTTTGAAGGACATATTTCCTCTCTTTTCAGACCAGAACAGAAACAAGACAAAATCAAAGAAAGATGAGAAGCCCAAGCCTCCCGAGACTGTTCTTGCTGAGGTTCATACGCGGGAGGTTCAGAGACTCGAGGCTCTGTGTGAGAGTCGGACCAAACAGCTCAACATCTCCAAGTTACAGACCCAATCCTGTGAAAAGGCGTTTGACGGAATGGCTGTGGTTGTCAACCATCTTGCTCACAATGTAAGTTTTCTTTTTCTGCATAAAATTGTGTGTTTTTGCTCTTTGTCTATTCTGTGTTATTAATGAATTGGCAGGGCTTAGCCGTGGCGTAATATGGCAATTTAACTTTTCAATAATTTGGGTTCATTGAAAAGTAAATAGGCAATAATCGTGAAAGCGTGCAAATAACTGTATTCTTAAACAAAAAAGATTCACTTGCTTTGAGAACGTAAACACATTTAATCGTTGGGTTACCAAAGCCTCGTAACTTCAACTTGTAAGTTATTAGGGTTTGGTTACCAACCTACGCTTTACTGTATGAAGTTGATTATATCAACTATCTTTAGAAGTAAATGATAATGAATAAAAGCTGATTTACCTTAACCTTAAGTGCATTGACCCATTACTTATGCTCCGCCCAGGTGCTAGGGGAAAAATCGTGTATTATACCAGTGATAGTTTCACAATGTTTAGGAAGTCATGAACTTTAACAATGTTAACTGAGGTTTCTAATTATTTATTCGGAAATCTCTGTCAACATTTTGAAAGATCATAAGTTCCAAAATGTTGCAGAACCATTACAGGTCCACTACCTTAAACTTTCTTGTTCTTTAACCAATTCCCAAGGGATCTCACTCTCTAATCTTCTTCAAGGCTAAAACTTGGGGAAATATTGTGGTAAATGAGGTATTTTTTTGTAAGAAGAACCTTCCAACAAAGTTTTCCACCAAATGAGAGAAGTGATCGAGATTCATGTGATAGTTAATGATAATATATATAATGTGAAACAATTGAAATGAGACTAATGAGTGAGATTTCCTACAATTTCAAATATGCGCAAAGCAAAGATCCTGACCAGCCTGTGCATTCACACAGCCTGACCAGAGTCTTCACTATGCGCTCAGTATATAGATAATGTCTCCAAGTGTCTGTAGACTATCAGGTAACTTTGTATTTACAGTATGTGGCTGTCATCGCTATACTCAATGTTTACACCCATGAACATTTCAACTTGTTGGAAATGTCACGCACAGGGTCACATTTCTTCATTCATTCATGCTGTTCATAACTCTTGAATCCTGTTGAACACAAAGCCCGCGCAGACAGTAAATACTCAGTCTGATCTTAACATACACATAGACTGTTGAAATTTTGGGAAAATTGTTAAAAAAAATGTTCGTTCAGTGGGATAAGGGTTGTGGGTAGGCCTCAATATTGAATTTTTTTCAGTACCAGCTCATTGTTCAATATGAAAAAACGGTACAAACTATTTGTAAATTTTACCCCGCTTTGCAAGCTACTGCACATGCATTTCACATGCAAATCAGGGTATTATTAGCAAACATGTTGCACCATTTATTCATCCTAAATGCAGGGCATGATACACTTGATGACATTGTGAAACTTTAGGATTGCAGAAATAAGGAAATTTATTGGCGTTATCATTACTATAGTTAATTCATTAATTTGGCTTACAATTCAAAGCATTATTAAAATTAAAAGGCATAACCCAAGTAATCCTGACCAAGCAGACCAATTTCAAAATTGTGTTGTACACCACAAGTACCTCTATCAGATTCATCCATTCTTTGGCAATATTTGACACCTTTATGTTACTCCTTACTTAAGGTAGTGGACTCATGTTGATGTTGATAGATCTGCAATTAAGGTTTCAACAGTAATGAACTTTAACAGTGTTAACCGATGTTTCCTATGATTTTCATTACTTCAAACAGCCAATTTCTTCATTTTCTGCAATTCAGAAGGAAAAAATAAAGACAAATATTATAAAAGAAATACCATTTTTTAAGGCATACAACATACATGTACATAACTTCATTTTTGGAAATACTTGGGTGACATCAGATAGGGTAAAATGAACGAAAGCAGGGTATAGGTTTTTGATAATTTCACTGGTAATGCAGTGAGTTTATCAAAATGATAATATATCATTATTATATATATACTCAATAAAACACAGAAAAGCTTTAAAGAAACCAGTTTTTTGTGTATCAAGAATTACATAATATTCCAATTAATTGTTCAGTTATAAAAAGAATCAATAATGAATCAGTATATGATTAAGCCTTTGCAGATAGCTTATTCATATAAAAGTCAATGTTCAGCTTTTCTGTTTCATTAAAAGCACCTTTTTCTGACAGTTTGACAGCCTCACTTTGGTATGTTAAAGCTGCCTCCAGATTATTTTCAAGATCATGTAACCTAGCCATACATAATGAGTAAATCATTTCTCTTCTGGCTTCTATTTCATGAAAGGACCTTCTAACATTGGATAATATCTTTTGGACTAGCTTGATGTCATCTGATGTTGGGTTCCATTGATCGTCCAACACTTCAAACTTGGAGGTGATTTTCAAGATTGACATAGCCTGATAAAGCAGGACTGTTCGCTTCCATTGGTTACATATCTCATCCTTCACATCTGTAATTAGATCCATCACTCTGTTTCCAATCTCGAGTATTTTCTGAAGATCTTCAGGTCTAAACTCTACCATATACAGCTGTCTGTATACATACTGGTGGTCATGGACCGCTAGAACTGATGCAAAGCATGGTTCTACATTAGAAGCCAGGTCTTCAGCTTTCATTGCGTGGTCAATTGCTTTGGCTCTGTTGTTTCTCTTTGCCTCAGTAACTGCCATCTTACTGTGATAAACCATGTCAACAGTTGATGTGTTTGTCACATTTTTTGATGCAGTTGTTTTCATATCCTCTAGAACAGTTTTTCTCTCCTCATATGTATTACATTGATGTAGAAGGTGCACTGAGAGCATAACTATGTTATCAGATGCAGTAAGCAAACCTTTTGAAGCTGCCCGTTTGTTTGTGATTTCTTTTTCTTGTCTACCAATCAGAATTCTAAGATTCATGTTTATGGGAGTTTTTAGCATATTATTATCAACTAAGCGCTTCATGTTGAAATGTCTAAAGAGGGACGTTTTTGCATTTGGTACACTGTGTCTAAATATCTGACCCTGATATCCAAACAATTTGTCTTTTAGAGTTTGAACAATCACAATACATCCAATAGAATTAAAAATATCTACAATGTTGTCAAAAGACATATTGTCAAGGAATTGGTATACTCTTATCAATATTTCTTTAATATTAGAGTCTGATTGATGTCTATAAGATCTCATCAACTGTTTGTATGTCTCTATGTTCATTATACCTTTATTATACAGTGTCTCTACCAGGTGTAGTATGTACCAGAAATCCCCATGCTCCACCAAGGTCTCAATGATGGCACTTCTTTCTGTGTATGACATCAGATTGGCTTCAAATGGTTGCGTCCTAATGCTAATATAATCCATTTTTTGTGTTGTCACTAATAACTGAATAATTTAAGGTATTAAGATAGTTTTTTGCAAACTAAACATTTTTTTCCTTTTGACAATTCATTTATGAACATATCAAGTTAATTGTTCTTTAAATTGAATACAAATTTCTTCAACATGGAACTCTATTTATATCTTCTTAACTTCAATATTTCAGTGTTTTATGTCTACAATGTAGTAATTTCAAGCGTGATTAACTAGTAAGTACTGGTATTGTAAATGAAGTTACACAAATATCCACTTGGTATTTGAATAAAATAGGTCTTATGTATTCCATTATCACAAGTCGGCACAATGACCGCCCACCTAAGAGCGATCGCCATAATTAGGTCTTGGTTTCCCTAGAATTCTATGTTTAGTCATTCGTCATTATGATCTGTAAATTTCCAAGACTTTATTCATACTGTCAGAATTTTCCAATATTAGTCAATGGAAAAGACTAAAGCAATTACACTAGACATTTTTTTTATACTCCTGCATGAAAGACCAAGAATAATACAAAGAATTACTACAAAATTAATATTTGTACCTATAAACATAAAGGCTTTAATCAGAGTTTTGCTCTGACCTCATTTAGACCTAGTGCAACACAGTTATAAGTTCTTTTGTTTATTATACAGTAGGGACAGTGTCAAACAAATATCTCAAAACCATTATAAGCATCTTCTTTGTTCTACAATATTTCCCATATACCCCTGCCTAAACATGTATATTTCCTGTAATAAGATCGACGCCCTCTTTGATAGTACCTCCTCCTGCTCTACAAGTTAATTTATTAGAGGAGGTTGAATGGTTGGTCATTGAATATCAAATTTATTTAACAAGTCATCCAAAAACATATTCCAAACGAGGCTGAAGAGTATAATATAATCGGTATTTAATTAACACAAATATGATATTCTATTTATTATATGAACCAAATTTTTGTGGTAAAACAAGGAAATTACAATATTTATCGATTGAACATATAACGCAATTACCAAAATGATGTCAGCATATCCATTTAACATCATTTTCCCAACAAAAATTTATCAATTGCTTTCTGTTTTATAGCTCACCTGAGCACGAAGTGCTCAAGGGAGCTATTGCGATCGATCAATGTCCTGCGTCCGTCTGTCCATCTGTCCGTCTGTCCATCACGGCGTCAACTTTTTCTTTAAACCACATCCCCTTAAATCATGGGTCAAAATCAACCAAACTTGTCAGAAATATTCCTTGGGTGGTCCCTTTTAAAAATTGCTCAAATGGAATGGATCGTTGCCATATCACGGGAAAAGGGGCCTTAATGACAATTTTCTTGTTTACACTCTAGAAGCCACAAATGTGGTCCAATTTTCATGAAACTTGGTCAGAATGTTTGTTAGGTCATGAGGATGGACTCTTTTGAAAATGAGAAGGATCCATGCCATATCACGGGAAAAGGGGCCTTAATGACAATTTTGTCAAAAATTTCTTTAAACGACATCTCCTAAACTCATGAGTAAAAATCATCCAAACTTGGCAGAAATATTCCTTGGGTGGTCCCTTGTAAAAATTGCTAAAATGGAAAGAATCCGGGTTATATCACTGGAAAAGGGGCCTTCATGACGAATTTCTTGTTTACACTCTAGAAGCCACAAATATGGTTCAATCTTCATGAACTTGGTCAGAATGTTTGTTAGGTCATGAGGATGAACTCTTTTGAAAATGGGAAGGATCCATGCCATATCACGGGAAAAGGGGCCTTTATGACAAATTTGTCAACAATTTCTTTAAAAGACATCTCCTCCTAAACTCATGAGTCAAAATCAACCAAATTTGGCAGAAATATTCCTTGGGTGGTCCCTTGTAAAAATTGCTAAAATGGAAAGGATCTGTGCTATATCACGGGAAAAGGGGCCTTAATGACGAATTTCTTGTTTACACTCTAGAAGCCACAAATATGGTCCAATCTTCACGAAACTTGGTCAGAATGTTTGTTAGGTCATGAGGATAAAGTCTAATGAAAATGGGAAGGATTCGTGCCATATCAAAGGAAAAGGGCCCTTAATGACAATTGTTTTGTTTACACACTAGAAGCCACAAATATGGTCCAATCATCACGAAACTTGGTCAGAATGTTTGTTAGGTCATGAGGATGAACTCTAAAATGGGAAGTATCCGTGCCATATCAGGGGAAAAGGGGCCTTAAAGACAATTTTCTCGTTAGAGCTACAGACACCACAAATATGGTCCAATCTTTATGAAACTTGGACAGAATGTTGGCCAGGTCACAAGGATCTGTGCCATGTCATGGGAAAAGGGGCCTTGTTAACACTCTAGAGACCACTGATTTTAAAAGTACAATTATGACTTTTGCTGGAAAATTTGATAATAGTTTATTTAGACAAAGATACACAGGTGAGCGATATAGGACCATCATGGTCCTCTTGTTTTTTTTTTTTTTTTGTCCTGAGCATAACTCAAAAAGAATGCAAACTAAAAACATGAAATTTCACAGATGGTTAGTTCCCATTGAGGAGGAGTGCAGTGCACAAGAACCAAAACTCTCCTTTTCATAATTTTTGAGTTATTGTGCTTAGATTTGTGTTAGATTTAAATGCTCATTGGATACTTAATTTTTTTTGAAAGCACAAGAGATACTGACAAGGAATGTGCCAGTAACCTGCTCTTTTCGGGGGCATGAATATATTACAAGTATACCTTTTTTAAACGGTTTGTTTATCATTTTCATGATTTTGTTAATTATGGAATTTCCTTTTTTCAGCTTGATGCATTCACATGTCCATCATTGAAATCCAAAGTTTTGACCCTCGAGTCTAAAGTCACAACAGATACAAACCGAATTCAAGCTCTGGAAGAGACAAAAGCAAGCCTCGAAGAGATCATTGGGCGACTGAAGGAAGAGCACAAAGAATACGTGAATAATCTGGAGTCGGAAAGTGAGAAATCTTTATTGTATCAGCGCGAGTATTTGACCAATCGGCATCAACATGAAATTGAGAGAAGTGAGCCCCTGCTTTCCTCAATATATAGTGTTGTTGCTATTTTCATCAAGCAGTCATATAAAATAGCCCTTTCCTTCTGTCTTCAAAATCTGATTCTTATCATATCCCTCTCTGAAGTGCAGAGGAACATTGCTTAAGTGTTGTCTGTCCCTCTACCAGGTGTTCATGCATCCATGCCTAAGTTTACTAGCTCACTCATAACTCCTTATTATGTGGATTGATTTCAAAATAATTTGTCAAAATTATTGCCAGTTAAATGTTAGTCTGACATTTTTGAATAAGTTGGAGGTAAAAATGATAGAAATTGTCAATAGATTGTGCTTTTCTAATTAAAATTGACCAACAGTTAGTTCTTTTAGTGCTTTGATTTTGGTGCAATTTATAGCTGGAATTTATTAATCATGACAATGGTAAAACTAAGGATTGCTGCCGGGACAACTCTCTACACGAAGTAGAGAAAGGAGAGCTCATCAGTAGTTTTGTCCTGCAATCTTTGGCTACCATATTTTCTCAAAAAAGATCGCCCTCCCTAAAAGCAGCTCCCTCTTCTCTATTTATTTAGAAAAAAAATACTCAAGTTGATTGAAAATACATAACTTTAAGGAATTTTCAGAGTCCTTTTCTCTAGTTTAAGGGTAATGTCCTCTAAACAATCATTTAAATTATACTCAAATTTAAGGGGAAAAAGTGATTAAAAAGTGTATTGATATAGAATTGTCATGAATAGGTTCAAATAAGAATTTCTTGTCCATGTTTGGTAACGCTTCTGGGAGTGCATTTTATGATAAATATGGTAACTGCTTCTAGAGACATCATTTATATGGAAATGAACTTCAGTAGTAACAACGAAGGAATAGTGGATTTAGATACAAACTAACAACAGAGTCTCTAGTTTAACCTGGTATACAGAAGGAAAGGGTTATTAGCTAGGACTGCTTGGTGACACCTGTGTTGTTTTTGCTTTCAATTAGCAAGTCTGAAACAAATTTATTTGGCTTTTACTTTAAGTCATTTGCTTCTTTCAAAAATCAATGGCTCAATGCAAAACCATTGTAACTGCTTATAGTTATAGGCTGTTACAACTGTTTCACACTGAGCCATCAAAATGTGCTGTGCTTTTAGGTTTTCAACAATTCTTATAGTATGCAATTAGGGCTGATGGCCTAAGATTCAGAATTGAAGGAGAATGGATTGCCATACATATTTAACACTTTTCAAACAATGTTTTTAACCTTTAATTCTCGTAATGTTTAAAATTCAGGGCTGAATTGTATTGCTTTAGAATTATCTTTGTTAATTTGGGGAGAGGAGAGAAATTTCAAAACGACATATTATTTTTACTTTGTAAAGTGTATATTTTACCACTACATTTATTTTGAAGTTTGATGATTTTTGCACTGCTATGATTTTTGTTGCATGTAATAAATATTTATTGCAGTAAACATATTACCATCACACCCTTACATAAAGCCAACCTCATACATAAAGTTTAAGGTAGTTGACCCTTAATATTTCCTCAAAGTTTAGTTAGTATTGAACTTTAACAGTGTTAACCGAGGTTTCCTAATGATTTTCATCAGGAATTCTGATTTCTTGGTTGACATTGTGAAAGAGCATGTGGTTCAAAATGTTGTTGAACTATTAGGGGTCAACTACCTAAATATTTGATAAGAGACCGAGAACTGTGTTGAATATGAGGGGTTGTTGTAAAATAATTGGGAATGCTTGTTAGTGCCTCTAAAAGATAGGCATTTACCTTAGTTTATGCTGATCCCTTCAACTTTGCAGCTTTTGTATAAACATGTATCATATTTTTGTCTGTTTGTCAAGTCCATGCAAGGTAAAGGTCACTTTCCAAGGTCAAATATGACAATTGGCATGATGAGCTGACATCTATCTAGCTTAACATAATGAAATTATTTTTACCTTCTTGTTGCATATTATGAACAAGTGTTGTTAGATATACTTGTTTATCAAGTCATTTGAACATAGAAAAACTTTGAGATGATTTATTTCCATGTCTGCCTATTTGTCTGTCTTAGATCAAAATTGATATTCTCAAGAGATTTTATATTGGGTAGTAGGTGCAAAAGCATGCTGTATTGATAGTATCCATATTTTTGTTGGCCCTTGATAAAGTTTGGTCCTTACAAACTATCAAAATAAAGTCCATTTTAATTCTAGAAAGATTGCTATCATATTTCTAGAATTGAAATGAACCCTATATTGATCATAAATGTTTTACAAATATATGATTTCCGGTTATAAATTGCCGATTTGAAAATGTTTTACTTCTACATGTATCTTAGTTCTAACTTATTTCAAACATTTGATGAAATAATGAAATTACACTCAAAAATTGTCTTTTTTTTTCAACAGACAATAAGAAACATATTAATCAAATCTGATAGCTATCACAGATAATATTTTTGTAGAGTTGTCTAAAATTTGGATGAACTGTAATGTAATTTATATGGATAAACTTTTGTAAGAAAACAATGAATTGCTTGTTTACAAGCATTTTCTCCTTTTCTTGCAAAAATATCTAATCTTGCTTGATTGAAGAGTTAGAATCTAGTACAGGAAGTACGTGAAAAATTAATTCTGGTTTAAATTTTTTTCAGTGCGTGAACAGAAGAATACTGCCATATTTGAGTTACGGAAATCCCATGAAGAATACATTGAACAAAAACGGGTTGATCATTTAGGTGCCATAGAGCAGTTACGATATCAACACAGAGAAGATATCAAGTCTCTTCAGAGAAAACAAGACCACCAAATGGAAGGTAATTAGTATAGTCTCATTTAAATTTCTGTATATCAAGTCTCTTCAGAGACACCAAGACCACCTTATGAAAGGTAGGTCAAATTGCCATGCAAAAACAATATTAGAAAGGCTTCTCTTACTTTATTTGTTTCATGTATTAAGTATAAGTACTTTATGTAAAGCTTTATGTACTCATCATCAGGGCTCCACACCAAGGGGAGTCGAAGAAGTCTGAGAGTCCTTTTTAACCAGTTGGGACTCCTTCTTTTCTCAAGTAAGGAGACCATGGGACTTCCAAGATCATAATGAGAGTATTTTTACTAACAAAGTGCACATGGCTGTTGTCTGTTCAAGGACAACCATTGTCAAACTGTAGATCTTTTTACGTCAAACTTCGTGGAAAATAATATTTGCCTGCATCTAGAATATTTGAAAAAACAACAACAAAACAATTACTAGGGGATATCATCGTGGATAAGAAGAAATTTCTTGTTATAAGCAATTTCTTCTTATCCACAATGTTCTCCCATTATGAAAATCTGGACACCCAACTTTGAGCTTGGACTCCTTAATTTCAGAAGTTGGGAGTCCAGTGGACTCCATACTCAAAGAAGTTTGTGTCGATCCCTAATCATTGTCATGTTAACCTGGTAACAACCAAAGGGAAGCAACTTTTTACAAACTTGTTATAAAACTTTCTCTGTTACCTCCCTTAATTCAGTGATTTGTGTGCTACAGGATTTCAAGGCATTTATACTGATTTTGATTTTAAAAAAGCATCCTGGAAAAAAAGAAACAATAATAAACAAAACATAGAAAGTAACAAATTGCATCATTTTCAATATTTCTGTGATTGTCAAAGATTGCTAAAATCTTTTGCTCAGTTTAAAGGTGTAAGAAATTTCAGGAAACATCATGGTCCTTTAACAATGTAAAATATTTAAAATTAAGGTTACTTTACCATTTAACTGCCAAAAAAATTGAGACAGTTCCTCAGTTCTAAGTGTTTACTCATTCAAGATGAAAACTTTTTTGAAAAGACCAAATTGTAAAAGGTTTGATACCGCAATTATAAGTTTGTGAAACTCTTAAAATTTTTGTCTCTATTGCCTAAGGTAGAAACAATTCTTGTAAATTAAGAAATTTCCCCCATTATTTTCACATTTATTGCTGGACTGTTTTCGAAGAAAATCTGAGGTATTATGATCACCTATGTGTCCTTTGCTTTTGATGTTGGCGTGAGCATTGACGTGACAAACTTTAACCTAGGTCATATCTCTGTTGTTATTGAAGATATCTTCATGTAACTTGGCATGTGTGTTCACCATCACAAGTGCTATCCAGCCTTTCAAAAGGGATAACTCAGGAAGCATTTTTGTAAGAGTTATGCCCCCTTTTACTTAGATATTTTGCATTACCAGCAACTGCAGCCGAGCATTGCACTTGTAGGCAATGCTCCTGGTATACCATTCAGCTGCAAAGTAGAGGGGGCTTACATTGATTTTACCTAGACTGTCCATCTTTCAGTTAGTTTTTAGTTCAACTTAGAACGAAGTGCTTATGGAGAGCTATTGTGATCTAGCAATGTCCGTCGTGTGTCGTCCACAATTTCATTAAACATCTTCTCATCCTAAACAAGTGGGTCAATCTTGATGAAACTTGGCAGGGATGTTCCTTTGGTCAACCTCTACCAATCATTGAGAAACTGGCTTTACCCTCTCTTATCTGTACCTTTGGTGAGATATGAAAGTTGGATGAGCAGCAGTGCTGTGATGAAATAATGAGATTGTACTGGTGTGAGAAATGAGCTATGGATAGATGCAAGAACCATCCTAATAGCGATTAAACCCTATTTGAACAAGATATCCCTACATTGCTCTCAGCAAGAGCCGGCAAGAGTGCTAGAAGTACCTTGGTACAGTTAACAACATTGTGAAATTGACAAGTTGAATGTGATTTTGGAATGAAATTTGCATGAGTGTGAGGATTTAGTTTTAAGTGAAAACAAAAGGACAAAATAAGCGAAATTGGATTACATCCCTTCAATGAAATATGCATAAAAGTTCTATAAATAGCTTCCTATTTTTTGCTCCACTGGCAGAAGGCCACTGGGGCTATTGTTATGGCATTGTGTCCGTCGTGCGTGCGTCTGTCCATGCTTTGGTCGTAAACTTTTTCTTAAAGAATCTTCTCCTCAGAAACTACTGAACTATATTTCAACCAAACTTCACAGGAATGATACTTGGGTGACCCTCTTTCAAAGTTGTTCAAGAAACTTTGATCCAATGAAAAACATGGATTTAATGGGCGTGGCTAATTTCAAAATATGGCAAAAGGGATTTTTCTCAGATTCTTATCAATAGATATCAACCAAATTTTACATGAATGATCCTTGGGTAACCCTTTATAAGGCTATAAAAAAATTATTGTGATCAGATGAAAAATAATCTATTTAATGGGCGGAGGTACTTTCTCTATATGTTAAATAGTGAAAACTTTGAAAATCATTTTCTGGGAATCTAATGATGGAAATCAACCAAATTTTACAGTAATAATACTTGAGTGACCCTGTATCAGTGTACCAAAAATTATTGTGATCGGATGAAAAATATGTATTTTATGGGCGGAGGTCATTTCTTCATATGTTATTAAGTGGAAACTTTGAAAATCGTTTTCTCAGAATGTAACTGATGGTTATCAACCAAATTTCACTGCAATGGTCCTTGAGTGACCCTTTATCAGTCTACCAAAATTATTGTGATTAGATGAAAAATATGTCTCTTATGGGTCATGTCTCAATAAGTTATGTAGTCTAAACTATGAAAATCATTTTCTCAGAATGTAACCGATGGATATCAATCAAACCTCATTAGTATGATTCTGGGTGACCCATTATCATGCAGCTAAAAATTATTGTCATTGGATGAAAAATATGTCTTTTATTGGAGGAGGTCATTTCTCTTATGGTACATTGTGGAAACTTTAAAAATCATTTTCAACATCAGTAGAACCCAAAATATCTAAAAATCTAGTCAAACATTTTATTTGCTTTTACAAGAATTTCAAGCCTGTGGAGCGACTCAAGCCATTCATGGCTTTCTAGTTTCAATTACCAATCAGACACTTATGATTTCAATTATGTCAGTGAAATCATGATTTTCTCTATCCAAATGTATTTAGAATATAGTTGTTGATCTTATCTTTTTCAGTGATTCTTGAGACTTTTTTAGCTCACCTGAGCACGAAGTGCTCAAGATGAGCTATTGTGATCGTACAATGTCCGTATTTGTCAGTCGTACATCATGCGGCTCTGTCGTCTGTCTTCCTCAATTTCTTTTAACATCTTCTCCTCCTAAACCAGAGGGCCAATCTTGATGAAACTTGACAGGGATGTTCCTTAAGTCAAGCTCTACCAAAGTTGTTCAAATAAATGAAATCCACCCTTAACTTTCCCTTTACCCTTAACAAAAAAGGGTGAAAATAGGAAAATCTTCAAAAATCTTCTTCTCTAAAATCAGAAGGCAGACAGCTTTAATATTTGGTATGTAACATCATCTAGTGGACCTCTACCAAGTTTGTTCATATCAACACCCTTGGGTCACATTTGGGCTCCACCTGGGTGCATCCCTTTTTATATAGAATCAAAGAGCGAAAAGGCATATCCTTCCTACTCATGGCTGAAAATATTCCATGGTATTGATCATTATGTAGAAATGATCTCCTTGTTGACATCTGCGTACGAAATAATGTGATGTTCCAGGTGTCGAAGAGACTCAGATGAGCGATCTAGGACCATAATGTTAATGGTTTGAGTGAGTGTTTGGAATGATTGAATGGGGGGTTGAATGGTTTTGATTGAAATAAATGTTAATTTCACGATGGATATTAACTGCATTTGGTAGGGTAACTAACCTACCCAGGTCCTATATCATTTCTCATTACCTGACTATTACAGGCTTTACAGAAATTCTGGATCCAACTTTGTATTTTGTTGATAAAATAGATATATGGTCAATAAGCACTGGGTACTTGTATACCAGTGGATAACAAGATCAAGGGTACTTGGGTATAAAATTTCTACTCTTTTCAGCATTACTGTCAGTCCTTTGATCTGCAATTTTGCAAGGATGACTATTGAGCATGACAAGGGTTAAGTTTTCTTTAGGGTATCAGTCCTTTTGGTCAAAATATTTTCATAACATATTAAACTTCTGTTTTTATTAGATATGAAATTTTTAGGACTGTATATTTGAAAATAACTAGGGATAGTTTCTATATTAAAAGTATTTTCTTTAATCAAAGAGTCAACAATTGCCGATATCAATATTTACATGAGATATTAGCAAACTGCTGATTTTATAAAGAATGCTTTTGACTTCCGATTGATAACTAAAATGAGCCTGTGTGTGACATTTCCAACAATTTGAAACATGTGTGAGGTGCAAATTTTGAGTAATTTTGACAGCCACATACTGTAAATATAAAGTTACCTGATGGTCTACAGATACTTTGAGACCTTATCTATCTACCAAACGCATGGTTAAGACTCTGGACAGACTGTGCAGATGCATAGGTTGGTCAGAGTCTTTGCTTTGTGCATATTTGAAACTGTTGGAAATCTCACGCACAGGCTCAAATAAAAAAATTGAGGGCTTGATACTAGTTGCAATTCTGAAACCCCTCTTATACTGTTTGCAATTTAATCCTGTTTTACACAAAGCTACAGACATGCAGTCTGATCTTAGGCTACACTTCCTCCTTTCTAACGAATTGTAGGAGGAAATCTTGACACAGACTGGTGATTTTTATGCCCCCGTATCGAGAGATCGCGGTCCGTCTGTCCGAAAACTTAACCCGAAAACTTATCCTTTGCCTTATCGAGAGATCGCTGTTACGGGGGCATTTGTGTTTCACAAACACATCTTGTTTTTCGAAACTTTTAATAAACACACTCATAATTTTTAAATGTTTATTAAATGTTTATTCTATTCCCTTGGGAATAACTTTGTGATAATGTTGTTATTTTTTTTTTCGAAAATTATCAAAATGTTGAGCCAGAATTAAATTTCTGCAGGATAGGGTTTAACCATTTCCTGTTTTACAAAATTTTGGACCTGTCCAAATTCAAAGGTTTTGCAGACGAAAATTAAAAGTTGATTTAATTTGAAAAATAACCATTCAGTAGGGTAGAAAATAGTGTGGAAAAAGAAGAAATTGCTTGTTAGAAGCAATTTCTTCTTTTCTCACAATGTTTTCTCAATTATAAAATCACAGGCACATAAAAAGCAGGGATTAAACAGCAAAGGGTTAAGTTGGTTTCCTCTATGAATGTTTTATCTTACTATTTATAAGGGAGATAGTTACCATTTAAATAAATTATACAGATTGAATACAAATTGAATACAGGTGATTTTCTCTTTCTTGTATAAATTCAAATAAGTCTTATCTATTCTATATTTTGAGGGCTCGGCACAATATTATTGTAAGTGCCTATATATTCATAGGCACTTACAATAGTATTGTGATGACCCCTTGATTTATAGTGTTACAATATTGTATTTTACAATATTGTATCCTTTCCTTAGTCTATTTGCTACAATCATTGATGAGCCTACCCTGTATTCAGTATAATGGAGTGCCTGCACATTCCTAAATAATAGTACTCTATTGTCACACCTCTCCCCCCCCCCCCCCCAGTACATGATAATTTAAATAAGTTCCTAGGCACTTGTGAGTATGAGCTCTTACTTTACCCAAATGCATGGGCTAGTTATAAGATCAACCATAACACTTAAGGCCCTATTGCTGATGATAGGATTTGGGATTTTGAGCCTTGATTTGGTCATCATTCCCTCTAATAATCCTTTAGATTTCCTTCTTAAAGAAAAAAAAAATGTTTCAAACAGTTGCCTTATTTTGAGGACTTTTAAACAAGTCTAACTTGGTTTGTTATTTCAATTTAATAGTAACCAGTATTGTATTTCTTTCATATACCCGGGCAAGAAATTGTATAAGTAATAATATGCTAATGCTACATATTAAAGTTGATTGCTAGATGCACCAGCTGTCGTTATATATTGTAAAAGCTCTAATGTTACCTCAGGGTTCTATCAGAATCATGACATTTCCACTAGAAAGGGATAAACTTTTAAAAGAGGCTATGCTACATATCATTAGCTCAGTGGCTGAGCTATCAACATCTATTAAGACGGTAAAAATAGCCAAAAACAAACATACTCCATGCAAAATAATAAAATTTGATTCAGAGGAAAGGTGCATAAAATCTCTGTTGAGTTTTAAGTGACCTTGATTTTAATTGTATGGGCCTTTAGTAGAGGCTTCGAAAGTTTGGAAAATCACATAAAAAATGGTCGATTTTTATCTCCAAAAGGGAAATGAAGTTTTATTAGAGCATGGGACTCTATTAAAATTTATACAGTATAATACCAAAGCCCCTTACAAACTAAAGAAAAAGCTGGCAAATTGAAAAATAGTCAGAGAGACGGTTAAATCTTGGTATTGTTTGTGAAAGGTACAATATCAGTTTCTGGTATGAAGGTCTAGTTCTTAAATCCTACCAATTATCATAATTTAAACTGTATGTGGGGGGTGGGGTGAGATTAAATTGTTTGAAAGAAATTCCGCATATGAATGGCAGATTTGGTCGACTTCCAAACAAATTGAGAGAAATAAGTTTATTTGATGTGTACAAATGAATTTAAATGTAAATACTATAGTGATATAACCTGTCTTGATCAAATACTTTCACTGGATTCTCTTTTTTTAAGAATGAGTTCTTCTGAATTTTATTAGATTGACTGTTTTCTCAGAAGACCATCTCTAGTTCTTCTGAATGCATTCACTTGAAACTTTGCACTCTTGTTCACTATCAAAAGAGGAACCTATACTATTAAGGGAAATAACTTAAGAAGTATTTTGTGCTAACAATAACGCTTTTTAACCCCATCCCCTTGAAAGACTGGGGTTATATTGTTTTACCGTTGTCTGTCTGTCTCTCTGTCTGCAAAACTTAACAAAAAAACTTGATATTGCTAATTAACTTCAAGGCGATTTAGATACAATTCTCGTATTTGTCATGATGATAGATCTCTAGCTTGCACATCAACAGATACCAAGGTCAAGGTCATGTGACAATGTCAAGGTCATCTGTCATGGTCAAAACATTTAACATAAATGCCATTTCGGGGCCATTTGTGTTTCACAAACACATCTTGTTCAATTTTTCATCCATCCAGCACCAAACGGCCAAGCGTAGGCACTTAGAGGCAGTGATATTGTTTTTCTAGAAACAAAACTGTAGACCGCCTGGTCTAAAGATGTAAGATACTTTGATTTCAGTATTTAGGCTAATATTTTGAAAATGTTTTACCAAAACCCATGGTGATTCTGAAATGTTTCTTGAACCCTGGATTACTACCCAATTCTTGATGCATACTATGGAATAAAAGATGAAGTAACTATGCATAGATAATACCGGTATCAATTATGTGATTTTGAGTGATATCAAAGGACAAAAAGTACCAAGCACCACAAACGTCCTAGAAAACATGCCCTGACTTTAAGCATGACAGGGCTTTAAGCATGACAAAACAGCATGACAAAACAGTGCAAACAGTTTTCTAAATATATCCCACTTTGCACATGCACAAAGTTGGGAATAAATGGCAAACTGTTTGCACCATTTTGTCCTCCTGAACACAGGGTAAGTCTCCTCACCAATGGGTTGACCCCAAAGTATCTAAATATCCTAAGGATCCTAATTAAATGAAAAAACTGAGGATTGTAAAGAGTATTGTAAAGAATTAAGAAATGAATTGAAAAAAGTAGTTTCTTCATAATTGTCCTCTAAAACTGCTTTATTGGAAGGAGTTATGGATTAAAATGAGCATGCCCATATGTGCAGCCTAGTCTTTGTAAACCAGAAAGAGTTATTATTATTGTTTGATTGTTTGATCCTGTGCGTGACATTTCCAACATTTTCATTTGTGTGTGATGAAAGACGTTTAGTAGCCAGGACATTCACACATTTTACTAATTTTGGACTGGGAATAGAGATTTTAGGTCCATAGCCATCTATTGAGCGCATAGTTTAGACTCTGATCAGACTGTGCGGTCGCACAGACGGATCTGAGTCTCAACATTGCGCACATGTGAAATTGTTGCAAAGATCACGCACAGACTCATTTTTTAAATTTTTTTTTTTCAAAATGTATTTTATCTCACAAACTGATGTATTGAGTGTTTTGGGTATGTTTTGGCAATCTTCTTATGGTTTGTATACATGTATTCAGCATGACAAGGGTTGACTGTGTTTAGGTTTAACACTTTCCTGTCCAAATTCAAAGGTTTTGCAGACGAAAATTTAAAGTGGATTTAATTTGAAAAATAACCGTTCAGTAGGGTAGAAAATGGTGCAGAAAAAGAAGAAATTGCTGGTCAGAAGCAATTTCTTCTTTTTTCACAATGTTTCCTTAATCATAAAATCACAGGCACGTAAAAAGCAGGGATTAAACAGCAAAGGGTTTATTCAGTTATGAACATTTTTGAGGAGTCTTCAAGTTATATAGACTAGGATAGGTGTTCGAATGGTTAGGAATTCAGTGTGATGGAAAAAATCTCTGATGAATAGAATTTTATTTGAGTGAATAAATTGCTATCTATCGTTAGATATTCTTCAATGTTTGACTTTTTAATAGGGGTGTTTAGTTCATAAGTTCTTTGTGATGGCCTCGTCAAGTGATAACAAATTTAAAAAAGTACATTAAATTTTGCTCTCCAGGATTTTTCATTAGAATATGAATTAATGTGTCTGGATTTTAACTATATGTTACATTAAACATTAAAACTGAAAGTGTAAATCTTGGATCAAAAACACTTCTAAATTTTGCTTTAAATGAAATTTTTTATAAGAATATGAATTAATGTGTCTGGATTTAAACTACAAAATAAACATTAAACCTGAAAGTGTAAATCTTGGAGTAAAAACACCTCTAAATTTTGCTTTAAATAAAAAGTTGAAGAAATAAAATGTTTTCCATGCTTCTTTATAAAATGTTGATAGGAGGCTTTGTGGTTGATTACTTATGGAAGTGAAAAGGTCAGAAAAAGATTAAGAAAAATATGTCTGCATGGAATGTGTCCAAATAAGGCTAAGGCTAGTGCCGGGAAAATTGCTTGTGATTAGTCCTCAATGTAATGCCTACTTCACTTATCTAAAAGACATTGCTTGCTATATAGTTTGTAGATTTTAAGCCTTGTCATGCTGAATAAATTTTGACTTAAAATTCTCATCAAAATCAAAGGGCAAAAGCACTGAAAGTACATCTGTAGGTCAATTTTTATTTGAAAAAACTAAATGATTGAAGATTCTGGTTTGAAAGTGAGAAACAGGTGGTGTAGACTTACATCAGACTGCACATAATATGTTCAGGCTGATGTTTGTCTATAGCTCCTGCCAAAGCAGGAATATTTTGGGTTCAGCATGACAAGGGTTAATGATTAGGAATTCAGTGTGATGGAAAAAATCTCTGATGAATAGAAATTTATTTGAGTGAATAAATTGCTATCTATCTTAGATATTCATCAATGTTTGACTTTTTAATAGGGGTGTTTAGTTCATAAGTTCTTTGTGATGGCCTCGTCAAGTGATAACAAATTTAAAAAAGTACATTAAAGTTTGCTCTCCAGGATCTTTTATTAGAATATAAATTAATGTGTCTGGATTTAATCTATATATTAAACATTAAAACTGAAAGTGTAAATCTGTGGAGTAAAAATACCTCTAAATTATGCTTTAAATAAAAAGTTGAAGAGATAAAATGTTTCCATGCTTCTTTAAAAGCTGTTGATAGATTTAGTGGTTGATTTCTAATGGAAGTTAAAAGGTCAGAAAATGACTAAGAAAAAATATGTCTGCATGGATTGTCTCCAAACCTGGGTTAACATTGTGAAAGTTCTTTACTGCCAAAATGTTGCAGAACTATTACAGGTCCACTACCTTAAAGTATTATATCTTATTTCAAGTTATTATTTCATGGATTTCCAGGATTGCCCCCTTTTTTATGATGATTCACACTTTAAACATTTTTGATTGGCTCTATTTTGGGTAAATTATTGTATATTTAATTGTTGAACTTTATAATTCAAATATAAAATTAGATTGAAAATACCTTCAAGGTTATAATAATTTTTATAAAAGAGACTTTATAAGAAAGTTAATAATACAGCTTTGTCAATGAATAAAGTAATTAAATGCATTTAAGTCAACAAGGCCAATAATATGGGCCTTTTCTCCTTGGAGTCTATATTAAATTGTTAAAGATATAACAATATGTCATAGGTACAAAAAAGGAGTTTCATGATAAGTTTGTATCATTGTAGGCTTTAGAAGAGCAGCAGGTCATATATCTGCTACCTATCTGAATATAGCCTTCACAGTCTTTTTGCTCAGGCCATGTGAAGGGGTCAGGTCAAAATTATTTTAGTTATACTTGTATACCTTGCTTATACAGAAATGCCAGATTTGAACCAGGATATGTTTGATCAAGGATTAGACCTGACGTAATTGACATTTTTTAATGTTAAAACTTGTGATAAAATTTGTCTTTTTTATCTGCTTTTAAGTATCCTGAAATTGTCTAAATTGCATCAATATTGTCACTTCATGAAATCAATATTTTAGGGAAAGAAGTTTTGGTAATTAATTGGGTGTGTTACTGTCTTGAAATTGAGAGGAAATCCTTTTATACAACCGTTGGAAGATGGGACACTTATAATTTGATCAATCTGTCACCTTATGTTCAATTGTCTTGAAACTTGGAAGTTATGTTTCTCTCATGATTAGAGAGTGCATTGCACGAGAACCATAAATATACCTTGCTTAATTTTTTAGTTATTAGTCCCCCACCGGTTACCGGTTGGGGGACTATAGGTTTGCTCGATTCCGTCTGTCTGTCCGTCCGTCCGTCCGTCCGTCCGTCCGTCTGTCCGTCCGTCCGTCTGTCCGTCTGTCCGTCACGCTTTTGTCCGGGCTATATCTTCTAAACCATATGTGCTAGCAACTTCAAACTTGGTACACTTATAGATCTCATTGAGGAGCAGTGTCATGTTCAAGAACCGTTACTCTGCCACACCCACTTTTTGAGTTATTGCCCTTTGTTGTTTTTACCCTTACATTCTTGTCCGGATCATATCTCCTAAAGTATAAGTGCTAGCAACTTCAAACTTTGTACACTTATAGATCTCATTGAGGAGAAGTGTCATGTTCAAGAACCGTTACTCTGCCACGCCCACTTTTTGAGTTATTGCCCTTTGTTGTTTTTACCCTTACATTCTTGTCCGGAACATATCTCCTAAAGTATAAGTGCTAGCAACTTCAAACTTTGTACACTTATAGATCTCATTGAGGAGAAGTGTCATGTTCAAGATCCATAACTCTGCCACGCCCACTTTTTGAGTTATTGCCCTTTGTTGTTTTTACCCTTACATTCTTGTCCGGAACATATCTCCTAAACTATAAGTGCTAGCAACTTCAAACTTTGTACACTTATAGATCTCATTGAGGAGAAGTGTCATGTTTAAGAACCGTTACTCTGCCACGCCCACTTTTTGAGTTATTGCCCTTTGTTGTTTTTACCCTTACATTCTTGTCCAGAACATATCTCCTAAACTATAAGTGCTAGCAACTTCAAACTTTGTACACTTATAGATCTCATTGAGGAGAAGTGTCATGTTAAAGAACTGTTACTCTGCCACGCCCAATTTTTCAGTTATTGCCCTTTGTTGTTTTTACCCTTACATTCTTGTCAGGATCATATCTCCTAAACTATAAGTGCTAGCAACTTCAAACTTTGTACGCTTATAGATGTCATTGAGGCAAAGTGTCATGTTCAAGATCCGTAACTCAGCCACACCCACTTTTTGAGTTATTGCCCTTTGTTGTCTTTACCCTTACATTCTTGTCAGGATCATATCTCCTAAACTATAAGTGCTAGCAACTTCAAACTTTTTACAGTGATAGATCTTGTTGAGGACAATGGTCATGTTCAAGAACTGTTATTCTGCCACGCCCAAATTTTGAGTTATTGCCCTTTGTTGTCTTTACCCTTACATTTTTGTCCGGATCATATCTTCTAAACCATAAGTGCTAGCAACTTCAAACTTAGTACACTGATAGATCTTATCAAGGACAAGTGTCATGTAGAAGAACTGTTTCTCTGCCATGTCACTTTTTAGAGTTATTGCCCTTTGTTGTTTTTTAGTCTTACATTCTTGTCCCGATCATATCTCCTAAACTATAAGTGCTTGCAACTTTAAACTTTTACAGTTATAGATCTATTAAGTAGGAGGTATATTATAAGAGAGGATTTTTTGTTATCCGGTGGGGGACTCCTGTATTGCATCGCAATACGACATGCACTTGTTTCCCTTTGTTCTTATTTTATACTTAGAGAGCCAGTAGTGTAACAGGCGTATTCTGCAACAAATCGCCCCCTTGTTAAGATTATAAGGTTGACGATTTGTAAGAAAAAAATACACAAGTACAGTCAATCTTGCTCGAGGGACCATTAAGCGACCATTTTTATTAAGCGACCACTTTGAAAATCCCCTTCTTTAAATGAAAATAACTTAAAGGGTAGGCATTGATGGACTAAAAATTTTGATGACAATGAATCCTATGTTGTTAAAACTCACCAGAATCGTCTCAATGAGACAATTCTTTTGTGTTATAACAAAATAGGATTTGGAGAATCTTGCAATAATTTGTATATTCAATCAAAAAGATTATTTCTTATTTGTAAACAAAACATGAAATAAGCAGCCAGTTTTTTAAACGACCACTTTTTGATAGTCCCTATACTGCTCGCTTAAAACAAGTTTGACTGTAACATCAAATATCTTTGCCATTTTGCAGAATCAAAATAATTCTTTTGAAAGTTGTCTTAATTTGTTACAGTGAAGCTAAATACTTTGACCACTTTGCAAAATGAGGTGAAATAAGGCTACCTTCATGTTCAGTAGATATATTATCAGTGTTCAATTGATTGGAAATCAGTTAAGTGTAGGTGCTCTATTTAAGCAATAGTTTATAAGAGAACTAAGACTTGGGAATAAAGATTAGAGTGGATAAGTGCAGATGCTTAAACAGAGTATAATCATTGGAATTTAAGTTTGAAAAAGAAAGAGCTAAATATATCTTAGGTAAAATAGAAAATAAAAGTTTATCTAAAAAATAAGAGAGTATAAAAAAAACTCATTTTATTAGATTAATATTTGAAAATGTACTTGGGTGAAATAAGATTGCAATGGATATTGTAATGAATACTCCACAAATAATTAAAAATAAAAGTGAATTCAAAAGTGACAAAGATTCTAATGGAAATAATCTTAAATCAAGGATGCCTAGTGTTAAACATTTGAGAGGTAAGTACGTGTATAGCTTTTTAAGACTGTTAGCTTTTTCAGGGAGACAATTTAACTGCATGCTAGAATTTTTTTATTTTAAAAAAAAAAGATGCCTTGTTTTTTACAAATTTGAGAAGTAGGGATAAAATTTAGTGATATTTAATGAAGTAATTTTACCAGAATGAAATTTAAAAGTGCTTATAAATTGAGCCTGTGAGTGACATTTCCAACAATTTCACATGTGCGCAACGTTGAGACTCAGATCAATTTGTGCGGCTGCACAGTCTGATCAGAGTCTAAACTACGCGCTCAATAGATTTCTATGGACCTTAAATGGCTATTCACAACCTAGAATTAAACTTAATGCACTGTGTTAGTGTCTAGGCTACTCAATGTCTTTCCATCACGCACATATGAAATTGTTGGAAATGTCAAACACAGGCCCAATTAGAATCTTTGATGCCTTATGAAAGCTAGATGAGTTAAATTATATTGCAGCTTTTAAAAATCAATTGGCATCTGTATATAATGATGAATATTATACCCTCTTTAACTATGTTTAAGGGGTATATAGGAGTCAGCTGTGAAGTTGGTCAATCCATCAGTCCATCTGTAGCATTTTGTTGTTTGCTTAATTTCTCTGCAACTAGTGAATGGATTTCATTGAAACCTTACAGATATTATCAGTATATCATCAGAGATGTGCAATTGAAATTTTGGTTACGATTCATTGACTTTTTACAAAGTTATGGCCCTTGAATGGAAAATGGCTTTTCATAATTGACAAGCATTTGGAGAGGGACGGGGGGATTAGTCTGCTTTTTGTTAGAATAATGCCTCCTCTCCCCTTGATAGCTTGACATCATACCTTCATGTTCACATGCCATAATTTTAATTGAATTCTAGTATCAATGTTTTATATTTTATATATTTTCAGAGCTTCACAAACAACACCAAGACAAGTTAGAAGAAATCACCAACAGATTTGATGGCATCAAGTGTACACTGTCTGTAAGTGATGCTTTCTAAAATAGATAGAGGATAAACATTTGTTTCAGTGTAAGATTGATTTATATTTCATTGAATGAACAACAAAAGCTATATTTTCACGTGTAGAAGCTGAGTGAAAATATAGCTTTTGTTGTTCACTCAATGAAATATTAATCAACCTTACTCGAGAACAAACCATTATTCTATTTTTTTAATGCAAAAAAGAGTCAAAATGTGAAATTTCTAGGACATATTTTCTTATAGCGCATCATTTTGCAAGTCATTGTGACGTCACTTATTTCGTCCCGCATAGATGACCTCAGATAGGAAGAAATGCATAAAAGCAGGGTATAAGTTTTTGATAATTTGATAATTTCACTGCTTTTGCGGTAAGTGATAGTCTACCGTAATTTCTCGATAAACCACCAAAAAGCATTAAAAAAAGCATTCTGTCTGTTTTATTTGTGCTGTTACATTGTAACATTGAAGCCAGAATTTTGCTGCTATGGCTTGAGCTATAGACAAATATCAGCCTGTATCTTTGTGCAGTCTTATCTAAATTCACAACACCCGATTTTCCTTTTTTGACCAAAAGATCTTGAAAATGATATTTTTGAGATAAATGTTGACTCAACTTTTGCAATTACTGCTTTCAGCACTTTGATTTCAATGCAAATTTGTCTAGGTTTTTATTCGGCATGACAAGGGCTAAGGCCAACAGACTTTAGTCTATGCTGAGGTGTCAGCGCAACACTATTGTAAGTGCCTATATAAAAAATATTATGTGTGATACAAGCAATAGATATTATATTGGTATCTATGAAAAAACAATAGAAAGTCATGAATATTTAATATAGAGACTATTGAAGCATCAATTACTGGGTAATGGTCATATTAGTTATTGATTGGATCTCACCTTATAGACTTTAACAACTTACCATAGAATGCAATAATTTAATTCTTTATAAGGGTGCCGCCATCATAGCACAGTTGGTAGTGCGTCGGACTGTCAATCTAGAGGTTCCCATTCTATCCCGGACAGCAGCACTCATCCTTGCTGACTATTTGTCTACCACCAATGGGTTGATAATCATAGACCTATGTGGGATAGCAGCTGGAGGCCAGGAAAGGATGTTATGGTAGTGCTGGTGTGAGAAATACCAGGTATCCATTTTTTGGTGCTCCAGCCACCGCAAAATGACTAAAATGATGTTATGAGCGGCGTAAAACCCAATTAAAAAAAAACAAACATTTTATTTGGTATAAACCTACTGTTATCAAAAAATAGAAATATGTGTACTAGCAAACTCATGCTGAATACACGTGAGACCTTTTTATGGTCCTGCAGGGCATATTTGGGGGCATATTGTTTTACCTGTGTCTGTCTATCTGTCTGTCATTCTGTCGGTCTGTCTTCAAAAAACTTGACAAAAAATCTTGTGATTGCTAACTACTTCAAGGCTTTTCAGGATACTATGCTCATATTTGGTATGATGATAGATCATGATGATCCGCATCTACAGATTCCAAGGTCAAGGTCATGTGACAAGGTCATCTGTCAATTTAAAAGTTGTAAAAAATAAATTACTGTTTCCGGGGTATTCTTGTTTAACAAACACATCATGTTTAATAGCATTAAAAACACAATGAAAGAAAGCAAAGGACTAATATTCCGAAAAAAAAAAACAACAACAAAAGTGTCCAATCATGCCAATCTAATTTTAAACAAATAAACAGGTGGTGTACACCATGATCAGACTGCACATTTGTGCAGACTGATCTTTGTCTACACTTTTAGCAAAAACAAAGAAAACCGTTAATCAAGCCCAACAAGGGCTTAGAGAAGAAGCTTGATTTTGAAAGTCTAATTGCAGGAGAAGGTTGACTGTCTACGCTCAGAATGTGACAGATTAAGGGACCGGGCCAAACACTGTGAGGAGGCCCTGCAAAGGGATTCCGATTATAAAGTTCAGGTAAGACTTGAGAAGGTGCACATGTGATACTTTTTATAGGGACATTAACTCGTAGGTGCACATGTTATACTTTTAATAGGGACATTAAATCTTAGTATCTTATAATATCTAAAGTTGTAGAATAAAAAATATAAATAGAGTTTGGGTACAGCATATATTTTGTTTGTCATCTGATGATTTGATACTATGATTTCATTATTTCTCATATACCTAATTACTATTTTTTTGTTGAAATTTTAGTGGAATCAGGACCCTTGTTTCCCTCATAGATAATGCATGAAACATCGATATTTAAGCCTTATCTCGCTATATTTTATTTCGATTCCTACAT
Source organism: Fragum whitleyi (assembly GCA_948146395.1). NCBI lineage: Eukaryota > Metazoa > Mollusca > Bivalvia > Cardiida > Cardiidae > Fragum > Fragum whitleyi. The sequence goes on from OX411549.1 coordinate 6,061,676, forward strand.
ATTGACAAATTTGGGAACATTTCAAATCAACTAGTTTTCTTCCACAATGATAAGGGAGAAGGGAGACAGTGTAGGCTAAGATCAGACTGCACATCTTAGTCTATATTGTCTGCCAAAAGTTTGTGTACTACAGGAATGTTTCATTCACAGCTGGGAAAGGGTTTTAAGATTGAGTGCCAATAGTCCTATGTCATCAGATTTTCAATAAAGCTTTACAGCACATTTAATTTATTGAAGTAATAGCCAATTTGGGTCTTACATAGGTTTAAGTAATGCAAATAGGGTGATCATAAATCAATTTCTTTTTCATGCAATGTTTACATAAAAATCAAATTGATCCTTCTCTTTCTCCTTATATGGAAATCAATGTATTTCGGCATTCATTTATTTTCAAAGTCAATTGATTTCTGTTTTCGTGCTTTCTAATTTACTGAAAATTTCTTTCCATGCCCCTCTTTATATGCTAGTGCTCAAATAATTTAGACTAGTCCAATTTCAAAGAAATTGCAGATGACAATTTTAAGGTAATCAAATTTTAAATATTCTTGGGAAGCAAATATTGCCAACAATGGAGAAGTTGCTTGTATAAAAGATTTCTTTTTACAATATTTTCTAAATTGTTTTTTTCATCAGAAGAGTCATAAAGTGGTTATTGCGAGGGAATGGGTTACTAGGAGTTGTTAAAGCAATTTGATATGGATGAAATTTTATGTGTCTATCTGTATCAAATAGTAAATTTGTAGATATATTTTGAAATCGAAGAAATTAACTGACAAAACCCTTTTTAATTTCATACTATACGCAATAACTGAAAATTGCATGATAAATAGAATAATAAGTTAGTGCCTGAAAATATCAATGTTATCTGGTCTGGGCAGTGAGAAATTATCATGACGAGGCAAAGCCTCATCATGATAAATTCTCCCAACCTCGACCAGATAACGTTGATATTTTAAGGTACTAACTTATTATTCTATTTATCATGCAATTATCTTTCAAGGCCTAAAATATATATTGATATATTGATATTTCAATGCACAAACATATTACATTCTATATCTTTAGTTTTCTGTTCAGATAATCTAATTTATTTTTTAGAGTCCCCAAAAGAGTATGATTGTTTGGTTAATGTTAAATATGGTCATGAATTGATCTATGAGACAATCTTACTTAATCTATACTTTGTTTGTATTTTCAAACCTATCAGACAGAATTTATTACTTTTTTATGTACAATGTGACAATTTTATTGCTCTGATAAAACTAGATGTTTTCAATGTTTAATACTGACTCTTGTCCGATTTTATAACTCCTTAGTTTAATACAATTTTTTTCTAGATATGCCAATAAATTATCAATGTTTTTGTCAATACCATGGTTTATATTTGATGTTTGAATTGCTTGTTACCAGACCTAGATGTTGGTACGAATTCAAGGTAATCAACCAAGATCAAGGTCATTTTTCAAGGTCAAATATGAGGAAAATTTTAACTTCAACATTGTTTTTTCTACCGATATCTGTGTTGTATTATGGGAGACCACTCTCACCACTGTCCTGCATAGCTTCAGTGTTTTAAATACAATTTCTGACACCTGCGTCAGGGCAGATCTTCTTAGGCTCAGTGGTTAGCGCATTGGACTTGTAAACCAATTGATTTAATATTCTTGTCTGTGTGGGTCGACACCCGCTCACGTCGGATATTTTTATGCTCCCCGAAGGGAGAGCATATAGCCACCAAATCAAATGAAACTTACCATGTGAACTCCCTATGATATAATGATGATGCACCTCTGACGGTTTTTGGATTTGAGGCCTCGTCACTGGAAAAGGGGACTTAGGGTAAAAAACAGTTTTTCCCAAATTTCTCCTAGTCTAACTGGCAGAATTTAGTGAAATTTCATATTTGAGTAGCAAATCAGATGCCCTTAACTATAAACAATTTGAAATTAATGTTAAAAAATTATATCATGGAAAAAGGGGGCTAAATGTTTGTTACCTTTACGTTAGCATGTAAAATAGTTATTCTGTCCGTCCGTCCGTCCCCACCTATTTCTCCATAACCTTTGGGCCAAATCAAATGAAACTGACCATGTGAACTCCCTATGATATAGTGATGATGCACCAGTGACGGTTTTTGGATTTGAGAGCCTCGTCACGGGAAAAGGGGACTTAGGGTAAAAAACAGTTTTTCCCAAATTTCTCCTAGTCTAACAGGCAGAATTTAGTGAAATTTCATATTTGAGTAGCAAATCAGATGCCCTTTAAAAAACAATTTGAAATTAACATAGAAAAATATATCATGGAAAAAGGGGGCTAAATGTTTGTTACCTTTACACTAGCGCGTAAAATACAGTTATTCTTTCATTTCTCCTAGTCTTATGCTCAGAATTTGATGAAATTTCACATTTCAGTAGCAAATCAGATGCCCTTTACCATAAACTATTTGAAATTTGTGTCTAAAAATAAGTCATGCAAAAAGGGGGTTTAATGTTTGTTACCTTTATGTTTGCTGTATTAGATAACACCTTATTTGAGTCCTTGCAATCTGACCACAGAGCATATCTCCTAAAGTATAATAGCTATCAACTTGAAACTTTATGGGTGGATAGATCTTATGGAGGAGGAGTGCAGTGCACAGGAACTACAACTCTTGCTTGCATAATTTTGGAGTTATAATCCCCTGCCGTTTTCAGCAAGGGGATATAGTAATGCTCTCTGTCCGTCATTCTGTCACTAATCTTGTCCGGAGCATATCTCCTAAAGTAAAATAGCTATCAACTTTAAACTTTATGGGTGGATAGATCTCATGGAGGAGAAGTGCAGTGCACAAGAACTACAACTCTTGCTTGCATAATTTTAGAGTTATTGCCCTTTGTTATTTTTAAGACTTAGATTTTGTCCGGAGCATATCTCCTAAAGTATAATAGCTATCAACTTGAAACTTTATGGGTGGATAGATCTTATGAAGGAGAAGTGCAGTGCACAAGAACTACAACTCTTGCTTGCATATTTTTGGAGTTATTGCCCTTTGTTATTTTTAAGACTTAGATTTTGTCCGGAGCATATCTCCTTAAATATAATAGCTATCAACTTGAAATTTTATGGGTGGATAGATCTCATGGAAATGAGTGCAGTGCACTTGAACTTTAACTCTGGCTTGCATAATTTTGGAGTTAATGCCCTTTGTTATTTTAAAGACTTAGATTTTGTAGGGGCTTAATTTCTTAAAGTAGAACCCTTAATCTATTAGGCTTCAGTTTACTATCAAGCTTTTTCGGCGGGGGATGGCCATGTCTGACATGGCTCTTGTTGCCCTTTGTTATTTTTGATACTTAGATTATGTCTGAAGCATATCTTCTAAAGTATAACAGCTATCAACTTGAAACTTTATGGGTGGATAGATCTCATGGAGGAGAAGTGCAGTGCACAAGAACTGTAACTCTGGCTTGTATAATTTTGGAGTAATTGCCCTTTGTTATTTTTAAGACTTAGATTTTGTCCGAAGAATATCTCCTAAAGTATAATAGCTATCAACTTGAAATTTTATGGGTGGATAGATCTCATGGAGGAGAAGTGCAGTGCACAAGAACTACAACTCTTGCTTGCATAATTTTGGAGTTATTGCCCTTTGTTATTTTTGATACTTAGATTTTGTCTGGAGCATATCTCCTAAAGTATAATAGCTATCAACTTGAATCTTTATGGGTGGATAGATCTCATTGAGGAGAAGTGCAATACACCTGAACTACAACTCTTGCTTGCATAATTTTGGAGTTATTGCCCTTTGTTATATTTATTACTTAGATTTTATTGGAGGCAAATCTTTGACAGTACAAAAGAATCTTTTATCTATTAAGCTTCAGTTTACTATCAAGCTTTCTTGGCGGGGGATGTCCATGTCCAACATGGCTCTTGTTTTTGTGACAATGCCTTATTCGGGGAGCATAATCCATCTCTGACGGCTCTTGTTCAGCTATGCTTTGGTTGAGGACAGTTTGTACGTAACAGTTGCAATAAATAGGTTTCTGAGAATAGGGAGGAGAGGGGGCATTGATGTTTAACCAACACATTCTTTCCTTGTGACTTTAAATCTATTAATTGTCATTTCAGTGTGCCCTTGCACCGTACAAAAATCTACCTCAAGAAATCGAGAGTCTCAAACTGGTGGTCGAAATGAGAAATGAGGAGATTAACAAACTACGCAACCACAATGCAGAACTTCAGAAAAAGGTGAGAACAAAGTTTCAGTCATTTTAAGGTAGTGGTCCTTTATTGTTCCGCAACGTTTTGGGAGTAATGAACTTTAAAAGTGTTAAACGAGGTTTCCTAATGATTTTTCACAGTATGAAAGATCATGTGTTCCAGATTGATGTGGAACTATTATGGGTTCACTACCTTAAACCTTAAACCTTGCCATGCTATCCTTAGAACATACATACCCTGCATTCTTGATGACATGGTTTTGACACGAAGGGGAGTCCATAGTCCTAGACCCCCTGTTTACCAGTTTGGACTCCTTCCAGAATAATTATTATACAAATCATGGTTTTGTAGATTAGAAAAGTTTTTTTGGCTTATCATGCAGTAAAAAAAGGCTTCAAACCCTTCAATTTCTTTTCTATTATTGTATGAACGAGTCTATGGAATTCTATTTTTCAGCTTGAAGAACTGCCAATAGCCCAGGAGAAGATTATAGCTCTTCAACAGAAGAAGGAGAACTTGGAGGCAATCATTAGTATGAAAACAGACCATGAAAAGTAAATTATTTTGATATTTTTAACATACCCCATCCTAGAAAGAAAATGGCATATTAGATTTAGATTTTTTGTCTCTCACCAATGGTTTGATAATAGTAGACCTATGTGGGATAGCATCTGGAGGCTAGGAATATGATGTAATGGTGGTACTGGTGTGAAACCAGGTTCAAGATCAAGGTCAGACTTCTCCAAATATTTTTTTTAATTCACCTGAGAACAACATGCTCAAGGTAAGCTTTTGTGATCACCTTTTGTACTTTGGTCATCGGAAGTCGTCAACATTTCATTAAACATCTTGTCCTCAGTAACCAATGAGCAGATTTCAACCAAACTTGGCAGGAATGTTCCTTGGGTGACCCTTTTCAAAACTTGTTTGTGAAATTTTGATAAACCCCCAAATTTGGGCGTAGCAGGGCACGGCATTTTTTCACTTTGAAATCTTTGAACGACATCTCCTCCTGAACCACTGGGCAGATTTCAATGAAACTTTACCAGAATGTTCCTTGGGTGACCTTTTTCAAAAATTGTTCATGAAATTTTGATTTGCCCATAAATATGGGCGTGACGGGGGTTATTTTGATCCTGAATTCTTTGAACAACATCTCCTGAACCCCTCTGTTGATTTCAATGAAACTGTACCAAAATGTTCCTTGGATGACCCTTTCCAAAGCTTGTTCGTGAAATTTTGATAAACCCATAAAAATGGGCATGGCAGGGCGTGGCATTTTTTCACTTTGAAATCTTTGAACAACAACTCTTCCTGAACCACTGGGCCGATTTCAATGAAACTATAACAGAATGTTCCTTTAGTTACCCTTTTAAAAAATTGTTTGCAAAATTTTGATTGGCCCATAAATATGGGCGTGGCAGGGCAGGGCTTATTTTGAGCCTGAAATCTTTAAATGGCATCTCCTCCTTAACCACTGGGCAAATTTCAACAAGCCTTTACCAGTATGTTCCTTTGGTGACCCTTCTAAAAATTGTTTGTGGAATTTTGATTGGCCCATAAATATGGGCGTGGCAGGGCATGGCTTATTTTGAGCCTGAAATCTTTGAACGACATCTCCTCCTCAATCACTTGGCTGATTTCATTTGATCTTTACCAGAATGTTCCTAGGGTGACCCTTTCCAGAAAAAAAAAATCGCAAAATTTTGATTGGCCCATAAACATGTGATGGCAGGTGTGACTTATTTTTAGCCTGAAATCTTTGAACGACATCCCCTTCAGAATCACTGGGCCGAATTCAATGAAATTTCCAAGAATGTTCCTTTGGTCACCTTTTCCAAAAATTGTTTGCCAAATTTGATTGGCCTATAAAAATTGGCAGGGCGGGGCTTATTTTGAGTCTCATCAGTAATGAATGGATAGGCAGGGTCTATTATGACTTTAAAACCTTGGAATAACATCTCCTCTTCAACAATGAGGCAAATGTTAATGAAACTTTGCCAGAAAGTTACTTGGGTGATATCTAATGGACCAATAAATTCATTTGCGGTTAAGGGCCATTCCGGCCCTCTTGTTTTGTTTAACTTAAAGCCTTAAAAAAAGAAATCTTACATGAAATAATGATTTTTAAAGCAAATTTCAGATGTGTATATTGTAGGAAACCAGCATGCATCATTGAAAATAATTTGTTTACATCTTGGGTTTGTGTCCGATCCAGGATTTCTGTAAAGTGGGTTCAAACATTAAAAAAGGGGGGGTACTTTTCCTAGTACAGTCCATATTGCTTGAACGACCATGTCTGTTAAGCGAACAATTTTTTTAAGAGACCACCATAAAAAGTCCCTTCATTGTAAACAAAATCTCTCAAAAAGAGGACTTCTTAACAAAAGTTGGTTATTATTGAATCTTATGTTGTTGGAGCCCATTAGAACAGTCTCAATTAGACAATTCTAATGGATTCAAACATCATAGGATTCAGTACAACTTAATTGCTATCTAAATGAACAGTCACAACTATCATGATATTTTGTATTAAGCAACCATTTCCATAAATGACCACTTTTTGGTAGTCCCCTAAGTGGTCACTTAACACAAGTTTTACTGTATTATACAATTTTAATCCTTAAGCTGCTGAATTCAAGTTATGTATGTATTGAATTTCCTATTTTTTCTGCCTCAAGATTTTTTCCTTTAATCAAATATAAGGAAGTCATTGTAACCTGAGATGAGACGGCACAACTGTGCAGGCTGATCTAATTCTACACTGTCTGCAAGAACTTCACTGAAAGACTGTCTTGAACACTGCACAAAGATGAAATTATCAGACTTCAGAGGGTTTTTTTTAACCCCTCTGAATCCGCTGCTAACGGTATGTCAATGATATTGCAAAAATCTTCTCATGAACTGTTAGCCTTATTTCAACCAAATCACTGAGCAATAATCCCATTATCCCATGTTAGAAATGTATATAACATTGCCATCTTGTCATCATTTAACTAAGAAAATATTTGACTACATTAAAACACCAATGTAACATTTTTCAGAACATTACATGAGAGATGCCAGAATTTGATGAAGAAATATGACAAAGAATCTCGTGCCAACAAACGTTTGTCGATGGAATATGAGGAATTAATGTACAAACTGTCAGAATCCTTTAGTGAAACTGAGGAGATGAGTGAACAGGAAGCTGCATTTTACAAGAAACTCGGCATGTCTCCAACAAATGATGTCCCAGGTTCCCCGGGAGGGTCGCGTAGATTGAGGTCAACGTCAAGTTCAGAAAGCAGTCCATCAAAAAGTCCTCATTATCGTCGACCAGTTTCTGCTATTCTAGACACAAGAGAGGATAAGAAATTCAAAAGACGATCTGGAAACTTCTTGTTAGATGAGCGTAAAAATGGCCAACGTCCCACAAGTCCTCTCGCAAAACAAGAAAATCCATTAACAAGGTCATGGTCACCTAGTACAAATTCACCATCAAGTCCTTCATTGTCATCAGATAAATCTAAAAATAGATTGTCTCAGTCATGGTGTGTTGATGTTTTCGATGACGATAATGAAATAAATAATGACTCTCATAGAGGTACAAATGATGATTTAAATACTAGTGATATTCAAACAGAAACTGGTCAACAACTGGAAAAACTTGATTCTTCTATTGAACCAAATTCTTCAATGGAAGAAAAAGTTACAGATACAAGTTCTAGTTCACAAGACATTGACGGTGAAATACATAAAGGGCACAAAAACATTGAACCTCAGCAGAGTGAACGTTTGCGGAATTCGGACACTCCAACAAAACCGAAAGACAATATAACAGATTTAACATCGGACGTTCAAAATGTGGCAAAATCTCCCGCTGTTTTGGAGCGATCAAGAACTTTTGAAAGGGAAACAGATATAGACGGGGATGTTTTTGTGCAGAAAAGATCCAGTGTTGATAATTCAGCCATTCTTTCCACCGCCTCAGTTAAATGTCCACCGTCAAAAATTCCAACCAATATTACTGCTGAAAAAAGGGAGACAAAAATTCCAACAAGATCACATAGAGAATCTGCTGTTTAATTAACATCTTTCTCCATTCCTTTCATAATGGGGGAATTATCTGGCCCCGAGGTTATAAAGTAAATTTATGAATATGAAAGATAATATTAATGTATTGGTAAATAGAATTAAAGTTAAAGATGAAATTTGAGAAAAGTTTGAGTTGAGAATGGAAAAAGTTTATAATCTTGGGCTGCCAAGAGGTACAGTAAATAGGGATATTTCCAGTCTAAAATATTGATTTCTCATTAAAACCCCAAGTTGTGGGTACTTATTGTAATCATCTAAATAAGATGATTCCATTGAGTATTCTTAAGATAGGATTTGTGCAAGTATTATTGAAACAATTTCATTTGAAATCCAAAATACTAGCTCTTTCTGTAGCTCTGAATGATTTCAATCTCTGTATTTGTGACCCATTGCACAAAAAGGAACCATCTAGGAACTTCATAAAAAGAATATTTGAAAAAGAGATCAGTTCTAGAACTGGCCAATTAGAGGACGTATTTCAAAACTTCTTTCACAGGAAGTTAGTTTGATTATTCTAAATTAAAAAATAAGTAAACTTTGAGGGCTTGTCAGTCTGCGCAATCTGTGCAGACTGACAAGGGTTGACACTTTAAGCACTTCCAAGGTGTTCCCTTTTCACTTGACAGGTCACGGGTCAATTTCACTGATTGTATGTCAAACCCTATGCCATAGTTTCTCATGAAATTTACCTCATTTAGGGTTTGAAGGGAAATACCTTTTGAGTATCCGAGACTTTCAAATAAGAAGCCAGGACCCTCATTATCTGAGGTGAGTCCTTAACACCCTCTGAGGATCAACTTCAGGAAATTGATGAAGACTGTTTAAGACAGTCTTCAAATCTTTCCTGAAGTAGAGCCATTTTCAAATTATACCCTGCTTTGCATGCAATCATATGTGCAAAGAGAGGTATAATTTGCTTACAGTTTGCACTGTTTAGTCATTTTGAAAGCAGGGCTTGTAAATAAATTGAAAGAGTTGCTGGCAACATCATTAAACTTAAAGGAAGGAGCTATGGTGGGGAGGGGGGAGGGATTGTAATTGAAATACAATGTAGTTTTAAGGTAGTGAGCCTGTAATAGTTACGCGATATTTCGGAACTCATGATCTTTGACAATGTTGACCGAAGTTTCATAATGAAAATCATTAGGAAACCTCGGTCAACATGGTTAAAGTTCATTATTTCCTAAATGGTGAAGAACTATTACCTTTAATTCAGAAAAAAGAATTGTTAAAGGTTTATCAAAAAGGACACAAAATACCTTCGATTTGCAACCAAAATCTTTGTAACTACAGCTTGAATAAGCTAGAGTTCGGAGGTTTTAGTTGCCTGTGAACTATATGTTTTTTCATGTTTCATAGTTTATTTGTTCTAAGTGTTGTGACTGATTCTTTTTGTATGTAGTATTGTTAGTTGTTTGTTTTCATTATATGTAATGATTTTGTTTCATAAAAAATCATATCATTTCTCTATTCACTAACACTTAGTAGTGGATAGAGTTATTTATTCATATCCCCCATTTTCAAGTACATAAGCAATAGCAATATCATTTTTTATTAAAAAGACCTAAATTTAAACTTATTGTTGCTATATCTTCTCGTTAAGAGGCCCAAAATTTGATCAATAATTGGAAAATATATGGAGGGTGATTGTTTGTTTCAGTGTAAGATTGATATTTCTTTAGTGCTTTTTAGTGGTTTATCGAGAAATAATGGTAGATTATCACTTGATAATCTCAGGGAAAAGGCAGTGAAATAATAAAAAAAATTATACCCTGCTTTTTTCATCCTATCTGACGTCATCCATGCGGGGAGAAATAAGTGATGTCACAATGAACGTTGCATAGTAATCACATTCAAAATGACACGCTTTACAAAAATATGTCCTAGAAATTTCACATTTTGTCTCGTTTTTGCAATAAAGAAATAGAATATTCGTTGGGTTTTCTAGTAAGATCAATTGATATTTCATTTTGTGTACAAAGAAAGCTATATTTTCACTTGTGGCTCCACCACTCCTGAAAATATAGTTTTTGTTGTTCACTCAATGAATATAATTCCATCTTACACTGAAACAAACGAATATCCTCTATATATTTCATTAAGTGCAAAAGCTATGTTTTCACGAGTGGTAGAGCCATGAGTGACAATATAAGTGTTGTTGTTCACAAAGAAAAATATAGATCAATCTTACTTGACAAAAAACAGTTTTTCTATTTCTAAAAGGTAGTGGATCACTAATAGTTCCGCAACTTTTTGGAAGTAATGAACTTAAATAGTGTTAACTGATGTTTGCTAATAGGTGGGGGTTATAAGTCTGATTTGCGACAGATCTACTTATATATATGCTGATATATAAATGTGATTTTAGTCAGGTAATTGACACATTGCAGTTGTCAATCAAAAAGTAGGTTGACCAATCAAATTACTGATTTTCACTGAAATGCTATTGTGACCTTAAATGCCATTAAACGTTTAAATCAAACTTTTCCATGAACGAATTACTTCAAAATGTAGCTACCAGCCTATCAGAGCTAATTATGACTCAATCATGAAATAGACAAGTATTCATATAGGATTGTCACATTTGTAAATAACATAGAATTTAGAATTCATACTCTCATAGCAGATTCATTTTGTGCATGTAATATATTGAGGGATCAGCAGGAGGCTGAAGTAAGCTTCTATGCTTCGAAGAAGAGGGGGTATATTGCTTTGCACTTGCCAGTATGTCAGTCCACTGGTCTGTCCGTCTGTAGACTGTTTTTGTCCAGAGCATATCTCAAAATGTACTCATGCTAGAATCATGAAATTTAAAAGGTGGATAGTTCTCACTGAAATGAAGTGTGGTGCACAAGAACCATAACTCTACTCTTAATATTTTGTGAGTTATTGCCCTTTGTTGATTGACAAAGATTTGGCTATTGACCTGCTTTTTATGGGGGCATAAATGTTTTACAAACATCTCTTGTTATTAGATGGCTTGAATGGGCACTTACAACAGCCTTCTGTTGGTCTCTTGATTTAAGTAAGTGGACCTTTAATAGTTCTGCAACATCTCAGAACTCATAAACTTTCACGATGTTGACAGAGATTTCCATATAAAAATCATTAGGAAACCTCGGTTAACAATGTTTATGTTCATAACTTCTGAAATGTTGCTGAAGTATTACAGGTCTACTACCTTAATCATTTTATTCCAGTCATTGAATCTTTCTTATTATATGTGATTTACAAGTACTGTGTACAAGTTATATGTAAACAAAATATATGTCAATGCCTAATTGGTATTCATTGCTTCAGTTTTGAAAAAAATAGATTTATACATGGATTTATGATTAAAAGATTAAAAGTTCTTTGTGATACTCTATGAAAAATTGGAATTAATTTTTATCTACTCTTAATTATAAAATAAAGTCTTTCAATACTTAAATTGAATTAAATTGAAATGGTTGTGCAGTGAACATATTAATTAAGTTAATTGAGCCTGTGTGTGTCATTTCCAACAAGTTATAATTTCAAATGTACACAAAGCAAAGACCCTGGCCAGTCTGTGCATCCGCACAGTCTGACCAGAGTCATCACTTTGCGATATGTAGATAGATCTTAAAGATATGTTTTAAAGTATCTTTAGACAGTTACACAGCCGTCTACTTACTCTAAGTAACTATCTGGACTGTGAAATGTTTGAACCTCATACAGATGTCAAATTGTTGGAAATGTCACCCACAGGCTATATTGATTTCAAAAAATGAATTATTTGTGCAAATGCTATGAGTGTACTTAGCTAAGAATTTTTTTCGCAATTCTGCTTTCTGAAAATTCCACTGAGAGCAAAAAATTTGATCAAGGGTCTAGCCCTGCGTCCAGGATGACAAAAAGGTGCCAATTTTTGGCAAATTATACCCTGCTTTGCATGCAGATGCATGCACAAAGCTGGGTATAATTTGTAAACATCTTGGGCCGTTTTTTTCTATCCTGAACGAAGGGCCGACGTCTGACAGTGTTTGATGCTTTTCACACTCTGTTCAAGGATATCATATGCTAGTAGTTTTCATTGAATCATATCTAATAACAGTTTGTTATGGCCTAAAAATTTCATTTAGTACATTTCAAAGCTCCAAGTCATTGTCTGTATACCATATTTCATTTTATGTTCCAAGGAATATTTTCTTGAATATCAGGTTTTTACCAAGGAAATGGTTACCTAATAAAATGGGAATAATTTCTTCATCATTTATCAAATTATGATCTTTCAAGAAATCTCAATAAATAAATTTGACATCAGAAAAAAGTGAAGTATCATTTTCATGAAGCAATCTGATGAAATCAGTTCATTCAATAATGTTTATAAAAAGCTTTTGCAACTTCATATTTATTTGCAACATGTACATTATAAATGCGATCTGTCATGCAAAAAAGAACCATCTTGGAAATATTTTTAACATGAATTCATAAAATTTTGACTTAAGTATATCTCAGTCGGAGAAACAATTACAAAACTAGATAAATGGTCAAGTAAAATTATAATTCCAGATTACAAACATTGTTGATAATGAAAAGTTTCAACTGTGGTCGACTGGTGATATTGGCACAGTTTGACTAGGGTTGATTCTTTGTGTGTATGCAAGATGGTCCCTTTTTGTGTGACGGATCACGATGTTATATTGTGTAAGTTTACAGATATTTATCTCACAATGTTGTGTTTATTATATATAGATATTTATGTATTTATGATTTACAGTTATGCCACAATATTTTGGTATTTATTTGGATATTTTTTTTGCCAAGATTTCAAATGCCAATTTTTTAAAATCCTAAATTTTGTATAAGCTTGATTATGCAACGATTTTGTTGACCTTTGATGATGTATGATTATATAATATTTATATGAAAAGAGAATATAATACAGTATACTTCTGTTAAAATGTAAGGTAGAATGACCATTGATATTGGTCGATGAAAAACTATTGAAAGTGCCTATAAATTTATAGGCACTTGCAATAGTTTTGAACTGACCGCTTGATTAAGAAAATTTAAAAAAAAACATAAGCTAAGAAAATAGAATGTTGTTCATACAACTTGGATAATCTGCAGTTAAGACGTTTTGGTCTACCAACAGGAAAGTAGTGTACTGTGATTATAGACACAACTGTATGTTTTACTTGAGACAAGTAAATGTACATTGTTTTCAGAAAATATCTTCAAATAAGTGACAAAATATGATGGTGTGACTGTACAATATCTATAATATATGTTGTTAGTTGCAATAAATTTTGCATTCCAATTTTGACTTGTTTTCTTGCTCTACTTCCTTGTCTAATGTCAAAAAATATGAAGTGATGATGGTTATAAACTACCCTGCGTTCAGGTTGACAAAATGTTGTGAACTGTTTGAAAAATATATCCCACTTTGCATGCAAAACAATTTATAATTTGCTAACTGTTTGCAATGCTCTGTTATCCTGAACGAAGGGCTGGTGACCCACTGTCTAGTTTCCATAGATCTAAGGGTGGATTACAGTCTAGTGGCTTTAGATTTTGTGGCATAAATTTTGCCATTTTAGAAGGGCGTCATTTTAACTCACTTTCACAAATTGCTCAAAATGAGCTTTGTTGCCATTGAAAGCCTGTCTTATTTCGCTTTTTGTGAACAATTACTTCGTTATCAATCTATAGGCTACAAACTTTCATGGAACTTGGCCAGTCTTTCTCAGGTCGATAACCCTATTGAAAATAGGAAGTTTCCATTGAAAAAAAAAAACACAAAAAAAAACCACACACGCTGGAAAAGAGGCCATTTTTTTGGCAAAAGGATAAATTCTATTGAATAAGGGAAAATTCAATCTACAAACACGGGAAAATGGTTCTTACTTACCAAATCCGTGTTAGCACTCTAGAGGCCACCATGTTGGCCAAAGTCTCATGAAATTTGGTCAGAATGTTGGTCACGAGGATGAAACCTATTGAAAATGGTACTGTTCCATTAGAAATTGGCCGAAGTTTCTTGATTTTACTGTATGGGTAATTTTTGCTGAACCTTCATGATAATTTCTTTGAACTTAGATGTGAGTTAAAAGAAATTATCATATACTTTAAGTCTTCTTAAAGAAGGCACTTTAATACAGTCTTACACAATAACGAGTTAAAATTGTCTTGTGCAATATAAATGTACAAATTGAAATTTCTCAATTATGAACACATTTGAACATTAGAGGTCCACCTTGACACTCTTGTCTGTAGTAATACCTATTCATGCTGTTGTTACGACGTTAAGGTTGCCTTCTAAGAGTTTCTTAAGGTAGTGGAGTCTTAAAAGTTCCGCAACATTTCAGAAGTCATGAACTTTAACATTGTTAACCGAGGGTTCCAAATGATTTTCATTATGAAACCTCAGTCAACATTATGGAAGAACATGTGGTCCGGAATGTTGCGGAACAATTATGGGTCCACTACCTTAATTCATTCTTTTGGCGATCAAAGTGTATCTAAAGTGTAGCTTAAGGCTTTTTCGGATTCCACAAAAAACGCAAACTATTTATTCTATGTCGTCTACAATTTAGTTTCTAAGTGCGTGCTTTACGTCTGAAACGCTTTGCATTACAAAAGTATAGATAAGCGGAGGGTAAATCGAATCTGAAATCTTTGTTTATCAATGAAACCCTATGTTGTGGGTACTCATTTGAATCGTCTTTACAAGACGATTCCAAGGAGTACCATTAAAAATATGTTTGAGCAAAAACAAGTACTTTAAAACTTAGATCTTAAATGCAAAATACCCCCTCTATCTTTAGCTCTGCATTTGGGACACTGCCAACTTAGGGGAGACCGGGGCAAAGTGTTACATTTTTCAAACAATTCACTTATTTTCCGACACCGTAGCTCTTATGAATTATCTTGATATATGTATCGAAAATTTACGAATTTCGAATTAAAAAATACTTTAATTGAACTATTTCGTCATGCTAAATAAATTTTATAGGCAGACAAAAATATCGGTAAATGTAACACATTGCCCCGGGCTTTGGGGGCAAAGTGTTACACCTACCGGGGCAAAGTGTTATATGGTATGGCAGTCGCCACAAAAAGGGCTTCTATTTGCGTTTTCGATACTGGGATAAACACGAAAGGCTTTTTGGTGAAATATTATTCCAAATCAGATTGCAAGTTTCGCACACACTGACTTAGTCACCCATGACAAAAAAGTGCCATT
This sequence comes from Fragum whitleyi, assembly GCA_948146395.1. Taxonomy (NCBI): domain Eukaryota; kingdom Metazoa; phylum Mollusca; class Bivalvia; order Cardiida; family Cardiidae; genus Fragum; species Fragum whitleyi. The sequence continues at coordinate 6,077,166 of OX411549.1, forward strand.
CTTGCGCCTCACAACATGTTTCAAGATGTTTGCTTAATGATCAGATACTCAGACCATATCCTAAAATAATTCTTTTTCTCTTTTTTTATCAAGAACATAAACCATTTAGCTCGTATTGTATGGCCATTTGAATAAAATATAAGGGTACTTGTGACAATTGGGACCTACTGTAGCTTCGAACAAGTCTTCAACGACAGAACATGATAATGGCTATATTGCATTAATTACTCCTATTAAGTCTCTTAAACTTTACATTTATAAAATTATATAAAAACAAATCTGTAATTTACCACAGACATTTAGTTATAAGCCCATTGGACTTCCAAATCCTCATTTCAATATGCCCGAATATATAGCGCAAAAAGCATTGTGAGAAAAGGTGGTTACTCTAGCAATAGGAAATTTATCTTTTTCGTAAACAGGTGTCTATTGCATTTAATCACATGTTAAATAATTTACAGAAACTTTTAAACTTCGTCTGAAGCTCCTTTGTAATTCGTTTCAGTCTAGATCTTGTTATCTGGAAAATGAATAATGGTGTTAAACATAATGTGGGCAAAATGTTACACTGTAACACTTTGCCCCATGTCCTGTGTAACACTTTGCCCCAATCGCAACTTTTCGGAAAAAACACTCGTGCAAAGAAAAGAAAGGTTAATGATGCAATAATCTATACACAAAAGACAGCTTCTGGATCAGAGGATCCCAAAACCAGATATTTTTTTTTCTATTTATTGTATTTTTATATCATACGAGGCGGATATTTACGAAGATGGTAATAATTTACTTTTGGGTCACACAAATCATTATCTGATTCTTCTTAAGTGGACATTCCTATTTGATGTCTCTAACATACAGCAAAACATACATAATAAAAAAAACCCTTTTCTAAGAAATAACACCTGGGTCATTAATGGTGTCAAAAAGAAAATATTTCTAACGTAACACTTTGCCCCGTGTAACACTTTGCCCCGGTCTCCCCTACTGTCCGTCAGTTGGTCGTATATGTAGTTCACATGTGCAAAACCAATGTTCTTTTAAGAGGTGCACCGTCCTACACTTTAGCTAATGAAATTGTAGGTAACATTGCGTCTGCAGTCATCATGCTTGCACACTGCTAGATATGGAATAAGGGTGCAAACGCGTGAAATGACATCGCTATGTTCGTACAGGGATTGTCTACCTTGTATCCTGTCAACATGAAAAGAAGGACCTAACCTTTATGTTGTTCACAATATATTCATGTTCAAGAGAATTGGCAGACAGTGCAGACCAAGATCAGTCTACACAAATGTGCATTCTGATCTAAGGCTATACAACCTGTCTTCAACTTAAATGGTGTTAGAAAAAGCAATAGTAATTGAACTGTGAAAAAGGAGAACAATGAAACGCTCTCGTCGGGGCATTATCTGCTCTGTCTCCATCATTTATGTATCTAGAAAGGCGGCGCATATCCTTTCCGATATTTGTGTCTCACCATCAGATGAACAATTCTAAACCTATGTGTGATACTTAATAGCTAATGGTTAAGAAAGGATATGATGGTAATACTGTTGCGAGAAAAGCGAGGAACCTATTCTTAAGTGACCCAGGCTTGTAGCAATTGATGAATTATTAACAAAAACATTTAAATTTCAACAAAAAATATATTGTAACCATTTAAGTATCGAAAGTAAAATGTAACCGTGATACATCTACCCTATCGTCCGTCGGTAGCCCGTCCGTCAGGTAGTAAACGTTTTCTTAAGGGATCTTCTCCTCAGAAACTACTGGATGAATTTATACCAAACTTCACAGGTATGATCCCTGGGTGACTCTCTTTCAAAGTTGTTCAAGGATGTTAAATCGAATGAAAAACAAGGCTTTAACGGACTTGACTAATTTCCATATATGATAATATGTGACTTATCTCAGAATCTAACTGAAGGGTATATCAACCAATTTCACTTGAATGATGCTTGAACGACCTTTTATCAGTCTAGAAAAAATATTGTGATTAGATGAAATATAAGTCTTTACGGGCGGAGGTCATCCATCCAACCAATCCAACCAATCCATCTATCCATCCATCCATCCATCCTAACATCCATCCTAACATCCATCCATCCATCCATCCATCCATCCATCCATCCATCCATCTATCCATCCATTAGTACATTCAAATTAAGGAGAAAATTAAAAGTTTACCAAAATTGATTTATTTTTCCGGCAAATATATCGAGGTATGTACAACACATACATGTACAATACAAAATATAACAAACAGGGTAGAAAATTATTTATTACTTATATACAATATTTCATGAAAGGCTTCATTAAGAGGGGGGTTATCATCTCAATTTCAAAAAACAATGCCGAAATAGATAATTCGTGTATCAATCGCTATGTTGTTGGTATCCATTGGAATCGTCTCGTTAAGACGATTCCAATGAGTACCCACAAAATAGGGTTTAGATGAGAAATACTAGATTTAGATCCATTAAAATCACCCCCTCTTATTTAAAGCCCTGTATTCATTATGTACATGCAAGTATGACTTGGTCATTACAATAATTAATTGTGCAAATACTCATGGTCTGATTCGGAAAGAGTCATTCTTCATTACAATTTGTGCCCACACATGGTATTTCAACCATTTTGAATATGCGCGAGACGCTTACAACCAATAGCCTAGCTAAACACTGTAATTAGAAGATTCGCTGTCTATCTCAAAACTGTCAGAGACTTTTTCTCTCTTAAGGCGCTAAGTGAAGACCCTGGACAGACTGTGCAGATGCATCGGCTGGTCAGAGTCTTTGCTTGGCGCACCTTTTAAATGTCACGAACAGGCTCATTTATTTTTCTTTGCCACTTCTTGTACTTTGTTTATGAGGATTAATATTTCTGTTCAAATCGAAGTTTAGTAAGCCTTCATAGTAAAAAAAAAATTGCCTTTTAAACAAGCAGTCGGTAAAAGTATAATTCCGACAAAAATAGCCCAAGGGCCAATCCCGGAGAAGCCTCCATCTTGCAGTCTTTAGATCTGCTGGAAATAAATCGTTGCATACCGGGGCCGAACCCACGTCGAGTATAAATGATTGGGTTTCATGACTAATGTGCTAACCAGTGGACTTAAAAAAACTTTCCTAGTGGAAGTGCAAGGCATTGTATTTAAATCTTTCTAAGGCTATGCATGTATGGTAGAGATGTACCGTAAAAATATGCCATGAAAAGCACGAGAATGTTAAAACATCTTTACGGAGAGGGAAACAGACAGTCGCATGAACAGTGACAAATGGCAAACTATTCACATAGAACACAGACGTGGTACGTACGAGCTCGTATTAGCTCAAAAATAGGCTGTGGTCAGACAACATACAATACTCATAAAGATATACCCAAATGCGCTCCATTACCACAATACGCATATACTTTGAAGTCACTAAGATTTTTTTATCTGTACCACTTAAAATATAGGAGTTTATTCATAGAACAACATTAAATCCACTTAATTCACAGTGTATTTGAACCACTTTTGAATATATACCTACTCCATTTTATGAATAATGTTTTAGCAATGGTTATCCCACATGGACTTGTTAATATGGAATCTAGCCATCGGTTTATTGTTTAGATTGTAAGGTAATTTACAAGTTGTATACGTAGAAGCGTAAAGTTTACATTTGTAATTCCAAGTCTTTTCAAAGAACATCAACATGTTGACCAACGATTGTAGTCATTTTTTCTTATTGTTTTTGTTATCATATAATAAGTATCATGTCCCTGGTTCAAAAGATGTTGACATATAACAACGGTAGTTATCGGGTGACCCGAATAGCAAACCCCCGGCTTGTCAAGCCTGTTTTTACAACATTTTGGTAACCCAAGAAAGAGATGATGTCCAATCTATACCCCCTGTCTGAATGCTTTCAACACTGGGTAGTTTATCACACCGAAGTATGGGGATCTACGTCAAACGATATTCTTGGCACATTGTAGTTTGAGGCATTTTCTAGTAATAACTGAAATTAAACACATGATATTCATATTGAAAGCATTAAGATATGACATTTCATTAATATTTATGAGTGCATTATGCGCATAATTAAATTCTTTCCTTACTAAATCTAAATTTTTAAATAAAGAGCATGTGATATAGTCAGCATCTTAAAGATTATACTGTTGATCTCTAAAGGTTGCTATTATTTTTTTTCCTTGCCAAAACTTAATGTACAGCAGGAAAGTGCAATGATAAGAATTACGTCGTTGTTATTCTAAAACCTCGTAACTGCAGCTTGATCAAAGCTGTAGTTACGAGGTTTTAGAATAACAACGTCGAAAGGGGTTCGCAATGGAAATAAGAGATCAAGATCTCTTTTTTGCGTTAACCCAGGTTTAGTGGTAGCAGACATGATATATGTAACATACTGTGAACTATATTTTTTTATCGATATGTATTATTACATTTTATCATGTATTGTCAACATCTTTAACCGAATAAAATCTATCTATCTCTATCTATTAGAAGGAATTTTAGCAATTTTTAATCTTTGAATATAATTATGTATCCATTTACATTATATTTCATACACATCTATTAACAAACTATATAATTTGACAGTGCTTTGTAGACATTATTGACAGGAAAGATGGGGAAAATAAATCAAATTATCTGTTTATAAAGCAAGTCAAAGAAAATGGTCATATTTGCCTAGAATTTCTAATAATCTGTTTTCAACGAGACACACACAATAAAGAGTGCAAAATTACCAATTCAAATTTCAATACTTATAAATAATAACCATTTAAGGTATAATTACCGTAAACTTCTTTTCTAGTTCACATCATTTATTGGTTTATGATTTTATCTTCATTTTATGTTAAAACTGTTTATCAAAATGAGACCAAAGGTGGAAAATGCAAAGGTTAAATCAAATAATCGACCATTCTTCTTCACAAAGCAAATTTCTGCTAGCTTCTAGGTTTTTCAACCTATTGTAGATTTCAGTAAGTTTGTAGAAAAAATGACCTGGCCATTATATCATATTAATGTCTTAGCCATAATAATAATGAAGTGACATTTGAAACATTTCTGTTATGTCCTTATGTGTTAAATGCTGGATAAATTAGGTAAAAATCAATGAAGTACTGAAGATGCTTTGAAGGATTGAATATTCTGTATTTTGAAGAGCCTTTTTGAAGTAGACTAGTAGTTGGACAAATCAATGTCAATGCCGAAAATGAAAACTCATTTTGAATTATACTTTGTCATGTTCTGTTTCGTTTTTTTAGCAGACATGTACATTGTTTTATCTAAAGAATGGGGTATTATCCAATCTAAAATTAATAGGAGTGTTTCGTTTTGTCCACTGTGAAATCAGAAGTTGTTGGGTTTTGTCCACTATCTATATATTAAAGCTATTAAGTTCCATTTGAAACAACTAAATGCGCAACGCATCGAAATAATGGTAACTGCAACACAATTTTTACCTTTTCGTTATGGTCCCCATGGTGATTGTTGCTGTGGGCGGAACCGTTCATGGGTGATAGAGGGGCTACAGGACCATTCTCCTTTCTATAATTGTTTGTACTATAACCATCAAGCGTTGAGGTGACATCAGGCGGATTATCGGGAGAGTCCGGGGCAGGCATCATATATACTGTCTAAATGCAAATAAACATATATTATTGCATAAAATGAAAGTTTCCAGGTCGTTAAATGCATACGTTAACGGACATAACCCGGGCATTAACGGAAGAAAACGTGAATTAATAAGTAAATTCACATGCCGTTAACACCCACCTTTTTTTACTTAAAAATCCGCGATTTTGGGCTTATACAATTTAATCAATTTCAATGGTCTCTGCAAATGTTAACGCCCTCAAAAATGTGAATTGGCCCTATAATATTACATATGTAACGTCAAGTTTGAGAAGACTATTGATATTAGAAATATATTGAAGTAAAATTCATGAAAAGCAATAATGAAAGACTGAACTTTTATGAATCGTCATACATTTCTTTTGGAACAACTTTCTTTCTTTAAAGGCGACAATGACTTATATGTACTGTTTGATAGTTAAAGCGACAATGACTAGTATGTACTGTTTGATAGTAAAAGCGACAATGGGTTGTATGTACTGTTTGATAGTAAAAGCGACAATGGGTTGTATGTACTGTTTGATAGTAAAAGCGACAGTGGGTTGTATGTACTGTTTGATAGTAAAAGCGACAGTGGGTTGTATGTACTGTTTGATAGTAAAAGCGACAATAACTTGTATGTTTTGTTTGATAGTATAAGTGACAATAACTTGCATGTGCTGTTTGATAGAAAAAGCGCCAATAACTTGTATGTACTGTTTGATAGTAAATGTGGTTTATGTTCCTTCTCGCGCCAAGGTACAATATCGGAAGTACAAAAAAAAAAGAACCGACTCTGATCAATTCGGCCTTAGCCTAAATCTCTTTTTTTAATGAACCGTAAATGTTCATATAAAACCCGGATGTCAATAGGAATCATCGCTTTTTCTATTTGAAAGGGGGTTTATTACAGGCTACCCATGTTAAGACGAATAAAACTGGCAACCAATACCAAGTTATATAATATATTATATATACTACAACTGCATAGTCGAGATCCAAACATGAGGTAATAATGGATAAATACAAATAACCACAATGTAGAAGTGAGGTTTTCAGATCTTATCAAATAATCTATGGTACAGTACTCTCAATAAATCATAGAAAAAAAATCACAGAAAGCAAATTATCTGTTTTAGCATTTGACTGACACAAAAACTTGAAACATTTGGTCAGGATAAATAGCACAATCTCTCTCCCCCCCCCCTCCCCTTAAAATTATTATTGAAATGATTTGGTAGTTTTTTGCCTTTAAAGGGGATTTAAATTTCTGATGATCGCACAAAAGACAGGCACAAAAGACAGCCGATTTGATGTCGAAAAGCATGAGTTTTATCAGATTTTTTAGGTATGTTTATGTTATTACAAGTGGCCTTTCCCCTTTACATGTGTCTTCCTTTTGAAAGTGCAAAAACAGACAATCAATACATTCAGGAAATGTGATAATTCCAAGACGCATTTCATCGTAAAGGACAAATGCTGAATTAAATAAACTTTTGAATTACATTTCATTAAAAAGTTAAGTAGTTACTTACCCCTATAGACATCCTCATGTCTGGTTTTGATTTGAAGTAAATAAATTCACAAACACCGACTATAATAGCCAGAACCAGCCCGGCTATTAGTATATAGTATATACCAGCTACATTACTTAATGATAAACTCTTCTTTTTGGACTCCTGTAATTAGGTAAATATCATGATACGAGTGAACACCAGCTACAATACTAAATGATAAACTCTTCTATTTTGTCTCCTGTAATTAGATAGATATCAAAATATATACCAGCTGCATTACTTAATGATAAACTCTTCATTTTGGGGTTCCTGTAATCAGCTTGATATATAGTATACACCAGTTATATTACTAAATGATGCGCTCCTCATTTTGTAACTCTTGTAATCATATTCAATGCCATATGTATATAAGTCACATTACTTAATTATAAACCCTTATCTTTGTACTTCTTTTAGTAGATTAGTAAACCGTGTTTAGCAGCTACATTACTGAAGCTTATCATTAACTCTTTTTATTTCTTCTATATCGTAAAATAACAACTACATTATTCCATTACTCTTACTTCCTTAATTCTTAATTTCTGTTAAATGGTAAGTTCATTAGTTCGCTCATTGTCAGAGTTATTAGATACAAAGATTTTCACGCGAACTATACAGCTTCATCTTTCAATAGCTTGTAAGAAACACTTTCATTTTATTGACTCAATACAAGCATTACAACCTACCCTGTGTCCAGTATTAAAGCCACATTCGCCTTTATCGACCCACCACTCTTTACGCATTTTCTTCAAGGTACCATCTTCTTTAAGACTTAATACAGCTAGTGTTATAGAATCACTGAAATGCAATTAGAATGAAAACTTTATTTGATATAGCACTATACCATTTGACAGTTGGTTGAAAGTCGAACATTTTTTTTTAAATCTGCACAATTCTATTATGCATCAAAAAAAATTATAGCATATATGCGTTACTTGCGTTCATAATTGTTACCTCGAATACAAATGAGTTCTACTGAGCAAAAATTAAAAACTTGACACTTCAAAAATCTCCACTTTGTTTTGACAAATAACTTCAATAGAGTCCAGGTACCAATAAAATCTGTTTTCACAAAATTCACAAAAGGATGCACTTTTTGTTACTCAGGGTGATTGGCGACTCGAATAGCGATTTTCATAACTCAAACGGTCTCCTTCTAACAAGCCATCTCTCTACTTTTAAATGTTGATGTAAATTCTTTCTCAAAAGTTGCTGTAATCTCATTACAAGATCGTTTCAAGGTAACGTCATCAGCGTCGCGCCTAAGCTAATTTGACACAAGAAAAACCTCTCAAATCTTTGCTATGAATCGCTGCAACACCTGCAATTGAATGCATTTTAGAACAATATGTCGGCGAAAAACCGTTTATAGACCTACAAATCGAAACATTCTCCAAAACGTGTTCCGATTTTCATTTGAAAGTAACGATAAGTTCACAGTATTGGCCTTTTTGAAATTTAAAGTTGCTTTTTCTTGTTTTCCACTTTATCCAGGTAAACCTCTGCTAAGCGTTTGGGAGATAAAAACATCGTTTATCGTGTAAATTGGACGTCAATGTTTTCCGTCTAAAGGGGCTAGGCGTTGGCACAAAGCACTTGGCCTTTAAATTTAACAGAATTCATAAAGTCACGTTTTGTATCACATTTTTATTTGATGGAAGGAAAAAATAGAAAATATAAAAATGTCAAGATTTCATTTTTTTGCTCAGTATATATCAAAAATTTCATAGCACTTGAAGCGATATTTCAAGAAATTCAACTGACACGTTCTATGAAATGTAAATCCTGTTCAAGTTCGTGAGTACATTAGTTAACTAATGATTTAATACATATTTTGGCCTCATGTTAACTAAAATCTTTAGAAATATTTTTTTTTTTTCAGAAAAAAAAATTGGTGAAAGGAAAATACGCATTGAGAGAACTGAGTAATGGCCTTTTTGAAAGAGAACTTAAAGAAGAAAAAAAAAACAGAAAACTGATAGCAATCTGTTTCTCACCGGATAAATTTGCATGTTTATCTTTGCCTATAAATCCTAGGTTAGTATGGCAAAGCCTAAGATTAGCTTGTTTCTTACCTTAACGATGACCCTTTCGAGGTTGCTATACCATAATGGTTAAGATTTAGGTTATGCCCCACCCTCATTGTGTTGCACGGTTTACGATTGTTGGCATATTCATTGTGGACAGACTCCAGTAAAAATGCGTATTTACCCTTCGAGTTTCTTACTCGATTTATACCTGAAAAATGTAAAATATACATGCACATGTCTTCAAAATGTCTTGCCCGTTCTTAGGAATATGTTGATTGTCAAAAACGGGCACATTATATGCATGTAAATTCGAAAGGACGGAATACCGAAATAAATTAATCATTTGAGAAATGATACACAACAACAAGTATTTGCAATCATATCATCTTTTCTTAATGAAATGAAACTCTAGAAAATACAGCTGGTAATTGAGCCTGTGCGTAACCTTTCCAACAATTTCGCATCTGCGCGAGGTACGAACGTTAGATAGCGTTGACAAAGACACAGTGCAATAATTGTATAGGCTGACTGCATGGAGATTGGTTATGCCTTATATATGAATAAAGCGCATAGTGAAGATTTTTGTCAGACTGTGCGGCTGCACAGGCTGGCCAGAAGCTTTGTTTTGCGCACATTTGAAAACTGTCGGAAATGTCGCGCTCAGGCTCACTTAAAGTAGCATAAAAAAGGGGAAGTTTTCTTCGACAAACTTAGCTCACTCCCTAAACACAGAATTCTTGCATTTGAGGATTAGTCTCTAAATGTTTTGGAATGGTATGATTTTAAAATCATGAATGTAAATTTTGGCAAGGGACAGGCCGCGAATTTGTTAGATTTTCATGATTCTGGGAAAAAAATACAATTTATACCCGCTTAATTTACCATGCATATTATTTTCGCTCTTCATGCCCCTCCAAGTCCTTTATTGGTTAATGGATGAACATTGACAATCCCACTGTTTTGGATCAAATGAAATATTCAATTTTCGTTTTACCTTCTTCTATACTTTCTACAAATACTGATGGTTTAGCACTGATCATATAGGCCCACATTGAGGCGTAGGTTAATACTTTGGAATTCTGAAATAAAAGGAAAACAAACCTGATCCTTTTTTACTCATTTCGGGTTTTTATAGATCTCTGAAACTAAAACTTAATCACAGAATTATTCTATTTTTTCATTGTTAATAATGTCTACTGTACATCAGCTATGATTGACGAAATATTTATTTACACCTGTTTTCCGATTGATGTCAATATTTTTTTCATGTTTGGGTATTGTAGATTTAAAGAACATCAACATTCTTTCTCTTAAACATCTATTTATATCCAAATTCCCAATTTGGGCTGAGCTACTTCAATGACCCATACCCTAAAGAAAGACTGTGTGGATCCAGAGTTGAGTGTACCATAGGCTATTTCTGTCTGTTTGACCAAATCGTCTGCTGATTCTATCGGCGTCATGAGTTTTTCAATGGTAAGAAAGGCAGCTAGATTAGCTGTATATGATGAGATGGTTATCAATACCGCAAACCACCAAGCACCACCTATAATCCGCCCAGATGACGATCTGTGAAAAACGAAATAGTCAGCATTAGTAGAGACATTCGTAAAGATGAAAAATCAACAAAGATCAATCACAATGGATAACGTTTGATTTTGAAGCTCGTATGATGATATAATATGAGCTTGTGCGTGACATTTCCAACAATTACAAAAGTGCGCAAAGCAAAGACTCTGGCCAGCCTGTGCATATGCACAGTCTGTCCAGATTCTTTACTTTGTGTTTTGTAAATAGGAGAGGTATTAAAGTATCTTTAGACAGACATGCAATCTTCTAATTGTTTTATCTGGCTGTCTATGCCATTCTACATTTGCACCTCATGTAACTTCCAAATTGTTGCAAATGTCACGCACAGGCTCATACAGTAACTTGAAATTCGGGTATTTCTGGTAACTGTATATGTTTATATTTTTTTCATTTGTGTAACTTGCAACTTTGCAACGAAAACAAACAACGATGTAAATTATTATATCTTGATACCCTGCTAATTGACATCACGTCCTTTTTTTCGTTTTCTTTTCTTTTACGACAGAAATTTTTATAAAATGTGAAATTATTGAGGATATATTTTAATAGTGAGTTTCTTTTGCAAGTATCTTTCGCGAGTATTTTTTGTGTTGCTAAAAGCTCGCGGCTTATTTATACATTATCCGATCTTCCATAAAATCTTCAAAAAATTTGGAGATCTAATTGCACGATTACGAATACTCTTATTTTTTATACCCAAGTCACCATAATTTATGAAGCTTTATAAAGAGTCGCAAATTTCTCACATACTAAATTTAGTGGACCCTTAAAAGTTTCTGCATCGTTTCGGTAGTCTTACACTTTAACAGTGTTAACAGAGGTTTCCTAATGATTTCATTAGGAAACCTCGGTTGACATTGTGAAAGATAATGAGTTCCGAAATGATTGCGGAACTATTAGGGTCCACTACCCTTAAGTCTCAAAAGTAACAAGTAAGTGTTACCTCGGGCACGTATCGTCACTACCTTGTAACATCAAGGAGCCCATAGCAAACCACATGGAATTAGCGATCGTAAACTTGTTAAACTTCATATTTGGATTCACCCTGGAGCGCCTCCACTCCGCCGAACTGAACCGACTCACGAAGAATATCCCGACACCCACCGAGAAGTACCCGGATACGATACACACCCATAGCCCTATGGTGAAGGGCTGCATGAATGAAAACACCCCGGGCTTCTTGACCTCGGGTTGTTTAATCATTATACTAATTCCTACGTCCATGAAGGGTTTAGAGAAATCTACAACTTCCTCTCGTTCACTGGTAATAGAGAGTCCAGCCACAGCTATATCAGCGTCCTGAAGGTAAGTGAAAGTCGAAGTTAATAATTTCAGTTTTGTTTGAGTTGTGAAAATAAAGAAAATCAAAGCACTGAAAGTACTGATGGTGAACGAATCTGTTGGCATTCTAAAGTGATATATTGAATTCGTTGAGAAAAGAGAAATTATAAATATAAAAAATAATCAAGGGAAAGTGTCTCGTCAAAACTCTAAATTCAAAGAATGAGAAAGAGAAGAAAAGAAAGGTTGAGAGAGTGACAGACAGAGACAGACCGATAGACAGAGAGCGATAAGCCTAGAGAAAAGAAAACAGGCAACTGTAGTGTCTAGACTCATGATTCTTTTCTTAACTCAAAAAATAGCAGTTAGAAAGGTAATTCAATTTCCACATGCGGAACCCATATTTTAGCAGAATAAACAGCAGTCTTTCTGTATTTTGACTTTTCAGCGTTATCCGCTATGGCTCTGGTACGACCTGAATGCCCCCCCCCCCTCCTCCGAATTAAAAGACCGCTGTTTCGTAATTGTAATTACAGGGTTTTGGTCTCTTTCGGTAATATTCAGTCTTGTGAAAGAATAATCATCTGATGCCATTGCGTAAAAAATGAATTAAAAAAAACAAAAAACAATTCGATGAAATCTATGTAGGAAGGTATTTTGTACAGCTAATGAATTGTCCAAATATAGTCGTTGTTTAAATTCTATTGCTCCTACCAAACGGCAGATAATTGTAAACCTAAGAGGGTAGAAGATGGCAGCTACGTACGGATGTATGCTCATCATAGTTCTGGTACGAGAAATACCAATTTCCATATTAAGGTAAAGATGCTCCAGTCCACAGGCGATTGATTTACAATCCAAGTTTCGTTTTCTGTAATATTTTACAAACTTCCGGTAAAACAAATAGATGAATGATTGTATTGAGGAAATTCTAGAGCCATCCGAGGGATAGAAGCGCTACTATACAGTTGTAGTTACGATGTCGAGTACTTTGAAAAAAAAACTCCATTCGATGTTAAAATTTGAAATCAGGTCTATCGTGTTGGGATATTTGTTCATTTGATTTTTTTATTTATTTATCTATTCACGACATTCATATATTAACAGTAAATCGTACCGAGATTGCTATATCCCCTGTTTTCCGGCCTTGTTTGAAACAAAAAAAAAAAAAAAAAAAAACAAAACAAAAACAGGAAATTGGATTTGGGTAATATGATACAAAAATACCCGTAACCGAAGATATTTACATTACACAAGTATGCAACAACAAGCTTTAAAATAATTAGAAAGCCATGAATGGCTTGAGTCGCTCCACAGGCTTGAATTTCTTGTAATAGCAAATCTAAGTTTTGACTAGATTTTTTATATATTTCGGGTCTTACTGATGTTGAAATGAATTTCAAAGTTTCCACTATTATAACATATAGAGAAATGACTTCCGAATAATTTTTGGCTGCATGATAATGGATCACACAAGGATCATACTAATGAAGTTTGATTAGTATCCATCAGTTACATTCTGAGAAAATGATTTTCAAAGTTTCAACTATATAACATATAGTGGAAATGACATCCGCCCATAAAATACAAATTTTTCATCCGATCACAATAATCTTTGGTAGACTGATAAAGGGTCACCAAAGGATCATTCATGTAAAATTTGGTTGATATTTGTCAGTTAGATTCTGAGAAAATGATTTTTCAAAGTTTCCACTTTATAACATATAGTGGAAATGACCTCCGCCCATAAAATACAAATTTTTCATCCGATCACAATAATCTTTAGTTGACTGATAAACGGTCACCAAAGGATCATTCATGTAAAATTTGGTTGATATCTGTCAGTTAGATTCTGAGAAAATGATTTTTCAAAGTTTCCACTATATAACATATAGAGAAATGACCTCCGCCTATAAAATACATATTTTTCATCTGATCACAATAATTTTTTGTAGACTGATAAACAGTCACCTAAGGATCATTCATGTAAAATTTAATTGGTATCCATCAATTAGAATCTGAGAAAAGTCACTTTTTACCATATTTGGAAATTAGCCACGCTCATTAAATCCATGTTTTCATTGGATCAAAATTTCTTGAACAACTTTGAAGAGGGTCACCCAAGGATCATTCCTGTGAAGTTTGGTTGAAATCCATCCAGTAGTTGCTGAGGAGAAGATTTTTAAAGAAAAAGTTTACGACCACACGCACGGACGCACAGACGGACGGACGCACGACGGACACAACGCCATGACAATAGCCCCAGTGGCTTTCAGCCAGTGGAGCTAAAAACAGGATTTAAGCAAGAGGTGTAAATTTGGTAGTTGATAACATTAGTTGTCTGGTAATGGTTTAAATTTTATTTCATATCAAGGTTGGTCACGGTCAAGTGGTGCTTGTTTATGTTTCAATGAGAATTTAGACGCGCCCTACCTAATAAACGCGCTCCCCCATAAATACGATTCCCAGGCCCATGACTATGCGATCCACAGCATCCAACCGTCCATGGTCCGTGGTGAAAAATCCGGTCTCGAATTTAAATTCAAAAGCTGCTACTCCACGACGTAATGTTCATTAGATTATGGGTTAACTATCTTAAATTCCTATCAGGATAAGACTGGTTGCGTCATTAAAAGATCGTTCAACATCTGAAAAACTAGCGCGTCCTAAATCGCGCAGTCTTCCGGAAGTACGAAAGGTTAAAATTTATCACAAAATTAAAACTATTTCTCGTTATTCTTCATAAGTAACATGCGAACAAAATCCCCTTTCGTTGTTACGAAAATATTTCTGAAATCATTTCACCTTCTGCAAATATACAAAATATCCCAGTCAAATGATAAAATCCTAGTCACAATTCATACTGTTAAAAAAGGAAAAACCCCGTAAAATCTCGTGTGTGACTTATTTCAAAAGCGACGTCGCCGCTTGCAAGAATCTGGGGACTTCAAAGGGTGCCGACACGCGGTGACCCAGCTAGCTCCAGACGTGCTGTGTTTTAACTACGAAACACTTTCATTTCATGTACCGGGTGCATTTACACATCACGAAATTTTAGGATTTAATACAGGATTATTTATTTCATACGTGAATAGGTAATGATTTATTAGACCGCTTTGTCCATCGGTAGCGGAACATTGAATATTGCATCGTCTGGAACTTCCTACCTTGTACAAATAATAACAATAATAATAATCTCGGCTTCTGCTAACACAATCACTTGCTTTTGAAAGCTGCAATTAATGGTTGAGGGTGACCGTATTTCGATAGATGACTTAAAATGACAGAATTACAATTCATTAGCTAACATTTTATTTTATTTTTTAAATCTATAGCCTTAATAGATAAATAGAAAAGCGTATTGGGTAGCGTACGTGTTTCAATCGATAATTATGAACATGTTAACAGTTTGCTTCTCTTAGGTACCAAAATACGTAATTTTTTTTAATTAAGTAAAAGAGTCTGAAATAATAGCGCCCCACAACGTTTTGCATCGCGCTCGGGCGCGTTTAATAGGAGAAATACGGCAGGAACATTCCATTCGTTTGTAAACTTGACCTTTCGTAACTTATAAGCAAAGACTTCATTCATAAGAAGGCAGGTTAAATCGTAGTAGGTCATCACGTGGGGTGTGGCCATCAGGGGTGTGTAGAAGTTCAAGAGTTCACGACCTCAATAAACACACATTTCCGGCAAATTACTACAAGTTGCAATAGCGAAGGTTTAAATCAAAAACATAGTATCTGTCTATACAGTGTACAGACACAACCTTTGTTTTTGCTCTCAACTCTCGACAATCTTACGCCGATCAAAAATTCGCCCGTATAGACATTCCAAGATATTTTTGTGTTTTTAAAGGGTAATTTTCATTATCTTCACTTAATGAAGAATGCTAGAATCATGCATTTTACGATACAAACAGTGATTTTGTAGAGAGAAGTATCTAGAGATACTAAATTGAATCTAAAGAGGTACTGCTTTATTTAAAACCTATTAAGATCCTACAGGATTTTCCATACACGGTATATAACACTGGTGAACGAAAATTTCGTTCACCAAAAATCACTCTTGTGAACCTGTTAAGTAGTTTCATACAGAATATAGACTGGTTCCACTGTCGACTAACTATCTTAGTAGCCGGCTACTATGATAGTTAGTCGACAGTGGAACCAGTCTATATACAGAATATTGATCGGATTAGGATTTTCAATCAGGATTCATCGGATGTTTCTACCCGTAAATGGTCTAGATATCCCGATTAAAAAAAGTCTTAAAAAAATCTAGATTATTTTTTTTTTATCTGGCTTAAAGCACCTCCAAACCCCATGAAGTAAATATTTCTTTATAACTATCAATTTGGTATTCATTAGCAAATGCTTATATTCATATTTCCAATAGAGCTGCTTTATATGTAAGAATTCAAATAATCATCGGTCTGAAATTTTCCAATAAAGGTAAATAAATGAAATCAGTGCATGCTATCTATATATTAAATATGATGGGACACACAGTTATATTTCTTCAGTTGCAAAAATATAACAATTACGACTTAAAGAAAGTAAGCAAAAGATAATGCCAAATGACTGTTATTCAAAATAACAAGAATATTGTTTAATTTATAGCTGGTTGATATCGAAAATATAAAGAATATATTCTGAAAAGAACAAGCCAAGTTCTAGTAGGAAATTTGCGTGTCATACTGACAAAATCCTCGATTATCTCCCTTATACCAAATTAACCAGAAATCAACTGCGAATTCGCGCAAAAATAAGTCCCTTACAGTTTCCGTTGTAACCTTTTTTAACCGAGTATATGTGTATTTCTTTTACAAGTACATGCAATTTCTTTTCTATGGTTGATGAATCTGTCTTTTATAAAACGTAAATCAAAAGAAAACCTACCATCTAAATGATGTTATGGTTATTTTGTTTCCAAACAAAACCATTTAATAAAGCAACTCGCCCCTATTTCTATAAATGGAAATAACTCAAAACTAAAATCAAATGGACGGTTTTTGTCTACTCACGATTTTTGTCCTATATCTAATAGGCACTAAACAACAAATGCTTCGCCTAGAGCTGACATATCGAACGGAAGGTCACAAGTATAAACTTACCCCAGCCAAGAGCTCCCCAATCATTCCATTCCACACCGTGATATTTCCATTCTTCCCTTCTGTTGTATTAATCACAACCCCGTACGTGCTGTCTTTGACTAGATGTATCTCGTATTGAAATCCAACCTTCTCACTGATATGTTTTATCAAATCGGCACAATATCCTAAAAAACATAAAACAAACCAGTGAAACATGTGTCCAGATGTCCTGTGTTACACTACTGGCTTAACCCTTTGCTGTTTAATTCCTGCTTTTGAACTGCCTGTGGTTTTATGATTGAGAAAACATTGTGAAAAAAGAAGAAATTGCTTCTGACAAGCAATTTCTTCTCTTTCCACACTATTTTCTACCCTATAGAATGGTTATTTTTAACTGAAATTCATTTTAAATTTTCGTCTGAAAAACCTTTGAATTTGGACAGGTCCAATATTTTGTAAAACAGGAAAGGGTTGTGTATGACCATCAATGACCTGTTTAAGTTTTATATCCTGGTATGTTTTAAACCGTGCCTTTATTTGACATCAGTTTTTATTTTTCTCAAATTAAGCAGTCAGGCAAATAAATACAAAGATCAATTATTAGATTCGAGAGAGATACTTACAATTTGTGAATGTTTTGCAAATTATTATATTCTCCACCGAGACCATAGATTATTCAAAAACCATATACTATGGGTACTGGTAAATATTATCATTACAAACAAAAATATATTCGGAAAACCATACCATCTTCAAGTCAGATGAACTGAAAATTTTCCAAATATTTCATAAAATTAGAGAAAAAATGTAGAACGAGTTGAATGAATGATAATCTTGCTGTTTACGAACTATTCCTGTCGGCACAAAACGTTGACTTAAAGTAAAACTAAGATAAGCCTGCACAGAAGCGCAGTCTGATAGCAGCCAACGTTTCGGTTTTTTACTCTTTAGATAAAATAATTGTGGGAGAATTTGAGCAAAATTGGTTTAAAATTAGTTGACGAGGAATATATAGGATTTAGATAAGTTCAACCTGACCTTCGTATCGTTTGTTTCCAATAAATGGGATTCCCTTCTTGTCCATCTCTCTCTCCATTAAAAACGGGGCGTCCTGTCGTAAATACGAATAAAAATAATTACCTAGTACAGAACTCCTGAACGGGACAACTTAACCAGTCTCAAACTGCCACACGATGATATTCAAGATTTGTCGAAATTACATAAGGATGAAGACAAAATTTAAAGTGTGTTTGAAAATAGAAACATGTAGTAAATTGGACAAACGAAATTTTATATGTCTATTCCTTTTTCTCATAAGAAGGGGTTCAAACAGACACAAACTATGTCATGGCCATTCTAGTACTTTCTAAATCTATGTAAGACATAGAGGATAATCGTTTGTTTCAGTGTAAGATCGATTTATATTCATTGAGTGAACACCAAAAGCTATATTTTCACGAGTGGCGGAGTCACGAGTGAAAATATAGCTTTTGTTGTTCACGAAATGAAATATAAATCGATCGTACTCGAAAAACAAGCGATTAATCTATTTCTTTATTGCAAAAATGAGACAAAATGTGAAATTTCTAGGATATATTTTCGTAAAGCGCGTCATTTTGCGCGTGGTTGCTATGCAACGTTCATTGTGACGTCACTTATTTCGTCCACGCATAGATGACGCCAGATAGGGTGAAATTCACAAAAGCAGGATATAAGTTTTTGATAATTTCACTGCATTAGCGGTGAGATTATTAAATGATAATCTACCGTTATTTCTCGATAAACCACCGAAAAGCATTAAAGAAATATTTTTATCCAAAATTCAAAAGGAGCCAAACTATTTTCTTTACCTCATGTAAGAAAATCCATAACTTGCTTTAAACTTGTTCATTTTTATAATTTTATTCTTACTTGTTTCAACTATTAAAGATATCTGTTAGCTAGGAAACATGTAACAGGAACTATTGCATAAAATACATGTATAATATTTCCGGGTCGTTGAGGCATACGTTAACGGACAAAACCCGGGCGTTAACGAGAGAAAACGTGGATTAATCTTCAAATTCACGTGCCGTTAACGCCCGGCTTTTTAATTTTAATATTCTCAACCTGGGCCTATACACTTTATCAGTTTCCTTTTCCAGCATTATTATAGAGCATAATTAAAGGCGTTGCTGTAAATCCCGCGTTGAATTGTTTTACGTCATAAATTTACCAAGCAAGGTCCGTATAAACAAGATGGATGTGTAATGCATGACGGCATATAAGTAGATTTGTAACTGGTTTTATATCGTTTCTATGAATTCATTTTAAATCTTATCTGTCTTTTTATGCAATAATAGCGTCAATTCACGCTTTTTCGGGCGTTAACATTTGCAGAGACCCTCAAAATGCTTTGACGTCCTCGTGCAAACCATTTTTCGGGTCTCTGCAAATGTTAACGCCTTCAAAAACGTGAATTAACCCTATATAATAGACGTATTCACGGTGACGGTATCCTATCAAATTCTGCTTTGATCTTCATTTTACACGTAACAGTTTGATGTTTGAAACATCATTAGGAATGGCAATAAAAAAACAACAAAAAGAGAACATTTCTTTGTTGAATCTTATATAACAAGAGTGACTTTATGCTGCATTCCGAAAAACAATAAACTACATTGTTATATTGTGCACGTTTTTGCAGGAGGCGGCTGTAAAAAGGAGTTATTTAGGACATGTGTGATAGATTAAAACTTTAATTAGGACAGATAGGCAGATGGGTAATGGATTTTTCTGTACATGTGATCAATTAACACACTTTATTTACTGCTGACTTTGCGTACGGGCTTGGTCGTCTATTGGCTCTGTTAAACGTTTTGTCAATAATTGAGATAGAAAATAGACGGGCCAACCGGAGCAATTAATAATAATAATAATAATAATAAATTCTTTATTTATAGAAGGTAACTCGTTAAGTTGACATCATTAAACATGATTTGACATAAATAATGAAACACTTATTTACAATGAGGCCTTCTTAACAAACGAAAAATGACAAGATGATGTTTATAATGATCAGTAATCAGTAACGAGATGATAAAAAGATGGTTGTGACCCTAAAATGACCAATGATAAATGATGATAATATGAAAACATCTCAATTATAAAAATGATGATAATGAGTAAAATTCCACAAGGTTGTTGTCAAAATGAAATTATCAACTATATCGCTTATCACTCAGTGTAGGATAAGGGATAATATTAAGTGATAAACCAAATATAAAAACACAATAAAAATGAGTTATTCACAAATGAATGGCGGAAATAAGACATATGCAACAAGGTTTTATAAGTTATTACTTAGCATTAAATATTTTTTGAGTGAGCGCTTGAAGGTAGATATGTTTGAGATACTTCGCAAATGAATTGGAACAGCATTCCAGTACTCCATGCCAGTGAAAGAGAATGTCCTCTTTAAAATATCTGTTTTAGGAGCACATTTGTGAGATATCTGATTTCTAGTATTTGATCTTAGTTCATAGAAATGGTTCCTACTGACTGAAACAAAGTTCGACATATATGATGGAGTCAGACCATGAATAGTTTTGAAAACCATAAGAATAGTGAAGTACTTGCATCGATTTTTGAAAGATAACCAATTTAAAGATTTAAAGTTACTTCTGGAGCATGAACGTTTTGGCTGACATAGTATTACTCTTGCAGCTCGCTTTTGAATTTTAGTGATCCTTATAATTAGTGAAGATTTACAATGACTCCAAATAGTGCAACCATAGTCAAAATGTGGAGCTATGTAGGAGTTGTAAAATAATTGTTTCGTATCAACACTAAGATAACCGTTTATTCTTCGAAGTAAATAAAGCTGAGACGATAATTTTGAGCATACTTTTTCAATGTGAACCTTCCATGACATTGTTTCATCAATATGTACCCCCAATAGTTTTTTGATGTTACTTTCTCCACATTTTCTTGTAAAAATTTTAAGTTCAAACCTGTGCATTTTTTAATTCTATGTTTTGATCCTATCAACATACATGTTGTTTTAGAAGGATTTAAAGCCATATTGTTTTGTATACACCATTCTTCGACTTTCAATAGGTCAGAATTTAAAGTTTCATTTATCATTGATACTGAGGAACATGACTTATGTAGCGTTGCATCGTCGGCATACATGTCAATATTAGCTGATAGTTCTCTCCTTTACAAAAAATAATTTATCATGACTCTATTTACGTCGTTAGGATAAATAATTGAAGCTGTATCTGGAAGATTCTTGAGAACAACCATGGATACTGCGGTAAGAATTCGAGGACTCCCTAAGCTAACCGGAACTCATATGAGCCTGTGCTTGGCATTTTCAACAATTTCAAATGCGCTAGAAGCAAAGACTCTGGTCAGCCTGTGCATCTGCACTGTCTGACCAGAGTCTTCACTTTGTGTTTGTAGATAGATAAGGTCTCAGTGTCTTTAGCCTGTAAGGCAACCCTTTAAATTGCACTTTTGGTTTGGCTGCATAATGTTGGAAATTCATGCACATGTTAAATTGATGGAAATGTCACGCACAGGCTCATTTTCACAGATTTCTTTAATCTAAAAAGAAATTCTACCTTACAATGCCTCTTTTTATACGAGTCCCCGAAATGATTTCTGCTGAGTCTTTTCTCTATTTTCAATTTTCACAATATTCCATAGGGTTTCAAGTACGCTTAGTAAGTCGTTTTTTATATTTATTAGGAATATTTCTCAGAAATGAAACATTTGTAAATATTTGAAGAATATAATTACAAACAAACAACCATTCAAAAAAGAACATCCTTGCTTTTTAATTTCAAAGCGCCGGTCTGTGCTTTTTCTTTATTTTCTAAAAATGTTCATTCATTAATATGACCTACCAATATTGAGGTGACTTTCCAAGGTTTAACATCGTTTGCGTTACTGGTGTTGGTGTTGTCCTCATTTTTGTCGGTGTAGACACCCCCACTCGGCGACCAGTTTCCGATCTTAAATAGAGTATTATATAAAATTCAGGAAATGTAATTAGAATATGTGACCCGTCACGCGAAAAGGGACCACCTGGGAAGTGCGTAAAGTGTTTGCGTGACGGGTCACATATATATAAATGGTTTTGTTTGCACCGGAATGAAATTGTTAGAGCCATATCTATAACAAAACACACCCTTTCAAATATTCAATGCATTTGTTTCCAAAACATTTATCTCGTGATTTCGAGGGGTCAGCGCAACACTATTGTAAGTGCCTATATATTTAAAGGCACTTACAATAGTGTTGCACTGTCTCATCGATTTGTACCTAGACGCTCTCAAAACATCAATGAAAAACGTGTTACATACTTTACATGTTATCTCTATGTGTCAAAAACTTGTCAGCATGGAGAATTTGATGTCATTAGCGTTTTCATCATGGCAAGACTTCACTTAACACCAACTGAACTTACTTAAATTGTTGGAATCGTGCAAGCTGGAATGAAACATTCTGCTACTGCCAATCACTTTAATTTTCATCGCAGCGTTGTCTCTACCTAAACTGTGAGAAACAATCTTCATGTGTGTGATATTATCATTAATCTATTTATAGACTTCATGACGTCGTTTCTAAGCGACGTTGCTAACGTCATTATTATTGTATCTTACTTTCAATATGGTTGATTAAATTTATAGAAATGATTTGTATTAATTCATAGACACAACATTGGCGACGAGGAGAACCATAAATAGATTATTTTAGATTTATTTAGAGATAATTGTGCAACTAGATGATGGCAGAGAATAGCCATGCACTTAGGATTTCCCCATTTCATGTGGATGAAGACCACATTGCAAATGCTGACTGATGGGAAGAATGGATAGAAGAGGTTGAACTGAATTTTCGTGTATCTAGAATAACAGAACCATCGCAGAAAAAGGACATTTTGTTATTATATGGTGGAAGAGAAGTGCGGAAGAAAAACAAGAGTCTTGCGAGCACAGAAAGTACTGAAGATGAATATTTGCTTTTGAAGACAAAGCTAAGTGATTATTTTTCGCCGAAGAAAAATAAATTTTATAATAGATATATCTTTTTGAAGATGAGACCACAGAATGGGGAATCTACAGCGTCCTATGCAGCGGGAAACGGGAAAAGACAACTGGTTGTGAGTTTGAAAATGATGATGAAAGAATACTCGAACAACTGATGATAACTTCTGAAAGCCAAGAATTGATCCGGAAAGTGATTTATAAGAAATTGAACCTACAGCAAACTCTAGAAGCAATGCAGTTGATTGAAGATACAACCTTGCAAGTTCAAGCAATGAGCAAACCAGACGAAATTGCTAAGGTCAAAAGGAACAATGAACCAAACAGAGAGCAAATGACATATAATCGAAGATATGATAGATGCAAATACTGTGATCGAAAGCATCCAAAACAGAAAGAGCAATGTCCAGCATGGGGGAAACATGTAATAAATGCGGAAAACAAAATCATTTCGCAAATATTTGTTTATTTGAAAACCAAAGTAGACAACAAAGCCATGGACATAGGCAAGATTTTAGGAAAAGTATCAGACGAACTAGCGACGATCAGCAAACTGATGATTCTGAGATTGAATACCAAGACTTAGAATTTGTAGAATATTCAGTTAATCACATGCGGGTTGGTAAGATTAAACTCCATATCAACAAGATAACTGATTATGAGAAAACAGTCCCTATTGTCATAAATGATGTTGTTGTACGAATGGAACCTGATAGTGGTGCAGATGCAAATGTTATGGATGAGTGCCAATATGAAACACTAAGAAAAAGAATAGATGGTAATATTGATCTGAAGAGATGTAATACTATGTTGAGCACTTTACAGAATGAATACCTGTATCAGGTGTATTCAAGGCTATACTGAGGAATACTTATCGAGGTGCAGAGGCATCCATTATAGTGGTTAAAGGAAAGATTAATTCACCACCACTGTTGGGTAAGAAAACGCTTATCGAACTGGGAATGCTAGAAATAAGACCGGATGGTTCATTGAAAGCTGAGAATGATTTAGGAATTAGAAGAAATTTTGCAGTGAATGCAGTGAAAACCACGAAACCTATACCAGGTATCCAGACAATAATTGAGAAATATAATGATGTGTTCCAAGGCATAGGTAAAATATTTGATAAAAAGAAAAATGAAGACTTCCTTGTCAAATTTTCTATGAAATCAGGCGCTGTTCCTGTTGCTCAGAAACCACGACCGGTACCTTACTACCTTCAAGTACCATTGAGAAGATGGTTGGACGAATGTATTAAAGAGGAGATTTATGAAGAGGTTCAACCTGGAGAACCAATCACTTGGTGCTCACCCTTAGTTGTTCAACCAAAACCAAGATATGCTAATGTCGAGAAAGACAACCTTGAGCCTCACATGATTAGAGCGAGGGTGGATTTGAGAATTCCAAATAAGTATATGGAAAGGAACAGAATCATGCAAGCACCAGTGGTAGAGGATTTTACATGTAAGTTTCATGCTTGCAAATATTTCTCAAAGATGGATCTACGTCAAGGTTATCACCAGTTGATTTTGCACCCAGATTCGCGATCAATAGCAACATTCAGTACACCCTGGGGCAACATGAGACCTAAGAGATTGATATTTGGAGCCAAAGCTTCACAGGATTTGTTTGATGAAGCGATGTTCAGGATAATTGGTGATATTCCGTTCTGTTTGAACCAACGAGATGATATATTGATTGGTGGTATAACCCTTGAAGAAAACAATAAGACATTAGAAACAGTTCTACAAAGAGCAAAGGAGTTTGGAATAACGCTTAACAAGGAAAATGTCAGTTTGGAGTGCAAGAACTAGAATTTTATGGGTACAGATTTACTAATGAAGGTCTAAAACCTACCATAGAGAAAGTTAAAGCAGTAAAAGAATGCAAGCCTCCTGAATCAAGAGAGGAAGTACGCAGTTTTCTGGGTATGATTGGATACCTTTCGAAATTTATTCCAAGATATGCAGTTCTTACAGCTCCTCTAAGACGACTGACAGGGAAAGAAGTTCCATTTTCTTGGGGTCCAGAAGAACAAGAAGCATTTCAAAAGTTGAAAGACAGTATCACAAATGAGGATACAATGGCTTTCTTTGATCCGAGACTACCTATTATTGTACGTACAGAAGCAAGTTATCATGAGGGACTATCAGCTGGACTTTTCCAGAAAACTAGAAAAGGGTTACAACCTGTACATTATATCAGCAGATCGATGACTGTGGCTGAGAAAAGATACAGTCAGACCGAGAAAGATGCACTAGCAGTAAAATGGGCTAAATCAAGATTTAGCATGTATTTATTGGGAGCACCTAAGTTTCAGATAATGACATCACACAAACCCCTTATACCCATGTTCAATAGATCATGTACAAAGCTTCCTCCAAGAATAGAGAAATGGATAATGGAAATGCAGGATGTAGATTACGAATTAATCTATGAACCAGGTAAAGATGCCGCAGACCCCATGGATTATTTTTCTAGACACCCACTAGATGACACAGAGAATGACAACACAGAACGTGTTATAAAGATGGTAGTCTTTAATGAACATGGAGTGGTCACAGATTCTATCAAAGAGGCTACTTCTACAGATGAAACACTGAAATTGGTTAAAGATATTATGAGAGGAAATAAATGGGAGCATTACAAGCATCAACCAGAGATAAAGCCATTTTATCAAGTACGTCATGAATTATACCTGGCAAATGGACTGATATTAAGGAATAGACAGGTGGTGATTCCAGAAAGGTTACAGAAAGATACGATCAGAGCTGCACACAGCATGGGTCATTTTGGGATGACCAGAATAAAGCAGATGTTGCGAAACAAATATTGGTTTCCAACACTCAATAATATGGTGGAAAATGCGATATCGAAATGTTTTCAATGTCAGGTTATTTCCGATGAACAGAAACAAGAGCCAGTTAAACCAACTACAATTCCAGATATTGTGTGGAATACATTATCAGTTGACTTTGGAGGAACTTATCCTGATGGTCATTATAACTTAGTTATCATTGACAAAAGAACCAGATATCCAGTTGTTGAACAGATTAGATCAACATCATTCAGAACAACATCATCATATCTTAGAAAGGTTTTTTCTACATATGGAATTCCTGAAAGAATTGAAACCGATAATGGACCACCGTTCAATTCCACTGACTTCAAAACATTTGCAAAAGAATATGGATTTCAACACCATAGAATAACCCCTGAACATCCAAGAGCCAATGGTGAAGCAGAAAGGTTTATGAAAGTTCTTAATAAAACAGAAAAAATAGCACACAGTGAGGGAGTGATACCAGAGATAGCAATTCAGAATATGCTTATGGGATATAGGTCAACCCCACATCCAGCAACAGGGTATACTCCTTATGAAGCTTTAATGAGAAGAACAGTGAGAACAAAATTGGATTGTCCAAGAGAATCACAAATGAACATTAGTAAAATGGAGAAAGAGATCACAAACAAGGATAAGGAATATAAGCAAAAATGGGACAATCAGAAACGGCATCCAAGAACCACAGCTCACAACTTCAAGATCGGAGAGAAAGTATTGCTTAAGAAGAAGAAAGAGAATAAATGGTCTTCAGCATATGAACAAGAGTTCTACTTTGTTGTGAAAGTAAATGGATCCAGCATCCAGGCACAACGGAAATCTGACGGGCGAATTGTTTACAGAGATGCATCCAAATTTAAGCGATTCTTTGAAAATAATGATGAATGGCGTGAACGGCTACTGCGTATACCTGAGAAAAAACAGATTACACATGAGATACCAGAAGTCAATATCCAATATTCTGAAGATCAACTCAGTCAAAGAAATGAACCAACAACCAGTGATGTAACTAATGATCAGAGTCAAACAGAACAAATGGCTGTTTGGCCGAATACAGACAATACAATAAGATGACACAGAAACCTTCCAAACAAACTAGAGAACTACCAAAACGATTAAGACGATTACCATCAAAATTCAAAGACTATATCTTAGACCATAAGAAATAAATCAAAAATAATTTATTTAAAAGTTAAATTTAATTAATGGCAATTAGACTTCAAATCTTTTAAAACATGGAAGAAATGTGATATTATCATTAATCTATTTATAGACTTCATGACGTCGTTTCTAAGCGACGTTGCTAACGTCATTATTATTGTATCTTACTTTCAATACGGTTGATTAAATTTATAGAAATGATTTATTTGTATTAATTCATAGACACAACAATGTGGAAGATCTGAGGTCCAGCAGACCACTTCAGCGAATCATACTTCTCCAAAATTATTATAGGCGAAGATTGACATGGACGCATCAACACCAAAACTTGGGGATCCACAGTTTGCGTCACATACTCTTCTCGGACGAGTCAAGATTCTGCCTTGACTTCAACGATGGCAGGGTTCGTGTGTGGAGAACAGGTAATGAACGGTACGCCGACTGTTCCATTGCTAAATACGACCAATATGGCAGGGGAGCTTGTTGGTCTAAGGAGGCGTAAGTGTTGGACGCAGATTATAGTTTATTGTCATCAGGCGATGTACTTTGACTGGCGTAAGGTACAGGGACCAGATTATATCACCCTTTATCATCTCTTTGGCACGGCGGGTAAGTTTTAACTTCATTTTTATGGATAATAATGCTTACTCCCATCGTTCGGATGTTCGGACCGAGGTTCTGCGGACCAACAATATCAGACATATGGTCTGGCCTGCTAGGTCCCCAAACCTTAATCCCATAGAACATGCAAGGGGAATTCTTGGAAGGCGTGTTTTCCGTCAGCATGTTTGCACACACCAACAGAACTAGAACAGGCCTTGCAGACAGAATCGTGGAATATTCCACAAAGGACATTGAGTAGGCTTTCTTATCGAATCCAAGGCACTTTCGCGGGGGCCATACCAGATACTTGACTCCAGACCATTGATTGAAAGGCGCTTTTTTTCACAATCTGTATTGTTGGTGAGTGACATTTTGCACAATTGTTTATAAGACATGTGTTTCAAGAGCGCAAGGCATTTTTTTCTGTTTCAGGGTAACCCAATTCATTTGACGTATATGTATAATACGACATTAATTATGTTGTACTCAAATTTTGAGTTGTGATGAAAAAAATATATTTGAGAAAAAAATCTCTGTCTCTTAACTTTTGAGAGGGATAGAGTCAGGCATTTTAAAACATTGAAGTCATTTTAAGTGCTAAAAGAAACTGGTTTTTAACATGTACAGAGTTTTTGATGATTTTTGAGAAGAAAGGGGTAACAAAATACAACATGCGTTTATATATATAAAATATATATATAAAATTTGTAATGATCAGCATATTGTATATTTTCAATGGGACCCTTTTTAAATTGGATTGCTTTTGAATTTTTCATCTGTAAACGGTCCTCGTTTGCGATGGCAAAAAACAAAAATGTGAAATCGATAAGAAAATGAACGTGCAAAGTAAGGAACCATTTCTAAATGTAAACTTATTTGTCATCAGCCTTTCGCCTTGAACTTTGGTACGAATAGTTACCTTATATTTCTTATTAAGCCCGACGTTGTAAATATCTAGTGTATAATTTCGTCGAAAACCAGCTTCGTCGAATTCAATGTGCCCTGTTACTCCTTCGAACACCAGCTGCAAGACAAAAATACCCAGAATTAACGAACAAAACTTAACCACAACCGAATGTTTCAAATCTTATAATTTGTCTCAAGTTATAGAAAATGATCTGTAAGACAAACAATCGGATTTTGAAACAATCGCCAGTGAATCCAATCGCGAATCGTCTTTTTCTTTTGCAAAGGGCTATCATGTGGATTCATGTAAGGTAAAATTTTGTAAAGCCTCCACTCAAAGAACCGTCCTAAGCGCCCTATTCATTATTTCAGGACAACATTTTAAGGCTCAATCAATTTCAAAAAAGTTGGCAGAGTCTTTTTACTTTTAGGGAAGAAACCATTTTTTTCAAGTTAAGAAATTGCTTGAATCAAGAAATTTCTTCATTTGATACAATGTTTTCCGTAGCGTTTACCGCAGGGATGCATTGAAATTAGGATTGTGTGAAAATGAGTTATCAAAGATATTTTTCTGAAAAAAAATGTGATCTTGATTGTTATTAAAAAAATTTACTGCATACAATTCTGTCTGACTATTTCGGTGTAAGACCTCATCGGCAAGTGCACGCGCAAAGCGAGGGATAATTTGCAAACAGTTTGCACCGTTCTGTCATCTTGAGAAAAGGGGTGGTGTCCAAAAAGCTTTTTTGTTGTTGTTTAGATGGCAGAGCAGAAGAAAAATTAAGTTGATTATTGTGATGCCAGTGACGTTACGCTGAAATCTATCACTTGTTATTGCGTTTAAATTCAAAATAAATGAATTCTCGCGTACAAGAATTAGAATTATAGGCTTGTTATTCGGTAAACGAGGAACGAATTTTATCTGCTTGCTGATCTCAATTTTCTAATTGAATGAATTTTGAATTATAGCTTAAATCTAGGACGCGTATTCTCAGAAAAATCAATTTGAGGCCTAGCCGGAAACTCCGAAGAAATATTTTAAAAGTGATCGTGCCTAGCATATACGTTTACAGTAGGCGTATTTGGTTGTTTAGAGATGGTTTTGCGCCGTTTTTAACAATCTTTCAGTCATATCGCGGCGGTTGGGGCACCTAAACTAAACTAACAATGGATTCCTAGTATTTCTCATACAAGTTCTACTATTACATCCTTTCCTAGCCTCCAGCTGCTGTAGACCGCCGTCCAGGATCGAGCTCCGGGCCTTAAGTTTGACAGTCCGACTCACTATCAGCCGCGCTGACATATGAGTTTTATCAGTGAGACTGTTTAACTTTCGCTAAATTTCGCGAAAACAAAAAACGCGAATCCAAGAAGATCGTTCATTCATTGTATGCTTAAGAAATAATTTTCTTCACATTGCGTAAAATTCGTAAGTGCCGATACAGGTATTTACGACCGTGTTTTTACCGAGATGCCATAATAGTATCCTCGCTAAAATATTAATTCACCAACATTTGTCAAATTTATAGGAGAGGAAAATGCCGAAATTCACGCGATTCAATGTTATAATAAATCATCAAAAAGTAAATTACATGCTGTTTTAAAAGAACAGGATGAGAGCTTCATATTTCGAGCAGGGATATGACCTTGCTTTGAGGATTCCGAGTTTATCCATTGTTAGGTGATCCAGCCGCCGCGATATAACTAAAAAATGTTCAAAGCGGCGTAAAACTCCATTCAATCAATCAAGCAATCAATCAATATTCTCGGTACACCTGTATGCTGGATTATTTTGTATACATAGGACCGGTACTTGTTCGCGGAACCGATCAACAGCCAGGCCATCAGCCAGCGAGCCTTCGGTGCTAATCTCACTTAAGCATAGTGTCTACCATTCGCCTTTTTTGTTGAGCAAACGGAGAGTACCTAAATAATATTCGTCCAAGTCCGCCTGAAAGTTGATCGAATTTTGCAATGAATTTAACTGACGACCCCAGCCCGTCGAAAAAGTCATTCGATTGATTGTGGTCGTCAGTTAAATTCACGATCAAATTCATTCGAATTCGATCAACTTTCACTGAAACTTTCAGTTATCATGCTCGTCATTAGAACAATATTACAACATTTCATACCGATTTCATTCCTTTCATGAGGGAGTGTCCGTGCATCCATGGAATGGGCGGGTCCGACGTACAGGGAACGCCCTTCGTCTTGTTGTAGTTGTAAACTTCGCCTCGTCTAAAGGTATGCTTAAAGACGTTGGTAGAATTAGCCATCAGTTTAGACAGTGTTTTCTGTATGACGGTTAAGGAATCGACGGCAAGTGCCGCGTCTACCTGTTAAAACGAAGAAAATAGTGTTTGTTGTTTTTTTTAAAAAAATTCTTTCATTGCTTTATTTAATTTTTGTATCTGACTGCAAATTTTGGATCAATTCGACCGGTTTCGTTCGATTTATTTCTACATTAATTAATTAGAAAGCAGCCTTGCGTTCAGAATGAAAACGTTGGCGTAGCGCTTTCGAAATGCTACCTCGCTTTGCACGTATGCGTACGTGCAAAGCGGGGTATCATCTCAAAGCGCTCGCGAAACGTTTTTTTACATCCTGAACACAGGGCAGACAATCTAGGCTAAGATTATTCTGCACGTCTGTGCAGCCTGGTCTTGATATATACTGTTGACCAAATACTTGTGGAAAGCTTAAATAGGCTTTGAAAATCAGAAGAAGATAAACTATATCAAGATTATAACTTAATTGCATTCAATGAGTTCGCTTTAGGAAGCGGTTACGAATGTGGTTTATGCTTTGGTGTACAGCTTCTAGCCTTTATTAAAATAACTTTACATTTCTTGTTATAATATCACATTTATCATTAAACATATGTGTGATAGAAACATTAAATTATTGTTTTTTAATTAGGAACGTGAGTTGCCATGGAACTTCATCGGCACAAGTACATAAAGTATTTTAGTATTATTTTATCTTTTGGACATAATATGTAAAAAGGGCTAGTAAGACTAAACTAAAATAATTTCCCGCGAAAAAAATTTGTCCCAAGTTGATGGACTATAGCTGTCTGGTTATCGACAAAATGAATTTTTCGCCCAGACTGAGCAGATTCCTTTGGTAATTAAAGGTTTCGCCGTGGGGTTTGGTCTTTAAAATGTTATATTGGCGGCGAATTCTAATCTTTGGATTTCTATATTTATTAAATACAGGAAAGCCGTAAGCCATATATGGCGGTAACTGTGATCCAATCGCAAAAAACTCACAAATCAATAGTGTAATTAATGACATCGTGAAATTGTAAAGATGGATGATTTTGGAATGAAATTGAATGATTTTGTAGAGCTAGTTTTGAGTGACATTACAGGGAGGTAATCCAACATCGCTATTTTTTTTTCAAGAAAAACGATATTAGCGATATCTATTACCTCCCTTTAGCACTTTTCTGTTCGAGTGTCTTCGTGGCCTAATCAAACAATTTTAAATCCACACCAGCCAATAAAATCATAGTATAATTTGATGGATAGGAATTATATGTTATTCGTCTTGAACGATTTCGAAATGCTTCTAATGACTTCGCAGCGTTTTTGATAGATATGAGTGAGTGTTTGGAATGAATGAATGGAGCGCTGAGTGAATAATTTAAAATGCTTCTGATCGAAATGAGTTTCAATTTCACGATATTTTTAACCGGCCTCCATAACGAATTTTGTCGGAAAATAACGAGTTTTGACTCGGGTCACCCTCTCTGAACTAAACTTCCGGAATTGTTTGTCAAACTTAATTTCAACGACAGGAAAATACGAAAATAACGACGTCTAGAATTTTGCACATAAAACACGCCTAAATAAGCCTACTATATCAGCTTGCCGGCAATAAACACAATTCGGAGTTTTCCTCAGTTAAACAAACAGTATATCTGTCTAGCAACAATTAGATTTGAAGGTTAGAATTTGTGACAGTTGCAAGTTTGTCTGGCATCATGTAGTTTACGAGATTGTAAGGTGATTCGCGTCGAGACCCTGTCTGACCCCAGTGTAACGTTTCATTTCCAGAAATTCTAATTATTCGAGTTTTAATAACTAAGCCGTGTTTGTTATTTAGTAGCTGCCTTGGTTATTTTATTTCGCAAGCACACAAGCCCTGTTTTCAAGGTGAACATTTTCGTGAAACATTTTCAAACGTTTTTTTTTGCATCTAGACCACGGGCCCGTTTTACTGAACATCTTACGATCATTTTTTGCGTAAGTCAAAAATTAAAGCTTCTTCTACCGTAGTAACTAAATATGGAATTCTGTCGTGCATCATCTCATTGAAATCGTCTTCTATAGACGATTCCAATGAGATATTGCAAGACAGAATCTAACAATAAATTAAAATACTAGGTACGATTTTAGATTTTGACTTACAATTAGTTTGTCGTAAGATGTGTACAAAACGGGCCCAGGGGGCAGACTCCTTGTGATAAATGTCTGCTTTGGTTTAATGCCAAAACCCCAGCCTAAATGGTCTGTAGTTACCGAGTTTTGCACAACGTGGATTTCCAAAATACTGTTTCATTTATATGACAAATTCTTAATACGAATATTTCCTAAAGAATACGCGCATAATCAACCCGCTTATATAAGTGAGGTGTCCGACAGTGTAACGTTTCATTTCCAGAAATTCTAATTATTCGTGTCTTTATATCTAAGCTGTGTTTGTTATCTAGTAGCTACCTTGGTTAATTTATCTCGCGAGCACACACGCCCTGTTTACAAGGTGAACACGTTCGCGAAACATTTTCAAACGTTTTTTTGCATCTAGACCAGAGGCCCGTTTTACTGAACATCTTACGGTCATTTTTTGCGTAAGTAAAAAATTAAAGCTTCTTATACCGTAGTAACTACATGTGGAATTCTGTCGTGCATCATCTTATTGGAATCGTCTTCTTTAGACGATTCCAATGAGATATTGCAAGACAGAATCTACAATAAATGAAAACACTAGGTACGATTTTAGATTTTGACTTACTAATTGTACAATTAGTTTGTCGTAAGATGTGTACAAAACGGGCCCCTGGGGACAGACTCCTTGTGATAAATGTCTGTTTTGGTTTAATGCCTGAATGGTCTGTAGTTACCGAGTCTTTGACAACGTGGATTTCCAATAAACTGCTTCATCTATTTTCTAAATATGAATATTTCATAAAGAATACGCGCATAATCAACCCGCTGATATAAGTGAGGTGTCCGACTCATGATCATTAGGTCGATGGGTCGAGCAGTACCGTCAACGGGTCGTGTTTCAAATGTTAGAAAGGTTCTCTATTGTCAGCCCCATTCCACAAAAGCTGTGAAATTTTTAAATCTGCTCAGTATGGACCAGGCATACGGATGCCTTAACTCAGATATTTTCTTGCCTCCCCCCCTCCCCCCCCCCCCCCCAAAAAAAATAAATAAAAAAAACAAAAAAAAACACACACCCCGCAAGATATAATCAACGCGCTGTCGTTCTAAGATATATGGAAATGGTACTCTGCAAAGCTCATTGAATAGAGTAAGACGGACACACATGCGAGAGCTTTGTTACCCCGAACGTAGTGCTTGACTGAGTGTGCTGGAGTGTATCATTGCGATAAGGCTTCCATCAGGGTCGAGCCGTGAGTATAAAATAGAAAAACAGTCAATCATGCTCGAGCGACCACGTCTATTGAGCGACCAAATTTATTAAGCGATCGCTTTAATAATCCCCTTCCTATAAACAATATATCTTACAAAGTAGATATTTGTTGGTCTTAGAATTACCGTAGATTAATTCAATGTTGCTAAAACTAAATAGAATGGTCTCATCGAGACGATTTAAATGAGTTTTCACAACATTGTATTATTGAGAAGTTTGCAATATTATACATATTCAATCAGAATGATGTTTCTCATTTGTAAACAAAACCTTTACAAAGCGACCATCATATTAAACGACCCCTTTTTGGTAGTACCGTAAGTGGTCGCTTATTACAAGTGTAACGGTTTAAAGGGAGGTAATTTGCTGGTGATATGCAAATGAGAGAGACCTGCCCAAAGATATCTGCCTATTGTAACCTATAGAGACAGAGTCGACCCAGTTAGGTTTGAGGATCCTTTTCTCTGAATGGATCACGTTTGTCTATTCGCTCGGTTCGTTACAATTGGTGGCAGCGGTGGGATAATGACAACTGCCGGACTGGAGTTGCCTTACTCACGGGTCTCCCACGCCAAGACTCGGGACGAGTCTTCTCGGTGGGGAGAGTAATGTAACGGTTTAAAGGGAGGTAATTTGCTGTGGATATGCAAATGAGAGAGACCTGTCCAAAGATATCTGGCTAATTGTAGCCTATATAGACAGAGTCGACCCATTTAGGGTTGACGATCCTTTTCTCTGAATGGATCACGTTTGTCTATTCGCTCGGTTCGTTACACAAGTTTTACTGTACAGCACTGCTGTCTAAATGTAAACGTTCGCGAATCGTTTGAGAAATGACACCCCTCTTTGCACGTGAGTATCATTGCACGTGTAGTACGTGGGGGTAAAATTTCTAAACATTTGCAATTTCTTTTGTAACCCGAAAGCAGGGCTTGCCTTTCCGCACAGACGGTAACCGCTAGTCAAAAGATTACTTACATGAATGGTTTTATTTCCGGAGCCAACATATATGTTTGGATTTAGCGTGCTCCATAGTTCTAGAAACTGTTTGTTGAATGGCGAGGAGTAGTTCACAAGTTGAAACCCCGTAATATTGACTCCACCGTGTTGATACCGCTCCATTTCTAGATTACTGAAATCCTGCAATGTACAAGAAACATACGGGCAAGGGTACAGAAAATAGGGGGTAAAGCCAGTCTATCTTTTTTGTTTCAAAATGAAACCCTATGTTGTGGGTAATCATTTGAATCGTCGCGACACGATGATTCCAATGAGTACCAATAACATAGGGTTTTGTTCTATGATTTTTAAAATGCTTTGATCTAAATTCAAAACTGTAACCTCTTTCTGCAGCTGCGCATAGGGTAATGAAGTCTTACACGTCTAAATGAACCTACAATGTCAGGAAACCGATATGGTGCCTTGCTTCGGAGAATTTTTTTTTATTTCTTCCGGCTTTTTTTTCGTGACTATTAAAATTTTCATTAGCAGCTTAAAGCATACACAAAATGTTATCACTATCATAAAATGTAACATCTTTAAGGAATATTTGTGACCCGTCACGCAAAAAGGCATCATCTGGGTAGTGCGCAGAGTGTCGACCGTAGACAGGCTGTGTGTATCGAGCAGATTGACTAGGGCCAATACTAGAAGTATTTTGTTGGTTTTCTGAATCTATAAAGATCAGTCCAGCTTCCTGTAAAAGAATCTGTGTAATGCGACCTCCGATTAAACTCTACTGGAAGTAATCTGTTTTTCAAATATATACTATATCGAGTTCTAAGATGGCCCCTTTTCGCGTGACGGGACCAATTTGTGACCCGCCAGGTGAAAAATGAGAATCTACGAACACCATTAAATACATATTCAATATAAAAACAAGATTGACACCAGTAGAGGTCAGTCGGAGGTTGTATGTAAAAAAAAATCATATATAAAAAGGAGAATAATAATTCTTTATTCATAGAATTAGACAAAACAGACATACCGTCACCCTAGTGCAATAACTCAATAAGTGCATTTTTTCACAAAATGCTTTTTTTGCATAAAATGACTCCTTATTATGGTTTACATGTCCTCAAAAAAAATCACATTGAAATTCCAATTATAAATATGACTTTTTGAAAAAGAAGCAAAACTCAATATCTACAGATGATGAAATTTTTAAGCGCAAGAAATCAATAAAGTACTTATTCACTTTTTGAGCTTAAGGAAAAAAAAATTGGTGCAAAAAATAAACAACTGCTTTTATTGATTTTTTGCACTGAATTATTTTTCCAATATTAGAGAATTGTTTACTGCAAGAAATATGCATGTGCCTTTATTACATCATTAATGACATCATCAAGTGTCATCTTTATATAAAATTCCATAACAAATGCATTTGCCTTTTGCTATTCCAAGAAAGAAGCTAAAAATATCACAACAAAATCTGGTAAGTTTTAAACATTTTTTATACAATTTTTCAGAGTAAATAAAATTCACTTAGATCTCTAATTTTGCATTTATACAGCAACATTCAACTACGATTTTAACAATATTCCATCATATTATTTTATAGAATTAGATTTATACTTATTGATGCATTTATAAAGGTATAACACTACATTTCATTTCTGTCACATAACCTATTAACCCTTTCTCAAACAAGAATGTTTCAGAGAAGCCTAATAGAAAATGCTTTGGAAAACATTATATAGAAATAAGAAAATTGTGATAACAGAGGGAATTAATTTTTCTATCCCCCCCAATTAAAGGCCTGGTTTTGACATGTCCAACATATAGAATGCTTGGGAAAACATTTGGAGAAAAGAAGAATTGCTGATGATCAGCAATTTCTCCCTTTCCCTAAAAATTTTCCATGTTATAAAATACACATCCTCATCTTGAAATATCAGATATTTTAAATATATTTTTAATGCAACAGTCATTATGGAAGAAGAAGAAATTGCTTGTGGTAAGCAATTTCATTTTCCACAATGGTTTCCCAGGATTTTTTCTCATGATTAAGATACTGGTACCTAATTTTTAAACATAAGCCAACTTTTTTTCACTTTTTTCCTTCTTATCATGAGGAAACAGCTTTGGAATAGTATTGTTCGGACTCATAAGTATTTAGAACGTGGTCACACACAAAACGAAAATGATGCAGTTCATTCAACTATTGAAAGAGCCTGCAAAAATGTACCAATTTATACAACATCACAGTGGGCAACTGTTATTCAGACTGCCAGAAGGTCCAATCCTTATTATATAAAAGAAATGACCACCAATGATTTTTTTGATTTCAAAAACCTAAGTACAAAAGTAAGAAACTTGGATTTAGATTCCACTGGAAGCAAAATTAGATGGCTTGAAATCAAGTCCATAAGTTTTAATAAGGCTAGTCCAAAAACAGCAATAGTTCAATATGATCATGATGGCCCAACAGTATTGTTAAATTTACAACCTAATGTCAGAAACTCCGACAGAAATATTCTGAATCTCAAGCCCTTGTTTAGGCATGGAAACACACCAAAAATTTCTAAATCAAAATATGATGACTTGAAACGCCTTTGTGAAAATCAGTCAATTCCTAAACCCTATCAATCTTTCTTTACAGATCTACAATTTGATCAATGAAATGTTTTTTTTTTCTTAGAAAGAATATATTGGCATAATTAACCCTTTCCTAAACAAAACCTGGTTTTGAAGTTACTCATAGAAATGGCTTGAGAAAACCTTGAGACAAAAGGAGAAACTGCTGATAACCAGCAGTTTCTCCTTTTGTCTCAATATTTTCCATGATATATTGTACACAAATTCCATCTTAAACAAGGTCCATTTGTCGTCTTCAGTGGCTTTTGAAATGAAACTTCTGAAATTTTGCTGTCTGGGAAAGGGTTAAGAATGAGATAAGAAAAGTATAATCTGATAAGAATAGTTTTAAGAAATATGATTAGTATTGAGAATGTGCATCTAATAACCATTAGGGCCTAGTTATATAAATTTAAGGAGCGTTTACTAAGTGATTAAATACCTGTTTTGGTTAGATTACCAACATCATAGACAATTTTACCCAGAACAGGTATTTCACCATTTAGTTAGCGTTAACCAATGTTTATACAACAGGACCCAGAAATATATAATGCACATTAGATTTTAGTAGAAACAAGATGTCTTTGTGAAACATGAATGCCCCCAAAAGACAATGTCAGTTTTCATGTTAAGTTTCCGTGTTAAGGGTTGATAAAGGTTAAGGAATGACCTTGAGGAAGGTCATATGGCATGGAACAGATATAATTGAAAGGTTACATACCAAGTTTGAGCTTTGTATGTCAAATACTTTTGGAGAAAAGGCCAATGTTAAGTTTTTGGACAGACATGAGTATTAAAACAATTTCTTTGATACAGGGGCTTAAAAAGCTTGAGAAAAATCAAGTTAACCCTTTCCCAAACAAGACCTGGTTTTGACGTCCCTAATAGAAAATGCTTGGGAAAACATTGAAACAAAAGAAGAAACTGCTGATGGCCAGCAGTTTCTCCTTTTGTCTCAATATTTTCTATGCTTTTACGCAAATTCTATCTTCAATAGCTGTTATTTTGTCATTTGTAACAGTTTTTGAAGTAGATCACCTGAAAATTTTGCTGTTTGGGAAAGGGTTAAAGAGAAAATGCTAATAATAATCCTTTTCCAATACTGTCTCTGCTTTACTGTTCAAAAACTATCTTTATAGATGTTAATTATATCACATGCAGAAGATTTTAATTTGGTACAACAGTAATTATTGTTCTCATTTGGGAGGGTTAAAATGCATTACTTAACTCTTTCCCAAGCAAGACCTGATTTTGGTTTGTGCAATAAAAGAGGCCCAGCAGTATTTTTGAAAACATTGAGGCAAAAGAAGAAAAAACTTATAACCAGAATTTATTTCTTTTGTCTCAATATTTTCTAACCCATATTGTGTACACATCCTTTTTTCATCAGAACTCAAGTATCGACTTCAGTAGCTTTAAAATTGGACCATCCTAAAGTTTTGTTGTTTGGGAAAGGTTTGAATAATTGTTACTTTTCAAAAACATGATCATTCATATTAAAAGTTACTGTTGTGTGCTTGTACAACCAATTTAAGATAGAAAGAAGTGTACTGTATAATTGTTGAAAGCTTGTAGTCTTATTTAAAGTACATGAAATTTTGTAGATGTGTTACAAAAGTTATGAAAAATAAAATGTTATTTTGTATAAATGCCTACTTATTAACTTCTCAGTTTTATATCAACAAAATACCTTAGACATTCATACACAAAGGAATTATGCATAAAATTTCCTATGTTGAATCTGTTATTCACTTTTTGCATTAAAAATTTTTTTCAATTAAACATGATAATGGCTCTTATCTACCTTTTGCACTAAAAAATTTTAGCGACAAATTGTGATAAGTGACATTTCTTCAAATATCTCACAAATGTATTTATTTTTTGGCATAAATCATTTTTACAATTTAGTGTAAATATTTGAATATTGTTCTGGGAGAAAATGGACAAGATCAGCTTTATACAAAAAGAATAAATCAGTTTTTTGCCTCTCCTGAAAAATTACAAATTTGCAGATATTGAGTTTTTGCACTAAGGTGACGATACGTATTTCGACTCTAGAGAGCCTGAACAACCTTAGCAGTCCAACTAGGGTCAACACTTCACGCACTACTCAAATGGTCGCTTTTAGTCTGACGACTTTAAAACAGTCCTTGACAGATATATCCATTAAAATTTAATTTACAACTAGACTGAAATATGAGGATATGGTTGAAACCTTATTATTTCTTAGAACATATAAAAATCCCTAAGGATAGGATCTAGAGTTAAATAAATCGTCAGTCTTTTACCGAGAAATTTTCAGATTTTCGTAATGACGCTTCAGCCTCTCGGTTTCGTTCTCTTTCTTTGAACTACCCTCTTTTTTTCACCCTTTCTTTACGACCTCTTTCTTTCTTTCCCTCTTTCCTAAGTTAATCCTACCCTGCGTTCGGGATGAAATAATTCGCCAAACGTTTTACAAATGATACCCTGCTTTGCACGTAAACTCACGTACAAAGCTGGGTACCATTTAAAAGAATTTGCAAGCGTCTCACGTCCTGAACGCAGGGCTGGTCATTGGTAAAAATCAAGTCCACCGGGCAAAAATGTCCAGACAGAAAATGTTGATACAGTCAAGGGAAAAGAAAGTTGTGAATATTAATGGACTTAAACAATTCAAGTCATCGCCCCCATGGAATTGCAATTACGTTGATTATCAAGTAAACTCACGAACCGGTAACTCGTCTGCGACAAAAGCAAATCATCTTAGGGGACTTTTTACCATCAATTAGCAAGCGAAAGGTTGTAAGTACTGCTTACAATAAGCTGCAGCTACTGCATTTTGTTGTCCAATGTATAAACTAAGAAATTAGGAAGTCAACTTATCAATTAAGGAAATTTCGTTGCTTGACTGGACGAGAAAACTAAACTTATATCCTTTACCAATCATGTGAAAAGGGACCATCGTGGAAGAGTGGCAATATTGACATCGATCAGACTTCTCTCTTACCATCCTCGGAAGCTCTCTGACTAGTAACAAGATTAATTCGATGTCTCCGCGCGTAACAGTTGTAACTGCCTGTAAAAACAGGTACAAATGTTTCGTGCCGAGCCATAGTGTTGCTTTTTGTAAGGCTCTGGTATAGAATATATTTCTATCCTACCACATATTCATTTGTAAAAAAACACTAACCTTGATTGACCTTGAGAGAAACGATTTGCAGACGTTACAAAAAGTTGTTATTACCTGAATAGATATTCAGTTCTAATCATAATTCTATAAAAAGAGGACCATGATGGTCCTAGAATGCTCACCTGAGTCTCTTTGATCACTTGGACATCACATCAAGTAAAATGCAGATGTCATAAAGAAAAAAATTTCTACATAAAACCAAGTTTCACAAAGTTTGGACCATATTTGTGGCCATAAGAGTTATTTCTATTAAATTATCATTAAGACTCCTTTTCCTGTGATATGGCATGAAGCATTCCCATTTTCGAAAGAGTTCATCCTCATGACCTAACATACATTCTGACCAAGTTTCATGATGATTGGACCATATTTGTAGCGTCTGGAGCTCTTACAAGAAAGTTGTCTAATGGCCCCTTTTCCTGTGATATGGCATGAATCCTTCCCATTTTCAAAGAGTTCATCCTCATGACCCAACAAACATTCTGACCACGTTTCATGATGATTGGACCATATTTGTGGCGTTTGGAGCTCTTACAAGAAAGTTCTCACTGTGGCTCCTTTTCCCTAGATATGGCATGGATCCTTCCCAATTTCAAAAGAGTTCATCTTCATGACCTAACATACATTCTGACCAAGTTTCATGATGATTGGACAATATTTGTGTCTACTAGAGTGTAAACAAAAAATTGTCATTAAGGCCCCTTTTCCCGTTATATGACATTCTGATCCTGTGATATGGCACGGATCCTGGGCCATATTTGTGGCCACTAGAGTGTGAACAAAAAATGTCATTAAGGCCCCTTTTCCCGTGATATGACACGGATCCTTCCCATTTTCGAAAGACTTCATCCTCATGACCTAACAAACATTCTGACCAAGTTTCATGAAGATTGAGCCATATTTGTGGCCTCTAGAGTGTCAAC
Source organism: Fragum whitleyi (assembly GCA_948146395.1). Classification (NCBI taxonomy): domain Eukaryota; kingdom Metazoa; phylum Mollusca; class Bivalvia; order Cardiida; family Cardiidae; genus Fragum; species Fragum whitleyi. The sequence continues at coordinate 6,119,223 of OX411549.1, forward strand.
AAAAAAATTGTCTTAAAGGCCCTTTTTCCCGTGATATGGCATGAATCCTTCCCATTTTCAAAGAGTTCATTCTCCAATGATGATTGGACCATTTTTGTGGCGTCTGAAGCTCTTACAAGAAAATTGTCATTATGGCCCCTTTTCCCGTGATATGGCATGGATCCATCCCATTTTCAAAAGAGTTTATCCTCATGACCTAACAAACATTCTGACCAAGTTTCATGATAATTGGACCATATTTGTGGCACTAGAGTGTAAACAAAAAATGTCATAAATGCCCCTTTTCCCGTGATATGGCACGGATCCTTTCCATTTTCAAAAGAGTTCATCTTCGTGACCTAACAAACATTCTGACCAAGTTTCATGGTGATTGGACCATTTTTGTAGGGTCTGGAGCTCTTGCAAGATAATTGTCATTATGGCTCCTTTTCCCGTGATATGGCATGGATCCATCCCATTTTCGAAAGAGTTTATCCTCATGACCTAACAAACATTCTGACCAAGTTTCATGATAATTGGACCATATTTGTGGCACTAGAGTGTAAACAAAAAATGTCATAAATGCCCCTTTTCCCGTGATATGGCACGGATCCTTTCCATTTTCAAAGGGGTCCATCCTCATGACCTAACAAACATTCTGACCAAGTTTCATGATGATGAGACCATATTTGTGGCTCCTAGAATGTAAACGAAAAATTGTCATTAAGGCCCCTTTTCCTGTGATATGGCACGGATCCTGGGCCATATTTGTGGCCACTAGAGTGTGAACAAAAAATGTCATTAAGGCCCCTTTTCCCGTGATATGACACGGATCCTTCCCATTTTCGAAAGACTTCATCCTCATGACCTAACAAACATTCTGACCAAGTTTCATGAAGATTGAGCCATATTTGTGGCCTCTAGAGTGTCAACAAAAAAATTGTCTTAAAGGCCCTTTTTCCCGTGATATGGCATGAATCCTTCCCATTTTCAAAGAGTTCATTCTCATGACCTAACAAACATTCTGACCAAGTTTCATGATGATTGGACCATTTTTGTAGGGTCTGGAGCTCTTGCAAGATAATTGTCATTATGGCCCCTTTTCCCGTGATATGGCATGGATCCATCCCATTTTCAAAAGAGTTTATCCTCATGACCTAACAAACATTCTGACCAAGTTTCATGATAATTGGACCATATTTGTGGCACTAGAGTGTAAACAAAAAATGTCATAAATGCCCCTTTTCCCGTGATATGGCACGGATCCTTTCCATTTTCGAAAGAGTTCATCTTCGTGACCTAACAAACATTCTGACCAAGTTTCATGATGATTGGACCATTTTTGTAGGGTCTGGAGCTCTTGCAAGATAATTGTCATTATGGCCCCTTTTCCCGTGATATGGCATGGATCCATCCCATTTTCAAAAGAGTTTATCCTCATGACCTAACAAACATTCTGACCAAGTTTCATGATAATTGGACCATATTTGTGGCACTAGAGTGTAAACAAAAAATGTCATAAATGCCCCTTTTCCCGTGATATGGCACGGATCCTTTCCATTTTCAAAGGGGTCCATCCTCATGACCTAACAAACATTCTCACCAAGTTTCATGATGATGAGACCATATTTGTGGCTCCTAGAATGTAAACGAAAAATTGTCATTAAGGCCCCTTTTCCTGTGATATGGCACGGATCCTGGGCCATATTTGTGGCCACTAGAGTGTGAACAAAAAATGTCATTTAGGCCCCTTTTCCCGTGATATGACACGGATCCTTCCCATTTTCAAAAGACTTCATCCTCATGACCTAACAAACATTCTGATCAAGTTTCATGAAGATTGAGCCATATTTGTGGCCTCTAGAGTGCCAACAAGAAATTTGTCTTAAAGGCCCTTTTTCCCGTGATATGGCATGAATCCTTCCCATTTTCAAAGAGTTCATCTTCGTGTCCTCACAAACATTCTGACCAAGTTTCATGATGATTGGACCATTTTTGTGGGGTCTGGAGCTCTTACAAGAAAATTGTCATTATGGCCCCTTTTCCCGTGAAATGGCATGGATCCTTCCCATTTTCAAAAGAGTTTATCCTCATGACCTAACAAACATTCTGACCAAGTTTCATGATAATTTGACCATATTTGTGGCACTAGAGTGAAAACAAAAAATGTCATAAATGCCCCTTTTCCCGTGGTATGGCACGGATCCTTTCCATTTTCAAAGGGGTCCATCCTCATGACCTAACAAACATTCTGACTAAGTTTCATGATGATGAGACCATATTTGTGGCTCCTAGAGTGTAAACGAAAAATTGTCATTAAGGCCCCTTTTCCTGTGATATGGCACGGATCCTGGGCCATATTTGTGGCCACTAGAGTGTAAACAAAAATGTCATTAAGGCCCCTTTTCCCGTGATATGACACGGATCCTTCCCATTTTCAATAGACTTCATCCTCATGACCTAACAAACATTCTGACCAAGTTTCATGAAGATTGAGCCATATTTGTGGCCTCTAGAGTGTCAACAAAAAAATTGTCTTAAAGGCCCTTTTTCCCGTGATATGGCATGAATCCTTCCCATTTTCAAAGAGTTCATTCTCATGACCTAACAAACATTCGGACCAAGTTTCATGATGATTGGACCATATTTGTGGCGTCTGGAGCTCTTACAAGAAAATTGTCATTATGGCCCCTTTTCCCGTGATATGGCATGGATCCATCCCATTTTCAAAAGAGTTTATCCTCATGACCTAACAAACATTCTGACCAAGTTTCATGATAATTGGACCATATTTGTGGCACTAGAGTGTAAACAAAAAATGTCATAAATGCCCCTTTTCCCGTGATATGGCACGGATCCTTTCCATTTTCAAAGGGGTCCATCCTCATGACCTAACAAACATTCTGACTAAGTTTCATGATGATGAGACCATATTTGTGGCTCCTAGAATGTAAACGAAAAATTGTCATCAAGGCCCCTTTTCCTGTGATATGGCACGGATCCTGGGCCATATTTGTGGCCACTAGAGTGTGAACAAAAAATGTCATTAAGGCCCCTTTTCCCGTGATATGACACGGATCCTTCCCATTTTCAAAAGACTTCATCCTCATGACCTAACAAACATTCTGATCAAGTTTCATGAAGATTGAGCCATATTTGTGGCCTCTAGAGTGCCAACAAGAAATTTGTCTTAAAGGCCCTTTTTCCCGTGATATGGCATGAATCCTTCCCATTTTCAAAGAGTTCATCTTCGTGTCCTCACAAACATTCTGACCAAGTTTCATGATGATTGGACCATTTTTGTGGGGTCTGGAGCTCTTACAAGAAAATTGTCATTATGGCCCCTTTTCCCGTGAAATGGCATGGATCCTTCCCATTTTCAAAAGAGTTTATCCTCATGACCTAACAAACATTCTGACCAAGTTTCATGATAATTGGACCATATTTGTGGCACTAGAGTGAAAACAAAAAATGTCATAAATGCCCCTTTTCCCGTGGTATGGCACGGATCATTTCCATTTTCAAAGGGGTCCATCCTCATGACCTAACAAACATTCTGACTAAGTTTCATGATGATGAGACCATATTTGTGGCTCCTAGAGTGTAAACGAAAAATTGTCATTAAGGCCCCTTTTCCTGTGATATGGCACGGATCCTGGGCCATATTTGTGGCCACTAGAGTGTAAACAAAAAATGTCATTAAGGCCCCTTTTCCCGTGATATGACACGGATCCTTCCCATTTTCAATAGACTTCATCCTCATGACCTAACAAACATTCTGACCAAGTTTCATGAAGATTGAGCCATATTTGTGGCCTCTAGAGTGTCAACAAAAAATTGTCTTAAAGGCCCTTTTTCCCGTGATATGGCATGAATCCTTCCCATTTTCAAAGAGTTCATTCTCATGACCTAACAATCATTCGGACCAAGTTTCATGGTGATTGGACCATATTTGTGGCGTCTGGAGCTCTTACAAGAAAATTGTCATTATGGCCCCTTTTCCCGTGATATGGCATGGTTCCATCCCATTTTCAAAAGAGTTTATCCTCATGACCTAACAAACATTCTGACCAAGTTTCATGATAATTGGACCATATTTGTGGCACTAGAGTGTAAACAAAAAATGTCATAAATGCCCCTTTTCCCGTGATATGACACGGATCCTTCCCATTTTCAATAGACTTCATCCTCATGACCTAACAAACATTCTGACCAAGTTTCATGAAGATTGAGCCATATTTGTGGCCTCTAGAGTGTCAACAAAAAATTGTCTTAAAGGCCCTTTTTCCCGTGATATGGCATGAATCCTTCCCATTTTCAAAGAGTTCATTCTCATGACCTAACAATCATTCGGACCAAGTTTCATGGTGATTGGACCATATTTGTGGCGTCTGGAGCTCTTACAAGAAAATTGTCATTATGGCCCCTTTTCCCGTGGTATGGCACGGATCCTTTCCATTTTCAAAGGGGTCCATCCTCATGACCTAACAAACATTCTGACTAAGTTTCATGATGATGAGACCATATTTGTGGCTCCTAGAGTGTAAACGAAAAATTGTCATTAAGGCCCCTTTTCCTGTGATATGGCACGGATCCTGGGCCATATTTGTGGCCACTAGAGTGTAAACAAAAATGTCATTAAGGCCCCTTTTCCCGTGATATGACACGGATCCTTCCCATTTTCAATAGACTTCATCCTCATGACCTAACAAACATTCTGACCAAGTTTCATGAAGATTGAGCCATATTTGTGGCCTCTAGAGTGTCAACAAAAAAATTGTCTTAAAGGCCCTTTTTCCCGTGATATGGCATGAATCCTTCCCATTTTCAAAGAGTTCATTCTCATGACCTAACAAACATTCGGACCAAGTTTCATGATGATTGGACCATATTTGTGGCGTCTGGAGCTCTTACAAGAAAATTGTCATTATGGCCCCTTTTCCCGTGATATGGCATGGATCCATCCCATTTTCAAAAGAGTTTATCCTCATGACCTAACAAACATTCTGACCAAGTTTCATGATAATTGGACCATATTTGTGGCACTAGAGTGTAAACAAAAAATGTCATAAATGCCCCTTTTCCCGTGATATGGCACGGATCCTTTCCATTTTCAAAGGGGTCCATCCTCATGACCTAACAAACATTCTGACTAAGTTTCATGATGATGAGACCATATTTGTGGCTCCTAGAATGTAAACGAAAAATTGTCATCAAGGCCCCTTTTCCTGTGATATGGCACGGATCCTGGGCCATATTTGTGGCCACTAGAGTGTGAACAAAAAATGTCATTAAGGCCCCTTTTCCCGTGATATGACACGGATCCTTCCCATTTTCAAAAGACTTCATCCTCATGACCTAACAAACATTCTGATCAAGTTTCATGAAGATTGAGCCATATTTGTGGCCTCTAGAGTGCCAACAAGAAATTTGTCTTAAAGGCCCTTTTTCCCGTGATATGGCATGAATCCTTCCCATTTTCAAAGAGTTCATCTTCGTGTCCTCACAAACATTCTGACCAAGTTTCATGATGATTGGACCATTTTTGTGGGGTCTGGAGCTCTTACAAGAAAATTGTCATTATGGCCCCTTTTCCCGTGAAATGGCATGGATCCTTCCCATTTTCAAAAGAGTTTATCCTCATGACCTAACAAACATTCTGACCAAGTTTCATGATAATTTGACCATATTTGTGGCACTAGAGTGAAAACAAAAAATGTCATAAATGCCCCTTTTCCCGTGGTATGGCACGGATCATTTCCATTTTCAAAGGGGTCCATCCTCATGACCTAACAAACATTCTGACTAAGTTTCATGATGATGAGACCATATTTGTGGCTCCTAGAGTGTAAACGAAAAATTGTCATTAAGGCCCCTTTTCCTGTGATATGGCACGGATCCTGGGCCATATTTGTGGCCACTAGAGTGTAAACAAAAAATGTCATTAAGGCCCCTTTTCCCGTGATATGACACGGATCCTTCCCATTTTCAATAGACTTCATCCTCATGACCTAACAAACATTCTGACCAAGTTTCATGAAGATTGAGCCATATTTGTGGCCTCTAGAGTGTCAACAAAAAATTGTCTTAAAGGCCCTTTTTCCCGTGATATGGCATGAATCCTTCCCATTTTCAAAGAGTTCATTCTCATGACCTAACAATCATTCGGACCAAGTTTCATGGTGATTGGACCATATTTGTGGCGTCTGGAGCTCTTACAAGAAAATTGTCATTATGGCCCCTTTTCCCGTGATATGGCATGGTTCCATCCCATTTTCAAAAGAGTTTATCCTCATGACCTAACAAACATTCTGACCAAGTTTCATGATAATTGGACCATATTTGTGGCACTAGAGTGTAAACAAAAAATGTCATAAATGCCCCTTTTCCCGTGATATGGCACGGATCCTTTCCATTTTCAAAGGGGTCCATCCTCATGACCTATAGTCTGTTTGACTTCTATATGGACCAACCTTTTCATCAATTACATAAAATTGTTTTTGAATACAGGATTTGTATGTAGTAAAATCTTAATTTCAGCTTAATACCATTCCAAAAAATATTTTTTGAAAATAAAATGATTTCAAAATAATGATTTTGTCTATCTAGTTAATGTTAATATTTTCGCATTATCCATTCTTAAACACGAGGGGTGATGGAGGCTGTTCAATAGTAGGAAAATGTCAACATATATAGTAAAAACACGTGGTTTTATACTAAACTTTTGACAGATGAAATGTCCATTATTCCTTATTTGGACATGCTAATTAGCATATCGACGGTCATGTCATCTTAAACTTAAATAGCACGTGATTTTTACCGTTAGTACTCTCCTTTTCATCAAGTTTTCCTCGTGAAATTCCAAACAACTTCGTTTAATAATGCTTTTTGATTGGTCTTAACATGTAAATATAGGGTTCATCTCAGAATGAATAAAATCAATAATCAATTATCTGGTCAAACAGTTTCTGAAGAAAGAAAGAATATACACAGATTTGATATCCAACGGTAGCAAAAATCTTAGACAAACTTAATAATATTGAAAAACTCGATTTTATAGTAATACAATTCACTTAAAATTTTACTCTTTTGACTCGGCCCCTATGCAAATCAGTACTATTTTTGGTTAAACAATTCGCTGTTCCGTTTAATACAGTAACAAGTAGGTATGAAATTCTGAAAGTTAACATGTAGACGGACGGACAAAATCATTATTTTACATTCAAAAATTCTGAAAAACAGAATTCGTCATGGTATTAGCTGGAAAAAATGATATGACAAGAAAAATATGCGTTTCATTATTTAATTTCTGAGATTTTCGGCGAAATGTTGGTCCATATAGAAGTCAAACGGACTATAACAAACATTCTGACCAAGTTTCACGAAGATTGAGCCATATTTGTGGCCTCTAGAGTGTCAACAAAAAAATTGTCTTAAAGGCCCTTTTTCCCGTGATATGGCATGAATCCTTCCCATTTTCAAAGAGTTCATTCTCATGACCTAACAAACATTCTGACCAAGTTTCATAATGATTGGACCATATTTGTGGCGTCTGGAGCTCTTACAATAAAATTGTCATAATGGTCCCTTTTCCCGCGATATGGCATGGATCAATACCATTTTCAAAAGAGTTTATCCTCATGACCTAACAAACATTCTAACCAAGTTTCATGATAATTGGACCATATTTGTGGCACTAGAGTGTAAACAAAATATGTAATTAATGCCCCTTTTCCCGTGATATGGCACGGATCCTTCCCATTTTCAAAAGACTTCATCCTCATGACCTAACAAACATTCTGACCAAGTTTCATGATGATGAGACCATATTTGTGGCTTCTAGAGTGTAAACAAAAAATGTCATTAAGGCCCCTTTTCCTGTGATATGGCACGGATCCTTTCCATTTTCAAAAGGGTTCATCTTTGAGACCTAACAAACATTCTGACCATGTTTCTTGAAGATTGGGCCATATTTGTGGCCTCTAGAGGGTAAACAAGAAATTTGTCATTTACGCCTTTTTCCCGTGATATGGCATGGATCCTTCCCATTTTTAATAGGGTTTATCCTTGTGACCTTACCAACATTCTGACCAAGTGTCACGAAGATTGGATCATATTTGTGGCCTCTAGAATGTAAACACTAAAATTGTTCACGCATGACGACAGACGACAGACGACGCACGACGGACATTCAAGATCACAAAAGCTCACCTTGAGCACGATGTGCTCAGGTGAGCTGAAAAGCAAAATATTTCTTCCCAATCTGGATCGATAACGGTAGCACATCTCAAAAAGTCATTTTTACGCAGAGGTGTAGAAAATCAGACTATTTACTGACTGATAGTCATAGGTCTGAAAAAGGATGTGCTTTCAAAAACTGAAAGTACTTGACCACAGCAAGTTGTGTAACTCACCAGCGTCCCCAGGATATAGTTGTAACCTTGTTTATTCATACCAACTTCTCGAATCTGAAATGTAATCACAACTGGAAATAACGACACATTGCGAAAATCATTGCTACTTTTCACTTTGCATGGATTTATGTTTTTTAACCCTTTCCTGTTTTAACAAAATTTTGGACCTGTCTAAATTCAAAGGTTTTGCAGACGAAAATTAAAAGCGGATTTAATTTGAAAAATAACCATTTAGTAGGGTAGAAAATAGTGTGGAAAAAGAAGAAATTGCTTGTTAGAAGCAATTTCTTCTTTTTTCACAATGTTTTCTAGATAATAAAATCACAGGCACGTTAAAAGCAGGGATTAAACAGCAAAGGGTTAATAAATGATCATTTAAACAAAAAACTCCCCCGAAACGTGTCCGTTAAACACCAATGTCCCCGCCACTGCCACATTTCAGAAACAGTAGTATCACAATCAAAAGCAATCAAAATACATTATCGGAATCAACAAAGCGAGATTCGATGTGAGATTTAAAATTTTTACATATTTGACCTGGAAAATTTGACCTTGAAAAAATGACATTGTCCTTAACTAATGAGTTTGAAGTTGGTACTAACAGGAAGCTCTTGCCAAAAGCAATACACATCTGATAAATGAAGCCTCTATCACTAATCAATAAAATTTTGTGACCGTTGTCAAAGATTTTTTTTCGACAAAAAGACAAACTGACAAACACACAGGGTAAAAAATTATAGTGCCCACAATCTATCGACATGGGAACATAAAAGTATTAACGTATTTTACCGCATTAGTGTTTTTTTGGTACTTGAAATGAAGAAATTTTATTTAAATGGAAAGCCTATGTACTTGTTTTTTTTCCCCTAACATGTAAATTGACTGAATACTGCACCTGTTTCATAATTTTATGATAAGCTATTTCCGTTGACAAATCTAGCACAATCTGTCGAATAGCTTCATTCTCGGTCTCACATTGTTTGTCCAGGGCCCGGAGATCTTCGTGAGCGTTGTCCACGTCTGGAAGTCGACGCATGCGCACTGTAACCTTGTAATTCTCCTTGTCGAACACCGAAAGTATATTTTGTAAACTGAACAGTCCTGGTAAATAAAAGAGGCAATAGGGTAAGCTTGATTACAACTCGATGGCTTTGAACGTATATATGAAAAAAGAAATTACATAGAACATTATTCCTAATAAAATTCATATGTCAAGTGAATTACTGTGGACACAGATAGCTCCGCCCATTAATTATACTCGACATCATCTATAGCGGGAACGCTGATGCTTTTGCCGCCAAATAACAAACGTGCCAAATGACCCATTTCGCTTTCTGTGAATTTCTCCCAACGTCAATACTTCTTTATTAATTTCATGCCCCGAAAAATGATACAAAACTAATTTAAACCCACAACAAGGCAATTAAACTAATTTCTGAATAGTGATCGTGTTGAAAATGAATATAACGAACTGCTTGTGAAAATAACGTAGAATAGCGATGGTAAACGTTCATAACCTAGCTTCTTTTCAACATTTCATATCAATTGAATGACCGGATCATTGAATTTAACAACAAAAATACATTATAAATGCCATTTAATAAGTAGGGGTCACTATATCATAACGAAAAAACTTTTTTTATTTGCACGGAAAGATATGCTGAATATTTCACCATATAAAGGAAAAATATATTTTTTATATACATATCGGAAAATAAAGAAAGTTAACTGGGTAATTTCTTTAAAAAAATAGGTTTTTATGGCAATTTTCCCCCTTGAAATTACCAAAATTAGTGCAGTTTTAACTTTTAAAACAGACTGCCTCGATAGCTCAGTGGTTAGAGCGTCGTTCGAGTCCTGGTGACAGCGAGGTGTTACCTTGGGCAAGAAACTTAATAGTCACTGCCTCAATCCACCCAGCTGTAAATGGGTAGCAGTGGATGAAAACTCTTCCAAAAAAAGAGAAAAGGATTCCACTGCCTCTCGAATTTCTCACGCAAAATTGATAACATCTAGAATGAGCAAAAGTCGGTAAAAAGCTTTACATAGCTTATGTTAATTGTTAACTGTACCTCGTACAAACCCCCGACTATAAATAAAGATTATTATTATTACATTGTGCAAATGCATTAGGTCTACCAACATGTATGTGTTTCATAGCTATCAGGTGATACTAAGTTTGTACTAGACCTAAAACGATTTTATGGCCGTTTTGAAAATAACACTTTTCAATTAATTTCTCGTTAACAATTAACTATTGCAAGATCGAATATGCTAGGTGGGATATCAGACTGATTATAGTCTCTATTCAAAGAGTGATCAACACACTAGCTGTACAGCCAATATAATGTACATACAAAAGCGACGAAAATCATGGCATCCACTTTTCTCCTCATACCCTGGATCAGACGTAGGATATGAACTTAATCCCTACTCTTGCAACATCTTTAACAACTGAGCCAGATTTTGAATAGGAATATACTCGTTCACATACTTGGCGATCAAGAATGTACAATAAATATTCGATGGGGTTCATATTCTGCCTTTATTGAGCGTACTTTTGTTTAAACATTCATTTTGATGTTACAATACTTTTTTTTCATTCTGTATACATCTCTGAGATATGTACTATTCATTTTTTCGTGGTTAAGGATAACTATGGATGCCTAAATTTGAGACAAAGAAAAAATGTCAGTTTTGGCTATACAGGTATAGACAAAACTGATTTTGATCACTCACTCAATTTCGTGCATCTATAAAAAGAATCAGCTTGCGTTCAGGATGACAAAAAAGTGCAATTAATATTCCGATTATTCCCCGCTTTGCACGTACACATGCGTGCAAAGCGCGGAATAATCGGAAAACTGTTTGCACTGTTTTGTCATCCTGAACGCAGGACAGATCGAACCCACCTTCTTTCGATTGATTGATTGAATGGAGTTTTACGCCGCTTTCAACATTTTTTCAGTTATATCGCGGCGGCTTGAGCACCTAACAATGGTTTCCTGGTATTTCTCTCTACCAGTACAACCAACACATCCTTTTCTAGCCTCCAGCTGCTAACTAACATAGGTCTACGATTATAAAGCCATTGGTACCTTCTTCGGAGTCATAGACATAATGGAATGATCTCCACTTGTAATGCCTGATCAGATCCACTAGGGCTCGTGTATGTGACGGTTTCATATAGAGTTGGTATGTGTTTACATTTCTCGTCTCATTGTCCGCGTAGCTCGGAGACACGTACGGTATGTGGAACGTCTGTGTGTAGGCATGGACTATATTACTGGACTCGAACCGCCGGGCACCGAATAACATGAACACACCATTGGACATGTGGGTACAGACTGAAAAGGAAGATAAAACGTTTTGAGGATACAATGAATAAGATAAACATCACGAATAGGTACTCATGACCTTTAAGAATGGCACAAATGGCATTTTGAAATATCCCAAGTACTACACGAGGCCCTTGATCCATTCAATTTATCATATAGAGGTGTCAACGCAAAACTATCGCAAATGCCTATATATTTATAGGCACTTACAATGGTTGTGCGTTGACGCCTCGATTGAAACAGTGTATTTTTCCAAAAAATTTAAGACAAATACATATAAGATAGCCTTATGAAGAGCAGCATATGACCTTAAAATATAATATTTCAAACAATGTATTCTGCAAATAAATAATACATTTTGTAAACCATAAATATTTAAGAATATTTAAAAAATAACTTATATTTCAGTTAATCAAGATAAGGTAACGGTTTCTGTTAATATTTTGTATCTTTCCATGATTTTTTAAAATCTTCATATTTAAAGCGGACGTAAGGTATTTTTTCCACGTGGAAATCAAGGATAATTTGAGGCAAGTCAGATCGAAACAATGAGGATAGACTTCATGAATTATTGAAACAAAACAATCATCAATTTCGACCATGAAACATTTCTAAACCTAGTGGTTTTGAACTTGGATACAAATCATTCTTGGCCCATAACGGTTTATTCATAATTCAGAAGACCGTTCATAGACGATTAAAACATCGTAACTACAGCTTGAAAAAGCTGTAGTTACGGTATTTTAGTCGCCCAAAGACGACACACAATGTCTTCAGATTTGATTGAAACGTCTGAAACATTAATTTCTCGGATCGTCAATTACATGAATTGAGAAAGAAGACTAAATAGATCTGGCGAAGTCATGCATATTAAAAAAGACTGTCGCAGACACTTCATTTACATGCATGGCCTTATTTCTTTACAGACTACCCATGTCTGCCGACGACAGCTATTTCCGAGCTTCAAAAACAACGGAATGGTATACTATATTTTCTAATAATTCGGACAAACGTGGTTAAATCAGAGGATAAAGCGATACGTTGTAAGTTCGGTGATTAAGAAAACGGTCAGGACAGTTAAGCCACTTGAGTTATAGTGTACTGCACTTCCAAATGATACGTCATTCAAGATCAACGCGCTCTCAAGCTCTATTCATGCTTAAGTCGGAAAAGAACATATTTTCATCTTATAAGTCAACTATTGCTCATCCAACTAAAGTGAACTTCTCATTTTTGTATATAACAAAAAGGATGCGTTCCTTTCAAAATTTGTCGTTTAATCGATTTCTGATAGGAAGTTAAAGCTTTACCTTTTTTGGGGAATTGATCTTCGAATAATGAAAGCAATACCGTTTTACAATAATGAGCCGAAAGGTGAATAAGGACCATTTAGGTTGTGCCGAATGTCGGACATCGTACAGTTAGTTTTATCGTGAAATTGACATTCATCTCAATCAAAACCATTCTCAATCGCTCACTCAGCGCCCCGTGCATTCATTCCAAACACTCGCTCAAACTATTCAAAAAGGCTTCGAAATCACTAAGAATTATAAGATCAACAAATACGTTCAAAATAGATAATAGAGCTTGAAAAACAAATCGCGATTTCTTTGACACAATTAAAATTATAAGCGTCTGATAGGTTCTTGAAGAAATAGGAACAAAGAACCTGTATGCATTTATTAAAGGGAGGTAATAAATATCATCCTGATCAAAATTGGCGATATTGCATTACCTCCCTTTAATTTCACTCGAACTCACTAATTTAATATCATTCAAAAACCGTTTCAAAATCATTCAACTTGTTAATTACACGATCTTATTGATTGTAGGCTGCATAGGATGGTTATTTTAACACTTGGCTGTCTTTCTGAATCCACAATAATAATTCTTCCATATTCTATAGTTGGTTTTGATTAGAAATGGGTTTAACGCCGCTTTTAACAATCATTCAGTTACATCAGGGAGGCTGGGGCACCCTACAATGGATGCCTGGTATTTCTCATACCAGTGCTACCATTACACAGCCTCCAGCTGCTTCCAACATAGGTCTAAGGATATCAACCCTTTGTTGAGAGACAAATAGTCAGGAAGGATGAGTGCCGCCGTCGGGAATCGAACCCGTTTTTTTAATGATAGTCCGGCGCAAGTAGCACTACGTTATGACAGCGGATACAATTGGTTTTGAAATGCGATCTTCAACACAGTTATCATATATGTGACCCGTCACGCAAAAAAGACCAACTGAGAACACCGTGTAATAAATATTTGAAAAAGAAATTGATTCCAGTATAGGCCAACCGGATATCGCATTACATTTTTTCTCAGGAAGGTAGCTGGATCATTCTAGATTAAAAAAAAAAAGAAAAAAATGCTAACGGACGGACGGACGGACAGACGGACGGACGACCGGGGCCATAACATAATACGACCCTTCGGGAGTATAAAAAATAGACGATAACGAAAAGTTTCGCCCCTTTTCAGCCTGCGCAGTCCGCGCAGTCTGAATAGGGTCGACACTTTATGCACTTTCCAGATGTTTCTTTTCGCGTAACGGCTCATGATTATTTGTGGCGTCTGGTAGAGTCTGTAGAAAATGCTATACTTAGAAAGAAGGGTTTTAACTGGAAAATACTCAAGAGAGAGACCAGTAATTAAGACATCTAAAATCAATTTCCAGGAACCTTCAATTATTTCCCTTTAAATGCAAAATGTCGGTTTCGGTCTCAGCATCTATTCATTATCGTCAAAAGTGTCGAAGAAAATTGCTTTTAATAATAGCTATGTAACACTGTTAGAGAACCAAACAAAAAACAAGACAATTTATGGTTAAAAAATTGTGTTTTAAATAGAAAAATCGCTGCTGAATTGAAATATGGCATATAAGATATGATAGTGTAGCCGATATACAATATTCCTTTCCAAAATTAAAAATCTTATCTATTGAAGTCTATAAAATTTGGAGAATTGTACGATCATTATGATTGCAGATGATTCGTGATTCCTGTTTGTATGCAAATGCGAGTTGTCAGTATAGACTAAAACTTGTCTGCGCAGTCGTACAGTCCAGTCTTACCCAATACATATAGGATAATCGTTTATTTCAGTGTAAGATCGCTTAATTTGCATTGAGTGAACAACAAAAGAATAATCGTTTGATAGATTAATATTGCATTGATTGAACAACAAAAGCTATATTTTCACATGTGGCGGAGTCATGAGTGGAAATATACCCTTTGTCGTTCACGAATTGAAATATCAATTGGTCTTACTCGAAAAACAAACAATTATTCTATTTCTTTGCAACGTTTATTCTGATGTCACTTATTTAGCCTTGCTTTGATTACGTCAGAAAGAACGAAATGAACGAAAGTGTTATAATGTTTTGATATTTTTACTGGTTAGGCAGTGAGTTAATTAAAACGACAATCTACCCTAACTCCTCGATAAACCACCGATAAAAAATAACTTTATTTTAATAATTGTTGAAATTACATTTACATAGCAAGTTTTGTCTAAACCAAAAGTGGTTTCAACAAGAAAAAGGTTTGAACTTGTCTAGATTCGAAATGTTGTTAAGTGATCCTTGGCAGGCCAAATGACTACCTGTTTCAGCTGAGATCAAAATCAACATTTTATTTTTTCAACAAGGCTAATTCATGATGGATGTCAGTTACACATTGCAATAATTTAATTGCAGTTTATTATGTCAGTTTAAAACATTCTTATTGTCTGGAAATATGTTTTAATTTCTCAATGAAAACAATTTTGAGTACGCAACTATTTTGTAAGCTTCCACAAAAAGAAGTCCCGTAAGAAATTGCTTTCATTATTGATGAATCTTACAGTTTTGCTTCATGATATTAGATAATAAGGTGTTGATAGAATATTTGTTGACTTTATGGAGGTATGGAACTAAAAACCTAATCACACTTATGCATGATTCCCCATTACTTATTTATACAGTGTGATTAGGTTTTTTATTCTCATTACTCCATAAATTTATAAATACTCTCTTCGTTTCTTAAATAGTACATAAGCCATCTTAGTCTAAATAATTTAATAACATTTTCTCGTAAATCCCCGTGCACTTTAACTTGAAATTTCCTTGTGTAGAACTCTTCCAAATGTGTTTTAATTGTTGGAATTCATCCTCTATTTTTGTTGCAACCGCTTTACGAAAATTTATCCAAAATCGTTTTTTATCGAGTACGACTAATTGATATTTCAATTCGTGAACAAACTTGACAGATCATGAGATGTCCACTAGACAATGTTAATTCCATCAAAGGAATTCTGTTTTCCTTCTGGTTTCATAGATAGATTTAAATGAATAGTTAAATGCATAGATGGAATTAACATTGTCCAGTGGACATCTCATGATATGTCAAGTTTGTTCTATTGTGCCCCTTTGGTCATATTTGGGCTCTATTGAGGCACATTTCATCTTACACAGATCAACACAGACATGAAGAAGTAATATCTAAAATTCTTCTCTGAAACTAGGGAGTAGACAATCTTGTTATTGATAAATACAATTAACAAGATCGTGAAATTGACAAGGTGAATGATTTTGGAATGACGTAGGAATGAAATTGAATGAATGTGAGGAGCGAGTTTTAATTGAATTTAATGGGGGGCTAATCCTATATCGCAAATTTTGTTCAGGATGAACAAAATTGCGATATTGATTACCTCTTTAATAAAAAATGCAAATTTTGTGGACAGCTTCCAATTTCTTTAAGAACCTACGAGGTGCTTACGATTTGAATTATGTCAGTGAAATCGCGATTTTTCTCTGTCAAAATATATTTTGAATGACGTTGTTGATTCTATATTTTTCAATGTGTTCGATCGTTTTTGAATGGTATGAATGAGTGTTTGTAATGAATGATTGTAGAGCTGAGTGAGCGATTTAGAATGGTTTTGATTGAGGTGAATGTTAACTTCACGATGTAACTAACCGTAGCTTTATTAAGTACCAGACAGCTAGTTGATAAAGTCACAAGAAGGTATGAAAGGCTGAGAGTTAACATGTAGACGGACGGACAAAATTAGTATTTATAATAAAAAAAATCTGAAAAACAAAAATCTTCATGGAATAAGAAGGAACATGTGATGCGACAAGAAAAAATACGATTCATTAATTCCTTTTTGAGATATTCTGCGAAATATTGGTCCATATAGAAGTGCATCGGACTGTAAACGTCAACAAAAAGGGACTCCAGCACTCTAAGGATTTTTTTCAAAAAGTTTGTTTCAGGCGAGCGAAAAATTTGTGCAAGACAAAGATTTATACAGTTTCTTCCCACTTTTTAAAGAAAATGCTATTTCTGCAAGAAAATGATGTAATTTATCTCGATTCAGTACACAGGCCATTTTCATATCAAATGATATATCACCGAGTTGCAATTGTTTAGATATTGTTACATAAACAAAGGTTTAAGACTAGAATTAGGTAATAAATATTTGCCGAGGCGGCATTCAATCAATTTCATTGTGAACAAATGTCTCAGGAAAATGGCTTTGTGTCAGAGTTATTTACATACCGTCAAAAACTTCCCCACTTAAATCGTAAATTATCACAAGGAATTCGTTACAATATTACCAGAAAATGTATTTCGTCTCTTTCTTTATTTTTACATAAAATGTTCAAATGATACAATTGAGGTATAATAACGATCTCGTTTCCTCAGTATACTCCTGTCATCTATGGTATGAGTAAATAAGTGAGTAAATAAATATATAATACGTACTTAGTATTTTTTATGAAAATAAATATCTTACAAGGTTATGGGAACTGATAATTGTTGAGGCTTTGCCGAGACAATTATCAATTCCTACAACCGAGTTAGATATCTTTTCATACAATACACTAAGTACGTACTATATTTATATTATAACCTCTATTTGTCTTTTTTTCATCGATGTTTCTAACAGAAATGCAGGTTTCTAAAAATTACCTCATTATATCATTGTTCTAAAAATAACCATTTGATATCATAAAAATATCATATTGGATGTAATCATACGGATATTTGTACAGTTATAAGATAAATTTTATTTTTGTAGAAGCATGTGTTATTACAAATACTGGTTATATTGAATAAAAACATATTTCAAATAATTAACTAATAAACACCTGGTCCCATGGACCTATATGCCACCTTGATCTTTCTTTATTGGTATCGCGTGAATGAAACTATCAAAAATTGTTTTCATTGACGAAGACTGACTTATACACGCGAATCAGATGGCCTTCATTCGCTTTTTTTGTATAGGGCTAAATGGGCCACCTGGCTCGCAGACTAGCAACAAAATGTTCAATTAAGTGCAATAATCCTTACCCAAAACGAAACTGAAAGCGGTAAACTGTCCTTCTTAATTAATGAATGATTCAAATGTTGTTTTTATGTGCTCTATCTTGAAAAATTTAGCATATATCATTTTGGTCAATCTTAATTTTTACATATACAAAAAGGTTGATAAATGGAATTACACGTTGCATGATAAAAGAATAAGAATTAAATGTTGATGAATGAGTGAATGGTATATATACTTATCTTCGATTTTAACATTATTCTTACTTCAAAATGTCATCTAAAACTTCTTTCTTTTTTGAATGGGAGAATATACGAATTTATATTCATTTTGAAAAAAACAAAAAAAAAAAACCCAAAAAAACTAAGATTTGATTCTCTAACACTAATGTCCCCGCAACAGTAATTACAGAAACAGGTTTGTTTTATTTAAGAATATCGAATATGTGTCTTGCTTGCCATTAATTTCCAAAATTTCTGCTTTCCAACACAATTCGTCTTACATGTAGCTGATGATCTTAAATGAGGTATCCACTGTAAGGTATTGTCTTCAAATATGAAGACCTTGTCACTTACCATTCGATAATCATTGCTAACGTTTTAGAAGATTCAATTTCATATATATTTGACACAGAAAAATGACCCGAACTCTGACTAATGGCCATGAAGTCGGTTTCGGTAAGAAAGGCTAGTCACAAGAAATACACATTGGACATTTGAAGACTATATCACTGACCATGCTGTTAAAGACCTTAAACTTGACTGATGGTCATGGCTTAAAAACATAGAGTTTGTCACGAGCAATACACATTCTTTTTTTATGAAAAAAAGAAGATACAACAAGAGATGTACGTAGACCTTTTTTCTCCAGTTGTTAGGAATGCGAAAGACTAAAGGTACCTTTTCTAACGACAATGATAAGATTATTATAGAAAAAATAGTTGACCAATTGAAACAAAACTATATATCTCCTGAACGTCATATTTCATCCTTAACAGCATGGAGAAAACTAATCACGATTACTTATAGATCGAAATAAAGTTATGGAAACATGAAGATGTCTTCTGAATGCGATAAAACATGGGAACGAGTGGCTTTAGATGGATTATTCTAGACTAATATCAAATAATATCACAGATTGATGTTATTCAGCCATTCAATAAATAAACATAATAATATTTATCTAATCCATATTTTTAGAGATAAGACTTCATCACTATGAGGATTTGAACAAAGATAGCACAACAGAAATGTTGTTTAGTCGTGAAGGATATTCAATTTAGTCGTTATAAACTATAAATCGCTCAAATATCTATTTCCCCCGCCATAACAAATACGCTACAACCTTAAGGTCTGCTGTACATTGTTACATAGAAGTTATACATGTCTCCTATCATTTCCATTCGCCTGGTTTAAAAGGTCATAGGAAACAACCATGTATCCTGGAAATTGCCGAGGAAAAAGATAATCGAGTCAAAAACCTAACTACGTTTGTACTACGTATCCTTTTTGTGCTCACGCGCGCGCAAAAATAGGTCTAGTACACGTCACCAGCTTTTGTGCGACACGAACGCATTGTGTTTTCAACACAGTGCGTGTATATCACAAGCGCTGTGCTAAAAAGAAAGTACTGATAGTACTGAAGGCGAGGGAACTGAATAGACGAAACAACAAAGAGTTCAATTTTCTGGAATATAACCTTGATTATTCACCTTTTCCTTGTCATGTATACCAGATATCTTCTAACTTATCACCGCTAAAATCACTGCTGCGTTAAGATACATAGCTTTTATATTTGATCTTGACGGATGACCTTGTAAATAGGGAAAAGAAGAAATGCTGCTAACTAATAGTTTCCCCTCCTTCCAAAATATTATCTACCCTTTCTGCTACAAATTTTACTTATTTGTCCACATATTGTATGTTATCTGCAACGCTTAACAATTTGAACCTGTCTAAACAGTTGTTGTCCTGTAATGGATTAATCTAAATAAGAAAGATTTAAAAGCCTTGTCCCATCCTTAAACCCTTAAACAGGCGACAGAATTTTAGACTGGGCCAACTTGGAACAGTTTGCAGACAATAAATCTACATGAGTGTAACTTGATTTATATCTAGGGTAGTAATTAAAACATAATGGGATATGAGTATAGGGTGGACCATATTGTGGGAAAGGGAGAAATTGATCCTATCAGTTTCTTGTGTTCCCACAGTAAAACTTCTTCATGGAATTCAATTCAATGTAAAAGAAAGAGCCGACAAGCTTGTGCCCCTAGAAAGACAGCATTACTGCGATTGTTAGACGGATGATGGAATGGATAAATTGACTGACTAGTAGCAAACCAATCGACTCAACTAAAATTATAAAAAAAACGAGATGCGCCTATCTGCAAAGCGATATCGGGCGTAGCAATCTATACCTTGGGAATAAGTTGTTTTTGGCGTACTCAGTGCTACAAAATGAGCAAACTGTTCGACATTTTTCCTTTGGAGTGAGTTCGGGATGTTGCTATTAACCCCTATAGGTAAATGGAACGGGAACCCTTGGTTTCCTTCGCCTTAAAACGCCTTGCTAAAAATATTTTAAAAATTGGAGTTCATGCCTTCAAATGTCATCTTGCCTCTTTATAAACCAGGCCTTCAGTGCTTTTAGCGCTTTGATCATTTACTTTGGTTGTTTGAATTTCATTTTCAGCAGGTGAAATGGTTTTCATTTCTTTTTTAATGTAGTTTTTTGTCTATATTTCGTAGATGCACGTATGTTCAAATATGCACTGAAAAACATATTCGTTTGGTACATTTTTTGTTGCATAATTAGAAAGATCTGAGCCGCGTATACGTATTTTACAAAAAGTGAATGGATAAATTATATATGTTGGACTTTCCTCCAAAGAATGATTGTAGTCAGATATTTGATATCAAAACACCGTCATGAATTTCAATAAGAACAAGAAGAAAATAAATGGAGCAGGTTTTACCTCTTATTTTCTGAAAAAAAAAATGTGGTTAGGCAGACAGTCTCTGAAAAGATATGATATCTATCAAGCCAGTGCCAAATTATTGTAAAGGTTTCTATATTTATTAGGCAATTACAAAAATCTTGAACTGACCACGTGATATGAGACAGATGATGAATAATGCAAGGAAATATATCTCATGATACTACTCATTATACAATACTTTTGACGAAGATGGATAGCTGTGTGTTATCCGATACAACTAGAGTTTCTTCCTGAAATCTCGAAATCGAATTGGATCACAGAAATACATCGACATTACCGTATTATTTAGGGGTGTCTTTGACGTTTGGAATTATTTCATACGTCTATAAGGCCACAGACATTAAAATTAGACAATAGCGACAATAATTCTATGTTTGTCTCACAAAACTTTAAACTTTTCTTTAGAGCCCAAAGTTAAGACTCATAGAGGCCTTTCACATCATGGCGGCAAATCCAAATCGCTCTCACGCCGATCTGAATAGCATCGCCTTGGTCGCAGTAGGAGGGCAGTGAGATCGCCGTGAGCATGATTCGGAACTAAATATAGTGTTATGATCATGAAAGGTATCCGCTTAGATAAAATGCTCTTGTAAATAAAAGGGAGAAAATTTTATATACGATTAACTCGCCTTTCAACTGGTAACCAATTTAGCTTAACAAAATGATCATTGTAAATATGATGCCGACAATCCAAAATAAGAACAAATCTGATCATTTTATTTTGAGTTCTTTGGAGCCTTTGTTTTAGTGTGTTCGTAATGCTAAAATACCAGACAGAACATGCATAGTCAAGATTGCATTGTAGAAGAGACAAAACTAGGAGTTTTTAGAGTGTAACGACAAAAATTTCTGTTTTCTGTATAAAAATAAGTCTTGCATTAATTTTACCTATAATGCTAGATATCATAGATTCAAAATCCAAAGCCTGATGTAACAAAGCACCCAAATATTTCACAGACT
The DNA here is from genome assembly GCA_948146395.1 of Fragum whitleyi. Lineage (NCBI taxonomy): Eukaryota > Metazoa > Mollusca > Bivalvia > Cardiida > Cardiidae > Fragum > Fragum whitleyi. Next base: position 6,141,236 of record OX411549.1, read on the forward strand.
CAACTGATTTAAGCCTTACTCCATTACAAAGAATGTCAAGATTTGAGCATGTCTTAAGTCTAGGTCTGGAGCCAAACAAAATATTCTGTTTTCTCCAGGTGTAAAGACAGCTTATTATCTACTAACCAGTTACTAACATTTTGAAAGTCTTGAGTTAAAAGATATTCAATTTCAAGTTTAGATTTACCAGTTACTAAAATGGCTGAATCATCAGCGTACAGAAGCTTTCTTTTTATTGTACCAGCCATATCATTCATATAGAATTAAAGTAAAAGCGGTACTAGCATCGAACCCTGGGGTACACCACACGTGACAGTTGATGGTAATGTAAAGACGTGGTTTATATCTGAAAATTGAAAACGATCTCTTAAATAAGAATTAAACCAATTTAAAATGTCATAAATTAAACCTAAGAGCTCTAATTTAGATAATAGAATAGTATGGTCAACAGTGTCAAACGCTTTCTGCAAGTTGAGCAAAGCCATCCTAACATACATTCCTTTGTCTAGATTAATCCTTACAAAGTCTGTTAAGTGCAATAAGCATGTATTGGTAGAAAAAGACTTCCTGAAGCCAGATTGAAATTGATATCATATTTTTCTCTCACTTTAATATCTTTTTATTTGATCAAGACCTATTTTTTCCAATACTTTTTAAATTATACTTAATATCGAAACAGGTCTGTAATTGGATACATCTGTTTTATCATTGTTCTTAAAAATGGAACAACACGGGCAATTTCAGGTCTTCGGAAACTATAACCTGTATCAATGACAAATTGAAAAAGTGAGTGAGAAGACTTGCACTTACAAAAGCGCCGTCCTTGACAAAACGACATTGAATGTTATCTAACCTAGTGACCTTGCTGTTGTAGAAATATTTGAGTACAACAAAATCGCTTATCAATCAAAAAGAATAATTGTGCAGACCTTGGTTTCAGTAAACTCTGGATACAAAATCTCTACCATAATAACCTAAGGCAGTGGGTAATTTCGTTACAAGAACTGAAGCGACAGTTGTGAAAAAATTGTTAAAATGATTGGCAACTTCAATGCTGTCAAAAAATCAGTTATTTTCAACGTTTAGGCCAATATTAGTCACGGATTTGTTACTTTTCTTTGAATTTGATGGCATGCAAAGTTCTTTAAGAGGTTTTAATAAAGATCTCGAGTCCTTTTGGTTTTCTGTGATAATATCGTGCGTGTAGAATCCCATTAATTTTATCATGTTTACTTTCATCATTAGAGGTCAACAGCATCTAAGTTTTGGAATACTGTCAATACGGCTCCGACATTTCATGGCCAACTGTTATGTAATTTAGGTATTCAACAGAGACATTTTCTATTCGCTAAAATGATTCAGGCAGTACTTAGAAATTGATGTTTGGATTATGTTTCCAGAATAACAAATGTTACACTTCTTCATTAACATTAAAAAAAAACAAAAAAAAAACATTAGTTCCTCTTGCAAATATTGGAATCTCAAAGAATTCGCTAAAATGATAAGGCAGTACCTAGAAATTGATGTTTGGATTATGTTTCCAGAATGACAAATGTTCTGGATCAAGTCACTTGCTCAAACAGATCAAGTTTTATGTGGAACGATATCAAAGGCTATGTAATTGTCCAATATGGCGATAAATACTTGCTTTGAGTTGTCATAATGTTGTAGAAAATCGTATGTAGTGGCGAATTGGTTTCACCTCGCAGGAGTATAGAGAATAACATGTTATTGTAATATCAATGTTAGCTGGTCAAGGTTGGGGGAATTTATCACGACGATGCATGACGAGCTAATTTCTCCCAACTTGACCAGATAACATTGATATTTTAGGAAACTAACATGTTATTCTATTTATCATGCAACATTTTTACGCGCTTAATTATAATAAACCCTAACAGAACAAATTAACCTGAAAGTGTATGCAAATTGTTTCTAAAAAATAGACTTCTAATATCATGTTATGTTATCAGACAGGTGCTCTCATGTCAATACGCCCTTCATTGCATGATAAATACTGATCTAAAGCCATGGTTCAGTGCTGTCAGTATTTTGTTGGAATCGAGGTGTTTACCATGTGTCTACCAAACTTGGCAGAAATGTTCCTCGGGTGACCAATCGAATAAGTTGTTCGTACAATTTCGACTGGCTTTTAAACATGGGCGTGGCAGGGCGGGGCTTATTTTGAACCCGAAAACTTTGAACGACATCTCCCCCTTCACCACTGGGACGATTTCAATGAAACTTTAGCAAAATTTTCCTAAGGTGACCCTCTTTGAAAATTTGTTCAAAATGCCCACTTTTAAATCAAATATGTAATGATGAAAGCCATGGGCCTGCCTAAACTTTTCTTTAAACATCGATGGGCGGATTTGGGCGTGGCAGATTGAGGTTAATTTTCTACTAAATAAATCTTTAAGAATCTTCTCCTCCCAAACCGTTGTCCCGATTTCAATGAAACTTGGCTTGAATGATCCTTAGATGGCCCTCTTCTAAAGTTGTTCAAGAGATTAGGATTGACTTCCAAATATGGGCGTGTCTTACTTTAATTATAAATGTTATCCTCCAAATCCACTGAACCAATTTCAATACAACTTTTCAGGATAATATTCCTGGGATAAATCTACGCCTAGCAGAATTTTCATTTGCCCACATATGGGTGGCGAAGATAATGTTAAGTTTCCTCTATGTTTTGCAAAATGGCTTTCCATATTAGGTTTAGGCTACACTAAAATCCGGTTTTCTTTCCATCTGTTGGGCGCTTCACACATTTCCTTTTGTAAACTGAGATTCTCAGTTTTAAATATTTGAAAGCCGGTGGAGAGAAACATGCTCTCTTGGGCCTCTTGTTTAAAAGAATGCAAGACGAGGTTTCAATTAAGAGAGAGAATTAATGGCAAAAGGCAAAATGGCTTTCCATATAAGGTTTAGGCTACACTAAAATCGCGTTTTCTTTTCATCTTTTGGGCGCTTCACAAATTTCCTTGTAAACTGAGATTCTCAGTTTTAAATATATGTAAAAAATATCAATGTATATTTGGAAAAACGTAATATGTAAACTTTTTTGGGAAAAGATTTTTGTTATATTTATGACTATTCTTTCCATAACCTATCATTTTAAATTCAAGACTCTCTGGGGACAAAGGGAATTCTTTACAATAAATAAAAAGAGAAAATTCCTAAACAATACTTTTTCCCTAAATTGAATGAAGCAACGCTAATGATAGATAGTTATTCGTCCTGTAATACGATGAAATAACGTTAAGCAAATATGATGTCTTCTGTATTTGATTAAATATGGAGGAGAAAAGCTTTAGATGGATTATTGTAGACTAATATTGTTGATTTATGTCACTGAATCATTTAATAAATAAATGTAAAGAAATGTATCTAATGCATATATATCAGATAAAACGCCGTTAATGAATGAGATTTGTATATTTGATCAATTAAATAAAAGAGATGGTATATCGATGGCATACCAAATTTATATTATTAAGCTCTGGTGTTATATAATTTGTTTTTCGTTGATAACCAAAAAACTTCATGGTACGAAACTTTTAACATACAAAATGTATATAAGTTATAATCTTACTATTACTTTGATTTTTCTCGAACAAACTGAACGGCTTTTAAAACAAAATCATTTACTCGCGTAAGCTTCTGAATATAATAAATGAAAATGGACCCATATGGGCCGGTCTATCGGGCCTATAAGCTCAACGCAACACTAATGAAAATACCTGTTAAGATAACGGCACTTAAATATAAAAAAATGTTGCGTATAAAAAAATGTTGCGTTGAACCCTTGAGAAGTAATGTGGACATTAACCTACTTAAGAGCATATTGTTCTAAATATTGTTTTGCATTTGTTAAGAAAGTTAAGAAATTCAAAAGATAGGCTCAGATATATGGATCTTGAAGGAAAAAAGCAAAATAAGTAATGATATTATGACGTTCCAGTACAAAAAGGTCATCAGTAATACTGTGACGTCGAGTTGTTAGAAATATATATGGAGAATAACATGTTAGTGCTAAAATATCAATGTTATCTGGTCGAGATTTGGAGAATTTATCATGACGAGGCTTTGATAATTTCTCGCAGCCGAGACCAGATAACATTGATAGTTTAAGACATTCACGTGTTATTCTATTTATCATGCCTTCATTTTAAGCGCTTATTTACAATTAGCCCTTAAAAATAAAATTAATTCAGGTAAATGTATATGCAAATTGTTTCTAAAAATAAACCGCCTGATATCATGTTACGTTATCAGACATATGATATTAGGGCAATACAGGCTTTATTGCATGAAAAATGTTTATCTTTTACAAATTATGCGCTTTTAGTGAGTGGTGAATGTTTAAAAAAATACAACACTCCGTAATAAAACCCGAATTACAGTAGATTCTCAATGAGTGTTTTCCTCATTTATTTTCTGAAAGACGAACGAGTCTTCTGGATTTTAAAGCAATTCCATTACATCATTAAATTGTTGTCTGGGAAATTCAATATATCTGTTTTAATGAGCACCATAAAATCTGAAAGGAGAGTAAAAGATGGATAGTGTCTCAAGAATATCTCCAGTAAAAGAAACTAAAAGATCATTATATGTGGAATGGAGTAATCCTTTCTTGTTTAATGGTAAGGGTAGTTTTTTTTAACCCTCTAATTAGATATGCGAAAATAGAGAAGTGCGAATATTGTTTTGAAGGAAGGTTTTTAATATATCAATAATTTCGTCCCATTAATTCCCTTTAATTTCACAGAAAACTCGCCCCACACACTTAATCAATATCATTCTAAAATCGTTTCACTTTTCATTTTCACGGTGTTATACTGGCTTTAGACGTAACAGAAAATCATATATAGCTGCCTCAGCCAAATCGATTTGACTGAAATTACTTGAAAATGGCGTAAAACCCTATCGTATCAGAGTATCAAAAGATGTTAACTATAAAACAATATCATTTGAAGCTAACATCAGTTTTACAACTTATTACAAAACGGTTATACTATGAAATTCTCGGTAAATGGATTGTGGATGAAAATCGTTGCTTAATAGATAGTTTTCGAAAACATTATCCAAACCAAACCTATCATCTCCGGAGTCTATAATTATCCGATATCGACGAGTAATCTTCTACGGAAATACGATATCCTAGATGGGCTGTTAAAATGTTGTACCAACAGCTTTGCACAAGCTGTAGATACTACATTTTCGACGCCCAACGTCGATATATAATACCACCATTTTTTATGGTAAGGACATGTTTCCCATGTAAAATATAAAAAGAAATTGATACAAAAATATTTTTACAGGATTAAACAATTTTGCTCTGACGTCTGGACGTTAGATTTAGAATCGCTAGCGATTCTAGCGTTAGAAGACGTTAGATTTAGAATCGCTAGCGATTCGCTACGATCATGTCGTACAAATATGCTATCATGAAAAAATGTTACTGTCTACGCAATTCATTGGTACATTGTTCCACAAACTACGATGGTTGGCTCCCGAAATGCATTATTTGCAGTAACGGAGGAATACTCACGTCTTGCAGATTTCAAAAAATAGCATTACTGGTATGCTTTCCTAAAATGAAGTACCGAACAGACTTATTAATGGAAAAGGGAAAGATAAATTTGCACAGCCTCGTTACAACCCATTGCCTTACAATATTGAGGGAACTGATAGGTGGAGTAAAAAATAAAACACTCTGAAGTCTGGACGTCACATTTTGAATCGCTAGCGTAAGATCAGGTCGTAAAAAATTTGCCTTAATGAAAACAAGATTGTTACTGTCTACACAAGGCCCATTGTTCCACAAAACACAATGATTGTCCCAAAAATGCATTATTTGGAGTACCTCAGAAATGCTCAAGTCTTGCAGACTTCAAAATCTAGCATTTCTGATCTGTTTTCTTAATTGAAATGAAGTACTGAACAGACGTTTTAATGGACACGGGCACCTATCACCTTATATACGATTAAAGGCAGATAGTTTGTTGAATAATAACAATTATTATAATTATAATAACAATGTTTAGCTAAAGATAGAAAACTTATAGTCATTTGAAACACCGTAAAAATTCTAAGAGAACCCCATGCTCATATATAACCCCGTCCCCTCTTCGGACGTCAAAATCGACCATCATTTTGTGACTGATTATCAGATAATTTAAAGCCTCTAATAAACCCCCAGCCCACATTACAATGTCATGATAATTTTGACAGAGGGTCAATATTACTTTTTCAGACCAAATGTTAGCTTTTGTGTTCATTTAATGCTCAAGTAAATGATTTGATTTAAGTTTTTCCTTGATTTTCTGTGTGTACTGTACCCTACAGTAGTCATAAGGCCTCAAAATCTTACTCTTGAAATATGGTAATTTAAATTCAAGCCTGAACCTCCTTTGGCTTTGTTTTCGACTTTGCAGTTCTTGAAATCTAATGTATTTGGAAATGTATTTGGAAATTTTGACCACTTTGCCTCACACTAAGATCTGTAGCGCTCCTCTTATAAAGCCCCACCCACTTCTTAAATAAACATGACGATTTTTATCAATCCCCGGGGTTGTATAAATAAGTGCTTTTACGGTCATTATTCGGTAACCATACGTTGACTTATAGAAGCAATCACCATCGATGTTTCGATCGTTTTGAAACGTAAATGAAATGAGTTTTAAATGGCACTCATCGTAAAACCTATTTATCCAAAAAAGACGCAAGTTTACCATTTTCTATTAGTGCTACGCATCCCAAAGGGGATGAGAACAAAAATGTCTGGCGCATATAAGTGTTAAATGAAGACTGTGAAAATAGATTTTTAGAGAGTCGTTCGCGGAATCTTTCGAGTTTCATCGCCCTTAATAGGAACGACCAACTTCCTACTGCAAACACGAAAAGTCCATTTTTCTGTCTTGTCAAACATTATGCTTTGTGAGACAAAACGTTTAGATAAATAGATTCATCCCATGTCCATACAGTCTCGTTAACATCCCTTATTCTGGTAATACTTTCAAAAAACGAGTTTTAATCTATTGAAATGACGTCACAAGGCTATTTCAGTTGTCTTACTAAGATTATTCAAAACGAACAATTTAAGACTTAATTTCAATCATAATTTTAATGAGCGTGAAAATTGTAAAGATAGTTAAAAAATTGCTTAGAACATTTAGGAAAAGGGAGAAATTGCTTGAAACAAGCAATTTTCTCCTTTCCTTGCTGCTTCCCGTGTAAAATGTCTTCAGTGCGCACAAAATTCGGTTTATTCGGGTCTTAGTCCATTGTCAATTTTATTGTTATTCAAAAAGGTTTTAGAGCTTAATGGCGTTGTGCCCCGTTAGCCTCCCTAAATGTTATAATAATATGAAATACCATATACATGTATAGTATTTGATAATACCATTGTTGTACACACTAATGTTTGTAACCACTGAACGCCGAGATTATTCATAGGCGTTCAAACTCTTTAAAAAGCAATCACAAATGAAGAATCATTGCTGTTATAATTTTGCCATTATAACTACTCCACGGTATTCAGATTTGATGAGTGCTCAATTATATTTTAAGCATAAAGTGGTATGTACACGCGGTATGTGTTATATCGATATTTTTCGAAATATCATTATTCGAAATGAATTCAACATTTTGATAAAGTTTGAACTGCATTTTAATGCCCCGTATCGAGACCTCCGTATCGATAGATGGGGGGGGGGGGTATTGTTTTGGGCCTGTCTGTTTGTCTGTATATCTGTTTGTCTGTTACTATGTCCGTTTGTCTGAAGAAAAACATTAATATCGTTCATATCTGTTGACTGTTAAGTGAAAGAACCTTCATATTCCACATGATAAATGCTTGGGACGAGACCTTCCTGTTGATACCAAGTTCAAGGTCATATGTCAAGGTCATGAACTTTTAATTTATCATTATCAGTCACTTACTTGTGAAATTTGGAATGAAAAAAGACAAAAGTCTTAAATTCAGGATTTCCATATTCATGTATACATCAAACCACTTTGCCGAAAAATGGCAGTTGCGGAGGCATTCCTCAAATACGCTATGAAATTGTTTAAATCGCGTCGAGATCGTCAAATCGATCAACATTTCAATCAAATCGATCAAATAATTGTATGATTTTAGTGGCTGATTGCGATTGTTTAATCCTCAGATTCGTCCTCGAAGCCATAATCAGAAAAGTACGTAGATTTTAATAACGGGAGGTAAAAACAAGAGCACCGCTTGGCCAAAGGTGCTAGATAATGAAACATATCTAAGTCGAAAAAGGGGCATATCTCGTACAAAAACTGTTTCAAGAGTTATCTCTGTAATAGTCTGGATAGCTCTTATTATGGTGAATACACATTCTAAGTTTCATGAAGATGCACCAATAACAACAGAGAAATGACTGAGGTTAAAGTTTGTCACGCCACCGCGAACGGCGCCAAGGTGATCATAATACCTCGGGTTTTCGCCGAAAACATCCATATTTAAAATCATCGCTTATTTCGTTTAATTTGTTTTACCTTCCTCGAAAATCGTTCAAAACCCGCTTATGCACCTCATTCAATTTCATTCAGGAATCAATCTTAAATCATGCATGGTGTCAATATCACGGTGTTTCTAATTTAACACGAAGTACACAAATTGCTCGTTGCAATCAAATTGTTATTTTTTCAATTTTTTACTAAATCGTAAATTTAAAAGGACATACAATTCATGAAATGTACAGAAATAATAAAACGAACCGCTTTCGTAAATTTATATCAGAACTGAAAGCAAACTATGTTACCAGTGTTTTGTTGTCTGAATATCAAGTATATAGATATTTAAATGTTAGCAGTAATATCCCAAAGGACAGTGGAAGATTTTCCGACAATTCTCCGATGTATAGTTGTCCTGCATTTTAATCATTCTAGTATTATACGAAAAATAGGTTATAAGATTTGAATCATCAATCTAAAGAAAATAAAAAGTAAATGTCTTGATTTTCAATTTCGAGTACAATCACACTGAAATTGAGATATTTTTCTTTTTGTGAATAGCATTTCAGATGAGTAGAGCCACTAAATTGATCCGAAAATAATAGGATTGTTTTTCTCAGAATTCCCAGTGTTTTTGTTGACAAGTTCCAATGAATTTACGAGGTCCATTATTTGGGAACAGATTTCTTATCTGTAGGCAGGGGAGTGTCATTAAATGCTAGTATGTTTGTTTGTATGTATTTATAGAACGGAACGCGTGTCCAATGCATATCTTTTTCGTATAAAAATTCATTTAGATTGTTTGTCAAGTTTTAAACGGAACCTGTTTAAGGCAGTGGACCCGTAATAGTTCCGCATCATTTCGGACCTCATATTCTTTAATTATGTTAAACGTGGTTTCCTAATGAAAAACATTAGGAAACCTCGGTTAACACCGTTAAAGTTCATTTCTTCTGAGACGTTGCAAAACTATTACGGTTCCACTTCCTTAAGGAAAATTGTGATCCTATTAAACTAAGTTGGATATTGACTGCTATGCCGCAAAAGTAGAGTAAGTGGTGCTTGCGCTTAATCCGTGTCGTTGAGGTCCATGATTCGAGCCCAATAAGTTACCTTGGTGTTTCACGGGCACTTGACGCTTCAGTCAAACCAGCTGAAGAATTATGCAGTAGTGAGTTGGAAGCGCCATCTCTCTCTCTATCTCTCTCTCTAAGACACGTGCAAACACCGATCCTGCGTTCAGGATCACAAAACGGTGCAAAATCTTTGCCAATTTTAACTCGCTTTGCACATACATTTGCGTGCAAAGCGGGAATCAATTCGCAAACTGTTTATACCGTTTTGTGATCCTGATCGCAGGGCTGGATAGAGTTTTCGAGCTTGCATTGCAAGCGAACTAAAATAAAATGGTAACTAATAACTTATCATTTAACAAGCGACCATAATGATTGCATGGGCATAATGTTTTTGTCATAAAATGTCTACACCCTTGATAACTTTAATGAAATGAAATGAAATAATGAAATTACAATTGTAATGTGGTTTGTTCATCAAATATATATTTACTATAATAGAGTATGTTTTGTATAAATGGTTTCTAAGGAAAAATACACTGGATACTTTAGATTTCTAATATGTCTGAAAAGAACCATATTGACAATATGACATGATTGAAATCGTTTGAATTGCTTTGCTGGAGAATGGTTTTCCGACTTTTTATTTGATAACCGTTTGCTTCAACTCCGAACTGAGGCTTTTATATTTCTCTCCCTTTTGCCAGTGTCCGTCCAAGCTGTCTTAAATATTCCACCGTGTTACAGTTAGTAACATCGTGAAATAAACATTCATCTCTAACAAAACCATTTTAAAAAAAGTTCACTCAGCGCTTCATTCATTTATTCAAAACTCTCACTCAAACTTTTCAAAAACTCTCCAAAATCTCTAAAAAGGATAAAATCATCAACTACATTAACAATTAGTTTAGAAAATCGCTATTTCACTGACATAATTAAAAATATAAGCGTCTGACCTTTTCAAGAAGAAATATGAAGCTTTTTATATAGATATCGTATGCATATTTCATTATAGAAAGGTAATTGATATCGCTTATTTTGTTCTTCCTGAAAAAATAACCTATATTGGATCACCTCCATTTAATTTCATCCAAAATCCAATAATCAATCTTATTTAATTTCATTCCAAGATTATTCACACTGTCAATTTCACGATGCTGTTAATTGTACTTGTAAATAGAGTTAAATGTATTACAAATTTGTATTGTCATGGTATCGAAATACGCCTTGTAAGTAATTGCTTTATGTAATGGAAAACTTTCAGAGATTCGTCAAATTCATAATATCGTCACTGCGAATATTTCTTTTCACAAGACTTAGTACCATGAAACAGGTCTATTAGTTTTGAAAAATACTTTAAAAGAATATAGTGAAAATAAGTTTCAGAAATGTTCCGTCCAAATTTGGGGACCAAACAAAATTTCTTGTATTAAGGTAGTGGAACCGTAATAGTTCCACAACATTTCGGAACTCATGAACTCTCGAAATGTTGACCAAGGTTTCCTAATGATTTTCATTAGGAAACCTCGGTTTACCCGGTTTAAGTTTTTTACTTCCAAAAGTTGCAACTATTACGGGTCCACTACCTTAAATGGTTTTCGACATTTTCGATAGTAAGAGTATCTTTCATGTTCCTAAAAAATCGGACACTAAATACAAACAGTTTCTAATTGGTCTGAAAAACACTTAAATCGGACAAGAAAAACTAAACATGAGTGAAATCGTTGGTATGCTTTGCAGGTTAGAAACAGTTCCGACTATTATTTTGATTGCTGTCTACTACATCTCCCGAGTGCATTTCCGAAGAAAGGCTTTTGTATTTTATGTCCTTCTTGTCAGTGTCTGTCTGAAATGGTGATTATTCTCGGAAAGTTCAATTTACACCCGATCTGATATAGAGAAATGCCACATGACTATTGGTGTTTTCGTTGATTTTTGTGAAACTTTACACAATTGCTTACAGTGTCACATTTATTTCATGTAAGTAACTTATCTTTTGTTAAATGAAGCTTGGCACCAATTTAAAATTCAAATTATCATGAAAAGAGTATCAAATTGTACCTGTTTTACCATTGTTTGCAGTATATACGGTCGATGTTAAATATAGACTTGTATATTTTCCTAATAGAGCATACTGATGGAAATCAGTTTATACCAGTTATCAGTTATTAATTCACTTTAACAAATCCAGCTTTATGATTGGCTTAAAATGATTGGTTTAAAATGAACGTTCATACATCCATTAACAAATTTGCTTTGTACAAACGTATATTCATAAAGTGCGATTCCATCTTTAATTTCAGACGTACGTAGTAGAAAATATACATTAACCTACTATTCACCTCTTAAATGATACTTTATTTATTACTTTACTGTTGATAAATGACATCCTATGCACTCAGCTGCGAGAACAATATTCCATGCATACGTTTTTCCAGTATATCTCTGTAATATACCGTAAACATATTTCCCCGACGTCTCTTTAAGTCTTGTTGGCTAATCAGGAGTTGAGAATAACCCACACATCACAAATCTTGCTTATAGGCGACTATTATTATCATCAAACTGCAGATACGAAGCAATGGTTGCCTACTTACAACTGTTTCGAATCATAATTTTATTTACGTCCTTTTCTAAGCATTTCATAAAAGTATTAATTGATATCAATGCTTGTTTTATCATTCATCTGTAAAGTTAAAGCCATTTCATTTATGATACCCTTTTCTTTTTTCATATGCATAAAACAGTACATGACTTGCGCTTTTTTGACCAATTAACACATTCATGATATGCCAAAAAATACAACTTACTAGTGAATTACAAACAGTTCGCCGGTTCAAATGTGTGAATATTACTCTGCATTGCATTCATGAAAACGAAACGCCTGTGAGCGCTTCGAAATGGTACAATGCCCTGTGTTCAGGATACGAAAGGCGCTCGCCGCGAGCGCTTCGAAATAGTACCCTGGAAGGCCAGGTTGACCGTATTTAATGCCTTTTTAAAGACCCAGTGGTCCGTTTTACTAAACATCTTACGAAAAAGATAATCGTTAGTCAAAATCACAAAACACAATCATAATTAGATTCTGCCTTGCAATATCTAAATGGAATAGTCTTTAGAAGACGATTCCAATGAGATGATGTATGGCAGATATCCATATTTAGTTACTACTGTAGAAGCAACTTTAATTTTTGACTTTCGCGAAAAATTATTGTAAGATTATTAGTTAAGCGGGAACAGGGTTCTTTACATGTACTTCGTTATCAAGATCGTGTCGCTGTACTTTGTGCTTATTTCGTGTGTTTAGCACAATCGTTCTCTGATAACAAATTATATTGATAAGAGCGACCAAATTACATCCCCGAACACGAAAAGTCCATTTCTTTGTCTAGTGAAGCATTATGTTTTGTGAGATAATACTTTTAGATAAACAGATTCATCCCATGTCGTCAAGGTCCGATTGACATTTCTGTCACACTTTTCAGCAGACGACTCATTATTGTCTTTCTCTACTTATAGGAATTAAGCATGGCTATTTTGAATTTTCAGAGCGTTGCGTCCGTCTTTAATTTAGTGTGTAAGCATATATATCTTTCCTTTACCTATCTTTTCTATATGGAGCCCTTCTTCGTAACGTACGTATTTAAAGAAATAATAATTAAGTGACGTCTTGAAAAGGGTCAAACCTCGCAGTATTTTTTTCAATGGATATAGAATAGTATCATGCAAATGCAACTGATATAATATATTGAAATGCGTATTATTCGCAATTGACATATCACGGTTGTTCACCCTAGTGCGATATTTCGAAACATGTTAAACTTAAAGATTCCTTGGTTGATCTTCGAACGATCTATAACCCTTTCCTAGTTAAAAAATGCTCGCGGGAATGAGGAATCAGATTTTAAAAGCATTTTTGTCATATCAAAGACCATTCGGAACATCGTCCGGACTTTTCCGTAAACTGGAAAGTACCTCGGACGTAAGTGCGGTAATTTTGAGTCATTATTTTTTAGGTAATTTGCCTTCTAGTGGTACTACTGTTATTTAATGGGCTTGAAAAAAACCCATATCCTCCTGTTAGAAGCAATATCCCAAAGGGCATTGATAGTATCTCGGATAATTCTCTAAAGTCTAATTGCCCTATATTTAAACAATTAGAGTCTTATTAGATTAATAATAAAGTTCTGACTAATCAATCTGGAGAACTTATAATAGATGTCTTGAAAATTAATTTTTAATTCAATCATACAAATGTGACCCATTACGCGAAAAGAGACCTTCTGGCATTTCTATTAAAACGGAAATTTAAGAAAGAGAATGATCGTATAACAGGTCAACCAGAGATCGCATTTCAGAGATTCTTTCGCAGGAAGGTAGACTGATCATGGTAGATTCATAAAATTATTTAAAAGCGAAAAGTATCGACCCTAGTCAGACTGCGCAGTTCGCACAGTCTGACTGTGGTCGACACTTTAAGCACTACGTAGTAGGTCCCTTTTGTGGTGACGGGTCGCAAATATTGAGTATAAACTTTGTTCGTGAAAGAGATCACTGATGAGTATAGGGACAAAATTGATCCGAAAATAATAGGATTGTTTCTCTCAGAATTACCAGTGTTTTTGTTGACAAGTTCCAATGAATTTACGAGGTCCATTATTTGGGAAAAGATTTCTTATCTTTAGGCAGGGGAGTGTCATAAAATACCAGTCAGTTCGTTTAACGTATATGTGCAAGTTTGAAGAACGGTCCCTTTGCCATATACGGTGCTCTACCGACAGGGCTAATCGGACTGACCAAGGTTCGAGCAAAGTGACTGACTGACTTTGTTTGAACCCGAAAAAATAGAATGATAATTACTAACTTCCTCAATGACCGAGTTGTATATGCGCTTGATCCGTAACAAAGGTTTGTGATTCGAGACCACCGTTATTGGGGTGTTTTTTCCGGACAAAGCCTCAAAAAGATAACCCAAGTCAACCCGTATGTAAATTTAGGTAGCAGTAAGTTTAGATTAGTCTGGCTACCAGACTCTTCTTTACAGTGTTTTTTCAAAGGGAATTAAATCATTACAAATCTTACAAATAAGTCCCTTGTCTCTAAAAAGAAGTTTTTGTTCAGCTTTTGTTACTATGCATTGGATTAAAGAGGCTTGTAATAGAACTACATTTTTTCTGAATATGCTAACAAAAACGACTGCGGCCAGTCTAGGTTTAGATAAGCAATTGTCACCATTTACAGAGACGTGAAGATATCTGAAGTAAGATCACGAGATGAAAGCTGCATGCTTTAGCTTTTGTCGCAATCGATTTAGAACAAAATTGGTATTAACAAATGAATAGGTATTCAAGTGCAAAATAATAAGGCTTGTGCATTTTCCTTTTAGTTATGTGTCAGTAAATTACAAGATTACAAATTACAATGCGATTTTTTTTATTTGATCTTTGAATCTAAAACAACATTAACGATAGTTAGAGTATCTTTCACATACGGTTTTCAAAAGAATGGACACTGAATATATACGGTCTCTGATTTGTGACCCATCACGCGAAAAGAAACCATCTGGGAACTTTGTAAAACGAATATTTGAAAAGGAGATTGGGTCCAGCATTGGTCAACCAGAGGTCGTATTTCAAAGATTCTTTCACAGGGAGGTAAATTGAACATTCTATATTCAGAAAATAAGCCCATTACGAAAGATTTCGACCGTAGTCAGTCTGCGCAAGTCGCGCAGTCTGACTAGGGTCGACACTTCACGCAATATTCAGATGGTCCCTTTTCGCGTGACGGATCAATTTTATATCAGACAGGGAAAACGTGACATGAGTAAAATCTTTTGAGTAGCTTTGCAGGTTAGACACAGTTCCGACTATTATTTTGATTGTCGTCTACTACATCTCCCGAGTACATTTCCGAACAAAGGCTTTTGTATTTTATGTCCTACTTGTCAGTGTCTGTCTGAAATGGAACAAAAGACCCGTGTCTTTAATATTCTACCCAATGTTGCATCACAAATAGAGATAAATGTATTACAGCGAATTACAATGGAAGCAAAATGTGACTTGAAATTGCTTTGCGTAATGTACAGCTTTATGAGATTGGTGTAATACAAAAGTTTTCGTTGTGAAGAGCTTTTTCTTCGCGTGGCAGAGACTTTGGTGCAGACCTTTGTGATTTAAGATAGCCCTAGTGTTATAAAGGATGGATATGAAACGCCTTCGCTTTGAAACATGCGAAATTCTGCAAGAAGCACATCTTAGATTATAAGGCTCATTCATTCACTACCTCGATAATAGTTAAAATAAGCACGACCTCTACATGTATGGAAATGAGCCTGTGCGTGACATTTCCAACAATTTGTCACCTGCGTGGGAACCAAACAATTTGTAGCCCGGATAGTAACATAGTACAATTGGAAGATTGCTTAACTGTCTACAGATACTTTGAAACCTTATTTATCTACAAATCGTATAGTGACGACTGGTCAGACTGTGCGGATGCACAGATTGGTCAGAGTCTTTGCTTTGCGCACTATTGAAAATGTAGGAAATGTCACTCACATGCTCATTTAACGATATTGGAGAAAGTACCAAATTGTACAGAATGCATATACAGTGGCGTGTGTACGGTATACCACATGAATCATAATGGTAGAAATACATATTTCAATTATTATTTTTCTGCAACAAATCCATTTTGATTGTCTTAAGATAAATGCTGTTGCCTTGATTAACAAAAATAATTTTCCTATTCATGAAGGGGGGGGGGGGGTCGTGCTTTTACCTTGCAGCTTTATGGATTAAAGAACTATAAAGCTTATATCTTAAATGATATCTTATTTATAACCTTACTATTGATGAAAGACATAATACACTCATACGCGAGAACAATATTCCATGCATACGTTTTTGCCTGGATTTCTCTGTAATATACCGTAAACATATTTCCCAAACGTCTCCTTAGGTCGGACAGGCTAATCATGAGTTGTGAATTACCCATTCATCACACACGTTGTCATTGCGCGACCAAAACGTCGTATCAACAGCTTGAATCAATCTGTTGTTACGTCGTAATGGTCGCATACTTACTAATTTATATGCAATAGATCTCAATTGAATCCAGATTTCATTTATGTCGCCTCCTCGAGTGATTAATAAAAGTAAAATTGCATTTTACTTATTCATAACAATGTTTGATTTATCATTCATCTGTCAAAATTAAAGCCCTTTATCTAATACATATAATACTTTTCTCTTTTTTCACATACATGAATATCAAAAGCATTAATGCAATGCGGTCTTGTATCACTTTTTTGGTATTTACAAAAAATAAACCTTATATACCTTTCGAAATATACCTTAAACACAAAATACTAGACTAAGTGATATACTGCGTGCATATAACTCCGCCTTGAATTCAAGAATAGTACCCTGCAATGCCCAGTTGTAATGATTTATTCGTGAGCGCTTCGTAATCTTGAACGAAGGCGTTTTTTGCATTTGATATCTTAAATACGATGATTGGAAATACATGTTTTTAAAAAGCGCGTGCCTGACATTTCCAACAATTTAACATGTACGCAACGCATTCACACAGTCTGATCAGAGTCACGAGAAAGCTATGGACATATAATCTATGTCAAAATCGCATTTAATTTAAACAAACTAAATGGATGCTTTGGATGCCAAATGTCTATCCATTACGCAAACGTTAATTCGATTGAAATGTCACGCATTTCATACATTTATAAGTACCAGGGGCCTGTTTTACTGAACATCTTACGATCATTTATTGCGTAAGTCGAAAGTTAAAGTTGCTTCTACAGTAGTAACTAAACATGGAATTCTGCCATGCATTATCTTATTTGAATCGTCTCCATCAGACGATTCCAATGAGAAATTGCAAGACAGAATCTAACGATGAACATAAACACCAGGTACGATTTATGATTTTGACTTACGATCAATTTTGTCGTAAAAAGTTTAGTAAAACGGGCCCCAGAGCTTTAGAGCTGGTTCGTAAATACCTTCTGATATTGGCCCGGTATGGAAAATAGTGTAACGTTTAAAGGGAGACAAATCCAACTGGCTTATCTAAAAACCAATCAGACTGGTATTGATGTCTTTTCCGCTTTGAAATGATTAAGACTGAAAGACTTTTGAATAGATTTTAAGTCTCGCCAATTAAACTTTGATATTTTATAACATATATACATGAATGTTATGTATGAGATAGATCAAATTTTCAATATCATTCTGAAAGATTTTCAAAAGTCGATTCCCTTTTTTTCGATTTGATAAAAGTTGATTTAAAGAGAGAGAGAGAGAGAGAGAGAGAGAGAGAGAGAGAGAGAGAGAGAGAGAGAGAGAGAGAGAGAGAGAGAGAGAGAGATATATAAAAATAACCGCATTATGTCATTGTTCTAAAATTATCCATGTAATATAATGAAATATCATATGGCATGTTATCACGTGGGTATTTGTATAGTTATAATATAAAAAGGTATATAAAACTCGTGCACATAGTTTTACAAATTGCAAATTAACAAAGGTAAACACTGCTCCATCTAACGCCACGAGACTGTAACATTTTTGACCACTGCTCTATTGACCATTATCTTGATTTACCAGAAAATCATAGGTGATTAACTCCAGGCAGTCCGTTACCCAAGCAGTTTTGACCATGGTATTTTGTTTACTCTACTGGAACGAGGAGAAATCATTGGCCAGTTCTTAGAATTACTCAACTGTAACAGACTGCATGATGCATTTGATAGTCCCATTGAAGAAATGATCAGACAATCATGGAACCATAAAACTGTCCAGCGAATTTGGGGAAATTTTGGCCAAACTGGCGTCAGATTGTGGACTGTAAAGGAGATAATCGACCAAACTAATTTGATAAAAACATCGCTTTAGCTTTATAATAACTAGAGCTGCTTGAATAGCTGATTTGCCCACAGGTCTGAATCTACTGATATTATTAGAGTTGAATTTAAGTGAATGAATCTCTATTTCGAGTAAAAAAAGTGATCTTAAGGGTCATATGCTATTATATTTCTGAAAAAAAAAAAAAAACATGATCCATGAATAACTTTTCGCAAATTCACCTCCGTCTGTTCAAAACATATTTTTCATCCAATCATAATAATTTTGTTCAGTCTGTTAAAGGGTCACTAAAGGATCATTCCAGAGAAATTGTTTGATATCAATCGGTTTGTTTCAGAGAAATTGATGTTCAAAGTTTGCATTATATAACATACAGAGAATGACCTCTGCAAATAAAAGACATATTTTTCATCTGACCTATATTTTTTTGTAGACTGATACACGGTCACCCAAGGATCATACCAGTGAAATTTGATTGATATCAATCAGATTGATACGGAGAAAATGATTTTCAAAGTCTCCAGTGAAATTTTGTTGATATCTATCTGTCAAATTCTAAGAAAAGACACATATTACCATATGTGGAAATTAGCCACGCCCATTTTTAAGGCTTGTTGTTCATTTGATAAAAAAGCATCGAACAACTTTGAAAGATGTTCATCAAAGGATCATTCATGTGAAGTTTGGTAAAAATTCATACAGTATCTTCTGAGAAGAGCATTTTAAAGAAAAGGTTTACCGAGAGGACGCACGGACGAATGGGCGGATGAACGATGGAGACAGCGCCACGGCTAAAGCCGGCTAAAGCCGCAGTGGCCTTCGGCCAGTGGAGCTGAAAATAATAATAATAACAATAATAATAAATATACTACTTCTACTACTTCCACCACTAATAATAATAATAATAATAATAATAATAATAATCGTCATTTAGACCCAGAAGAGGTCAACTAGTGATCATATTTCAAAAATGTTTATACACGAAAGTACGACGGACACAGCACCATAACAATAGCCCCAGTGTCCTTCGGGAAGTGGAGCTGATTATAATAATGATAATAATAATTATCGTCATTTGGATCCAGGAGAGGTCAACTGGTGATCGTATTTCAAAAATGTAAATACACGAAAGTAGCTAGACTAGTATCCGTCTCTTATATAGAGGTACACTATTGAAAATATGTAACATTATGTGACATAACGTTATGTCTAGTTTCTGAAAGCCTGAGTTAAGAATGTTTCTTTGAAAAGAAATTAACTCATTCTAAGGTCTGAAGGGTTTAATTTGATTATCTACCTTGTTACAAACTTCTGAAAACAGGGGCTGAATTCCAGGCTAGACAGTAGTTTGTTCACTCCGCATTAATTAAAAAGCCAAATGCGAAAAGTTTCTGTCCAGGACAGCCTATGCGGTTGGCACAGTCTGACTTGGGTCGAGTCTTTAAGCACTACCTGCGAGTTCTCTTTTCGCCCGACAGGTCACAACTTAACACAAAAGGTAAGAGGATATACGTACATTGGTATTATTGCAAAGGAACTGTAAGTCCAGCCGAAAATATTATTTGAGCTTATGAGTGACATTTCCAATAATTTCAAATGTGCGCCGAGCAAAGACTCTGGCCAGCCTGTCCATCAGCACTGTCTGGCCAGAGTCTTCACTTTGCACTTTGTAGAAAAGACCAACTAATCTTAAAAGAAAAGACATCTAATTATACTACGAGGCAGTCAAGTTTGCTTAATGTTGGCCCTTCGCGCACATGTCAAATTGTTGGAAATGTCACGCACAGGCTCATTTTATCTTTTCCTTTTTCAGCGTCTAACAACAATATTTTCTCGTCCAAACTCCCCCCAAATTGTCAACTGCCTCAGTAAACAGCATCATGCATGTATAACAAGGTTTTCTAAATCCAATTAAAGCCCATCGACGAGGCTAAATATGATTAGTTTGTAACGATTATTAAACGTCCCTCGTCTGACTGGGCTATTATATTACCCGCGGGAGTCGAAATGAAGCAGTTTGCCTTCGAGCAGGTTTGACATTTTTTTCTACAAATCATGATTAGCTAACGAGAGAAAATATTGATTCAGTTTCGGTCCTCAATGATCCTTCTCTCTGGTTTTCATCTCTTACTACTGTTTGTTTTTAACATTTAGTAACATTGTAAAGTTGTCATTCATCTCAATCAAAACCATTCTAAATCACTCACTCAGCGCTCCTTTCTTTCATTCCAAACACTCACCCAAACCATTCAAAAACGCTCCAAAAACAATAAAAATATAAGATAAACAACTATATTCAAAATAGATATAGCTAGAAAAATTCAGGATTTTACTGTCACAATTGAAATTATAAGCTTCGGAGTCGTTCTTGGAGAAATAAGAAGCTATTTATAGAACCCGTATGCATATTTTGTTGAAGGGGGTGGGGGTGGGGGGTGGGGGGAGTAATACATAAGGCTAATTTTGTTCATCCTGAACAAAATAGTCATATTGGATATTCTCCCTTTAATATCACTTTAAACTCACCCATCGAATCCATTTAATTTAATTCCAGAATAATAACAGATTCATTCATCTTGTCAATTTCACGATGTTGATAACTATATATACTTAGTCAAAAAAGTTTAACAACGCTTGATATTTTTTGCTAAATATTTTTCTGTAGCAGAAATATTGAAGTCAAATGAAGCAAAACACCCATGCTTTTCTGTTGTTCAAATGGTGACTCTACAGTCACAAAACATAGCCAAAGCGGCGGGAGGGGCTGATATAAAAAGTCACAGCCTGGGCTGATATAAAAAGTCACAGCCTGTCATTTTTTGTCCAGATTTCGGTTTCGCAATTCAATATCACGCTGTACGGAGCGACAAGAATTTTAGCAAATGTTATCTTTGGTCATTGGCTGTCTTTCATACTTAAACAAATCTTCTGCGTGTTAACGTGTGATTGGCGTTACGTGATCGCAGGTGTCTGCGGTGCCCGTAAGACCGTGCGATGATCGCATGGGCACCGTTTGACACCGCACGGGCACCGCACGATTTTATGCTTACGGCGAGATACGGGCGCCGTACGGGCTCCGTAGGCCAAATGTAAACGAGGCTTTACCGTATTATAAACAAGAAGCTCACGTGTAGCCACATTAACAACGCGTATACATTTATTCTCCTTCGTGGGTTTGTTTGTTTGAATGGGGGCTTACGCCTCACCGCGGCGACTGGAGCAATTAATACTGGATTCCCGAAATAACTCCCTGCAGTACTACTATTACATCTTTCATAGCCTCCAGCTGCTATCTCACATAGGTCTACGTTTACAAACCCAAAGATGGGAGACAAACAGTCGGAAGGAATAAATGCAGCTGTCGGGAAAATGGTTAATTTAGACATATCTAAATTGACTTCACAGATCTGCGCAATCTGGTTAAAATCATATCTACAATATAGCCTTACGCTTCGCCCCTGCCTGTGGCTGTCCCTTTCAATTTAGGTGATGGGCTATAATAGAACTTTCTTTCAAAGAAAACTTATAGGCCGAATTTCCTCAGACTTCTGGCTTAACTAACATTACACCTTCCATATCCTACAAAGGTTTGAGGTTTATTTTTTAAATAGTTCTTATTTTACATCCATAGAAGTGCTTGAAATTTACTGTAAGACATGTTAGAACAGTTGTAAAAACTGACATTTACATTGACATGGTGAATGCTTATGGAATTCTTTTAGAATGAAATTGAATGGGAGAGAGAGGAGTGAGCTTTAAAAGAATTTAAAAAGGAGGTAATCGCCTATTGCTTATTTTGTTCAAGATGAACAAAATTAGCGCTATTTATTGCCCCCTTTGATGCATACAAATTATACAAGTTCTTCATGCTGATCTTATCTATTTGGTAATTTTGGAGCGTTTTTGAATGATTTGAGAAAGTGTTTGGAATGAATGAATGGATCGCTGTGTGAGCGTTTAAGAATGCTTATGATCGGAGTTAGAGTCAATTTCATGATGTCACTAACTGTAGTAAGAATTGGAGGCATAAAGCCAGGGGGCAAATATCTCCTAATTTCACAGAGACATACGGAGAATATATGGAAAAGGTCATTAGATCGATTTTCTGTGCAGGCTAATCATGATTTAATTGACATAATTCTATGAAAAGATCTCCAAGGCAAACTGCCTTAATCTAATCTAGCTAGAAAACATAATTTAACTGCCCGGTTATAAATGATGTTTGTGATATAAATTAGGTTAAAGAAAAGTAATATATTTTCTAATCTTTTATAGACACGGTTTGACCTGATTTATCAGATTTTTTTTATTTCTTATTTTTTGTTCTCTTATTTTGGAAAATATTTCCATAAAGTTTAAGTTCCAACTTCATTCTAATTAATCTCCCTTTCATATAAAAGAAAAAAATATTGTCTAAATGAAAGAACATAACTCCATGATATATAATAATATTTATTTTTGTCGAACTCGTATATTGTTTACCTGCATGCTTAGAAAAATATTCATATTGATATACTGACGTCAAGAAAAAAAACGCCCCAATGAAAGCTTGGAATTTCTTCTCTGTATGACATTTTAGATCGTGAAAAATATAGGCTTGCTTTAATAAAACTCCATTTACATGCGTCAAAATGAAAAGATTTCGATTTTGTGAAAATTTTGTGCCTAAAAAGTGAGTCGCGATTACTTTAATTTCGAGTATCACGTTCGCCTTCTATAAATTGTTGCTTCGAAAAAAAAAAAACAACATACGTGAGACTTGAGCATTCTTTGTGCCAGTGATTCAAGCAAGAAATTTAGAAATATTCTAAATTTTTCTGTTGAAAAGGCAAAATAGCAATTATTGCCATCCTGAATTTTAGCTCTTGAAATGGGGTCGGACCCGGTTTTTGAAGCTCTAAATTAAGTCAGGTCTGTCAATTAATAAATTAGTGCGCCTTTTAGATGTTAACAGAAGATAATCACAAAACAGTTCTTGCGTGTGTCGGACTGCAATGAATTTATCTTCAATATGTAGACAGCATTCCTAATGCGGAATGTGTTTTTTTTTTTAAATAAAAGCCCTTTCTTTATGACTGGGGTGTTTTTATTGACGTCAGAATATATTGGTTCAAGTTGTTTTTATTTCTTTCTGACTTTTCTATCCTGCCATTGGGTGGATAAACGTAAACCTATGTGGACTGAGTAGATTGAGGCTCGGAAAAGATGCTTTTGTAATACTGGTGAGGGAAATACTTGGATCCATGGTTAGATCCTCAAGTCTCAGCTTTATGGTCGAAAAACATTTAAAAGCGATTTTTAACTTCGAACGAACAAATAATTTTATTATAGACATATTTTTCAAAGGAACAGATATTAAAACGAGAACGAGAGGGTCGATCATTATGAAATTTGACTCCGACGTTTTTCATTAAAACGAGATGCAAAACCAGTCCACATTTAACCAGAGATGAATTTGTCTAAAATAAGCACATACACACAGTTAGATGTACTTACAATTCGCAGGCAAAGATTTGATGGGTAACGTTTTACTAAGATACTCAATCGATAGCAAAACCCTAAAAAACCTAAGTTGTAATGCTCATTAGAATCGTCTACATACGACGATTCTAATTAGTACAAGTACACACTATGAAGGGTTACTGAAAGTATAATTGAACAAGAGGATCAAGAGGGCCTGTATCGCTCCACTGGCTTTAATATTTTTAGACCTTCATTAACACTTTCTTTGAATGACAACTTTGAAAACTTTGAAATCTCAAAAGACCTATTTTATAATGATTAACTGGATATGTCTCACATTGCACCATATTTATGGGCCAATCAAAATTTCACTAACAATTTTTGGAAATGGTCACCCAAAGAACATTCTGGTAAAAATTCATTGAAATCGGCTCAGTGGTTCAGAAAAAGATGCCATTCAAAGATTTTGGGCTCAAAATAAGCCTGTCCTTGCCAAGCCCACATTTATGGGCTAATCAAAATTTCACAAACAATTCTTTTAAAAGAGTCACCCAAGGAACATCCATGCAAAGTTTCATTGAAATAGGCCCAATTGTTCAGGAGGAGGTGTCGTTCAAAGATTTTGGGCTCACAATAAGCCCCGCCCTGCCACGCCCATATTTATGGTCAAATTAAAATATCATTAACAATTTTTGGAAAGGGTCACCCAAGTAAAATTCTGGTAAAGTTTCATTGAAATCAGCTCAGTAGTTCAGGAGGAGATATCGTTCAAAGATTTCGGGCTCAAAATAAGCCCCCCCCCCCACCCCCCCTTTCAACGCCCATATTTTGGGGTCAATCAAAATTTCTTGAACAATTCTAGAAGAGAGTCACCCAAGGAACATTCTGGTAAAGTTTCATTGAAATCAGCCCAGTGGTTCAGGAGGAGATATCGTTCAAAGATTTCGGGCTCAAATTAAGGCCCGCCATGCAACGCCCATATTTTGGGGTCAATCAAAAAATCTTGAATAATTATAGAAGAGAGTCACCCAAGGAACATTCTGGTAAAGTTTCATTGAAATCAGCCCAGTGGTTCAGGGGGAGATGTCGTTCAAAGATTTCGGGCTCAAAATAAGCCTGCCACGCCCATATTTTGGGGTCAATCAAAATTTCTTGAACAATTTAAGAAGTGAATCATTTCTACCACGTATCATTGGAATTGGCCCAATGGTTTGGGAGGAGAAGATTTTTAAAAGATTTCAAAGTGAAAAAATGCCACGCCCATATTTGGGGGTCAATCAAATTTTCTTTAACAATTCTAGAAGAGGTCACCCAAGGAACATTTCTACCAAGTTTCATGAAAATCCGCCCGTTGGTTTGGGAGAAAAAGATGTTTAAAGAAAAAGTTTACGCACGCACGACCGCACGCAAGGACGGACGGACGCACGACGAACACATCACCTTGACAACAGCTCGCTGGCCTTCGGCAAGTGGGGCTAAAAATCTTAATCAAAATGTCAAAGTATCTACATGTATATGTAGTTCAGATTTTCAGGATTGAAGCCTTTTCGTGCTGTTTTCTGCTGCACAAAAATCTTTGGCAAACGGTATAGTCTAAGAGCACCCTGCATAGACATCGAGTCAGATCTGAGCTTACACAATGCGATTTCTACCTTATCATTGTTGGAAAAAATTAAGCCAGACTGGTTGAAATGTCCTAAAAAATAGCATTTTGTTTTAATCAAAATTTGAAATAAAGAGGAATATGTTCATATCTATTTCGCAGAGTAGCTGAGAATTTGCTCCCGTCTCACTATATTTGGTGTCAAGTTAAATGGCGTGAAACGTTTGTTACAATCTATTTCACAAATCGGGAGAAGAACGAACGTAAAATGGGACTATCTAGGTAGTGCGTGAAATGTCGACCCTGGTCGATCCTTTTCACAGTTTACCTATTTCATGAATCTGAAATAAACTATCTACCTTCTTGTGAAGGTATTTATAAAATTCGACAAGTGGTTGACCTGTACCTTCTTTTGAAGGCATTTTTAAAATTCGACCTGTGGTTGACCTGTACTATAACCAGGGGTGTGGAAATACGACTTTTCTCCACTTGTCCATGGACAAGTAAAAGTTGATTTCCAACTTGTCCAGAATCAAAATGAACTTGCCCATAAAAATGAATTGATAAATATTGGGAAAGAACATTGTTTTTAATGAAGAAAATGCTGTAACCCAGCATTTTCATCATTTAAGACAATGTTTTCTCCCCTTTGATACAAACAATAGAATGACTTTTTCTCCTAGATCTTTTAAGAACTTGATCAAGATTTGCTTTAGTATTTACTTGTCCACAGACAAGTTACCTAGAAAAAAGTACTTGTCCGCAAGTGATAAAGCCCGTGTCGGACAAGTCGGGCATGGGAATTCCACACCCCTGCTATAACCAATCTTTTTTTTCAAGTGTTTATTTAACGGATTTCGTCGATGGTCCCTTTTCGCATGACGGGTCACATACTAACTCTTGAAATGCTGAACCCGGGATATTTCTGATTTGGTTAGAACTATAGACAAAGATCAGCAAGCACATTTGTGCAAGCTAATCTTAGTCCATACCCCCTGACTATCCTACTAAGACCAAAAAAGTTTACATAAAAAAGTAATAAAATAAAAAGACAATGATAAAATGAAAATAAACTCGTAACTTATGCACCCAGTGCCTATTTTGCATATATATTGTATACTTCAGTGAAATAAATGATATAAATATTATCATTTAATGTTATATTACTGATTTCAGCACTTTGATTTCAATACCATTTTCCATATTTTTCAGTCAGCACGACAAGAGTTCAACTATCAAAGTTTTGGAGTTTAATAATAAATGAAGTCTTACTTGCTTGTGCGAGATTGTAGCTGTCTTTCACGTTAATGACATCTGCCACCGCTGACAGCTGAAATTCCTCCCGCTTGGAATTGAAATCCGAAATGGCGAACAAAAAACCCGCCTGGGCTGGCATGTCGTCATAATGGAAAATAGCTCCTGAAAAAAAATACATGATCAGATTTAAAATAACACCATTTCCAGATTTCTCGGTTTTCACGAAGAGATTTCTTATCTCGATTTTACGAAACTGCATTCACGTTGTTGTGATCTACATCATCTATAAATTTTTTGGATATTTTAAAAGAGATAGGTCAAAATTGCGAGAATAAACCATTTCCATCGAATATCAAATTTGGGCTAGAGATTATATGACTTAATTACATGTAATTCTCAAAGCAAAACTTTTTTTCTAATTTCAACTTGAGATTAAAGCCGTTTTTCTGTGGTAAAACGTATAGAAATGTATCAAAATAAAAGATAGTATTAATAGGTTGTTATAAAAAACAACTTGTTTATGCTATCTTTTGTGTTCATACATTTATTTGAATTGTAAATTGCAGACAATTCTCAGTTGAGCACGGAAAAAATTTAATGTTATTGTATGCAACATATTTTGGCATAGACCAATTTTAAATTTTACAGTCTTGCAATTGGTTGGATCGTTGCTGCGAGTTCAAGCATTCGCAAAATACTAGGAAAACAAGAAAAATAAAAAAAAAGTCAAAAAGAAATTCATCAAGTTCTTGTAAGAAACATTTTTCTTGTGGGTTTTTAAGCCTGTATTACAATGAAATGAATAGATAATTAATCAAATATAACTGTTGATACAGGTAAGTTTAGACATAATAATTATTGAAGCAAGCAAAGATTGAGGACTTTTTAAAAGGAAAGAGAACATGACATCGATGAAGCAACTGATTGGCAGATATCAATTGAAAATTCATAAACCATGGCCCTGCGTTAAGGATGACAAAACGTTGATTCTTTTTGCAAATTATACTCCGCTTTGCACGTGCACTAGCGTACATGGCGGGGGTTAATTTGCATGCATTTCGCACTGTTTCGTCTTCCTGAAAGTAGATCATGTTTCAATACCTATCCTTCACATAAGGATTATAAGGATTGGCTTTGGTTTTAAATAAATGAATGAGTAATTTAAATTTGAGTTGAGCTACAGCGATTGTCTAACTCTCTTCACAATCTAATATTTATAAACGGGACTTCCAGCCAAAAAAGTGCGTATCCACAAATCAAATTGAAGATATTTAATCTCTTTACGCAAAGAACAAGTCTTTCAAGGTTGCTTCGGCATGCTTTTCCCGGATTTATTTAGACTATACCTCATATATCTGTCAATATCGGGTCATTTTGATTCAGAAATGATTCCTGTAAATCTGACAGTTTTATCGGATGCCGCGTGAAATGATGATATAACAGACCGCCATGGGAATACAAATATCCAATATTGCCACAGTGAAGGCTGATTACGGGATCATCCTCTGAAAATTATGGTAACGTCGTACGTTATGAGAGGAACTGTATCGTTTGCAAGGGCGTAACTCCCATTACGCAATTGCGTAAAAGAAATAATCATCTGACAAATGAAATCGTTGATGAATGATCAGAACATCGAAACTACTGCTTATTCAAGCTGTAGTTACGCTGCTTTGATTATACACCAATGAATGATCAGAATATCGAAACTACAGCTCTTCAAGCTGTAGTTATGCTGTTTTTATTATTCACCAACGCCCAAATCATAAAAAGGGAGCGGACGGAGGGCATTCATCTTTTGTCATAGTGCACATATTGGCTTTTTCCATATATTCTTTCGTTGTCACCTTCTGAATGCGTATACATTTTAAAGTCCTAGATACGCCTATGGTTTGAGAAACATGGGGACATTAATGGTAATATATCGCTCGACTGGGTCTTCTTGAACCCTGGACTATAACACCAATTAGATTGTTTTCAGCGTAGATTATTGTTGCGATTTCCCATCTTGCCTCTATGTTAAATAGGAAACACTCGGGCTGAACTCAAATTTGACTGCAGGTCATTATATGAATAACCTTAATAAAAGTCCACAAGATAATGCAGCATATGCTACATATTCAATTAAAAGAATGTCTGCACTTAGGTTGCAGAGAAGAAGATTTTTAAAGATTTTCTTATTTTCCTACATTGTTGTTGCCGTGGCATCAAGAGTTGGAGTGTGTTTTATAATAACTTGGGTATAGCTTACCAAAAGGACGTTCCTGGACAGTTTAATAAAGTCTTGTCTTATGAAGAGAAGATGTTTCAATCAGTTGTTGGCGACAATCCAAGGGCACCAGATATTTGGTGGTAGAAATAGCTCACCTTGAGTTCCTCAAATGAAGAAAAACGGAAAAGGGAAGGAAAAATAGATAGAACATTATAACACAATGTCGTAAACCGCAAATATTAAACAAGAAGAAAATAAATAGAATTTTATTCGCAATGAAATCCATATGTCATGTGTTTTACTGTGTTCACAGATAGCTCCGCCCATTATTTAACTCAAAGTCATCTTTAGCACGAACATTAATTCTTTTTACTCACGTGCTTAATGACGCGCTTCGCTTTCCGTGAAATTCTCCCAACTACTTTTTCATTAATTTTACAAACAGAAAAATGTTTTAAATCTGTTTTACACCCAGAAAAGGAAAAAACAAACAAACAAACTAATTTTAGAATTGTGATCGTATTATAATGGATATAGTTTCCTTTTCGCTATTATGTGTCAATGAATAAAGTCTGATGAAAGAATAGTTATATGCAAGCAATTTCCTCGGGCTCCGCGCTTGCATTTTACTTTTGTATATAACTCTTCCTCAATCAAACTTTTTTGATGGACACATCAACGCCAATATGAAATTATTTCATAAATAAAAAAAGGATTGCACAATAAGGGAATCCAAAACTACATTGAAGTCAACATGTTGCCGAAGTGAATGAGTAGAGATTGATAACTTGAACTCGGAGCCTCTTGATTATGACACAGACACCACATATATCGTTAACAGACACAAAAAATACTGAACAACAAAGGACACATTGTTCAACAATGAATTGATCTAATAACGAATTATTTTTTCTGAAATGAATATTTTATCCTTGACAAAGTTCAAATGAAAAGCTAGTTCCTTCGTTTTTGTCAAAACCAATTTAATCAATTTTAAAAACTGTGAATCTACTTTTCTCACACATGTTAAGGACCACTCTCTGAATGACGTTATCTAAACAAACGTTAACGCTGAGTTTCCTCGTTTATGGGTGAAGAAATTACGTAAAAATCACAACACTGTTGTTTTCGAGATAGCTAGAATCTCCATCTCGATTTTCCTTGAAACAAGGGAATCTGACACTCATAAAGAATAAAAGCTAAGCCTTAAGTGCTCATGTAAGGAAATGAAAGCTGCTTCTAAAGGAATTCTAGGTTAGAATTTATGGATGAATTCCCCTCATTTGTAACAAACCAAACGAGCATGTGTATGATATTTCCAACAATTTCACATTTGAGAAAACGTAAAGACTCTGATTAGACTGTGCATCTGCACAGTCTGACCAGATTCTTCGTTGCAAGCTCAATAGATAGCCACAGACATATAATGTCTTTTAACAAGAGTAGAATATTCCCAATGTAATGTATGATTGTCCAGGCTACTAAATTTCTGACCACCACACACTTATGAAATCGTTTGAAGTATAACGCACAGGCTCAATTTTTTTTTTGAAAGTACAGAAGGTTTGGTAAAAACATCGCGAAATCAGGTCCAATATTAGATAAAGAGAGCATGGCGTGATAACGTCACATTTTGTACCGAGATAAAATCACTTTAACATTCGCAATAATTGGCGGAATTGGACTTCAGCTTCAATTATAGGAAGCATGCATTAAATGTTGGAGCAGAAACTATCTCAATACTAAGAAAAATCCGTAACATTTTTTTCAGATTTAGTTTAAGAACATTCATTACTTTTTTGAACACGAGGACATGCATTTGCGATGTTTGATACTAGCTTTGAAATAAAAAAAAAAGAATTTCCAATATGATCGTTTATAATTGATGTTTAAACTCCATTAGATATTCATCTAAATATTGTAATTTGCGTTATTATTCGACATGGCTTAGACGTGAAGTAATTTGGCCAGATATCTTTTCAATATTTAGGGTTCATTCAAATGTAAGTCCGAAATTATCGTTAATGCGTGAAAATAACTGTATCCTAAAACCAAAAGGATTTACGTACTGACAGAAAGTGAACACATTTTATCATTAGTTACAAAAGCCTCGTTACTTCAGCATGGATTAGAGTTACGAGGATTTGATAACCAACCTACGATTTAAGGTCTCAAGTTATTGATGTCGATTATTTATACAGTCAACTCTCGTTATAACGACCACGTTTGTTCCCGACAAAAATGTCGTTATAACGAAAATGTCGGTGTATTGAAAATCAAACCTTTAAGTCGATAGTTGATGCAATTTATCTACAACATACACTGAAGAACTGTAATATATTCTTATTTTACCTTGGAATATTGATTAAAAGTCTACAAGGCTTAAAACTGAATATTGAAACCTGTTAATCATCACTTTTTGCAGAAATCCATGATACATTTCTGTTTTTGATTGTGAACATTGTTATCTGCTGGATGGTAAAGTTTTCGGGCACTCCCTCGTGGTATTTGTATTCTAAATCGTCTGTTTTTTCTCAAAAGAGAGTAGGGTTCGACGTCTCTTTGCTGGTGGCTCAGCCGTTTTTTTAAATCAAAATAGATCAACGCAAAATGTACGATCAAGATGTTTTCATAACAATCAAACAAAGTAAAATAATGACTTGCCATTTTTGCCAAGAAAAAGCCGAGCAAACGATGGTCAAATTAACCTCATCGATTGCAGAGTGGTGTAACTATACCTTTTTTTGTAAAGAAGTTACAACAATAATATCCTCAACTAACCAAAAATTAACTGACGAGGGTATTGCGTTCCGGGTAGTTTAATTGTCGATAATCGCCGAAGCGGAAAACCTGTAATCGCACTTCAGCATAATTAAGTACACACGCGTGCATTATCAATTAACACTTTACCACGAGGTGCTAAAAATAGCCGCTAGGAATTTCCTAGGTTTGTGTCGATGTATTGAATAACAACATATAGGGATTTTGCACTTTCGTTCCCTAATAATTTGTGTCGATGTCGGAAAACGAGAATTCCGTTGTAACGGGAGAAAAATACACTGTGCAAATCCGTTCCCAGCAAATTAGTGTCGGTATACGAAAATGTCGATGTAACGGATGTCGATCAAACGGGAGTTGACTGTAGAAGTAAGTCGTTGTAAATAGCTGCTGATTTATCTTAACCTTAAATGCAACGATCCAATACTTAGGTCCCGCCTTGCAAGGGCAATGGTACCCGCTATGCAAAGGAATGGACCTGTAAAATCAGGAAACATTTGTCAAAAGTTTCGAAAACATTTTCATCATGACATCAGGACATAATTTTGGGTGACCAATACGAAGATATCCAGTATGTCAAGTCAACGGAAGCTTTCATTATATCCAAAACGCAGTGTACAATGTTTACATACAAATGTGACAAAACACAAGCGTGTACGGAATCACCCGGATCAGTTTCTGGTCATGCCGCCGTCATAGCGTAGTTGGTAGCGCGTCGGACTGTCAATTTAATGGTCCCGGATTCATTCTTTCCGACTATTTGTCTCACACCAATTGGCTGAAAATCATAGACCTATGTGATATAGCAGCTGGAGAAAAGATGTGGTGGTTTAACTTGTGAAAGAAATAACAGGAAACCATTTTTAGGTGCTCCCGCCGCCGCGATATAACTGGAAAAATGTTGAAAGCGGCGTAAAAACTCAATTCAATCAATCAGTTTCTCGTCATACTCAGGGCAAGCCAATCGTAAACCTAAACAAACTTCTAATCGGTCACTTAAATAAAGCACGAAACGCATTACTTAATAATGTTAAAGATGAAAGTGATTGTTGAGTTCTGACAGCCCGTTCATTTTGTAAATCGCAAAACCAAAGTTCACCAAAACAATCTCAAGGGAAAGCAATTAAACTTGCAAGAGAATATGGATACCACTAATTGCAAAATTAACATTGGTTGTTGTGAAAATTTAACAAATTCAACCCATTTACGTAAATCAACGTCTTAGATAACCTTTTCTTTTCTTAAGTCTATTCAGCTACCTTTAAAGCATCGCAAGGACCATGATTTTTAAACAACATAACAGTTTTATCTCGACTTACATTTTGGAAAGTCACTGCATTTTGCGATTTTTTTGTGACTTTAGAGTGTGTAATTTTGTCTGCTACAGTCGTTCTGTCGGTCTATCTAACACAATTCTTTTAGCAATATCCTCGAGATGCATGAAAGTAACATTCTATAGAATTCTTTTCTTGTAAATATGTCGAAAAGAGAGAAACATGCTGTGGTGGATTATAAGTAGGTTTCAGTTTGGCTAATCCCACGTTTCCTTCTGTCTTTCTGTGTGTCTTAAAAAGACCCCTGTCATTCAGATGGAAACATAGGAAAATTTTTACCGGAAAGAAAAAATTATTAAATATGAAGATAAAACTATTTTGTCCGTGACTGTCATGTATTTACATATTGTTGCTAAGCGCTTCTAAACAATTTGCATAGCTTATTTCGATTGGCTGACTTACATTCATATAAAAACCAATTTTGCCGCGGTTAGATCACAGTTTGAACAGTTCATTGGAGTCGAGAAGTTGTCGAAAGATAGAAGATTAAAAATCTGATGAAGAATCGGTCCCATTGTTAGGAGAGGACAGCTGATTTTGACTGTAATCAGCAATTTACAGAAATATCATCTTTACTGGGTAGACATTACACATTTCACAATCGAACGAACAACGCCCGGATTGCGGAAAACTCTAAGGTCAGTCGGACATGAGTGAAAAACCAAAAAGGAACGTAGCGAGAAAAGATTACAAGAAGATGGCTGAGGGTATGTGGTCTGACGAGAGCTTCGATGATACGAAATACGCAATAAGGGGAGGTGAGCAAGATATTGAGAACGAGTCGGAGATGAGAGTTCATTTCCCGTCGGGTTTTGAAGGGAAACCGGAAGTCGATTTGATGGAAGACGAGGAGTTAGAAATGATGAAAAATGAACTGCAGGAGCTAAAAAGAGAAGCGGCGAAGGTAGAGAGACAAGTGGAAAAAGACAGGTTGAGAAAAGAGATAGCTGAGCAAAGGCAGAGAGTTAAAGACTTAAAAGGTAAAAAGACAACAGGTTAAAGATTTGTGAAAGGTCGGATAAGACGGACGATATTAACGTGATGACTTAAGAAAACAATCTTTGATTCAAAAAGCAGTTCAAAAAGAATTAAAAAATTTGGGTTTGAATGATTATCTGGGATCCTCTGTTTCTTCTGGTGGGGAGTCGGATATCGATTCAGATCGTTCAGATGGAAGATCTGAAAGAAGTAATGATAGGAGAAAACAGAGGAGATCAGGTATTCATGCTAAATCTTCAGACAAAGTACGTTATCCGCAGAAATGGCCTCATTCTCACTTGCAGTTTGAGTATGTGAACAAGCATTTGGATTATGATGATTTAGATTTAAAAATGTTCATTGCGGGTGAGTTGGAGATTATTTCTGCGGATGACATCTCTAAGAAAGAAAGAATAGGTAGATTGGAATTTTTAAAAAAGATAGTCTATTACAGTAGTTCATATGAGTTTACAGGCTTAAAGGCATTTTACGCAGCTTGGTTAAGAGAAATCGAATTGGGAAAAAAAGACTGGTCAGACGATGCACAAAATATTGAAGCTGCAATTTTAACAAAATACCTCTTAAAACAAAAAAGTGCAAATTTCTTTAAAAAGGATAATGCAAAAGGCAATAGTGAGGACAGAGTTTGGTTCTGTTCTGATTATCAAAGGAATAAATGCCAACACAAAACGGGTCATCTAATGGTCGTTAAAGGAAGACAAAGACTTGCATGTCATATTTGTGCAAGTTGTTGGCTCAAAGATAAAAAGAAATTGGAGCATCCCGAATGTTCCAGTTCATGTCCTCACATGTCTGCTTGACTCAAAAATGGTTTGTTTAATATACAAAATGAAATTGAAGATGAAATCCAAATTAGAAACAAGAAGTTAGCCGATATGTTTTTCCCAAAATGTTTGAATAATGATAACACAAAAACGGCTAGTACCAAATGTAAAAGTAATGAACCATTTGAAAAAGTCTGTAATCATTCAAGTAATTGTACACTTTGTAATGCAACAAAGAATTTAAAGATTCAAGACATTAATTTTTGTGTTGAAACACATCATAAGGTAAAACAGTCTGGCAAATTCAATTTTCAAGAATGTAAAATTCTTGTAAATGACAGATTAAACATTAATTTTTTACGTTCAATGTTGACTGATTATAAAGATAATCAAATTTGTGATTTATTAGAATTTGGTTTTCCAATCGAATTTACCGGTAACGAAAACTTGTTATATGATTTTGATAAAAATTCAAGGTGGAAATTTGAAAATCATAAAGGGGCTGAAGAGTATCCCAATGAAATGATCAGCTATTTGAAAAAAGAAAGTGAAAATAAAGCAATTGTAGGTCCTTTCAAAGAAAATCCATTTAAAACAGGTATAAAAATGTCTCCAGTAAACTCTTTACCGAAAAAAGATTCATTAGAAAGGAGAGTTATTTTAGATTTAAGTTTTCCAAAGGGTAGAGCAGTTAACGATTTCGTCAGTAAAGACTGGTATTTAGGTGAAAAAGTGGATTTGGTTTACCCTAAAGTAGACGATTTTATTCAAATCATCAGACAAAAAGGAAAAGAATGTTTACTTTTCAAGACTGATTTAAGAAGAGCATATCGG
Source organism: Fragum whitleyi (assembly GCA_948146395.1). NCBI lineage: Eukaryota > Metazoa > Mollusca > Bivalvia > Cardiida > Cardiidae > Fragum > Fragum whitleyi. The sequence continues at coordinate 6,176,928 of OX411549.1, forward strand.
CAGCTAAATATTTGTCCCTCTGCTTACAATTTAGTAGCATTCATATGGAAAAAACATATTTACTTCGATTCCGTGCTCAGTATGGAGTCGAGGTCATCTGCGTTTTGTTGTCAACGATTTACTAATGCGTTAGTATTTACTATGTTTAAATATGGTGTTTCCGTTCTGAATTACTTGGACGATTTGGCTTCAGCTGAAAGAGAGGAGCGTGCTTGGTTCGCATATAGGCTACTTCAGTTAGTTTTAGAAAAATGCGGTGTTGAAGAGGAAAAAAATAAAGCATGTCGACCTACTACATGTATGTTGTTTCTCGGTGTTCTTTTTTATACAGTGACCATGACCATAGAAATAACACCGGAACGGTTAGAAGAATTAATATTATTACTCCTAAACTGGTTAGACAAAGACAAGGCCACTATGAAAGAAATCCAGTAATTATTGGGCAAACTTAATTTTGTTTCCGCATGTGTAAGACCCAGAAGAATTTTCGTATCTAGAATGTTAAAGTGGTTAAAAGCTCTTTATAAGGAGGATGTTGGTTGGAATCCAATTCCAGAGTACGTTAAGAAAGACATCAGATGGTGGTATAGGTTTTTGCCACAATATAACGGCATTTCCATAATTATCTATGAAGATTGGTCATTACCAGATACAATTCTTTCGTCGGATGCTTGTTTGGCTGGATGTGTTGGCTTTTTCATGGGACAATATTTTCATACAAAGTTTCCAGTCTACTTTTCTGAACAAAAGTTCAGTATAAATGTTTTAGAGATGTTTGCAATTCTAATTTGTTTAGTACTTTGGGCTAAAAGTTTAACAGGAAAGAAATTTCAAATGTTCTGTGATAATGAGTCCGTATGTCAAATAATTAATACTGGCAAAACAAACAACGAAGTAATGCAAAGCTGTCTAAGGGAAATTGCCTATTTAGCTGCTAAATTTGAGTTTCAAATTAAAGTAGTACATTTAAGTAGCAGTTCTAATAGAATATCAGATAGCCTATCGAGATGGGATTTGGACGTTAGTTATCAACGGAAATTCTTTGAATTAACTCAAGGTATAGTTTTACAGGAGTGTAAGGTAACAGAAGATATGTTTAACATATCCAATGATTGGTAATCTAGACCAATCATATTTGTTTCAGATGCACAGTTGATGAATTTGTCCAAGGATATGAAAAAATCCAGACAAGCTGCCTTTGCAAAAGGAACCTTAAAGAATTTAAAGATTCAGTGGGAGACCTTTTTATCATTTTGTATATATTTTAAATTTTGTCATGTACCAGTAAATACTAAAGTTTTAAGTTTGTACGCTCAATTTTTGAGTAGAACTTTTAAATCAGTTGACTCTATCAAGAACTATTTAAGTGGTGTAAAAACCATGCATTACATTCTAGGATACCGTACTGATAGGATTAACGAATTTTTGTTGAATTTATGTGTAAAGGGAATTGCTAGGCTAAATCCTTATTGCTTAAAACAAGCCAAACCAATAACTCCATGTTTATTAAAAAGAATACATGAATGTTTGAATTTTGATCATAATACTGATCTGGTGTTGTGGTGTTTATTTTTATTTGCCTTTTTCTTGTTTGCAAGAAAGTCCAATTTGGTCCCGGATTCAACTCGAGATTACAAAAGCGCTAAGTGTTTGTGTCGTGAAAACATTAGGATTAAAGGAGATGTTTTATTGGTAGAAATGTTATGGACAAAAACCATCCAATTTGGCGAAAGAAAATTAGTCACTCCATTAATTAAAATAGATGGTTCTATTTTGTGTCCAATTATGGCTTATAAGGCTATGTGCAATAGAATTCAAGTGAAAGAGACGGCACCTTTATTTAGTATTTCAAGTAAAAAATTTATAACTTATTGTACTTTTCAAAGGAAAATTAAAGAGATAATCAAACAAAATGGTTTAGATCCTGCTGAGTATTCTTCACATAGTTTTAGAAGGGGAGGGGCCTCTTTCGCCTTTGAAGCTGGAGTCCCTTCCGAGTTAATTCAACACCATGGAGATTGGAAATCAGATGCATATAAAAAGTATCTTTCTTTTACTTTACAGGATAAGGTCAAAGTTGCAGAGAAATTGCGAAATAGAATATTGTCTTGAATTTTTATTTCGACAGTTGTTTTCATTCTCTATCTTTATTTTGCAGTGGATGTCTACTTGCCATTGAACTGGTGTAGAGTCTGGTTGTGATTACTGGGTTTTTAAGTGATCCACCAGTTTGTTTTCTGTTCATGTGCTTTATTAAAGGTAGAGTATCAATAATTTCTGTTCATTTTTTAAGGTTAAAATATTTATATATTTACACAATTACGAAAGGTCACAATTATCAGTGACTCCATAGCGAAATACGTATCTAATATAGAAGGATGTACCATACAAGCTTTCAGGGGAGATACTATAGCTAGATTGACTAGAAGATTACAATCAAAAGAGGCAAAATTAGAAATATTTAATCATGTAATTTTTCATGTTGGTACAAACGATATCGGTAATAGAAGTACATTTAATCAGATTTTGTCAGATTACGGGAATTTGATAGGAGTATGTAGGAAAATAAATAAGTCTATCAATATTGTTATGTCTGCAATTCTTCCGAGGCCTGTGGATCGTGATTTCTCTGATAAGAAAATCAGAGAGATAAATAATTACATGCATCGGAGGATGAGCAAAGAAATGAACTTTAAATTTGTTTGTACATATAAGCCCTTCATGCGTGCAGGTGAGATTAAGGTCGAGCTTTTTGCAAAAAGGGACGGAGTCTTACACCTGAATACCGCTGGTACTAATAGATTGAAACAATTCTTTTTAAATGTTATTTCACATTTGTAAATAAGCAATTATATCTTTTATATAAGAATGAATTTCATAATTTTAATTTTGTTATGATAATAGTATGTTATTTTCATTTCACATAGTTCAGATAGAGAGTTGAAACAACATACATTAATAAAGATTAGAGATTAAAGATTATTAAAAGGTAATATAAGTTATGCTTTGATTGCTGCATGAATGCTTACCTTAATATTTGAGTCAAGTTTGCATAGCTTTTGTTAATTTATCAATGTTGAAGAAGATCAATTGGTTGCCTTGTGAATAGTGTAAGGTAGAAGGACAATACTTTTAATTTGGAGGTTTACTAGAATTTACTTTTGTCATAAAACTAAATTTGTAAATAGACTTAAAAAATCAAAGCATTTCTTTAGTTGATTTGCTTTGCTTTTTACAAAGTTAGGTATAATGACGATTATTAAGGATTAAGAAGAAATTGCCTAAGTTCACTATTTCCTTTGGTTCAAGATACAAAATGATAACAAATTTCTTCAAGAAATTGCATATCTGTGCTTAATATTTGCTTTATAACACACATAAACCTGCTTTATTTCGTTTATTTTTGCTTACAATTAATTGTTTAGTTTCTGCTTGCCTTTAAGTTCTATTGTGTTTGAATTACTTGTTGTTTTGATTGTTTATTTCTTCTAATGTGTTTTGGCCGGAGGGTTGGCAGGATGAATTGGGAAGATCTATTTTCTTAGGTTTATTTGAAATTAGATGCTTCTTAAATCATTTTGCTTGATAAAAGTTGAATGAAAATTAGTATTTCTCCAATTTCATTGGTAGTTTAGAAATGCTATGATTGATGTATTTTATTAGACTTCTCGAATTTATTGAAACTGATCAACAACTATTAAATTTCATATTTATTGATTTTGCTTGTTGGTATTTCCTTTTTCCCAAAGTTTTATAATTTCGAATTATTGGAAAATTTTTACCGGAAAGAAAAAATTATTAAATATGAAGATAAAACTATTTTGTCCGTGACTGCCATGTATTTACATATTGTTGCTAAGCGCTTCTAAACAATTTGCATAGCTTATTTCGATTGGCTGACTTACATTCATATAAAAACCAATTTTGCCGCGGTTAGATCACAGTTTGAACAGTTCATTGGAGTCGAGAAGTTGTCGAAAGATAGAAGATTAAAAAAAAACTCCCACCCACCCTTGAAACCTTTCAGAAATGATAGTCCCTGTTTTTCATGTTGTTTACATGTTGTTAATCATCCATTTATTCATTAAGTATTACATATGTATTTGTGTTGATTGTGGAAGTTATTACATAACAGTGGAAAATGCATAATGTTACATTGAAAGCAATCATATTGTATAAGTTGTACATTAGTATCTTGTTTAAAGTACCTGTTAGTATAGGGCATTAATGGTTGAAATAGACCATGTTATTTGGAGATAAATGTGGATAATGCAGGATGAATTGGGAAGATCTATTTTCTTAGGTTTATTTGAAATTAAATGCTTCTTAAATCATTTTGCTTGATAAAAGTTGAATGAAAATTAGTATTTCTCCAATTTCATTGGTAGTTTTGAAATGCTATGATTGATGTATTTTATTAGACTTCTCGAATTTATTGAAACTGATCAACAACTATTAAATTTCATATTTATTGATTTTGCTTGTTGGTATTTCCTTTTTCCCAAAGTTTTATAATTTCGAATAATTTCTGATATTTACTTGTTTGTCTTGCAAGCGTTTTCACAGGAATGAATTGAAAACGGTATTGAAATGTACATATTTTTTGAAAATTGATAAAATACACCAGGAATTGACATATAAGGAATTTTCAATAGAGGTTCGGGTCATACAAAGCAGGGTGTACTAATCAGAGGTTGGCGTAAAACAAATTAGTACATACTAATCTTTGCAAGAAAATCGGTCTTTGTGTGAATTTTTTATTCTAACCCTCCATTATTTACGATAAAAGATTTGTAGACAAGCTTTTCCATGAAAGGATCATAGCTGTATGATATTCAATAGGTTGATAGATTTTATTGACTTAAACAATAACATGTATAGGTAGATTTTGCGCGATGAGCCGTAAAATCAACTTTTACCGTTAGATTCCCGTGCCATTTGTTCGAAATAGATAAACCAGGTTAAAAATGCATTAAGAAAGTTTATAATTTACCTTTTCAACCAACATTATCGCCTGTCTTTCAAAATAAGGTTCACCAAAACATGTATTCTCACAATTTCATTGAAGACACCAGATTAAGTTCCAATCATTTGCTTTTCAATTTTACCCGATTTACCTTTGGTCATGGACCCGGCGCCTACGTCAGAGCTCAGTTTTTAAAATACACCTATATCTCGTCATACAAAATATATCAACAATGTACAATTTACTTTCGGTAGAAATAATAGGTGATATTAATATTGATTTTGTACGTTTGTTTCGCAATAGCTTTTCTAAACGTTATAATTTAAAAGTGTATGGATTGTCATTTGAAAATTCCATTGTTCCAAAATGAAACATTTACTTTTTTCAAACATAGTAAGAAAAAAGTATATATCGCGGAGAGTAACTGATTAGACTGTATTGTTTACTCAATACATGTCTATTGCTTTCAAACGTTCAAGATCAAAATTGAAATTGTGCATCAATTAAAAACAAAAAGACAGAAGTAATGAGCATTAAAATGTATGGAATAACTTCTTCTTAATCGGTTATCATTTATTAAGTATAGTATTGCGTCGGCCGAACGCGATTTTTAAAAAAAATGCATAGTCGTCTAAGAGTTGATCTTTGAGTACGGTTTAGTAGTTTGATTAATTTATGATCTATGATATATAATAGGCCTTCATTGAAATTAAATACACACCTCTGCTAAAAGTTGAGTATCTTGGCGAAGTTAAGATCAAAGCCCTTTATTATTTGCGAAGAAGTTCAATGGGAAAGATCAAATCAAAAGGCTACAACTCTATCAATAGCCAATTGACCGTTAGCGAAATAAACTGTGCGCATCACATACTTGGAATATCTGCGAAGTTTGAATGTAATCCATGCATCTGTGGATGAAATTTCAGAAGGCGCAACTAAACCTAATACCTACAATATAGATATAGTAAAGTACATGTTCAATATTATTTTTGTGTGAGTGCGAAAATGCCCCAGAGGAGCCTCGCACTAGGAAGAAGAATACTCTTGGCTTCCGAAAAATCAACGAAAAACAATTTGAGGCATAATAAGAGAAAGGCCGTATCAAATTCTTTCTAATCCGAGAAAACAATAATTAATCACGGGACCCCCAGCCGTAAGTAGGTTAGGGCGGATCAATTTAAGTCCATGGATATACAATAAAGAAACTCAATTATCTTAGTGCAGCTGTGCTTACACTCTTCCTATATAGAGAGTGTAGCGCAAAACTATCGTAAGTGCCTATATGTATATAGGCACTTAAGACAGTGTTGCGCTAATGTATCGATATCTACTCCATTTAAACTACATGCCCTTGAAATTTATCGAATTCTTTGTAAGACTAGAGAATGAGATGAACAAGTACATTTGTATATGTCAACATGTAACACGTTAGTCTCTTGGCAAGCATAGCATGTTCGACTGTGCATTATGTTAATTACAGAATACAAGTAGTTAGTTTAGGGTAATAAAACGCCCTTGAGTGCCTCAACCTTTTTGCAAAAGTGGGAACCTATATATATGCAACGTTTTATCAATGTAAACTATATTTAATCAGATATTTGATTGAAATGCTTATTAGATGCGATAAGCTTAATCTGCCATGGAAATGGTAACATATACCCAAATTTATTTCCCGCTTGAAAATGATGCCCCTCACCTTCGGCTCGTGTTACTTAATTTACTATTTTTTTTTCATTCAATTCAGAATGTTGTATTGATTTTTTTACTTGGCTGCAAATTTGTAAATTTCCTTGTAGAGCACCGACATGTTAATGAGTGACGTCACGGTGAAATGTTTTATAACAATTAATGAGCATTATTCTTCAAAATAAAAACATGAAAAGCGACGAACGAATTTTCCTGACAGAATTTTTTTAATTCAAGCTTCGTTTCGAGTGAGAGCCAGGCCGCTCGCCATGTTCAATAAATATTAACTAACGGACGAGGCATCTTCGTGGAAAACCCAATGTTTTCGTGCATATGCCGAAGATATTATGAACTAAAATTAAATTTCACTCAATTTATGCTCGACACACTTATTCTTTTTCATTCTAAAACCATTTATCTTGTTAATTTCACGTTGTATTTAACTGTAAATGTAAATTAATTTTGCAACTATGATTTGCTTTCTAGTAAAATTTCTTGTAAAAAAATGTTCATGGCTCTTCGGCAAATCAAAAGGTAGGCATTTTCGTGTTGTGAAATTGTATCCTATATGCCGATACGAAAAAAAAAATGCTTTCTCGTTTCTATCGATGACGTAATGAGCTGCTTCCATCTATAAATATCACATGTATCGCATATATCATTCTTAGCCAAGATGTGGATGTTAATTTGTCTGATAGGGGCTGTAATATAGACATATTATGGGCCTGTAACACGATTATTGCTAGAATTATCTTCGTATATCGGACCGTTATTTATGGGGCCGGCGTCATTAGGTCTCGACTTTGATTACACAACTCCGTATCCAACCAAATCAGGATGGGAAAACTATGCAAACAGTTTGCCAATTATACCCCGCTTTGCAAGAAAATGCACGTGCAAAGCGGGGTAAAATCGAAAAACTTTTTATACCATTTAAGGATCCTGAACGCAGGGTAGGTTTATAAGGTTTTGGCTTGACCACTGTACGTTAACAAATTTATCGAAATTTAAATTTTCAAGTTCGTAAGTTTCAATTAGGGATAATAGAATCGTGAAATTGTATACAATTGTTTCCCATAACCCAAGGAAATGCCCTAAATTTTTGGATCATTATGGTCAAGAGTCAAGGTCTCAAATGAACTTTGTCAGAAAAATGTCAACGGAACCAAGACAATGCGCTCTTGAGGTATTAATCCGCTTTGTGTCAGATCTTATTTAAATACGGTCGATGTGGCTCGACCGACCACTTTTAATAAGCGACTAATTTCATTGAGAGACCATCATGAAAGTCCTTTCAACGCAAGCAAAATCTCTAAAAAGTATACTTTTTTAAAAGAAGAAAATGTTAATTATCCTATGTTGTTGGAACCCATTTGAATCGTCTCAATGAGACAATTCTAATGGGTTCGAAAACCATTGGATTCAGTAAGACTCGTGCGACAATCTTTATATGATATCAAAATGACACGTTTAATTCATCATGAAATATTGCATTAAGCGACCATTCTAATATGCGATCGCTTTTTCGTGGTCCTCTAAGTGGCTGCTTAACACAAGTTTTCTGTGTTGCCATTTTCACAAATTTCATTCCACTTTAATTTCTTGAAAACATTCAATTGCATTTTTTCTATAATACGAGCCCGATTTTCTCAGCTGCCGTTATTCCGTTTAATGGTAGACTGACAGAAAATGCCTGTTTACTATGGGAAACTTGTATTAGTTTAAGAAATATTTCAAGATTCAATTTTCTTTTTGACATGCCATCGGATTTTCTATCGTTCTCAATTTCAGGCAAATTATAACTTAAATCCCCTGCAATAGATATTGCGATTGAATATTAAACAGAGCTTGTCTTTATGCACGTTTCGTCACAATACAATGGAATAGATGGTTTAGTAAGCAAGTGATATTTCTAACATGTTCGATTGTGTGTGGTCGGTAAGTCACTTAGCAGAATGGGTACTAGAAATTGAATTCATTGTTTTATAAAGAAATTCTGGGTAGGTACAGTTAATCACATCGTAAAATTGACACCCGTCTCGATCAAAGCCATTTTATATCACTCGCTCAGCGCTCCAATATTTCAATCCAAAAATACTCACTCAAACCGTTCGAAAACGCTCCGACATCGTTAAACACAATTTGAAATCCATCGAAACGATCTCATTGATTTTTTCAAAATAGTTCTACGATCATTTTTGTTGGTATGGATTTTAAAGCGTCTGAATGGTTCGTGAAGAATCGCAAATTGGGAAGTATGTAGAATCTCTTAAAGGGAGGTAATAAATATTACTAATTTCGCGATATTGTATTACCTCCCTTAATTTCATTTAAAATACTCTCAACACGCTAATACAATATAATTTCAAATTAATTCAAAAATCATTCAAACTAAAATGACATCTAGTTTCTGGTGAATCGTCAAAGATTACCCCTGTCAAATTGTAATTTACGTAGCTGTTAATAAGTTTACTTAGTTACTAACCTTATAAGAACATTTATATTCTTCTTATTGGTGTAAGAAAGACATAACATAATCCCCATCCCGAACTCTATGAAAAAAAGTACAATTTGATTTTGGTTCCATGTTTTTGAGAAGGAACAAAGAATCTAAAAGGAAAATACGACCAACCATCGTCTTTGAACTAACTCTGTACTATCAACTTCAGCAGACTGTGTTTTAATTGACTTGGATTGATCTTCTTTGGGGAACTCTTGCAGATATTTTAAAGCATCCAGAAGGCCATCTTGTCGAATCGAGGGTTACGAAGAAACTATCGATTCGATAGCCCTTGACTCGTGAAGATGTCAGGAGGCTTGTTTCCTCAAAATCTTTCTATTCGATGAAGTTAGTTACATCGTAAAATTGACGCTCATTCCGCTTAAAATATCATAATCGTTCTCTCATCGCTCCATTTATTCATTTAAACCACTCACTCAAACCATTTAAAAACACACCAAAACATTTCCTTAATGCGCCTCGCCGGAAACATAGACAACAATAATTATTCCAACCGGTAATGGCAGTCATGTTTTCTCGCTTCATTGATAACACGGTCCGAGTATACACAGTATGCGATTTATCAACATACATGTTCAAGCTGAAAAAAATTGTTATTTACCTTTTGATTTTATTAATTGATCCATTTAAAGTGCTTACTTTCATGCAGAATCAGCAAAGAATCGCTTTATCGCGGAATGTAGTGGCATGACGTCATAACTGCCTATGACGTCACTGCATGTTTACTTTTCATTTGAGGCGCATTGGGGGTTATTGGTTGTTATAAAGAATACGATGAATTCCATGGTCTTAAATAGACAAAAACAGAATTTTAATTGAAAACTTTGGAGTATAATAAATTCGTTATACTTCAGTCTAGATATATGACGATTTATTCCCAGCAGAAAAAAAATGAGGTCACCCGAGCCGCAGGTCAATACTGGCTTCATTTCATGATAAGAGCTGAATGTCGGTTGGTTATGATTTAAATTTGTAACTGCATAGACCCTTGAGGTTAATCAAATATATTTGCTTTACTTTTGGCCGAGTTATTACAAATTTACTGGCCAGGAAGAAAACAATGGAATTTATCGGTTTTTTTTTTTACTTTGATGTTTTACCGATTAATCGATTAGTGAGATTGGTAAACATATTTATATTTTTTCCGAGTAAAACAACCAAAGGTTGAATTGTTGCATTTTTGAACGACTTTGTGTATTATAAATAATATTCCTTTAAAGGAAATTATTTTTATCTTAAGAGAATATTATCAAAATAAATATGATTAATCGAGAAATGCTTTAGAAATATTTCTGGGTCGAAATATATATTTTTCAGACACAATTACAACATTTGAATACAGTCTTTGAGACCGAAATCATACTGCATAAGATAAAAAAGAAACAAAAACTAAGAATGATAAGAATATCACAGAACGGAAACTTGCGTAAAATTTTATATAGATCTACACCATTTAAAATATTATGTTTTGGACAATGAAAGTACTTTTTATTCGTTTCTAAACCAAAACCTTGACTATTACAATGGTATAGATACACAAGTATCACTGAGTGATCAAAGGTCAACTTTGTCTATACATCTATATGTGTAGACAAAATTGACCTTTGACCACTCACCGAAACCTCTTTATCTTAAGGCAAACAAGAACTCGGTACTTACCCATCGGTAGACGAGGTATTTCGTATTTCAAATAAAACATTAAACTCCAATCAAATACCATAAAAAGTCCCACAGTAACACACAACCATCGAGCCATCATCGCAAAATTATGCGCAATGCTTTTGAAAACAATACACAGCACCAGATCTTTTCGAAATCAATCAGAAATACTTTCATTTCTTCAGAACTTCCCAAACATTTTCTTTGTCAATGTCTCTAGAAATGAAAATTGTTAACAAACTTAATTGTGAAACGGATTTACCATTCTATAATTTTTTAAAAGAAAGGCAGAATTAAAGAAACGAATGAGTTGCTGTTAAGACGATTTGTAATTTAGATCTCAATTTAATGTTTAGAATATTTCGAATATAAAGTTCGTAGAGGATAAACAAAAGCCAATTTACTTCTAATTACAATTGCTCAGTTTCCAAACAACCACAATAAAGATTTCATTAGAAATCAGAACAATAAAACATTTTCAATGAAGCCACCCTTCCTTACTAATCATTTGTAACCAATCATGCAAGAAAGGACCACCTTGGAACTCCTTAAAAAATATTTGAAATAGAGAACTGTTCCAATAGAGGCCACGCGGATGCCTGTAACATATCTTATGCAAGATACAGAAAGGTAGGATAATCATTGGCGAGAAAAGGAGCCAAGCGCTACAACAATTGTCAGCTTATGCTTTGGCGGGTTCTGGCTATGTTCGACACTTGGAGCGCTATCCAGATGGTTTCGTTTCGTCCGACGAATTCAAGAAAAGGATTTGCACGCTTTCTACAAGTTCAGAATACTATTCTTAAGAGGTTTGTTTAGCCGTGGCTATGTAAAGAACCTATCATTATTGAAGGTCCGACAGCCATATAGTGGTAGACCTAGAGGATTTTGATAGTGCGAAAAAATATCAATAAGTACGAAATTTGTAGATAGTCAAGAGTAAAAATATTTCCTTATTTTCCGAAACTTGAATTGTCACAACATATTACTATGCTTATCTTCGTGATACTAGCTTTTCTTGATTTTCAAGTTGGAATGCGGAGCAATTCCAACTTAGATTTAACAAAACCGCAAAATGAACACAAGATAATTTCATTTCGGGTTTCTTGAGAACACATATCACGTGAACAGGATGTGAATACACTTCGGCCTATTTTGTATATCTCAACTTGACAAAGACATACAGTTTATTTCATCAAAAAGTAATAATTCTGTACAATTACACAACGATCCCTTCGTGTATATTATTAACATGCTAATTTATGTTTTAAACGATATTTATTGAAAATCGCGTAAGAAAATATTAGTATCACATGTTTGCATTACTATATTTGGAAATCATGTGATAAGTCAATTCCAATAAGGTCAGCAATTGACAATAGCACTAGCCAATCACGTGATCTGCTTATTTGGTAATGTCGCGATCTGTTTTCTCAGTATGGTAGCTATAGCACAGACCAACCACGTGATCTGCTTATTTGGTAAGGTCGCGACCTGTTTTTCGTAGTATTATGTTTTAGCTTCTTTTAAAGGTATAGTTTCTCTTTCTGTACGACTTTCTTTTGACAGGGTGTTATATTGTAAATTTCTGTCTAAGCTACGAAATAAAAATATTTTCTTAAAGTGATGATACACTTTTAAAGTTAATAAATATTTTTGCAACATATTGTCGTTTTTTTCGTCATATTGCAGTTATCTACATGAATGTTTCATTGTAAAAACCCAATACTCATCCACACAAACCCACATCCACCATATCTTTAATTGAATTATGAATATCTTTGCCCAATTGTATTTATCACCAAGACAATTTGCCATTTGGAACAAACCACCTAGTTCAACTTGTTTTCTTCACATTCTTACACATCAACACGTTTAAGAGCACCACCATACAGTTAGTTACATCGTGAAATTGACATTCATCTCAATAAAAAACATTCTTAATCGCTCACTCAGCGCTCCATTGATTCATTCCAAACACTCACTAAAACCATTCAAAAACGCTCAAAGTTATTAAAAAATAAGCTAAATATGTACATTCAAAATGAATTAAGCAAGAACCAATTCGCGATTTCACTGACATAATTTAAATTTAAAGCGTCTGATTGGTTCTTGACGATATAGAAAGCTATTATTGAACTTCTATACATAGACGTCGCGCACGGTAATGCGGCACTAAAATGTAACGTCAAAATAGCGAACGTCAATTGTGTAGCGTCTAGTTGTCAGAAAAAGTACATGTAATCATTATATTGGTCAGTCTTTCTACAGCTATAGCAAAGTCAGAATATATAATCATCATTAAAGAATCAAAACTCGCCCCTATCCCTCGCAAAGAATGCAAAATGTCATATTATTTTTAAGTTCGCTTAAATGTGTAGACATGCGAATACTGGATAAAGCCTTTTGTAGAGTTTGGCTTATTTCCACTCTTAATATGAAGATGTATTGGGCTAGACGCTTCTTTTGAACATTAAATTAGAGGTAAATCTGACATTATGAAATATTCACCCTATTTTTATTGCAATGATCAATTCGAACCAACAGTAGCTTGTTCATATAAAGTGATGACATCAATACATGCGTTTTTTTTAAAAAAAGAATATGACGCACCTCCCCTTTTTTAATGTTTGAAAAAAAGTTGTTACATTTTGCTAAGTTTGCTTCGAACTCACTATTCTTGAGTCTTTAGAACAATGACTTACAGTCAATAAATACATGTCTTTGCGAAAAATGTATCAAACATTCTTTTTTGCTTTCCGAAATTAACATGAGCGATTTCGGGCAATACTGGCCCTCTTGTTTATATCTAGTTCTTCCCTTACCCTACTCGCATCGCCACTTCCACACATATATTCTTCTCGCATGATATCACGCTTTCTTTTTCTATTTCACCCCTTGAACTGCGGATTTAATATACTCTGTATTCGTCTGAAGGCGCGTCGGGTTTATAATTCCACGAATCAAGCATAACGTCGTTGTAAGAAAATGCGCGTTCCACACGAACTAATATCAATTTCTCTTTTATTCGTAAATATTTTTTCATGAAATTTCAATATGATTATTAAGAGAAAAATAATATTTCTTAGCTTTATATAAATTATCGTAGGAATAAAGGAACTGCATTTTTTAGCGTATTAAGAATGGTAAAAACAGTTTTATAATAGCCTAAAAAGATTTCGTTCCACACGAATTTCGGCTTATCAATTTTCCGAAAAAAAATCAAATTGATATCTATTTACATATTTAAGAAAAACAGAAAAATAATATTTTTAATTTAAAAATTGGTTGCAATTGAACGATTTTTAATTAAAATATAAAAGAAAATCGTCATTTTTTGGGCGTCTTAAAGTTTGATGTTACGCTTCACTTTTTGTTAAACATGAAGCGGTATTTTTCTTATTTGTTTGTAAATTTCAATCTCCGTTGGTAAAATTGTTGGATTTCATGCCAGTTTAGATTTGATATACTTTCAAGCAGTTTAAACATAAAACTATATAAAATATAAGATGTGTATCTTCCGGTGATGCTTTTATGTTACATGTTACACGCGTTTTTTCGCTTAAATTACAATTTGAAACTCCTTTTTACGAAATTATACGGAAATAGTTTGCAATAAAAGTTTGATTTATAAATTGGCCATGGTTTAAGCGTAATTTAGATATAAGATATAAAGATGGTGCGTCCAATGAGTCTTATAATAATAAGTTTTAAAACACAGAGGGTGACGTTTTTAAAAAAGTGCCGCATTACCGTGCGCGACGTCTCATTTTACATGGGTTTTATATATCGCTAATTTTGTTCATCCTGAACAAAATAAGCGACACTGGATTCCCTCCCTTAGATTTCACTCAAAACTCGCTCCGCTCACTCATTCAACATCATGCCTAAATCATTCCAAAATCGTTCACCTTATCAATTTCACGATGTTATTAACTGTACCCCCAACTCAGAAGAAGAGTAGCTTATATTGATTTCATCATGTCTGTCTCTCAGTCCATTGACCTTTTGCTTTCCGCTAGATAAACGAAGAAGCAATTGACCTGCAATAACGAAACTTTACACAAATATTGCCCATGACCCAAAGAAATGCCCTATTGGTTCGGGGTCATACATGTCACGGTCATCAGTAAATTTAAACAGTTAATAGTTTCCACTCTAACTGAACAACCAATTGACCCAAATCATAAAACTTGCCAATGACCCGAGAAAGTGCCCAATTTTGGAGTCACAAAGGTCGAAATCACAATTGAACTTCGTCCAAAAATTGTCTTGAGATTCCAACTCATGAAGTAAAAGACTTCCCTGCGAAACTGTCTTTTTAACATGGACAAATCACTTGTTGAGGTCCATTTTGCGACACTTATAATTTAAAAAATATTTGATAACTCAAATGGAGCAGGAGTCATTCGAAAAATAATATAAAAACTGTTTTGAGTGTACAAGTGTTCCCCTGTGCGTCCATAAGTCGACTGTATGGTCCGTATCATTTTCTTCTGTTTTAGCTCACCTGAGCACAACGTGATCAAGGGGAGCTTTAAGGATCTCCGTCGTCCGTCGTCAACTTTATTAAGACTTCTTCTCCTAAACCGCTTGGCCAATTTCAATGCAATTTTGCCAGAATGTGACCATCTTCAAAATTGTCGCTATATTCTAATTGGCCAATAAATATGGGTATGGCAGGGTGGGGCTTATTTTGAGCCCAAAATCTTTGAACGACATCTCCTCCTGAACCACTAAGCAGATTTCAATCAAACTTTGATGTTCCTTTGATGACCCACTTCAAGTATTGTTGGCAAAATTGTCATTAGCCCATAAATATTGGCGTGGCAGGGTAGGGCTAATTTTGAGTCTCCTCGGTAATGAATGGGTTGACAGGGTCTATTATGACTGCTTAGAATTCGAATTATGTCTTCTCTTCAACTATTAGGCAAATTTGAATGAATCTTTGCTAGAAAGTTTCTTGGATAAAATCCGTTGGACCAATCGAATTCAGGTGAGCGGTTTAGAGTCATTCTGGCCCTCTTGTTATCATTTTTCTTTCATTAGATTCAGGCCTGTATAGCGATTCTGGGGTTCAGGGGTTCAAGCGTCTCTCGTTGTTGAAATACATTGATATATATACGCCCGTCAAAAGATGTGATCACCTGTGGTGTGCGGGAGGCGTCAGCTTCGTTAGTAGCTTGAGGTCATAGTCTCTCGAACGCATTCCAACTTATCAGTACTTTCAGTACTTTGATTACTTAATAGTTCCATTTTACATATTAATCGCGCAGAATGTTCCATTTTAGATGGTAGTACATTTTTACATGTGGAGTTCTACTATCACACTAGTACATTTTGCTGTCAGATCCTCTCCCTTTCCACCTAATAGAAAAGCTCGGGCTCAACATGAAAACACATGTGAAACATATGGAATACATCGCCTCGCTTTTCACGTGTACTAAAGTGCAAACTGTGTTTATTTCTAGGAATTCGGAAATATAAATACATCCTAAACGTAGAGATAAATCCCCTCGTCCTATCGAACCTGATTAGTTGATCAACAAATGAAATATTTCCTTATTTGAAGATTTTGTGTTTAACGGTTTAAACAGAGATAGAATTAAAACAGATCTCTTTCTTAAACATAATAATTTTACAGATATCTAAATGATCTTTTTTCGAAATCAAAAAAAAAGCAATCAATAGACAACGAAAAAAAGTTTTTCAGCGCTTAGAATATTATAAAAGAGGAGCCATCCTTTTTGAACCTAAAAGAAATCGTATTAAAATCTCCTAAAATTCAATAGTCTCCTAGAATGCACTTATTGTAGATTGTCACAAATATAACACTAGTTGAAATTAGATTCTTATTCACAATTTGTTGCAAACAATGAAATCTTATCAAAGTCCGAGTTGCTGCTCATTTCCAACTTACACATCCTAAATTGTCGCTATCACCCGTAAAAGAACAGGCGTTTACATTGCACATACACACCGAACTATTGTCAACACCTCAAGGTGAAAATCATTTTCTAAGCAATCTACATAAGATCATAACCTCAACAAATTAACTGGAACAATGACAATTGTTTCACAGGAATGACCACAGTCATTCTATCACTAGGCGACAAAAACATCGTAACTACAGCTTCGTCGAAGCTGTATTTACGACGTTTTGGCCACCCAAACAACGAATTATCATTTCCCATTTCCGTCGGCAGATCTTCGTGACAATTCTGTAGTAATCTCCTTCTCAGACCGGTATTTATCTCAAACGAATGGGATTCTGCAATTCGCGTGAGATTTAGTGTTTATATTCGTATTATTACATTATTCAATTGTCTTTAAGACATTTACTACATAAGAAGACATTTTATATACGATATAATAGTGTATAGTATGACCTTTTTCTGAAACAAAGATTCCGTCCTCGGTCCTTTTGTACTTACCTTTTCCTTTCCTGTTTTCGTAAATTATTTTAACTTGTATATTGTAAAATTTTTGCTGTACTAATGCTTCGAAGCGAATATTCAACGGTTATTTTTTGAAAAAAAAAGTATAAACTTTGAATGCGTGGCTATTTTTGCTCTGGTTTTATCTCGGTGAAACAAGGACAATTTCTAAAATTGAGAAAGACATGAGACACATGAGTGCTATTACAAAGCCTTGAAATCAAAGTTTAATGAAGAAGCTGGTCGCTTCTTTCAAGAGTTACTTAAATCATTGCATGTTTGTGCCCGAGTATACTATCAAATGTAGTTATCTTGATAATTATTACACGTATGACTTATAGTAAGAATTCCAATCTTCCTTTAATTTTATATTTAGAATACAACAGCACTGACTATCAAAATAGCACACTGCAATGGCGGCAATGGTGGATCCAGGATTTCTATAAAGGGGGCTCGAAAATACAAATGCCGACAGCGTTTTAAAGGAAGCAGTAATTGCAAGCTTTTGACTCACAAATAAACAGCCTGGACTCTCACAGCTTTCTGATGTAATTCGTATGACCCTTTGGAAATCTACTTCGGGAAAGAATTGAAGACTGCTTTAAACAGTCTTCAATTCTTTTTGAAGTTGATCCTCATATGCACAGTAAAACAAAGTAAAATGTAACAGTGTCCCGGTGGTTGTGACCTCTGAGTTCCCACTAGGGTGTGATTTTATGCGAGTCTTTAAGCAAGACACTTATTTGTTACTGCCCCGGTGCACAAAGCTTTTGGTAGTTTGGATGGGATTTAACACCGCTTATAAGTTATATCCCGGTAGCTGGTTTACAATTATCTACCCATTGAAGGAAGACAAATGCACAAATTGTAGCGGACGTAATTGTTTGTTTGTATTTTTGTTTGACTGGGGTATTACGCCGCTTTCAATAATCTTTCAGTTATATCATGGCGGCTGGAGCACCTTATAATGTATTCCTGGTATTTCTAACACCAGTATTACCATCACATCCTAACCTAGCCTCCAACTGCTATCCAACATAGGTCTACGATTATCAACCCATCGGTGGGAGACTAATAGTCGGAAAGAATGAGTGTCGCCGTCTGGGATCGAACCCGGGACCTCTATAATTACAGTCCGACGGGGTATGATGGCGGCGCGGACGTAGAAGTACTCGAAAAAGCAAAGCCATGCTAATGTTGAGAAATGCCAGATGATTAAACCTAGACGTTATAATAAGACGCCTTTATTATGAGGTAGACACAATGAATTGCCGGATAATGAAACTCGACCTCGTAATACAGCTTTTACGAGACATTATTTCTGAGAATGCATTATAAAGAGACATCACTTAGTAGTGGGCACAATAAGCTTTGTCTATTAAGAGCTTAACTTTGTTAATGTTGTGTTTTGAGCAATTTGGCTTATTAGACATGTTGTATTTAAAATTTTATTTTCCACAATAATATGTGCAACAACTCATTGTTTTAAAAGAAATAACCACACGATAAACCGGTATTCTAGGAAAAAAGACAACTTTCTTTATAAACAATATGAGAAATACAGTTTATAGAATTTCGTCAAATTAGCGATATTTTACCCCACCCCAACCTCCACCCCAACCCCCGCGTTGATAAAATCTCCGAACTTTTCTGTTTTTGTGTCTTTATCGACATATCAGGTGCTTAAAATCAACACCAGTCAATAAACTTTTGCAAAGAATTCATCGATTTGAATAAAACTGGTGATAGTTTCTGTGCAGAAACGTATTTACCCTGATAGAGTACAAGTATGATATACAAAGAGGTATGAAATAGAGTGTAATCTTTTATTTCAGTGAAAGATCGGTTTATTATTCACTGAATGAACAACAATAGCTATATATGCACGAGTGACGTAGTCACGAGTGAAAATAGCTTTCGATGTTCTCGAAATGAAATATAAATAGATCTTACTCGAAAAACAAGCGATTACTGCCAACATGAGGCTAATGTGAATTTTTTAAGACAAATATCCTTAAAGCTCGTCATATTAAATAAAAAAAAGCTATATTTGCACGAGTGACGTAGTGACGAGTGAAAATATAGATTTTGTTGCCTACGTATTGAAATATTAATCGATCTCATTCGAAAAAAAAGATTATTCTATTACTTTACTGCCAAAACGAGACAAAATGTAAAAGAAAGTAACACAAGCGCGTCATATTGCACGTGATTGCTATGCCACGTTCATGGTGACGCTACAAATTTGGTTACGCTTAGATAACGTCCGATATAATGGAATGCACGAAAGCAGGTTATAAGTTTTTGTTAATTTCACTGGTTAGGTGGTGATTGTATCAAATGATAATCTGCTGTTATATTTCGATAAATCATCGAAAAGCATGAAAAGAAGCATGTATAATTTTTATGACATGACAGGGTGTAAGATCACTAGATGATGCTCTGTGTCAGACATGAAAGACCATCTTTCTTATTCCAAAGAATATCAATAAATACTTTTTTGTTTCCTTCTGTGTAAAATGACCGTTTTTGTTTATCACGGTATCTTTCTCTCCAGAAACACTGTTTCAATATTTTCGGCACAAGTCTTAAAGATGGTACAACCAAATCGGTGCGCCCGGACAGAACCTATATTAAACCAGGGACCTTATATAAATGGCATGGCAGGGAAAGTCAATAAATGATTCTATATATTATATATCAAAGACTTTTGACTTATTGTTTCAGAGAAGAGTTTTCTAAGTATTCCCCCCCCCCCGCCGCGATATAACTGAAAAAAATGTTGAAAGCGGCGTAAAACTCAATTCAATACATATGCTAAGTATTCCCTTTCCTTCTTTTTAGGTGTCGCGGTTTCCTAAGTTAAAATTTGATTTCAGTTAATGTAACATATATGTTATAGTTCTAATGATGTTTATGCACGACCAAAAGCGGACACTTGGTGGTCACCTAGGCTTGCCTTTGGCTGAGGCCAGCTGAAAACGTACTGATAATGTTATTTACAGTACATATATTGAGCTTTAGTAGGAGACAAAATGAATGTCACCCGATTAACCTATTCTTAGTCTTTGTCAATATATCAAAATTACCCAGACATTAAATAATCACAACTTAATTGAAAATTATGGTAGTCAGACTGTAGCGTAACAAGAAATAAGCGAACTTAAATTTTGTATCCATGTTAATTGTCCCAGCTGCTGGATGAAATGATATCGTTCTTGCCTAGTCCGTACATTTGCTTGTACATCCGTCCGTCCGGATCGGTCCGGGCTTTTGCAGGTTACTACTGCTTAATTTAACAATATATTTCCTTATATAGATTCGTGACCTTCCTGTCATGCCTTCGAAAAGACCACAGGGTATTTAAACGTTTTCCTTTTTTTGCATGTACAGTTAACAAGATCTTAAAATTGTCAATGTGAATGATTTTGGAAAAAAAAACTGAATGAGTGAGATGAGAGAGTTTTGAGTGAAATTAAAGGAAGGTAATCCAACATATGTAATTTTGTTCAGGATGAACAAAGTTAGTGATATTTATTACCCTTTAATAAGATATGCATACTATTTACACAAATAGCTTCCTATGTCTTCTAGAAACGGTAAGACGCTTATAATTCCAATTGTGTCAGTGAAATAGCGATTGATCAAACCATTTTAATGTAGTTGTTGGTCTTATCATTTTTAGTGATTTTGGGGCGTTTTTGAAAGGTTTGAGTGAATGTTTGGAATGAGAGCGCGCAACTCCTCCTGCATACATACTTAAATTTGAATGAAACTTTCACAGAATGTTCCTACTCACCTCATTTTGCGCATGTTGTCGGAATTGTATAATATATTTCAGTGTCATGGAAAAATGGGCCTCCTGTGAACGCAAGTCTTCTGCATTAAAGGTCAGGTCTCATTGAACTTTTCAAAGAATGTTCCTTGTGACCTGGGGCCTGTTTTACTAAAAATCTTACGATCAGTTTTTGCGCAAGTCAAAAATTAAAGTTTCTTCTACAGTAAAAACCAAATATAGAATTCTGTCATGCACCATCTCATTGGAATCGTCTCCTGATGACGATTCAAATGAGATGCTGCAAGGCAGAATCTAACAATAAAAGAAACACCAGGTACGATTTTTGATTTTGACTAACGTTCAAATTTTGCGTAAGATGTTTAGTAAAACGGGCACCAGGCCTTGTGCATAGTTCGGGTGTTCCATTACATTTAGCTGCTTCACTGTAAAAGGGGCCTAGTAATATCATGCCCATTTCATACAGGCAAATGCATTCCCACTTACTTGGATTTACTTAATCATTAATCTGCCATAAGGAGAGGATTGTCTTTAGCTGCTTACGTAGATATGTGTTTGTATAAAATCAACAGAATGTCGTAAGGGACGAGGGCATTCGACGCATTCCAACATCGCAGTACTTTCAGTGTTTTGATTTTGTTCATGATAAAGTAAGAATAACACACCTAAATAACTTTTTGGTGTGTTTTTTTCATGCAGCAATAGAAAAGCTAACCCCACTTGCCCTCAAAAATGTCATTCGTGGCACATAACAAACGCACAAGAAGGAAATGCTTTCATAAATCATCTTACAACTAAATATCCTAAAACTGACTAAAACCAAACATTTTCATGATGTAATTTACCCTTTTTAAAAGCTAGTTACGTCAAAAGCCTTGCTTCTTTATTCAACGTGTTGTATTTAACTAATGAAAGGGTTGCGTACAAAATCGTCTATAATTCTTTTCGATCGGATGTCCAATAATGAGCCAATGATTGTCGCAGGCGACCTTAACATGAGAGACTGTGACTTACTCTTGGGTATACATAATTACACCGAAATAAATTTGTCTACTGTCAGAGTAATTATTTTGGGAGATTTTTCCTCTATATTCTATAATTGTGGTCATGAAAACGTTACTTCCAAACTACCTCGAACCAAAGAAATCGCAATTAAGGTGTTATCTAGCTGTGAAAATTGGTGACGGGCTAATAGAAAACGCCAATTCTTCTTGAATTAGATGAAGACAAAGCAGAAAAGGCACGCGTAGGTTATACCTTTCAAGGAACTTGGCTTCAAATAAATACATGCGTCCGTGTTCTCTGTCAAATTGCGAAATTGTACATATTTATTATTATGTGTAATATTTAGCTGCTGTTGGTCACTTTTGAAGAGTTTATAAGAATTTTTTGATAAAGCAATTCCTAAGCGGTGATTTTCAAGTTGCCTCTCCGAA
Organism: Fragum whitleyi; assembly: GCA_948146395.1. Taxonomy (NCBI): domain Eukaryota; kingdom Metazoa; phylum Mollusca; class Bivalvia; order Cardiida; family Cardiidae; genus Fragum; species Fragum whitleyi. The sequence continues at coordinate 6,199,429 of OX411549.1, forward strand.
GGAGGCCCTGAAAGACATTACCCAAGGTTGGTAAAATGAGGCGAGGCATTGCGATACTTTTTCGACGAGAACTGAACAGAAAATCTATTTGATTGATTAGTACAAGTTGTTCAAAGTCTTTGATACACAATTTGATTTTAAATATCTAGCCAAGTCTCTATCTTTCACCTTTCCAATTTCAATATTCTATATAAAAGATATATACGTGTACCTCTCGCTCTCTCTTTCACACATACTCTCACTCATTCTTTCTCTCTCATCGATCTCACCATTTTTCAACAACTAATAATATTCATTTTTTTGTTTCGAATATAACTTTACAATTAATTCTTTTGAGATATATTTCACAAGTATGAACAAGCAATGTTATTAAGTTAAAAACTTATCTAATTTCACTTTGAAAATCACACAGAAAAACTCTAGCTGCAATAGTAGGAATAAATGCTATTTAGCATTGTTTGATCAGTTAAAAAGAACATTATAACGCTTTATAACGCTGTAAGCTATTTCTGATATTTCTAACGTAATTGCACTGGTATAAAAATGGATAACAATACCATATAAAGAAGTTTGCTATGACAAAAAAATAATTAATGGAGATTTTGACAAAGCTCGGCTATAAAAATTCTTTGAGCTTAAAATAATGTTCTCCATTGGCTGCTATTATGATGGTTTACTTGTAATTATGAGGCTTGATAGACAATTTTGCCTTTATTTCTTGTATAAAGTTATATATGTAGTTCAACAATTTCGAAACTTTCTTTTTACCACAGTGTTGTTTGGACAAAATGGGAAAAGAATTAATCGATTACTGTTTACATGTTACTGAATGCTTTCCTCGATTCAAGTACTCATACATGAAGTCTTTGCAAATGATTTGCTTTTGCGTTTTGATCATAATAAATTGATACCTACCCATGGGTAATCTCCGAATTTCATTTTTCTTACAAACTACTAACAGTTTTATAAAATTCAGAAGTATGAACAAACTTAAATTCCACATGATTCATCTATTCACTTTCAGGAAACACACAATTCTCTTTTTTGTTGTTTGTCTATTTTCTTAACTTAAAATGTAGTATGATTAAGATTCAAAAACAAAATTAAGAAGTCACATACCGGTACAAAAAACAGCTCCAGCCACTGCGACTTTGTAAGACAAATAAAAACAATCCTATAAAAAATGAATTTTAGATAACCCATATATAATTTGAGCCTGTGCGTGACATTTTCAACAATTTAAAATGTTGAGGAGGTGCCAAAATTGAGCAGCATAGAAAGCAACATACTGTAAATATAAAGTTACCTGATAGTCTACATGTACTTTGAGCTTTTATCTATCTACTAAACGCAAAGTGAAGACGCTGGTCAGAGTCTTTGCTTTGCACACATTTGAAATTGTTGGAAATCTCACGCACAGGCTCATTTCATATATTTTTCTTGTGAAGCTTTTGTCGTTGGTACTCATTGAATTCCATCTTAACAGTCGAAGCCGAATACCTTACAAAAAATATTATATCACGCGTTCATCAATCCACATGTCGAGCATTTGTTACTTGCAATGCATCAGATTATTTACCTTGTCCTTACACAAAAAATTCTTCCTGATTCGAAGCATGATAAAAACTCACTTTGAAAAATAAACATCTGAAATGATTTAGGTCTGGTTCCTACGCATACTTTTATACAAAAACACGAGAAAATAATTACATGACAAAAATCACCTTTGTGACAACTTGAGAGGAAAACCGACCATGCCGCAGATTGTTTTATTCGGCCACAATTTTTCACACGAATAATTCCAGTCAGATTTTGTAATTCCACATCAAGTTTCCCGCGTGACAGACATGAGCGGATTATGTTTGGAGACCAATTACGGACCTGTGCTCGGAAGCCCCCGTTGCTTGCGTGCGATTCACAGTTTATATGCCTGGTATAACATTATTCACTCCACTCAATGACAGTAAAGGCTTTAAGATGCAATTTCATAAATATATACCAAGCAAGAACGGTACTAAAAGGTTTTTAGTTGAAAGATATTTTATGAGTTTTATATAGCAGGGTACGCATCAGTTGACGAGAAATGTCTACTTTTCGTAGATATATATGCTTTACGTTAATTTGATGTCTGAGTTAGATTTTTTACAAGTTCTTGAGAATTTATGTTGGCTCTGAAGAAAGACTATTTTTAGTTTGAGTTACGTTTTACTATCTTATATCACTAATTCTTTATGCGTCAGATCATTTAGTCTTATTATTATTAAAAATCAAGAAGAAGGCTTGTCACACTAGGGCGGCGATGTCTCGGCTCTCTTACGGCGATCTTAGAATTCAGAATGCCAATTCTCGACACAAAGTGCGTTCCCATGGCGCACACTTTGAGCATGCACTTAACAAACGCCTTGAAATGGCGAAATGACAAGATCACAGTAAGTGCGTCGTGAGATCGCGGTAGAAGCAACATCTAATCTCCAACAACGCAGCGGAAGTGCCGTGGAAGGACCGTAACGTCACAGTATGATAGTAGAGAAAACGACACTGGAAGGCAGCGGCGCTTGTACGGCGAATACACTGCGATCTAGGCGATTTCATCACCTCCCTACTGCGCTTTTACGGCTTTCCTTATACGATACCAGAATTGTCAGTTCAAACACAAAGTATATAAGTTCCGATTGTAACAAAGAGGTTTTATTTAATGGAGAATGAGCGGCTAAAGATATGATGGTTGATTGCACAAACCTAATTGAAACAGCTATAAAAATAATACATATTATTGTTTTGACCTTTTCTATGTTTGATCTTTTTTATGTTTTTTATTTGGCCTTTTTGCCTTTACTTCCTATAGCAGGCTAATTTATAGTTCAACAAATGACATGGAACCGACAAGAAGAAGTGATTTCTATTTAAAAAGGCCCAAGTGCCCCAGTATCGCAGTAGACTCGCCACGAGAACATAGAAGACTCTCAACGAGAGCTCGGTTAAATCGCCGTATTATATCTATCAGTGCTGTAAAGATTTGAGGGAACGCATTGAATCGCAGTAGGAGCGCAATTCAACGTCGTACAGCGCAATAGAATCGCCACAAGAGCGTGGTGGGAGCGCCTTGACACCGCCAAGAAAACGGAGAGTACCTTTTTCCCCAATACGTCTATATAACAGCGACCTGAAAATCGCAGTGAAAGCGAGATGCAATCGCCGTCTAGTGTGACATGCCCTGATAACTGTGGCGCATTTCTTTTCAATCCAGATTTTACTGCAATTGTCATGTTAACGCTCTGATGTAGTTGATCTCTTAGAAAGAGTATCGTGGAACGCTTGATAATGTCTTTGAAATATTTCGCAAATCTTATTAAAATGATAATAAAAAAGTGTATAAAGATGAGTATATCTGAACCTGCGTTTATTGGAGTAGCACATTGCAAATAAGGCATTATGATTTAGACACGTGCTAAAGGCAATATCACTTTGTACTCCGATAAACGCAATTTAAAACACTATCGGCCCTTATAATTGCAATCCTTTAGGTCTAAGAAACAATAGAAATAATCAGCTGCATGATGAAGATTCGAGTCTACTTTCTAGACGAATAGATCAATACACCATCTACTTTTAGATTGCGTATCGGTATTTCGCTGGCAAAAATTTACAAATCGGAAATAAAATGGACGATTATATTGACATTTTAACAGGTACAGTTAAACACATCGTGATATTGACAAGGTGGATGATTTGAAATGATATTGAATGATATTGAATGAGTGTGTGGAGCGAGTTTTGGGTGAAACTAAAGGGGGTAATCCAATATGGCTAATTTTGTTCAAGATGAACAAAATGAGCGAAATTTATTACCTCCCTTTAATTAAAATATACGTACTTGACAATTTGATCGACTTGAATTAAATATTATTCGCCTTGAACGATTTTGAAATGTTTTCTAATGATTAAGGAGCATTTTTCATCGTTTTGAGTGAGTGATTAGAATGAAAGAATGGAACACTAAATGAATGATTTAGAATGATTGGGTTCGGATTGAGTGATAATTTCACGATTTTTAAACTGTACATATGACCAGAAAAATATCTATGCGAAGAATTTTTTCCATTTCGAAGCGAATTCGGCTTGATCGAGCGAGGTTAAAAAGATTGATTGATGGTCTTCATCGACTCGCTGTAAGCGGCGGCTCAGAATCAGAAACGTATGATTGTAGTCAAAAGCTCTTTTGATTACATTTCAATTCTTAATTGACCAAATTAAGGGTTACGGACGGGGAACAAAGTTTTTTTTTTTTTTGAGTTTCAGCAACACTGGACTTGAAGATCGATTGTCGGATTTTCCTCCCTGAAATATCTTTTGTATTTATACAGAAATAAAGTGAAACGGAATTCTTTACGTGATGCGACTTAACAATTATTGTCATATAATATTTCTTTTTATTCATTTCTATTAAATGTACATATCTTTCTTTTCATTGAGAACATTTTAAATAGCTTTCGGTTGCACCAATGGCACAGTGCGAGCAGTTGTACTGCCTATAAAAATACGCTGACCCATCGACACTCGGACATAGACACTGCTGACAATAAAATATGAGAAAAAAGAAGCGGAGAAATAATAAACTCCGATAAGAAGTTATCGTGCGCACGCCTTTAAATTTTCAAAGGATTTTTAGAATGTTTTTCAACACATGTTTGTAAAAGTTCAAAGATCTTAATATTTCTTTTTAAGGAAAATATTTTTGTCTACCACTTGTAGAGTCATCATCGCAACGCAGGTGTTCAAACATCTCTCGGATCCATAATGTCGTAATGAATTAAGAGGATGTGAAATTTCGACTTGTGAATATCATGGTTCAGTTAGTAACATCGTGAAATTGACATCTCAATCAAAACCATTAAACAAAAGTAGCAATATTGAATTGCCCCCCCTCTATTTTCTCTCAAAACTCACTCCTCTCGCTCATTCGATTCCATTCCAAAACCATTCCTATATCATTCATCTTGTAAATTTAACGATGTTCTTAACCGTAGCCAAAGTATAATGGATATTTCCACCCCGATGAAACTAATTTGTAGGATATATCAGGAACGGTGTATTCTTTACTCCTCTCATAAAAGACAGCACCTAAATTTCTCATGAAGTTGAAAATAAGATGCTTTGAACTTAGCAACACCAGACTGTAGACTGGCAGTTTTTAACAAGACTGTCAAGTTAAGTCGCAATTTTCCTTCGCTGTCACATACACTGAAATCGAAATATACAGCCTGCCAATCAAGTGTTGGCCTTTATTGCCAATTGGTGAGTCAGCCTTTTAAATTGTGCACACTTCTAGTAATATGGTAATAAAGTCATATGTAATAGTAAGTTGGTTTCTTTCGAGGGTTTAGTGCGATAAATTCTAGATTTAAAAAAATATAAAAGTCACGGATCAAATATTTCGCTAAGTGCGATTAATAGATCTGCACTTTTCAACACTCATTGTTAATAGCGATGATTATACTGGAAATAAATTTCAGACAACCCGATTGGCCGAATAGCCCGGAGCTTAATTTCAGATCTACCTCAAGGGCATCATTTCTCAGTAAACATTCAGGGATTTTCCTTAAGGTACCTCATTCGTCATTTAGGGAAACACACAATTGGTGTGTTTCCCTAAATGACGAATGAGGTACCTTAAGGAAAAATTGATAAAATCGGCCCGATGTCGTAAAGCTTCGGAAGACATCGTTATTTATCGGATTAACCAAAGATTTCCGGTTTTACGTCATTGTCGTAGCAATACTGAAATGCAGTAAGCGCATATACAATGTATACAAAAACTGAAATGACGTAACCAATAGATAAATTTCTACGTCATAATCTGCCGCTAGCAATATAGAAGGAAAAATATACCATTCGATAAAAAAAAACATGAGTGAGGCTGCTCTCTTTTTTTTATTTTCAAAATGGCGACATCTACCGTCCATCGCCCTTCCGTCTATTCGTTTTTCCTTTCGTACGTCCGTCAAACAATTTCTTCTCCTCCTAAACCACTTGCTCCTCGAATAAGGCTCTTTCAAAGGTATTGAAAGAATTGAATTCTATCAAAAACTCTGGTTTCCATGGTAACGGAAAGGTCGAAAATTGCTAAAAAAATAAGAAAAACATTCTTCTTCTCCTAAACTTCATCTCCCAAACCACTGGGCCAATCTAGCCAAACCTTGGTAGGGATGTTCATTGCGTGGAGCGTGTGAATCTCTACCAAAGTTGTCTAAAAATCTATCTCCATCAAAAACCCTGGTTTCGATGGTAACGAAAGGGCCAAAAATGCAAAAATAGACGAAAAAAAATCTTCTTCTCACAAACCACCCGGCAAATCAAGCTGAATCATGGTTGGGATGTTCTCTCGGTGAAGCTTTACCAAAGTTGTCAAAGGAATTTAATTCTATCAAAAACTCTGGTTTCGATGGTAACGGAAAGGTCTAAAATTGCCGAAAATCTTAGAAAAAAGTCTTCCCTACCTAACCCACTTGGTCGATGAAGCCGAAACTTGTTTGGTATGTGTATATTGGGCGAAGCTCTACCAAAGTTGTTAAAAGAAGCTTATTCTACCAAAATCTCTGGTTTCCATGGTAACGGATTGGCAGCTGAAAAATTGCTGAAAGTCCTTCAAAAACGAGTCCTCCTAAACCATTGGGCGAATCAACCTGAAGCTTGGCAGGGATATTCACAGGGTGTAGGTCTTCCAAAGTTCCATTCACAACTTCGATTGCCATGGTAATAGAAAGGTTGGATAGTTAAGAAAATAAAAAAATCAAATACAGTAGGACGAGATTAAAGTCTGTTTCTTTTAAAACCACCCCAAATGTACATCAAAAAATCTCTGCTATTAATAACATGGTTGAAAAGTTATGAGTTGATTACTCGGGTTAGTGATAAAGTACCATGTTGGTCCTCTTGTTTTCTTATGTATTCATCAATGTATGTGCTAGCCAAGGGAAGCCTAATTTATTTCTTTCTTCTCTATGTATTTTAAACCCCATGAACGTTCAGGATTGTATTTGAATTGGCACGATTTACATTTATAACAATTCATAATTTACCTTACCGCATGCATTTGAATAAACCTTATCCTACTGTTATAACGACATATAACTTCTGCTCAGTTTGTTTCTTTGTTTGGTTGGGTTTAACGCCGCTTTAAACAATCTTTCAGTTATATCACGGTGGTTGGAACACCTAACAATGGATTCCTGGTATTTCTCACAGCAGTGCTTCCAATGCAACATTTCCTTACCGCCAGCTGCTATTCCAAATCAGTCTACGATTATCAACCCATTGGTGGAAGAAACTGTTGTTCAGAAAGCTTTGGCATAGAATACGGACTATGATTATCCTGCGCTGTATGTATACTACTTGTCAGAATAGTTATTGTCGGAAAAACATGAGCCAGACCGATTGAAATCTCTGGAAATTTTGTTTGAAATTCAATGTAGATAGAGTAAGTTAGAGATCAAGGGTTTCCGGAAAAAAAAGACTTGACTGATTTTAAGTATGGCGTTCCTTAAAAGACTGAAAAATACACTCTTTACATTTCAAATTAAAAGACAAACTTTTAGCATTAGCGATACGGTAGACATTTCAAATATATAGCTTATTTCACCTTTTTTGAGGCTTTTAAGATCTCGTCTAGACAATATTTATCAATTCAGTAGTTTGCAAGTTACACTATTAATTTTCTTTTCAATGATGCGGTTAGAGGCAATAAACGTCCATGTTGTTTGGAACGTCATTATAAAGAGATACATATCCTTAAAGTGTGAATAATGTCTTCCATGAAAGCACAGAGATGGAACTTCGTATACGACTTTCTGTTTTCTTGAGATCTTAAGAGATCATCTATCACAGGTGTCCGTGTATCATAGGTGAGCTTTATTCAAGTTCGTTACTTAAAGGCAGGAATCAAAGTTGGTTGACTTTGTAGTGAATTGTAGAATTGCTCTCTGTTGTTTGTGTGTAAATTTAGGTGATATGCCAATAAGGTCATGGAGTATCGACAACCGAAAGCCTGATACTAACTAAGGATTTAGCTGAAACTTCGCTATATAACCACAAAAAGCCAATTTAAGCTTGTCATAATACATTGAAGATAATTTATAAATCATGTTTAAGTATTCAATGATCGTAACTTGAGCTAATTTGGAACTTTCTTATTTCAAGGTTTCACATGCATCGACACGATTTCCTTTCGTTAAAATAATTAAATGTTATCTAAAATTATATTTTTACAAGATTTCATTCGTTCATTATCACAAACCTGTTGGTTGAATAAAAGTTGTATGGGTAACTCGATTTTCTAAAAGACCAGTTGATTTTTACCTTAATCAGAAAAGCAAAGTCCTTCATTCGTTTAACTACATGTTCAGTGCATATTATCGTAAAATTGACACTCATCTCGATCAAAGCAATTTTAAAATGCTCAATCAGGACTCCATTTATTCATTTCAAATACTCAACCAATCGCTCGAAAACGCTCCGAAATAGTTAAAAATATAGCTCAAAAGTCGTTCAAAATAATCAATATTTCAATCAAATCGACCAAATATACAAGGAATCTTTTTGGCTTGTGATGGCTTTTAAGCGTCTTATTTGACCTTGAAAATACAAGGTCAGAAAAACATTAAGCTTTTATTAAAGGGGGGGGGGTAAAATTTGTCGATAATTTCGTCCATTTGGACGAAATTATCGATTATGTTTTACCTCCCTTGAAAATCGTTCAAACCTTGCTTAACACACTCTTTCAATTTCATTCCAAAATAATTAAAAAAAACTGTCAGCCTGTCAATTTCACGATGTTCGAACTGTACATGTACAAGGCTACGTGATCTTGGTGGATGTAAACAATACAAACTTGTGCAGGATTCATGAAGCATGATTGCTGTTTATTAATAAATTACATCCTCGTTTTCTGTGATATATAAATAGGAAATTATTTGATTCACTGGGAAATTGTCCATCACGTGACGGGACACAATTTATAGTAAAATTGAGAAGAATACCGTCTATATCTTTTGTAAACGACACATAAAAATACAAGACAAAATTTTGATGCAATGCATCAAAGTAGGCCGCAAATTATTTGGTTATCATCAACGAATAATGTATTTTTTTATAAAAACATTTTTTTGCAAACAAACCTATCTAGATTTTAAAGATTTTAACAACAACAATGGTCCTACTTTAGCATGCACACCCGGCTTAAATATACTAAGGAGTACTTTATTTCAACATAGGCACAATGAATTACACATGATGGTAAAGTGATTGCCTTTTTTAGCTTGTCTGTTTTCTAAGAAAACTTGAGGTATGGAGATCATTTTAGCGGCGTTGGCATTGTTGTTGTTGACCTATTGTTATTGAAGATATCTGTATAAAATTTAGCATGTATGTTCACTATCTCAAGAGCTATCCAGACAATCAAGGGGGACAACTCTGTAAAAGGGTTTTTGTAAGAGTCCCTTTTTCCACTCAGCTTTTTGTATTATCCAGCACCTGCAGCCAAGCACAGTCAAGGGTTGCACCCATAGGCGGTGCTCTTGTTAGAATAATATATTCACTCAACCTTCATGCTAATGTATGCGGAGTTATCCGAAGAAATGAGCATAAAGAAATAAAATACAGACTCAAAATAATAGCACAAACAATTCTGAAATCAGAACACGAGGCAAAAGATTCATGTTATCATTCAATAGCTGTCATTCAAACTAGTACTAAGACTGCACCTATTTGAAGTAAAAGGACCTACTTCGGTTGTCCCAAAATAGTTTGGTAGAAAAAGTGATATGCTCCTTTTGTCGCATTGTTTTAATGCTTGAATAACAGTAACTGGCTTGAAATTATGTTATGCTAAGTGCTAGACAACTGCTACATATCACACACAGGATTAGATTAATTAAGGTAGAAACATTTATTCTCTAGACCAGAGCTTTGATATAAGTCATCACACACTTTTGTACCAAAAGGATTTCGAGTGTAATTGTGCACAATAAAGTATTGTGTTGTTTTTTTAAATCGCAAAAATGCCATTTTTACTATATGTTTTACAAGACCAAAACAGACAGGAGTGTAACCATAGATGTATCTCCTGTGAGAATCACTTTGATGTAAAAAAAAATGCAGAAAACGGGGAAAGAGAGTAAAAACTAGGTCAAACATGTCTGAGTGATCAGTCATTTTAATGAAATGTGCAATATTTGTAAAATCAAGTTCATAACCAAAAACCCTGATTTTATTGCTCAATAATTTTCATTACAAAGCAGTTTTTGAAAAACTGTTGTTTGATCCAGGCTGCATTATACGGTTTTCTATGTTTTGAATAAAAACATTGGACAGGTTTTATAATAATGTATCCCTAATCCCCCATGGTCATATTCAAAACGCATTCATACTGGTAGGCAGAATAGATTGTATCTTATTTAGGTTTGGTTACAACAAATGTCACAAGAAACAGTTGCCATTATTTTGGGGTGGGGGGACGGGGGTTGGGGATGATTCTCTCTTGTCAGTATGTGTGTAATAAAGTAAAAGTTTGATTTTGCCAAAGTTTTGGGTCCTACATGCTGCTCGATGAAATAAGACTAACATGGTATCTGCTCGCTGTTCAATCTATGACTTAATTTACTTTATGATATAACATTATCACAAGGCCTGTGTCACTCGTTTCAGATCATCTTTGAACTCTAGGTCTTTAAATGTCTACACGATGCATTAGCTTGATTATGAACATCGCTCGGACTTTTTGGTAACCTGGTAAATGCCTTGGACGTAAGTGTAGTAATTTTGTGTCATTTTTAGGTAATTCGGCTTCTGGTCGTACTTCGTTTATTTAATACGCTTAGAGAAAACACATCTTGTTAATTCTTTCCGATTGTCTGTGGGGATCGTTTGTGCATATTTTATCATTTTATCATGAAGCCTGCATCGACCTGATATCACCTGTCTGATTACATAACATGATATCAGACAGTCTATTTTTAGAAAAAATTGCATACACTTTCACCTGAATTTCTTTGATTTTTAAGGGTTTATCATACTCAAGCACTGAAAAATGATTGCATGATAAATAGAATAACACGTTTGTGTCTTAAAATATCAATGATATCAGGTCTCGGCTGTGAGAAATTATCATGCCTATGCAAAGCCTCGTCATGATAAATTCTCCCAACCTTGACCAGATAACATCGTTATTTTTAGACAATAACACATTATTCTCTATATAATTTGATGACAAACGCGCATTTATGACCTCGTCCTTATTATTCCCGAAGTCTAGAATCGCCGAGGGCTCCCGATTGCATCTTATTTCGGTGACCTCTATCCGCTTTTATCTTATAACTTTACAAATATCCGTGTGATGACGCCCCATGTGATATTTTGTATGATACCATATGGATATTATTAGAACAATGACATAATGCGGTTATTTTAAGGAACATAGCAAAAATCTTGTATTTCTATTAGACCCATCGAAGAAGACAAGGCTAATAAATGATAAGATCAATATAATACGAACTTAGTGTATTGTTTGAATTTTTTTTATCTCAGTTGGTTTTGGGAATTGATAACTGCCTCGACAGAGCTCGACAGAGCCTCGACAATTATCAATTCCCCCTGACCTCGTTAGATATTTTTTTCATACAATACACTAAGCTCCTATAATATATATAATACCAAGATTTGAGATTCTGCAATTCATAGTTACTCAGAAAAGTGCGATGAACGTGTTGGTGGAAGGAAAGACAGACGGACGGACGGTTCCCTATCGACATCCTGAATCAAGGACTACCCGATATCTTGTTCCTCTATCTATTCTGTTACTGATTTGAGTTTAGTACCTTAGGTCTTTATTTAACTGTCAACCCTAAAGGTGCCTTTTGACGGTCAATAACTAAGAGCTTTTTCGTCATTTTATATTTGACAGCGCTGCAGGATCATTTCCTAAACATCAAATTCACTCCCAAATTGAATGGTTACATTATGTTTTAAGTAATTGCAACGTTTGTCTTGTGAAATTAGCTAAATGCGTTTTCATTTGAGAGAAATCACTAGATTCAGACTTGCAGACTCCAAGTTTTATGAACTAACGTTTTTTTTTCTTTTTCTTTTTGTTTGAGTTTAAAGATTTATTAAGAGACTGAACGGGCTAAATGAATAAATTCTTTGTTGACCCAAATTTTATGTATCTTATTAGATATATGAACCTATAGAGGATATTTTAAAAGAGTTGTCATGATTTTTCGAATTCATCAAATCTTTAGTAAGAGTCATCTCCAGACATTTTTCTGTTTTCGATGACGAATTGATAAATTATTTATTTATGTTACACAAATGTTGTGTGTCGTTTTTTTTTTTTTTTTTTTTTTTTTTTAACAAAACGGTCATCAATTTTGACAAACAATGATAAAGCTGTTGATATTATCAATCTATATTAAATATATTCAGCGAAACACATAACTCCGTTTGTAAAATGAAGTCATAATGACGTCACCTTCACGTTGACGAAGGCCATTTACATAACCATTTCACAAGTCTTTAATATACCGTTGAAATACCAAATTTATTCTGTCTTTTCTGTCATTTCACTCTCGTGCAAAAACTCATGCATTATGAAATTTTGGGTATTATATCATCAACTAAATAAATGCTTCTAAACTATAAGAATTTATATACATGTACATGTAGTTTCGACTACTTTTATTTTTTAATCCAAGTAATATTCGATAAATTCCAAATAAAGGTAATAAAACCGAAAGAATCGATCGAATCGTAAGAAATAAAATCGATCGTCTATTTAAAGCAGAGGTTCTCCATTTACAATTATTGTAAACTTTGTTTGAGTTAAAATCCTAAGAAGCAGACCTGAGATCAACAAGAGAGTCAGAGTTGACCTAAATCGCTTACACGAATTTTTATTGTTCATTTTTTATATCAAAATCGTCAACGTATGAAAGGAGATGTCTTTAAAATACTGTAGTTAAATGGTGAACAAGATGTGTTTGTGAAACCCGAATGTTCATAAAATAGATAGACGGACAAACAGACAACGCTGACACAATATGCCCCGATCTTATAGAAACGGTGTCATAAAATGACATACCCTGTCTAGCTCATATTCATGAGTCAATCAAATTTTCGTGATCAATTTCGGAAAGTATCACTCAAGGAACTATCTAGAAAACTTCCATTGATATTGGTCAGTTGACAAGGGGAGTGTCATTCAAAGATTTCAAAGTACAAATTAACTGCCTTACCTTAATGGATCAATACAAAAATCAAAGACAATTTTTGAACGGTCAGCTAAGGAACATTGTTTCATTGGTCCAGTGGTTTAGAAAGAGGTGCCATTGAAAATGTTCAAAGTTTAATAATTCCCCGTCCTGTTATGTTCATATTATAATTAAGAAAAAAACATTGTTCGGGCAGTTTTTGAAAGGGTCATCCAAAGCACACTCTGTTTTTTTTTAAATGGTCGAATGGTTAAGGAAGAGATGTCATTCAAATCATAAAAAAAGAAACAATGTCACACCCTGCAACGCCATAATTATGGGTCAATACGATATTATTTTAAAAAGATATAATGACATTGAAGCTATGTATAAGCGTGTAGTGAAGACTCTTCTCGGACTGCGGATGCACTGGCTAATTATTGTCAGTACGCTACGCACGGGTGAAATTGCTATAAATGCGACACAATCATAGACTCAATTTATATATAGGTTATTTACCAAAAGGTGTACGTTTCGACCCTAGTCAGAATGTCCATCATGTTCAGTCTTACTTGGATCGATTCTGTTTGAACCTTCTAGATAAGGTTAACAACATTGTGAAATTGACAAGGTGAATGGTTTTGGAATGATTTTAGAATAAAATAGAATTAGTGCGAAGAGTGAGTTTTGGGTGAGATAAAGGGGAGGTAATCTTACTTCGCTAATTTTGTTCAGGGTGAACAAAATTAGAGATATCTATTACCTCCTTTTAATAAAATATGCATACAAGTTCTATGAATAGTTCCCCATTTCTTCAAGAATCCAATCAGACACTCAAAATTTCAGTTATATCAGTGAAATCGCGATTTGATTATCTATATCTTATTTGAATACAGGTGTTGGTCCTATCTTTTTTTGGTAATTTTGAAGTGTATTTGAATGCTTTAAGTGAGTGTTTGGAATGAATGAATGGAGCACTGAGTGAGCGAATTAGAATAGTTTAGATTGAGATGAATGTTAATTTCACGATGTAACTTAATGTATGTCCTATTTGTACGATAGTCAACTTTTCAAAAGTTTTATAACCCCATTTTACGAATTTCTGGATCAACCCTCGTATGTTGGATAATAGGCATTAAAGAGCTACCTACCCATTGGTAAACGATAAAGTTCCTTTTCTGTATTTATAACATGCGCCACAAGTAAAAACACCGTGGTTTGAAACACAATGGGCATTTTGATAAACATACATTTCAGTTTCACAGACGATCTCTCTCGATTTTGATTGAATTCTAACATCGTGTGTGTATCAATCGTTTAAAAGGATGGATTCGTTTGAAAAACAATACATTTTCAATAATCTTCATTTGTTTCCTCTTGCACGAAAGAAAATAGTTAATTTATATTAAAGCCAATATTTTTCATTATGTGATCACAATGGGGCATTTCTCATAATAACAGAAAGAAACGCCTATTTTAATCTGTTGTTTATTTGCAGCTTAACTAAGAATTCAATCACTTTTAAAGTTCAGTTAGGCCCTATCCGTGTTTAATTTATTTTCAGATTGCACAAACTAACATCAAAGCAAAGAAAGATAGAGAGAAATGAAATTTTGTATGATAGAGGTTTAAATCCATTTAAACAAGATTTTCAAAATGGATTTTCATCTTCGATGATATTTTATCAAGTTTAATGACATCTGCAGTTTCATAAAACGTAGAAATGATTTATTGTTAAAGATAATTTAAAACATTTATTTAGTTTGATTGTCTATTTCTTGAAAGATCTAATTTTAGAGATTTCATTTCGTTGCTTTTATGCTCTATATAGTCCGTTTAACTTCTATATGGCCCAACATTTCGCATGAACTCTCAGAATTGAAGAAAATGAAACGTATTTTTTTCTTGTCGTATCGTATTTTTCATCTAATACCATGAAGATTTTTTTTTTTAGAATTTTAAATTGTAAAATAATGATTTTGTCCGTCCGTCTGCTTGTTTACTTTCTGCCTTTCATACCTACTTGTGCCTGTATTGAACGGAACAGCGAATTGTCTAGCACAAAATAGTTCTGATTTACATAGGTTTACAAGTGACGTCTTCTGACATGATAATTGGCTGTATTCACGTTCTTGAT
The DNA here is from genome assembly GCA_948146395.1 of Fragum whitleyi. NCBI lineage: Eukaryota > Metazoa > Mollusca > Bivalvia > Cardiida > Cardiidae > Fragum > Fragum whitleyi. Next base: position 6,214,807 of record OX411549.1, read on the forward strand.
GATGTCAGAAGGTTTTGCGTGTTATATGCGAGGAAAGAAATGTCAAGTCAATAGTTCTGTATTTCAGAAAATAGGTATAAACTTTAAACAACTACAACAGAATGTCTATTAAGTATAATATTGTTTCATATTACTTTCTATAAACAGGTATAAAATACAGGTACAACCTCATTTCCTTTGAGGAAAAAATATGTTGTTTCGTAGCGTTATCTCAAACAAAGCTATAAAAGAAATAGAGGATAATCGTTTGTTTCAGTGTAAGATCGATTTATATTTCATTGAGTGAACAATAAAAGCTATATTTTCACGAGTGGCAGGGCCACGAGTGGAAATATAGTTTTTGTTATTCACGAAATGAAATATTAGTCGATCTTACTCGAAAAACAAACGATTATTCTATTTCTTCATTGCAAAAATGAGACAAAATTTGAAATTTCTTGGACGTATTTTCGTAAAGCACGTCATTTTGCACGTGATAGCTATGCGACGTTCATTGTGACGTCACTTATTTCGCCCCGCATAGATGACGTCAGATAGGATAAAATGCACAAAAGCAGGGTATAAATTTTGGTAATTTCACTGCTTATGCCATGAGATTATCTGTGAGATTATCAAGCGATAATCTACCGTTATTTCTCGATAATCCACCGAAAAGCAGTAAAGAAAAGTTGTTACGGACTTGCTTTTCATTTCATGGGTCGGTTACGATAATCTTCTCACACGAGAGATCTCTTAAACATTGAAACATGTCTCCTATCAAACGATGAGCACAATTTAATACGATTGATTTTTCTCAAAGATTTTGATGCTTTACAGCTCCATCGTCACAAAGATATCAAATAACAAAGGACAAATATCCCATATGGCATCTTTATTCTTTCAACTCCATTAACAACTCGTGCAGAATGACAAGTTTTGCAAATAGAAAAGCGATGGCACATATTGATAACAACACATTTGAAACAATACAACAACACCAACGGCGGGACGAAGTATAATATACAGTAACAAACATCGTGAAATTGACAATGTGAGCTATTTTTGAATGGTTTTGGAATCATATTGAGGGAGTGTGTTGATGGAGTTTAGGATGAAATTTAAGGGAAGTAATACAAAATCGTTAATTTTGTCCGTATTGGACCGAAAAATGATATTTTCTTACCTCCTTGTGAAGAAAATATACGAACTTTTATTTTTTTATTCATCCACTCAATTTATTCGATTTAAAAAGAAAAGTGAGTGTTTTGAAAAGTTTCGAAGTATTTTTTGAACGATTTCTGAGCGTTTTTGAATGATGTGAGTAATTGAGTGGGATGAATTAGGACATTTTTAAAATGGGCCTGTGCGTGACAATTCCAAGCATGTGCACAGTCTGATCAGAGTCTTAACTATGCGCTCAATAGATGGCTACGGACCTAAAATTGCTATTCACAATCGTATATCTAATTAAATACACTGCGTGAGTGTCCAGTTTACTCAACGTATTTCCATCACCCACGCTTGAAATTGTTGAAAACGTCACGCACAGGCCCAAATGGTTTTGTTCGAGACGAGTGTCAATTTCACAATGTTACTAACTGTATAACAAGAATGTTCGTGGAATTGTATTTTCTTCGATTTACTGATTGTTTGCCCCGATCCATCACCTCTGTCAGGCCAATCTCCTTCAGATTTCTTTTAAAAAAGAGTTTATTGTCTGCAACATTTGTTGTTATATGTACAGCTAAGGACATCGTGAAAATGAATCTTATTCCGATCAAAACGGTTCTAAATCGCTCCCTCGGTGTCCCATTCATTCATTCCAAACACTCACTCAAATCACTCAAAAAAGCTCCAAAGAAACCGAAAAGAGTAGATCAACAACTACGTTCAAAATAAAAATCGTTAGAAAAAGAAATCGACGATTTCCCTGTTTTAATTAAATTTTGTAAGCGCCTGATTGTTCGCGAAGAGATAAAAAGCTTTTTATAGAACTTGCATGCAAATTCTATTAAAGGGGGTAATGAATATAGCTATTTTTGTGCAGCAATTTAAGGGATATTTGATAACAACCCCCCCCCCCCCTTAATTTTCATTCAAAATTCACTCCACACGTTCTAACGATTTCATTTCAAATCCATTCCAATATCATTCAGCTTGTCCATTTCAGGATGTTATAATCTGTAATAACAACGGCAAAGTCGGCAGTTAACAAAAAAATTGTGACAAAATGTCGGAAAATGACGTAGGTCATCTGTTTATACATCTAGTAGACATTTAACTCAATCAATTGATATTTGAATGACATCAGTGATATGTTAATTGAAAAGATAATTGAGAAATTTTGAGATTGGTAAGATGTTGGGATATTCTCAAAACTTTCCTGACGTTTTGAATTGCCATCGGAAGGAAAGACGTGTGTGTAGTTTTTCGATTTTTTAAACGTTATCCGAGTGCTGGAAGGTCGTTAACGCATTGAATAGGCACTTCAGAAATCGGTTCAAAAGGAAAACGAAAACATTAAAATTGGACTTTTTGGTGAAAGCGACGTCATCCGGAGATATGTGGACAGAAATCCCCAACAAGGCGTACTACCTATAACTAAGGATAAAATTTGTCGGTCGATAAGTGATCTTTAGAGTAGATCCGACGTCGCTTATCATCGAATGCTAGCAGTTAAGGAGGTTTGGAATTATCATCATTCAATGATTACCGAATACCCATGTGGTCGGCTGAATATATATATTCTAATCATCGGATTCTTAATGTCTTGATTCTGCTTTCGGATTGTTTTCCAGCTTCGCATTAGTAGCAAACTTTTAGTTTATTTAGATCATTTACACAGGAACGCATTTTCTCTTTATCTTTTTTGATTGATTAGAGTGAACGATCTTTGCATTTCGATCGGATTTTTTATATTTCTTGTTTTCCATTTTAACATTTTCTAACAGAACAAAATGATGGTTGAAAGAAAAAAGAAATTCAAAATTAACATACCCATCGGCAATCGATGTATTTCCACCTCTGCATTTACAATTAAACTTCCCAAGAATACGACATACAGTAAACACATTTTATTTTTAATTATTTCTACAACCGAATAAGAAATGTATAAATGTCTAACTACCATTTAACGAATGGGATCACTACACATTTAATTGTCTAAATGGATTAGTATGCATTCATAAAGCACCATAATATTTCATAATAAGCCGGCGATATTCAAAAGATATTTTAAAGAACAGAGTTCTGCTTTAATTATTATCAAATAGAGAATTTTCAAGATAACAATGAAGGGAAGTTAGAGAAAAAACATTACGTCTCCAATATTGTGCATTTATCCAGTGAAGACATGATTGATTTATATTAAAGGCAGTCGTTTCATTTAGCGATCGCAATGGGACAATTTCTCTATTAACACAGTTACAACAAGCATTAAGTTGACGTTTGCGTAATGCAACGGAATTTTGAAATCGGTCCGACTTCGTACTACTTCGGGTAACTTCGTAACATTTCATTGATGAAACACCAATCGGGAACCCTCGGCGATTCTCCGAAATAGACCTCGGGAATAATAAGGACGCAGCTATGAGTTGAGTTAACAAAAATCAACGAAATCAAGACTAAAACTTGGCATATAATAATTTAATAACAAAACGCGTTTCGTTTTGTTAATAAATTATTATATGTTCAGAAGATCTCGGTTGACAATCGACAAACATAAAGAATATGTTTTTCTTCAAGCGTATTGAATGACTGAGTACCGCTTGTGTCCAAATTACCTAAACAATGACCCAAACTTAGTACACTTACATCCGAGGCACTTTCTAGTCTACGGAAAAGCCCGAGCGATGTTCCGAACGACACGACACATTTGCATATTTCGTCAAATAATTGTAAATTACTTAGATTTCTCACCTTGTTAGTAATTACGAGCTATCAATAAGGAACAAAGGATAACTGTACCGCAGAGTAAAAATGTTACGCGTTTCCTTGCTCACCAGTCGTTTTACCGGCCTGTGCCGAAAATATATGATGGACCGAAATGTGAAAATTTTGGCAAATACTTGAATATATGAATTAGAAATTGTTACAACGACGAAATTACTGTACGATATTACATCCTGCTAGCAATTCATTTTTTTGGTGCACTACTGCCTTTAATAGCTGTGCAAATATGAACACTGTTAACTGTTCTCCAGCTGCAACAGTTTCTTTATAACTGAAGCGTCTTAGTTTACGTTAGTATATAAAACGTAAAACACAAAGTCTCACCCTAGCAAACTGTTGCAGCTGGAGAACAGTTAACAGTGTTCATATTTGCACAGCTATTAAAGGCAACAGTTTGCTAGGGTGAGACTATGTGTTTTACGTTTTATATACTAACGTAAACTAAGACACCTTCAATGTTAAAATTCTTTCTGCATATTTAAGGCAAGTTCATTACAGTCCGGATCATACAAGAACTACATTTGACTCGACATTTAAAGAATATTTATCCATCTTCAAAGATTGAAATCCCATATTTCAAGCAAACAACGGGCTTGACTTCATAGACTAGTGACAAAAGCATCTAATCTATTGACTTTTAAACTATGAACATAACAAGGATCGGGAGAATACCGCTTGTTAACTCTTGACGATCAATTGCTCATTTATATAGTATTAAGCCTAAAACGCCGTTAACGGAATCGCCATACAAAAGTATACCAAATGCGTTCTCTTTGGTTAAATTATCGTAAGAGAAGCTAATTGGGGTATAGTATTGGCCCAATTTTACGTGAAAGACTGTGTAGTGATAAGGGCCGCAAACAGATGGGATTCGCTCTGAAGAGAGAAAGGGCAATGCCGTTGATGAAAAATTGTGACTAATACAGGTTATTTGGCTGATCTGACCTGGTAAACTCAAGATTCCCTAAGTATATTGTCATAATATTTTGACTTTCTGATAGCCCAGAAAGCTTAAGCTTAAGACTTAAAAACACTTTTTCTGGTTTCGAACCCTTTGAAAGACCTCAAAATCACGATGGCAATAATCGTTATTTTGTCATTACAACAAAAGAATTCCGAAATGTAACAATATACAAAAGGCGCACATGTTGCTTTGGAGATTAGTGATCCCACTCTAGAAAAGGCATTTAAGTTCACGAATTTGAACGTATAAAACGTCTCAAACTAAATCTCGCTTTCTTCAATTGATGTATTCGATTTGTGTTATTTTCATTTTCTATTTTTTCTTTATTTGTTTAATCGTCCATGTTGTCAAATCCATACAGATGAAAGATAGTTGCCATGGTAAATTTACAAAAAAGAAGCTATATCACGTTCTCAATGCACTCACAATATTCCTGCGACACAAAACACAGCACACTTAAGATAAATTTGAAATTCACACCAAATGCTGTTCCATCGAGTCATTTTATTCTACGATATGCGCGGATTTGCTATTATATAAATGAATCCTATCCAACTAAATTATCTCTTAAAGTAAGATACAGTTTCACGACTTCATACTTATGGCGTCTTAGGCTAAAAGCTTTTTTTATGGCCTGGCATGGATGCAAAGAACTACATTAGCGTACAAGGGAAATGTACACACAAATTCATTAAGCTTGTAAATTAAGTTGGTAACCTTAGATCGAAATGTAAGTACGTGTCTATATATGACTTGTTATACCGAAAAAGGACACAAGAAAACCCGAAAAAGAGATGTGATTAAGCAGGAGCCAAAAATTGAAGGCATGATATATACCAAGTTAGTGTAACCATTCTAGATTAAAATCAAAGCACTGATAGTACTGAAGGTGAACGTTTCCAGTGACATGGTGGCGATATAAAAAGAAAAAGAAAATAAATATCATATTGCAAAACGTTTCGACACATGTCTGGCAAGTTTCAATTCTAATGGATTTCTTTCCAGGTTTTTTCAGAAATACATTACAGGTTGAACAGAATGGACGGATAATTTACAGGAATTACCGTTCACTGTTTTTGTTAAAACCTATGTGAAATATGACACATTTACATTTCTTTTCTTGAGTTATTTAAAAAAAGTACATGTATATACGGGATAGCCACGCTCTCTGACATTTTCATTAATAAACTAAATTCATTTTGTTCGAATTATTTTTTCCGGTCCTCATTGTGCGCAAATATTGCAATTTCCATAAGAAAGTAATTGGAATTATATATCTGCGACGTGCGACCAAATCTTTTATACAAGCAGTACTCGCGTGATTTCAGTGACACAACGATGTGTGGAATTTGATTCTCAATCAATTTACGTTGTCAAAGCAGGCTAAATAACCAAGATGGAAATGAAATATTCTGAATAATAAAAACGTTCTTTTTCATTCAAGTAATAATAAGACTTAAATCATATATTCTCGAATTTCTCCAATTTGATGATTGTTCGCATTTAAAATGAACTGCAATAATATATGCAATAGTGCAATTGAAACAATGCTACAAGAGACAGCTTTTAAATGCGTATTAAATGTACTTACTAAAACATACGCATTCGAATGCGCATGTTAATTATCCTTTGACATTGATGCAATTATTAAATAACTATCTGCTAAAGGTGCTAATACTGAATTCTCGCTATTTTCATGAAACCGATTAGAGGTTGTTTCCAATTTTATAATTGGTTTACATTAATAATTTTATCTCATCACGTCTGCTCGTATCCTCTGGCAGAAGTGTTCCAACATACAGATCCATCCAAATGTCTCCAATATTACTGAGACCCGCGTGTTGTGTTTCGTCTTACACACATTGTCTGTCTGGGAGAAATTGTCTGGCTCCTTGGCCGAGTGGTAAGGGCGCTCGACTCGTAACCTAGTGATTGCGGGTTCGAGCCCCATCGGAGGCGGGTAGTGTATTTGGGCAGGACACTTTACGGACACAGCCCCAGTCCACCCAGTTGTAAAGGTGGGTAGCTGTGATTAGAAACCAATGCCTCTCTATGTGCAGGATAAGACCTGGAGTGAGTTAGGACCACGATGGAAATAAGAGTCAGTCGACCTTTTATCGGGTTATCTTCGAGTAAAAAAAAAGCCTATATAAATTTTAAGACGGAGGTCGTCCTGGGGTTTATATCCGCCTTCTTACAATTCTGAAGACATTTTCTTTTTAAATGTTGAGTTTATTTTTGAAAAACAACATTAACAACAAAGGCGGTTAATCTGATACCGGGTGCCATTGTGGAAACTTGGCAACGGCGTTGTCTATTTCCTTTTGGGAATGGGTGCGAAGCATAATTGGAAAATTTTGCTGTTTCTGAAATTTGCGAATCATTTTTTTCTCGGGGTTGAAGACAAATAAGTGCAGTATATAATTCTCGTTTAAACACAAATAAAAGATTCTGTGCATCTTAGATATGAATCAGCTGAAAGTGGTTGTTCATTAATTATATGAATGAATTTTCCATTAGTGTGACCTTGCATTAGGGTCGAAAAATATAAAAACAACAACAACAACAAAAAGCAAAAACAAGCGTGTCGCAGACTTGAACTCATAGATGAGTGATTAATAGCGATACACCTTAACCGACTGAGCTATCTCTTCGTGCTCTCACCAACTGGTTAAATTCCCTTTTATAAAAATATTTACTAACGGTTCGTGTTTTATGAACTCGGGGATCTTCCGAATATGAACGGAATGTGCACAGAGTCTCAGGCGAATTTTGCTAAATGATAATCGTATCTCGTGGTAAAAATGTACACGCATACAGTTCCATCCAAATGCCTCCAATATTAAAATGACCATTGTGTGTTGTGTCTCGCCTTACACAGATGGATAATTAATGGCTTAAAACAATCAAGAAAGCTTGTATCTTTTGGTAGAAGTGTATCTCCATACAGATCCATCTAAATGTCTCCAATATTATTGTGACCCATGTATGTTGTGCCTCGCCTTACCCACATTACACACATTGATAATTAATGGCTTAAAATAATCAAGAAAGCTTGTATCTTTTGGTAGAAGTGTATCTCCATACAGATCCATCAAAATGCCTCCAATATTATCGTGACCCATGTGTGTTGTGCCTCGCCTTACACACATTACACACATTGATAATTAATGGCTTAAAATAATCAAGAAAGCTTGTATCTTTTGGTAGAAGTATATCTCCATACAGATCCGTCTAAATGTCTCCAATATTATTGTGACCCATGTGTGTTGTGCCTCGCCTTACACACATTACACACATTGATAATTAATGGCTTAAAATTATCAAGAAAGCTTGTATCTTTTGGTAGAAGTGTATCTCCATACAGATCCATCTAAATGTCTCCAATATTATTGTGACCCACGAGTGTTGTGTCTCGCCTTATTGATAATTTAAAAAAGTCTTTGAAATACTCTTATCTCGTGGCAGAAACGTACAACCACACAAATCCATCCAAATGTCTCCACTATAATATATACCCATGTGTGTTGTGTTTAGCCTTACACACATTGAAAATTAATAGCTTAAAATTATCAAGGATGCTTGTATCTTTTGGCAGAAGTTTATCACCATACAGATCCATCTAAATGTCTCCAATATTATTGTGACCCATGTGTATTGTGTCTCGCCTTACACATATTGTCTGTCTGGGAGAATTGTTGCAGAGATGTGATATCTTGGTTAATTATCCCTTAACGTCTAAACGATTCTTTATGCTTATTTTACACGGATTTATCTTTAAGAATAAGATACTTAGTATATTAGTTATATCAATACATATATTTCATAAGAATATATTCCTGTATACGTTACACCTGGGTTGGTAAAGGTGTTTTTTTCAAAACTGAGCTCGAGCTTTTATATATCAATATAGATTTCAGGGCTTATCGCACAAAATCTTCTTATAAACACTTTACTTCAGTATAAACAAATCGTGAAATTGAAACTCATCTCGAAAAGAAAAAAAAATCATATTCAATTGTTCAGCGCTCCAATTAATCAAACACTTACCCTAATCAATCAAAAACGCTCCAAACTTGCTTAGAATGCGTCTTAACTGTTCAAAATGGTCAACATTTTAATCCAGTCAATCCAATGAAGGGCATGCTCTTTTGGCTGTTGTTGATTTAAAGCCTCTAATTTGTCCGTGAAGACATAAAATCAGAAAAGCGCGTATATTATTAAAGAATTGTAAAATAATTTTGCTAATTTTGTCCAGTTTGACGAAATTATGGATTTCGTTTTATTTCTCTTGAAAATCGTTCAAAACTCGTCGGGATATGAAACTAAATCAAAGCACTGAAAGTACTGATGGTGGACGGTCACTGTTGGCATACTGGATGTGATTCTTCCATTTGTTGAGAAAAGAGAAATGTTAGATGTAAAATTACGTCAAGAGGGCTATAGTAGCCCTAAATCGCTCACCTGAGTGAACTGTCCAAAACCCGTTTACATTTAAGGCAGAAAAGCTAACTTTCACAAGGCGTACAAGGTTTTACTAAGATTTGACCCCATGACCTTGTTTTTGACCCCACTTGACTCAATTTCATACTCAACTCAGATTTAACCATAACAATCATTTGGACCAAGTTTTAGATTAATCAGGCAAATAATGTTACAGAGTACAGAGTACATACAAGGTTTTTCTAAGATTTGACTCCGTGACCTAGTTTTTGACCCCAGTTGACCCAATTTTGTACTCATCCATGATTTTATCAAGAAAATCATTCTGATCAAATTTCGGGTCTATCGGGCAACACATATGACCTCTAAAGTGCATGCACAGTTTTTCTAAGATTTTACCCCGTGACCTAGTTTTTGACACCACTTGAACATTTTTCAACTTTCTTCAAGATTTTATCATGATTATCATTCTGACGAAATTTGAAGATGATTTGGCAAAATATGTGACCTCCAGAGTGCATACAATGTTTTTCTTAGAACTTAACCCGTGACCTAGTATTTTAGCCAAGTTGATCTAATTTCGTTCTTGTCCGAGATTTTATCAAGACAATCATTCTGACCAAATTTTAGGTTGATTAGGCAAAAAGTAAAGACTCGAGAGCATGCAAAGTTTTCCTAAGATTTGACCCCGTGACCTAGTTTTTGACCCCAGTTGGCCCAATTTCGAACTTTTCCAAAATTTCATCAGGACAATCATTCTGATCAAATTTCATGTTGATTGGGCAAAAAATGGGGCCTCTAGAGTGCATACGAGGTAAATGTTGACGACACACGGAGGACGACGGACGACGTGAAAAAATAAATGGAAAATGACCTGACCCAAGTTCGCATCTTGCTTCATATGTACGTTTCCAAACATATATCGTCGATCGTCAACCAAAGTCCTATAATTACAAGGTTTCGATAACTTTCGGCATTATGCCGGGTGTAGTTTAAAGAGTGATTGTCCATTGGGTATAAAAGAAAAGAAATTACAATTAGATTATCTGGATTATTATTCTTATTTTGTAATGCTAAAAGATTCTCCGTAATCTCATAATTAAAATGATGGTGTTATCTGCTTAAAAATTCTATAAAAGCATAAAAATTAATTGTTCCGCGATTTTCATTCTCAAATAAAGAAAGAAAGAAAGGGTAAGTGGTTATATAAACACATTAAAAAATTCAGACACTCGTCTCGAGATTGGCTGTCGCGTGTTGAAAAGTAAAGTAAAACCCCTTTGCATAAACCTTTATCGCACAATCTGAATGCTTTACTTTACCTGCTCGGGCTGTATCGGTATTCATGTGTATTCCGTTATATCCATTAATTGGCCATTGTTTTTTTATACATTAGTAGTGTCAATGGTGGTTACCATTCCAGTAATTCCATTCGCTAAGTTTTCATGAGTGACCTCCAATAGGCCATTGGGAAACAAGGGGCAAATTACTCATTCTGCCTGAAAAGTAGTTCTACGCCAGCAAAATGTTCACCCGATCTCAGAATTGCACATGATTTCGCACTTAAAAGATGGCTTTGAGGTTTCAACAAATTATGTAGAATCCTTGTTTCACTCCATTTTTAAAATGCATAGTTATGAGACGAATACAATTATTGAAAACGAGTAAATTGAATCCTAGTGAGCACTACTGTTTTGAAACCTATTATAACCTGAAATTATTGACATGATTTGACCTTTATGCAATGAATAAATTAGTCGATGGATACATTTACCATCGAGGAAGATCGCTGGTTACGGATAGCTTCGTCTTAACCCGGGGGACTATCCCTGCGTTCAGGATGAAAACATTAGCCAAACGTTCTCGATATGGTACCCCGCTTTGCACGTATGCGCACGTGCAAAAGGGTTATCAACACAAAACGCTCTCAAAACGTTTTACACCCTGGAGGCATGGTATGTTTTCATATCATTACAAAATTTAACCTACAGTAACTAACGGTTCCGTGGTCGAGAGGTGTAGGTCGCAGTCATACGGTGTATACTTTTGGCGGTTCAAATCTGCACAATGTCATTTTTTTTCTTTTTTACTTTCTTTTTTTTTCTTTTTTTTTAACATATCACAGAAAAAAATACGCATGACTTACTTGTGTTTTTGACTATATATTTATTAGAAACCTTATATATATACGTTATACCTTTGTCAAAGAAATTTTCTTCAATTAACTAGTTTGTCGAAATATGAACCATCAAATAAAGAAGCGTAAATCCGACTACATTTTGTAAAAATAGCTTGTAGAACCTCTTTTGATATATTTGAGGGAACACACGGATTTTGAGTTTAAGTAATAGTTAAACGCTAATAATTGAAAATTAAACGATTTAAACAGCCGAAAGGAGGGAGCGTAGCGACCGTCTGAGGATGTTTAAAACGTTTAATTTTCAATTATTAGCGTTTAACTGACTTAGTCTTTTTCCCGCCTTTTGTATTATTGACATCATATTGCACGGTTTAAACGGAATAAGCCGGATACATTTATTACAAGTTAACGCCCTCTTCTTTCCAAATATGGAGTCGTTGAAATATGCACGTAAATACCGTGACTTTTTAAAGAGCTATTTCCTATGATATAAGATGCAGTATTGTTTGTTTTTATTGACCTGGCAATGACCTCCGTTCTGACGATGAACGGAAATATGATATGTGTCCACTCTTTTTTACATGTACTTTCGCAAGAACAATGATTTACTGTATCAGATGTAATTGATAGATTGTATTATGATGAAATGTGCCAGTAATTGTTAATCAACAAACTTATTCATATATAAGGACAAATGAACTTAACCTTACAAAACACCAACTCAAATATGGTCATTACCGCAGAAGGGCGTACTAGTATACTAATCTGTTTAGACAAAGACATTTTATTAATGCAACTATAAAAAAAAGTTTCTCGCTACATACATAAGCAAATAAGATAATAAGTATTTAGTAAGCGAACCAACCATGGGTAGGTGCACTAGCCATTGTGATGTAACTGCAATAAGGTTGAAATCGAGGTTAAACCACATGCAAACATTATTCACAGGCAATGTCAAGCCAAACCAGGTCAAAATCAGTGAAGAATATGGTGAATTCAACATATGCACGTGTATTACGAATTTCTCCATTACTTTTCACATGCGCGTTGTATATTCATGAGGGGGTAGATTTTAGTCTTTACGCATGCTTAGAACAACAGATAAACCTCGACGTTTAAATGAAATAATGATAAAAATAAACCTTTGCTAGGTAGTTTATGGAAAATAAACCATCAAAAAATTTTAATTGATTGATTGAATGGGGTTTTACGCCGCTTTCAACATTATTTCAGTTATATCGCGGCGGCCGGAGCACCTAACAATGGATTCCTGGTATTTCTCACGCCAGTACTACCATTACATCCTTTCCTAGCCTCCGACTGCTATTTCACATAGGTTTACGATTATCAAAAAATTTTAAAATCCAGCCTTTTGATTGGATGATAAAGTAGGACAAAGACTAAAAGCATACGAACGATCGTATTTGTTATTGTCTGAGAGACGCATGTAGAGATATTTGAGTTGTAAAAAAATTATGATAAAAAAAATAAAAAAGAGAAAGTGAAGAAAATGAAAGTAATGGGTAAAACATATATTATTGATTTTGAAAAATAAAAATAACATTGATCGAGGCTCGAACCACGGACCTTGCGTTCTGCAGACGGCGACCTTACAACTATATCTAGAAGATGCCTCTACCTCAGGTGGCGCTAAATTAACATATAACTTATTACGGTCGACTCCCGAGATAAAACGAAAACTGACGATTATGTAAAGTTGGAATCAATAAAGCGTGTAATTATTTAGATAGAGGTCATGCTCAATCATGTCAAATATTTTGGGTTATAACATCTGAGGAGATTGTTCTTATCCGGTTTTAACACTTGAAAACGTAAACTTCCACCAAAAATAGACAAAACTCAACATTAAATGGGGGTTTGGGTGACAATTTTTACAATTTCACGTATGCATTAGGCAAATTTTCCGGACAGCCTTTGAGAGCCAAACAGTTTAATAAGAATATTCTCAACTGCATGAAGAGGGTTAGAATTTAACCTTTCAACAAATCGCATAATGAAGACTCTGTCCAGGGTCGTTGCCCACCAGAGGCCTAGCTCTGTGCACATGTGAAATCGTTGAAAATGACACAGTCAGACTAAAACTAATTAAATATGTCTGAAAAGGTTTTTAATGGGCATTTTGCTATCAGGCATCATGAAATACAATTGCCTAAGCACATGGCAAGTAACGAACGTGTTTTAGTGAAGCCATGTGCTAAGGCTATTGCAGAATATACTTCAATAAACGCAATTCAGCAGACACCCGGACCATACAATTGCAATCACATTAATCTATTTACAAACCGATATATCTGCAAAGGTTTTGGCAATTAACTTTAAATCATTTCAAAGTTTATAATTTAAAATTCCTCTGAAATGGAGAGTAAGCAGTAGATGGCTAACAATTTTTAAAGAAATGTGGAAGTTACAAATTGTAGTTTTTTTGCCAAATATGTTATCGATGTGCCTTAAAGCCGGAGTCATTGTTGTCAAAAAGGTCATGATGAATGGATAACATTTTAGTTCTATTGGAACATTATCTGTAATCTTAAGTGGGGAGACTTTGGAATCATTGCCTAATGGATTTTTCATATCATTTCATCAAGACAGACCGAAATAACAGGGTTTATTGTGTCACTCGGAATCCTGGTAATGAATGCAATGAGATACAGTTGAGAACGTCGTGAAATTGACATGATGGTTAATTTCAGAATAAAATCGAAATGAAGTTGAATAGATGTGATGAGCGAGTTTTGCATGAAAAAGGGGATGTATTATATGGGGATGTAAAATATCTATCTCGGTTGTGAGAATTGATAATTGTCTCGGCAGAGCCTCAACAATGATCAATTCTCCCAACCTCTTTAGATATTTCTTTTCATACAAAACGCTAAGTACGTATTATATATTTATAAATTCAAAACATTACATTTTCTAAATGTATACTGAACCACAAAAGAAACGTCGCATATTTTATTTATACAGAATCACTTTTGCGAAAAGGATTATTTTCGAACTTGTAATGCAAAGCCATTTTCCAAATTGATATTAAACACTAATGATAGAACTTAAGGGGATGTATTATATCATCGCCATTTTTTTCAATAGGACGAAATTATCGATGTTTTATTGCATACCTTTAATAAAAATAAAAATATGGTACTTTTTTGTTTATTTGTTTTTACGGACCAATCAGGCGCTTTAAAATCATCATCAGCCAATGAAATCATTTAAGCGTTTTTGAGTGTGAGATAAGTGAGTGATTTAGAGTGGTTTTGGTCGGAGCAGTGTCAATGTCATGATGTTACTAACTATAATGTTTAAAGAACACTGTGAATTGGAATAGAGGTAATACAATACAATACAATACAAATTCATTATTTGCTATTGAAAGCGCCCAATTATGAGCAGAAAATTTTACAACCAATAAACTTTAACAAAACATCAAACAAATGAACATGTCAACGGATAACACATTTAGGTACACATTGCCGTTGGCTCACAGATAGCTGCACACAATGGTTTGGAGAGAGGGATAAAAATATGTAAATAAAACTATACTAAAATTATTTTCCTTTTATCAACGAGTTTAATGAGTAAATTACTAATATTTCTTAATAAAAAACGTCTTCTGAGCTCATCAACCAAATAAAAAGTTCATATGTATTAAGGTTTGATAGGTTTTTGTATTTGGAAAATATTTTCGAGAGTGTACAAGACTCGAAATAAATATTGATGAATCCATCCAATTTGACAAAATTTGCAATAACGGATTACTTTCCTTTAACTTCATTCAAAACTCGCTCCTCACAGTCATTCAATTTCATTTGGAAATCAATTAAAAAATCACCATCTATGTCAATTTCACGATGGTGTTTACTTTATACATGAATCCGCTTTGAAGGTGTGACAAAAATCAATTTTCATGCTGTATGGGTACGCGAAGTGGGTTCATATATGACACGTCAAGGAATTATGTAGAATAGACATTTGAAAAAAAAGAGACTGGATCAGAATAGCTAATTCAGAGGTCGCATTTTCTAAAATTCTTTTACAGAAAGATAGAATGGTCGATCTAGATTCAGAAATTCAGCAATGTTCGAAAAGGTTCGATCCTAATCAACCTGCGTAGTCCGCTCTGTCTGACTGGGTTCGACACTTTACGCACTACCCATATAATCTATATAGTATTTCGCGGGTAACTATTTAACTTTTGTAAGCAAGCTTACAGCACAGCTTCGTTCACGTAAACATGGGCAATTTTTAAATATAATAAACAATCATTGCCTATACGGATACGAGGGACCAATGATTTTGCACGTTATAATTCCTTTTGTTTATTGTCCATATAATGATATTTGCCTATAAAAGCGACACCGACAGAAGACGGTTGCGGTGGATACCAGCCCGATTAGCTCAGTTGGTAGAGCACAGGACTTCAAAACCATTGGAGTTCGGCGGCGTGGGTTTCCCGGGCTGGTAAAAACTAATTGTCTTTCGGATAAGACGTTAAACCGAGGCCCCGTGAGACGGTGCTTTACACCGAGCACGTTAAAGAACCATGGCGGATCTCAGCAGTAGTTTCGTCATGTATCCTTGCACTATCCCCCGTAACAACTAACCGTCTTCTGGGGGCGTCGCTCATATGGGCATGTGCTACGGTAGCGACGATAAATAAACGGAAATACCAACCGACGGTTGCGGGGGATAGTGCAAAGATTTCATGACGAAACTACTGCTGAGATCCGCCGTGGTTCTTTAACGTGCTCGGTGTGGAGCACCGACACACGAAGACTTCGTTTAATGTCTCATCTAAAAGACAATCATTTTGTTATTGTGCCAGCCCGGTTATCGAATCCATGATATCGAGGTTCAGGTGATTTGAAGACAGATGCTCTAACGACTGAGCATATGGAGTTAACATCGAGTTGATACTGTGTTAAGAAAAGTATTCATAGCCACCAACGCGATTTATGGCTACAAATAAGAGCATATAATACAGCTCTGGAATTTTCCTAAGATGTTAATAATGGATGTTCTGGGAGATAATTTACATAATTACAAGTATTTTAATTTACTTTGTGATGATTAAGTTTTAGCACGAGGGCTAATTGAATTTCAAATCCAGCTAAAGTAATTTTCGGAACTCCTTCGACAGCGTGGGATTAAATAACCGTTAATGGACCTGCAGCTTTTGTTGTACATTAACGCGTCAAATAATTAGAACAGCTTTAACAAGAAACAAATGAATAGGATAAGCTTCATCCATTTGTCTTCACGAATGCTTCATCGCAGTCTGACTAGGGTCGGTGCTTTCCGTACTACCAAGATGCTCCCTTTTTGTGAGACGGGTCACGTATAAAATAATTTTGTTTTGAATTTACGTCCCTTGCATATACGTCTATAATTATTTCACGTCCGTTGCATATACGTCTATAATAAAGCTGCAGATTCGACATATAAGTTGCCTAACGATATTTTTAATGTCAAGGAACATTTCCATGAGCGGAATAGAGCAGAACAGGCTCAAATGCTCGTAGTGATCGAACTCAGAAATATTATTCTAGGGACAAAGTATTATCCATGATTAACGCCCTGGCAGGTCGTTGCACTTAAGGTTAAGGGAAATCAGCTTTTATCTAAAATAACCTACTTCTAAAGAGAGTTGACATAAATAACTGGAGACCTTAAATCGTAGATTGGTAACCAAATCCTCGTAACTTCAGCTTAATCTAGCTGAAGTTACAAGGCCTTGGTAACCAAACGACGAAATGTGTTCACTCTCTCAAAGCACGTGAATCCTTTAGGTTTTAGGATTCAATCATTTGCACGCGTTAACGATGATTACCGACTAAAATTTGAAAGAACCCGAACTTTTGAAAAGTAAACTCGCCAAATTACGTCACGTTTAAGCCCCGCCCTGCCAGTTCATTTACTCCGCAGAATACGACATTAAAGAAGTCTCAATGTTATTCCATTTTACAGGAATTAACTCGTGGATTGTGGATAACTTGTATCGAGTCACGAAATATTGCAAGTGTCGCTCGTCCTAATATCTCGTGTGAGACCACATATTGATTTGGGTAATCGCGTGTCTCAAGGATACTCGGTAACGTCTGCTGTTTCAATTGATAACGCGTATACTGAATCGTCAAATAGCATCTTAAATACTTTATGTCTAAGGTTAAGTTATGCACGCACTGTAGTAATCATATTATTTACAGCAGAAAAATTATACCCTCATTCTAAAAGAAATAAAAGTATCTTTGATATCTTGGGCATTAGATCAGAGAAACCCTGCGATATAATCTACAAAAATCAAAACGTTCGATATTCTCGTGTTTCAGTTGTAAAACACAATGAAAAGTATCTATCACCTGCATCAATGTGTTTATGTTCCTTACGAGTTTACTATCGATTAGTATTAATCTTTAATGACATAAAAATATTCTCCATCCAAAACAGGGGGTCGATTTCAATTGAACCTGGTATGGAAATTCCTTGGGTGATCCTTTACTTAAATTATTCAAGAAATTTTGATTGCCCCCAAAATAAGGGCGTGGCAGGGCGAAAGTCTGTGTTTGTTAACGACAGTTGTCAAAATATTCTCCATCCAAAACAGAGGGCCGATTTCAATGGAACTTGGTATGGAAATTCCTTAGGTGATCGTTTACTTAAATTTTTCAAGAAATTTTGATTGCAGCCAAAATAAGGGCTTGGCAGGGCGAAAGTCTGTGTTTGTTAACGACAGTTGAGAGATAAGGCCCCCTTGAGCCTCTTGTTCAAGTTAGGGAATAGAAATTTGCAGGTTGCGGTGTAATTTGATATTGCTCAAATACTCAAAATACCCTAAATATCTGATATGACTCCATAGGAAGGCTGTAAAATATGTCTTTGATTACCTCATTGATTATCTGTTTTGTACTATTTGTAAATGTATTGGGTATATGGGTCGGTGGCCTTCATACATTCCTTATAAACTCTGAAACTATGAAACTTTTTAAGTTCAACATAAATGTGTTCGTTTTCTGACCAGCAGGATTTTAAGGCTTGCACATCCTTGGCCACAGAGACCTTTATTTAGCGCGATTCTCAGATGACATAACATGCAACACTAGTCACGCTTGACATACCATAAATAGAGGATATTGAATGAGTGGTCATTGAATACCGAATTTATTAAACGAGTCATCTAGAAACAGATAAAAACTAGGCTGCGCCTGGTTTTTATCTGTTTTAGATGACGAGTTTAATAAATCCTGTATTCTATGAGCACAAATTTTATATTCTGTTTACAGTATGACCCGAATTTTAGCGAAAAATCGTCAAAATTCTTGAATTTCAACGTTTCAATTTTCCGCGAAACTAATAACGCCGTTTAAAAATGACGTCACAAAACATAGATTATGACGTCATTTTCGCGGTTACAAAATAGCCTTGTTATTCGCTCTGAGCTCATTTGCATAGTTATTCCACTAGTGTAATAACACCCGTGTAATAACAAAAATATTCAACGGTGTTATTTCACTCCCGCGACATAGGTCATATTATAAATTAGTTTAGGAGCACGCCAAAAGTTAATTTTCACCTCGTCCAGTCGGAAATGGGATATCCTGGCTACTTATTGAGTGACCCTCGTAACGCTTTTTAAACTTACGTTTTTTTATTCTTAACACTATTTTTCTCTTTTATATAATATTTGTCCCTTTTTTCTTTATTTTCAATTTCTCATTTATTTAGTTATTTTCTATTATTTCTATTTTTTTCCTTCCTCCTCTAAAGTTTGGACCTTGGGCTTGTTTTCCCGATTATTGAGAAATTTATATCTCCCCAGACATAAATGTCCTTTAATCGATATGAATTAAGGCTAACTCCGGTTATTTCGTTGACACTTGTACTCCCTAGTGACAAATTACGATTTCAGTTTTTCCCGGAGACCTGTCAAAATTTGGCGGATTTTGTTGTTTTAGCTCTGAAAATGAGCAGACTGTGATTTATCATTCAGTGCAACTTGTCATTTTGAATGACTTAAATCTGCGTTATATGCAGACGGAAATTGTACTAACAAACCCCGGATAAATGATTAATGGATATATCCACTGCTTTGTTCTTATTGAAATTAATCAATCAATTGACCATTTGAGAGTTAACGGCGCTTTAAGGCCTTTTTGTTGTTTTTCTCTGATATATCCCACTGCAGCCCGAGCGTTCAGATGCATATCGTCGTTTTTGGCCTGGTTTAGCAGGCCATAGGAAACAACCCTGTATCCTGGAAATCGCATAGGAAAAAGATAATCGAGTCAAAAACCGAACAACATGTGTACTACGTAGCTTTGTTGTGCTCATGCGCGCAAAAAAATCTAGATACGTCATCAACTTTTGTGCGACACGAAGAGCTTTGTGTGTTCAAAGCAGTGCTTGCATATCACTGCGCTGAAATAAAATCAAAGTACTGATAGTACTGAAGGCGAGGGAACTGAATAGACGCAACGATGTCAATTTTCTTGAATATAATCTTGATTATTCACCTTGTCTTTAGGATGTATACCAGATATTTTCTTACTTATCACTGCCAAAATCACTACTGTGTTAAAGATGCATAGCTTTTATATTTCATCTTGACGGATGACCATGCTAATAGGGAAAAACAAGAAAACGCTGCTAACTAACACTTTCTCCATAATATTATCTACCCTTTCTGCTACAAATTTTACTTATTTGCCCACAAATCGTGTGTAATCTGCAACACTTTAGAATATAGACTTGTCTAAATATTTGCCGTCTTGTAATGGATTAATCTAAATTAGAAAAATTAAAAACCTTGTCCCATCCTAAAGCCCCTAAACAGAAGACAACATTTTAGACTGGGCCAACTTGGAACAGGTTGCATACAATATCAACATGAGTGTAATTTGATATATATCTAGGCTAGAATTTAAAAAAAAAGAATGGGGTATGAGTATGGGGCGGACCATATTATTGAAAAAGGAGAAATTAACCACACAAATTCTTGTGTTCCCACAGTAGATCCAACTTCTTTATTCAATTCAATGTAAAAGAAAGAGCCGACAAGCTGCTGCCCCTATCAAAACAGCATTACTACGGTATTTAGACGGAATGGTCGAATAAATAAATTGACTGACTAGTAGCAAACCAATCAACTCAACTAAAATTATAAATCGCGAGTTGCGCCTGTCTGCAAAGCGATATCGGGCG
Organism: Fragum whitleyi; assembly: GCA_948146395.1. NCBI lineage: Eukaryota > Metazoa > Mollusca > Bivalvia > Cardiida > Cardiidae > Fragum > Fragum whitleyi. Next base: position 6,235,500 of record OX411549.1, read on the forward strand.
TAGTAATCTATACCTTGGAAATAAGTAGTTTTTTGCGGACTCAGCGCTGTATAGTGAGCATACCGTTCGACATTTTCCGTTTTAGTGAGTTCGGAACCCTTGGTTTCCCTCGCCTAAATAGCCTTTCTAAAAAGATTAAAAAATTGGAGTGCATGCCTTCAAATGTCACCTTGCCTCTTTACAAACCATGCCTTCAGCGCTTTTAGCGCATTGATTTTCCCTCTAATCACTATAACTCTAATCAATATATAGTTACGTGGATTTAGAAATACATCGACAATATTTCTGTAGGTTTGGGTTTCAAATAAGATTGTAATAACTTCATTATGAAGAAATATATTTCAATCTAACGTTGAGTCATCGAGTTGCTAAACGTGACTACCGACGATATTTGAAATTACATAATACGATTTACTCAAAAATTCAATTGGAGAAAAAAGCAAAATCCCCAATGATCATAAAAGCTGTTAAATTAGCCAAGACAACGCGTCACTTGGGACTTGGTCATAAATTAGATCTTAGAACATTCTTTGAAGGACGGTCTTCAGGCTTTACACGAACATATGTACTCCACTCCAAAAGGTTAACATATCAATGCACATGCATGTACTCCATACATATGCATGTACTCCATTAGGGGGGATTGAGGTTCTAACATGTTGAAGTTTCTCTCAGATATTTCGAGCATTTTGTGAGCATATCACATATTGTATTTGATGCCCGTGAAATGACTTTCAAGCTCTAGATAAAGAATTGATAAAAAAAATAAATAAAACTTTCAATATATTCTTCTATTTGGGGAGAAATGATTGTTTACACTGTCCGCGCAGTCTGACCATGAGGTTTTGCTCTCCCCAGTTTTATTGTTTCATCATTCGGAACACCACTTGGCCAATCTCACGATCAACCTCGGATGTACAAAGACGGATTATTTTAAAAAATTACGGGAAAACCTTAGTAAAACTTGATGATGTCAGTTAAAATGGCGTAAGCCCTCGAAACTTTGAGTGAAAACGTTTGACGTCGCCAACGCTACTCGTTTGAAGGTCTGACGTGAAACCATCGTATCCTTATATAAATAACTTTAGATTCTTAAATAACGGCTAAAAATCTTAATTTTTGAGAATGATTGTCATTCTCAAAAATTAAGATTTTTCAGCCTTTATTTGCTTTAAAAAATATCAATCTAAAGATAGCATCGGTTTTCTACTTTTTCTTACACTGTTTTCGCCTTACAAAATGTACAATTTCGTTACATACCCATCCGCCTTACATACATCCGAGGTCTGTTGCAGTTTACGGAAATGACCGAGTGATGTTCCGAATGATTGTTTTATGTGTATAGCTTGAAAAGCAAACATTACGGGGAAATTCAAATGGCAGCCCGGGTGTCGCGTGAGATGATGTAATAATCTTAAATTGACTGTAATATGCATACGCAGAAAGGACATTCATGTGAACGGAGTTACCAACTGGTGGTAGTAAACAAACTTATCATTTACCACTACAATAATTAATTAACCATTAAATATCGTTATCCCATTAAGAAATGCGATAAACTCGTGCAAAATACTATATCAAATAAGAAAAAAGTATTTGTTGTTCAAAGTAATAGAGAAAATTTGTTTTTTTCGTAATCGTGTTGTTGTGCACTATTTTCGACGCCATTTTGGAACCCAAGTAAAACCGGCCTGACCCAGGATCAGAAGCGTCGAGGTTAAAAGGTTAAAATGACATCACTAGTGTCGAAACCGAGGTCGTTCTGATGAAAACCCGGTTTAATCGGGTCGAAACCGAGTCCCATATGAACTTACCCTACATGTTTGAGTGGTTGTCACATGGTACCTCCGTAAGGTCTTGTTTAACTTCGTGAATAAAGTTTAATAATATATTAATATAATATTATATATTAATATTAATATATATTATAGTCCGTTTGACTTCTATACGGACCAACATTTTGACGAAAATCTAAGAATTGAGTTAATGAAACGTAATTTTTCTTGTCATGTCATATTTTTCATCTAATACCATGAAGAATTTTGTGTTTTAGAATTTTTGAATGTACAAAATGATTATTCGTCCGTCTTCATGTAAACTCTCAGCCTTTCATACCTTAGTGTGTCTATATTAAACGGAAGAGGGAATTGTCTATTCATAAAGTGTTCATTTTGCATAGGGATCGACTCAAAAGTGTATGGTTTTAAGTGAGTCGTTTAAGTATTGAAAAAATGAGTATTTCTATAAAATTAATTATGTCGAAGATATTAACACCCTTATGATATCAAATCTAAGTGTGTTCTCTTTTTGTTTAAAAACCGTTTAACCGGATAATCGATAATTGCTTTTTATCTTTTCTGAGATAAACCCCATATTCACTCATTTAGATTACTAAAAAAGCATTATTTTACGAAATCTTTGGGATTTTCACGAGGAAAACTGGATAAGCAGGCGAGTAATAACGGTTCAAATCACGCGATATTTAAGTTAAAGATGATATAGCCGTCGATATGCTAATTAGCATTTCCAAATAAGGAATAAGAGTTATTTCTTCTTTCAAATATTTAGTATAAAACCACGTGTTTTTATTACACGTTTACATTTTCTTATTACTAGACAGCCTCCATCACCCCTAGTGTTCAAGAGCGGGAAATGCGAAAATATCAACATTTACTAGATAGACAAAATCATTTTTGAAACCATTTTATATTCAAAAAATATTTTTTGGGGGGTATAAAGCTTAAATTAAGATTTTTTTTTACATACACAAATCCTTCACTCAAACTTAATGTTATGTAATTGAATGAAAGGCTGTCCATATATACTGAGCGACTTTAAAAGCGCAATACTTAAAAACAGCACTTAAATGCAAATATAAGCGAACAGACTCGGACTAAAACATACTTATTTTGTAACCTTTACAAGCAACCACTAATCTAACATCAATATCATTTTGAAACATTCTCTTGTATTCCCAGTAAGGTGACAATTTTAAACATACCCAACAAAGTTGAAATTTTTCCATAGCCCTACTTTTAGGAGTAAAGTTGAATGAATCAAAAGGTCTAACAAATCATCAATACTGCGTTTAAGCACGCTTGGTCCAAAGACGACACCAAAACGTCGTACTTTTGGCCAGAAATGACGTCACTTACATGCTTTTCCATTCCTTTCGTAGAACCACCACCGTTGTTTATGTTAACGCGGTTTTGGCAAACAAAGCCTGTTCACACGTTTTTACCCCTTAGCAGACATGTCCTTTAAAACTGAGGTGAAATTTTGAGCTTGTTTACGGCATGACACTAACGTCATTTTACACGCAAAAGTCTTCTGAAACTTCTTAGTGGCAAGGTCCTACCTGACAGATGTTCAAATATTGATGGAATAAATCAATAAATATTTTTAGTATAATCGAGATTAACGACGTTCCTATTCAGAACAGATTTGAATTGGAGTGTTTCGTCGCTTTCAACAATCTCTCAGTTATATCGCGACGACTGGAGCACCTGGATGGATTCCTGGTATTTCTCACACCAGTACTACCACCACATCCCTGTCCTAGCCTCCAGTTGCTATTCCACATAGGTTTACGATTATCTACCCATTGGTGGAAGACAAATGTCGGAAAGGATAAGTGTCGCGGCCGGGGATCGAACCCGTGCGAATATTGACTCCTGGATTAGAAGTCCGGCGCGCTACCAACTGCGCTATTGCCGCGGCCTATTCAGAACAGAACAGAACAGAACATATCTTTATTTACATCCAGGTACAAATTAGTGTACAACATGGACAAAAGTCAAATAAACATGAAATATAAATATCTTTCGGTTCCGATTCAATTGATTTATGAAGCATAATGGTAATAAATAAGTTCTTTCGGGAGATTATTTTCCAATGGGATAGATCATGATTATCTGTAAGGAAATTTCTAAAATTGGAAAAAATAATGATTGTTGTTTAGAAATTAGGGATATTTTACCAAAAAAGCAAACAGAGAGTGTATAAAAATGTATTTGTACCTCTCAGTTCCCGAGCGCCCCGCATCCACATCTTATAACAAGCTGCTATTGAGAGGCCCTCGGGACAATGACTCGGCAGCCTCGGCCACAAATCCCCCTTTTCGCCTTATCTGAAACGAAAGACAAGGACGAAATAGGGATTCGGCTTAACGGCTTATTTTTGTAAAGAACTTTAATATTATCATTATAATTATTATAGCCAAATTATATATTTTTTCTATTTATCAAAATAGATCAACCATAATCAGGAATTATACAAAAAAATACAATACAGCGCAAAGAGGCAAGGGCGAACTGCCTTTCATTTTGAACTATGACTTGCTAGTTTAAGGCATTAGTTTTAAATCAATGTCTATAATTTTGTGCCGAAATGGCGCGAATACATTCACTTTGTGAATGGAATTACCACAATATTTATTTATTTATTTATTTATCGCAAGGGCGTAACCCCCATTACGCAATTTACGTAAAAGCGTAAAGGAAATAATCCTCTGTTGGATAATAACGTTGATGAATGATCACAGCATCGTAACCACAGCTTATTTAAGCCGTAGTTACGATGCTTCGACCACTCACCAACGCTCAAATCATAAAAGGGAAGCGGACGGAGGGCATTTGTCTTTTGTCACAGTTCTCATATTGCCTTTTTACTTAATACTCTTCAGCAGTTGTCGCCTTTTGAATGCGTGTAAATTTCAAAGTCCTAGATACGCCACTGTATCGTATGCTATTTATAGTTGTGTTACCTAGTGATCACGTGACTTCCCGCTGCACGCTTTTTCACACAATTCACTTAGCCCAGTCAATGAAAATTCCATTTTAGAAGACTTATACGCTAGATCGACTTTGTTTATGTTTTAATCCGAGTGAGTTTTTTACTATAGGTAAATTTTGAGCGGTGAGCCGTGAAATCCACTTTTAACGATTAAATTCCCATGCAATTCTTTCAAAATAGATAAAACAGACATAACAAAGATACAAACTACCTTCAAATGAAACTTAGTGCTTGTCTTAGATCTGAACGTTTACTCATAGACCTATGGTAATGGACTCAACGCCTAGGTCAGAGCTCAGTTTTGAAAATACACCTATAACGTTACGAGAAGGATTAGGTGAGTAAAGTTATTGTTATTGTTTGCATCATTGATAAAGGTTTGCATTCATGAATATTGACCCTTGGCTTTAATTTATTGCATTTATTGGTTCTTTACACACCATCTTATAGCATGGACGGTGCACAGGCACTTGGATTCAGGATTTGATAACCTTATATCACTATAATAAATAATAGACAAGGTAGTGCAGTCGCCATTTTCTAAGGGAACGGATGTTTTTACAAGCATTTTGGTTCTCGATTCTCACGAGTAAACACGTCCTGTGACGGAAGCCAACGATGCTTGTAAAAAACATCCGTTCTCTTAAACATGGCGGCTGCACTACCTTGTCTATTATTTATTATAGTGAGATATGAAAGTAGTGAATCCAGAATGAAAGTGCCTGTGGGACGGTGCTGATCAAGATCGAATAACACTGTGTAACGTCCAATCAAGACCAGCACCATCCGCTATTTTATTATTATTATCATTATTATTATTATTATTATTTATTCTTTTGAATTAGGCTTACTAAATTGGAGAGATAGACAACAACAACAACAAAAATAATACGGATCAGGGTTGGGGCCTGATAGTGCAGATCCAGACCAGTTTGCACAAGGCCACAAGATCTGTATCCTCACTAACAGAGTCAGAATCAACCATAAGCTTTCAAAAAGTCTATAATCATCAATTTAATAAAGGCTCAGGAACTTCGTGGAGAATTGGAAAATAAATAAATGAATGCAATTAATAGATAGGCCTATGTAAATAAATAAATCTACACTGCATAATAATTTAGTAATTGATATTTACAACATATGTGATCTTTCAGATTTATGCATTTTTTTTTTATTTTTTTTTTTTGCAAATTTTCCAATCGATTGGTTGATTAACTGATATTTTCTATTTCTTTTTCCAAAGAAAAAAAATACAAGCACTGGTTGATTTAGGGTATTGTCATCTCAGTTTAAAACCTAATTGTATGGCATGACAATATACTACAATGTACTATAATACAACATACACTTGCCTATTTCTAGATAATAGGCATATTCTACAATTTGGTTATCACACATTCAAGGAAAAAACGTAGGCAAAAATAAAAATTTCATTAACTTTCTATAGTATTTACATTTGAACGACAGCAACAACAAAAAACCAATTGTAAAGTGGTTGGCCTTTAGAATTTTGTCATATCGGTTTTGAAACTTCATAGCTACAGCAAGCTTGGGTGCAGCTATCAAGTCCCATAGCCTCAATGACAACCTAATTACAGTGTAGTTGTTTAGCAACTGGTACACATACTCATGACTTCCTCAAGGCAATTCTTTTAATAATTCCACAGATACAGATAGCATGTTTTAGCAATTGTACATGGTTCTATGTGTTAAACAGGGTAGCACATATTCAATTTAGATTCTGAAGTTTTGTTGCTTGTCTGGTTTTTTTTTTCAATAATAATTAATGTATATAAATCATGGAGGTAATTGGGGTGTGATAGGGGTTTAATTGTTATTTCATTTACTTAGTAATACTTTAAGAAAGGAGCTTAGTTGTTTGAGCTTTTTGCTTGAGTTTGGATGAAAGAGATCTTTGATATTATATTCGTATCGTTGCAGCTCTGGAAGATATCTTTGACAGTCTTCATTGAGGAAGGGACAGTGAAACAAGTAATGGATTTCAGAGCCAACTGCGTTTAGGTCGCAAAAAGTACACAGTTGGTTTTCTATGAGGGTTCCATCATATCGACCTGTTTCAATAGGTAGACGATGATTGGCTGTTTTAAATTTAAGAATTGGTAGGTATTCATTTCTATTTAAAGTTCTCAGATATTCTTCAAAAATATGATGTTCTTTAAAACTAAGATAAATTCTTCCTTTATTTGAGTTTGTTAATTCTTGATGCCATTTTTGCCTGAATTGGTCTATAAGTGTCTGTTTTAACATTTTATGTATATTTTCTTGGGTGATAGTAAATTGGTTCTCCCATAAATCTGGTCTTCCTGCAGTAATTAAAATTTCCTTTATTTTATTTGGCCACTTATAATTGTATTGGGGTTGAGACACCATGTATTTGTATACTTTGAGAGATATTTTTTCTGTATTTCCCACTATTAGTCTATTCCAAAAGGACAGCATTCTGGGCATTATAGTGATAGAGATAGGGTAACGTCCAAGTTCCCCATACAGAAAGTTGGAAGGGGTTGATTTTATGCTTCCTGTTATTCTTTTTAAGAATTTTAGAGCCATATGTGAGAATCGGGACTACCGTGTGGTCAAACAGTTTGAGAATGAGGTCAATGGGGAGATCAGAGTTGTTGGTTTTGGTGAAGAGAAAATGTAGAGCCTTATTTGCTTGCTCTGAGATGTGCTTACGTGCTCTTAGGAAAGATCCGTTGTTGGAAACGGTAACAGAACAGAACAGAACAGAACAATATTTTAATTGACGTATACAAGGTACATTGTCATATTTACAATAATAATATACATATATTAATAGTCAAAGGTCTCTCTCTCTATCCATCTCTCTTATATCTCTCTGTCGCACTCTCTCTCTATTTCTCTGTCTCTCTCTCTGTCTGTCTCTGTCTGTCTGTCTGTCTCTCTCTCTTCACTCTCTCTCTCCCTCTCTCTCTCTTATTCAGATGAAAATAAGGTGATTATATAAATAAATTTTTGACTGAGCCTTTATATATCAAGAGTATGTTTTAAGTTAATCCATGGAGGATGATATAAGAAAGAGAATAATCAATTAGGTTTACATGAAAAAGTAACTAAATTACTTATAAAGTGTATTAAATCTTAGCGAAAAGGCTGATATTAGATAGCAGCCAAGTTTTTCTAATACTTTGTGATTATTACTAGTCAACAAGGAAATAAATTTATACATGCTAGGTTTCGTTTATAAATAACTATCAAGATATTTCCATCTCAATGTTTTGTATTTTGGACAAACCAATGAAAAATGAAATTCGTCCTCAATTTCACAATTTTGGCAAAGTTGACAAAGCCTTTCATTCCTTTGGATATTGTTGTTTGAAAATCTTCCTGTTTGGATCTGAAGTGAGTGCGCTGAAATTCGCAATTTGCATAGATATGAGCGGGCTAAAACAGGTAATTCATCTAAATACTCTTCACATTCAAAATTTGTTTAAACTTCTTTGTAAAGTGTCAGCATACTACTGGTATTAATTTTTGCAAACGATTCTTGTTTAAAACAATCAATCATACGTTCTTTAAGAAGCAATATAAAATGGTTAACTTGACAGTGGGGTTGATCATAAAATATTTCACTGAACCCAAAATTATCAAGTATGCTTTTTATGTCTGAAACCCAGTTTTTCCTTCCATTTAAAGTATCTTTATATGCATCTCGGTATACATTCTTTATTAAAATATTCTGTGAATCTTTTACTTTAAACCAAAACTTAACGATTTTAATCACCAAGGTAATGATAAGAGTCTTGAATTTGTAGGGGTTGATCACCAAATGAAAAGGAAAAATTTGTGGTTGTTCTAGCACCAAAAACTAAAACTTTAGTTTTATTTGTATTAACCTGCAGATGCCAGTTTTTGCAGTATTCAGAGAAAATGTTCAAGCAGTTTTGAAAATCATTTACATTATCAGACAATATAACATCTGCGTAGAGCAAAACAAGTAGTTTAAGCCATAATGTTACATCTGTTGTTTCATTTAGCTCAACACTGAGGGCACCATTTGACTCTAAGTATGACTGTAAATCATTAAGGTAAAGGGAGAATAGGATTGGTGACAGATTTTCTCCTTGAGGTACACCTATCTCGGATAAAAAAGTATTGGAGATAGATCCGTTTGATTTTATACATGATTTGATATTTTTATACATATTGATAATTACTCGTAAGAAATTTCCATTTATGTTGTTCAAAATTAGTTTGTGCCAGAGGCCAGTTCTCCTGACCTTATTAAAGGCTTGTGAAAAGTCCACAAATGCTGTGAAAAGTTTCTTTTTCTTTTTCTTGAGTATTTCAAATAAGGAGTGGAGAGTGAAAATATGGTCACAGCATGAATATTTTTTTCTAAATCAGGCTTGATTTTCTTCTAATATTTTATTTGCTTCTAAATATATATTAAGTCTTTCATTAAGGACTGCAGTAAATAATTTTCCCAGACAACTTAAGATTGTGATTGGTCTATAATTGTTAGTGCTCTTTGGATCTCCCTTGTTTTTGAAAATGGGGATAATTGAGCCTTCCAGCCATGTCTTTGGTATTATACCCGTGATAAGCACCGCATTAAATAGTTTACAATATAATTCTAAGAAAATATGTTTTGTTGATTTGATATATTCATTTAGGATTTGGTCAAAAGGACTAGGTGACTTTGAAGTCTTCAAGTTGTTTATACACTTGAGGATTTCACTGTCAGTGATTTCTGCATTCAAAAGAGTATTTGTATTATTGTTATTATCATAGTCATGATTAAATCTATCATCTTCAATACAATTTATATTAATTTCCTCAAAATAGTCAAAAAATTGTTCAATAGTTGGTTGTTCAGTGCTTTTTTTCTTTGGTTTAAGATTTTTGAGAAATTTCCAATACTTTTTAGGGTTTTTGTCATTCAACTCTCTTAACTTTTTACTTTGCCTATCTTTGTCTAAGTTTTTGAAGTAGTGTATTTTTCTTTTGTATTCTTTGCTTGTTTGTCTAAGTTTTAATTTGTTTTGGAGAGGTTTATTTTTAGAGTATTGATCCTTTGCTTTATGATATTTCTCTCTAGCTTGGTGGCATTGGGGACCAAACCATGGCTGGTTATTTGGGTATGAGAAAAGAGGGCCATGACCTGAATTTCTGTTGGGAAAGGATACCTCTGCTAAATGTTCAAAGACAGACTGGATTTCATTGGTTATGTGTTCAAGTGTACACTGTGATTGCGGGTAGGTATTTAGTTCATTAATTAGGCTTTGCACTTTGTTTTGATCAATATTTTGTATAAATTCAGATTCGAGTGAAGGTACCCATTTTGGACTATTTTCTGTTCGTGGGATATCATTTATTTTCGGATTTGGCTCTTCAACTTTGATTTCCCAAACCAGAATATTATGCCCGTCAGAGAGGAGTGGGTCAGTTTCTATGATTTCAAAATTGTTCAAAAATCTGAAACAGTCTGGGGTGGAAATGACGTAATCTATGATGGATTTATCTCTGAAAGTAAGCTCTCCCACATCTTTATCTAAGAATACTCTGAATCCCGATCGTTGTTCATCAGAGACAGGATGGGGATCGTACCAAGGACGCCGGAAAAACTGATTTCCCGTCTGACGGGACGGGGATCCATATGGTTGTCGTGGTGGAGGGACATGACTGCGCCTGTTTGTAGGATGTGGAGACCGTGATTCCTGACGCCTGTTACTGTGTTGTGACGTTGATCCGTCGTGTTGACTAGGCGTGGGAAAATTGTGATTGTTTATGTTTTTTTGGTTCGTGTAATTATAGTCTGTGACGTCACCATTTGCGGAATGTTGTTTTGATAATCCATTATTTGTACTATTATTTGGGTGGCGAACACTGTGTGTTGATAACCTGTTTGATTGAAGAATGGGGTGCCAATCAGGGAACTCGTCGATGATCGTTCGGCCGTTACGCACGAGCCTAGCTGGATAGGCAATAAATGTTTTTATGTCCGGGTCCAGATTCCGCAGCCTTTTGTATTCTGGCCATAGCCTCTTACGAGCGCTTGTTATTTCCTGTGGGTAATCCCTATTAATGCTAAACTTGGACCCTTTTAACTTGTGGGCTCTCGAGAGAACATATTCAGTATCTCTGTAGTCCAAGAAGTTGACTATAATGGGCCTCATGGAGCCCGTTTTAAATTTTCCGAGTCGATGGGCACGGGGAATGTTTAAGCTATAAGCTATGCCGAGTCGTTGTTCTAAAAAGTTATCGATACACACTGTGCAATCTTCATCCCTCGACTCGGCAATACCATTAAAAATGAGATTATTTCGTCTGGACCTGGCCTCTAAATCAATAGATTTATATTCTAAGGAACAAATTCCCTTTTGACATACTCGATTCAGAGTATAGTCTTTGTAAAGTGAGCAAGTTGATTTCATTTGTTTTCACGGTTTTTGAAATGTCAACCGTTAATTACCTTCCACACTTCTGATTTGTTAAATCAATCAATCATGAAAAGTGCAATGACAAATAAAGAGTGGACAGTAGATTGCTTTGTCGAAACTAACCAAAGCGTCATATCAAATGAAGAGTAAGTCGATTCAAGAGAGGATCTTCTTTGTATGATTTTAGCTAAATTTAGTTAAAACAAATCTACTTTTCCGTTGCTCCAATTTAAAATTTACTTTGTTGCGTTTTTAAAGTCGCTCAGTATAGCAGTCAGACAGACTTTACAAGACATCATATCCTGTAGACGCTTCTTAAAAGGTGAGTCTTATGGAGTCCGCCGGAGACAGTGGTTCGAATCACAGTAATGGGATCATTCTTTTTCTCTCTCGTTTCAATTTACATGTATTTTGTTTTAGTTTTCTATTGAATAAAGTTAAAGATTTTCAGAAGACTTCAGAAAAGTTATAAACGAATTGTTTTGCCCGTAGACCTTTTGATAGTGAATTTTGTCTTCCATATTTAGCCTCAGGAGAATGAAGGCGAATACATTAACAGTCAGTGTGCAAACAACTACTTCAAATCAAACGCGAGAAAAAACGTGTGCAAATATTCAGTGAATAATATTTGGGGTTAGCAGAAGAAAAATAATTGTGAGAGCGAACTGCCCTGCGTTCAGGATGAAAGCGTTAGCGAAGCGCTTTCGAAATGATATCTCGCTTTGCACGTATGTCCACGTGCAAGGCGAGGTATCATCCCAAAGCGCTTGCGAAGCGCATTTACATCCTGAACACAGGGTTGGTTTAAACCCAAGAACTCTGTAACAATCGTCTGAGTACCAGACCTCTCGACCACACATTTTTTATACGGAAAATTTTAAAACTACGTTATACAAACAATGTTTAAAACCCAAATACTCCGCGGATCTACCATGATTTTTAAAGGTTCGTGATTATCCTCGATGAATTATGCATTCATCGGTTAATTTATTCATTGCATAAAGGTCAAGTCATGTTAATAATTTTAATCTATATATCGACAGAAACTGAAAGCACACACATACACCACCTATTTTATTACATCTAGACACCTAATGACAAGCAAGTGTGACAAATTACGGTCAATTGTCTCATCAATCCTACCCTAAACAAATAATAAACGCGGTTTCACTAACCAGACCATTGGCAGTACAACAACAATAATAATTGTCGATAGATTTCACAAAAGAGATGTTCAACCGAAATAATTGTGCGTTTGGTCTCTACTGTTGTTATGATATAATATCATGTTTTCAGAAAATGATTCAAATTTGCAATCACTCTATCTACAAAAAATGTACAAAACTTTTTGCGGACAGTTTCCAATAATTCATTTTTATTCTATTCATAACATTACATTTCTGAATGCATACTGAACCACAAAAGAAACGTCGCACTAGAATTTTTTTTATACAGAAGTCTTTTTGTGAAAATGTTGGCTTTTGATCTATTACAACACCGCTATTTTCTAAATTGATGTAAAACACCAATGATAGCAATTATTCAGATAACACCGATACGATCTCTAAGTCGAGCTCCATACATACGATCAGACAGGTATGGCGAGACCAGACTCTAATCTAAGCAGAGGTTGGCGGATTGGTCTCATCGAACAACCATATTTTCAAGGAATTTTCTGTGTTCCTTCCGTTAGCTACCAATCTGAATCGTTCGTGACATTTTCAAAAGGTTCTAAGGCTATTGGTGAAAAGCAGGGTTCAATCACAGAACGCAAGGTTGATCCCAGTGCAAGAAACGTTTAAAATTCATTTTCTCTGATTTGGAAATGGATCTCGGAGGTTTTCTTATGAAAATTGACGTTAATTTTTGATACACCAGAACTTACCAACGCAATTAAAGAACATTTGATTTTCGCAGAATTCTAATCACATTTTTTTTTCATCTAATGAAGGGCATGCCATCCTTATGCACGACCCATCTAAAGAGCCAAGCAGAAATTTGGACAAAGGGATATAATTTCTTATTTATCGTGTCACTAGCTATAAATATTGCCTGATAGAAGGGGGTATGATAAACTTGTTGATATCAGGTCACTTGATCACGTGACAATTTTATCATGTCACTTGGTCACGTGACCTGCCGAATCTTTCTTTGCGGACGTTAAGTTTGACACAGAGTCCCCAACACATTATTTTTCTTTTTAATTTGAGTGTCGATTTCTGTAAAAAATGTTTCAATATATTCTCTTATTTCTAAAACAAATCGCGACAACATCGATAACGTATTACATGACTGATGACGCAATCTATAAAATTGTGACGAAGCTTAACTTGCTTGTTTACATTCAACCTCGAAGGCTGTCAGGGTTTTTAAATATATTCTGGGTGGATTCAACAAAGATTTGAGGAGGATTTCGGAGATAGATCTAGTAACTTAGCATTTGATCTCACTATATGTCCGTCCTCTGATTAAGAGCAAGGGAGCATTGAATTGAGGTTTGTTTTTACATGTAGCTGCAGTACAACAAATCTTGAGAATAAAATGAACGATGGCGATTGACAATCACTCTTTCCACATATTGTTATTCATTTAGGTTTGTAATTATTCCTTAAGCTAAGTGTTCTTTTGTTTAACACTTTCTTACTGCAGCATCAGAAATTCTTACAATTATTGAGTTATTCAGCCGTAAGCGAAAACCCACCTCATACAACCGATCACCCTTATTATGGGCAGTCGGTGTGGTAAATTGGGATCAGATATATTTTCTGTTTCTAAATATCGAATAGACTTTTAAAAAGATCGTAAAAGGATAAATAGAACAGGTGGTAGGTGAGATGTAATGAAAAAGTTTATCGGGATCGGCTGTGGAATTTATCAGGTTTGTCTCCAGCTCACCAGGTAAATTCCTACGCGTTAGCCGATTAACTTTTTCATTTCCAGTCACAAATCATCTATTCTCTATATCTTGGAGTTCAGGATAATATGATGTCACCATTGAACATCAACATCCATATAAAATGGCGACCTCATGTTGACCTAAAGTAGAACCATTTTGATGGCTTAGCGCGAAACGGTTGTAACTGCCTATATGTTTATGGCGGTGAGCCATCGATTTCTTTCTTTCCAAATGTTTATTTTACGGAGTTACCACATGGTGCTTTTATTACGTGAAGGGTCACATTTGATAATTTCACATTTCTTTCATGCAGTGTATTGAATTGTATGTAATAATGAGCTAGTCGGCTAGTCTACGGTTTAATTTACGTGGTCAGAATCTTTTTAGATGAGATCACAATGAGTGGCTATTATATCGTCTGGATCTCTGTGTTGATTAATCTCGCCGTCTGTCTGCAGAATGTCATGAACAGTTATCGCATTCCTAAACAATGGCTAACCGACCTTTCATCTAGACGTTGGCTCTTATATTCTAAGAACAAGGTAATTTTTCGATAAACAAAAGGGCCATGGTGGCCCTAAATCGCTCACTTGAATGAATTGTCTATTTTTTTTTAATTTAAGGTATAGGAAAAGGGTGATGAATAAATGTCATTAAGCTAAACAATGTTTTTGGTTCTATACAATCCTTCTTGCAAATTTTCTGGTTGACATTGCAAAAAGTGTAGCCTCTAGAGTGCATAGAAGGTTTTTCTATGATTACCTCCCTGACCTAGTTTTTACCCCAGTTGACCCAATGTCAAACCCATCCAAAAATTGCATCAATTCTATCATTCTGACAAAATTTAAGAAGGGTCAGACAACAAATGTGGCCTCTGGGGTACATGCAAGGTTTGTCTATGATTAACCTCCGTGACCTACTTTTTGTCCCAAGTTGACCAAATGTCGAACTCATCCAAAAATTGCATCAATTCTATCATTCTGACAAAATTTAAGATGGGTCAGACAACAAATGTGGCCTCTGGAGTACATGCATGGTTTGTCTATGATTAACCTCCGTGACCTACTTTTTGTCCCCAGTTGACCCAATGTCAAACTCATCCAAAAATTGCTTCAATTCTATCATTCTGACAAAATTTTAGATGGGTAACACAGCAATTGTGGTCTCTGGAGTGCATGCAAGTTTTTTTCTAAATTGACCCCATAACCTTTTTTTTTTACCCAAGTTGATCCATTTTCGAACTCGTTCCAGATTTCATCAAGATTATCTTACAGACCAAATTTAAGGTTGATCGGGTAAGAATGTGGCATCTAGAGTGAATACAAGGATCTTCTAAAATCTGACCCTGTAAACTAGTTTTTTACCCAAGTTGGCTTTGTTTCAAACGCGTCCAAGATTTCATCAAATCAATCATTCTGACCAATTTCAGGTTGATTGGGCGAAAAATGTAGCCTCTAGAGTGCATACTAAGTTTTTTTACGTTTTGACTCTGTAACCTAGTATTTGACCCAAGTTGACCTAACTTCGAACTCGTCAGAGATTTGATCAAGACAATCATTCTGACCAACTTTGGGTTGATCAGGCAAATGATATGGCCTCTAGAGTGCATACAAGGTGTTTCTAATATTTGACCCCATGACATAGTTTTTGACCATAGTTGACACAATTTCTAACTCGTCCGAAATTTCATCAAGACAATCATTCTGACTAAATTTCTGGTCACTCGGGCAAAAAATGTGGCCTCTAGAGTGCATACAAGGTAAATCTTGACGACGGACGACGTAAGACGGACAACGGACATCCACCCAACCACAACATGAAAATGAATATATTTCATGTGTTCTTTATCTTGTTTTCAAGTTAATCAGACTAAAACAAAAGCCTACGATTAATCATTCTGAGAAATTGACGCTCTTTCCATTTTAAAATAATGTAAATCGTTATCTAAGCGTTTATAGTTTTTTATCGTTAATTCAAAGGATTCAAACGATCAAAAATCGCCCAAAAGGCTAAATAAACAAAGGACAAAAATAATCACCCAAAACATTCCAAGATTTCACTGTCTGGCTTAAATATGACAGTGCCTGATGAATGGTGAATGAAAGTACACAAAACTTTTTTTACAGAAAAGTACTTTGATATAATTCAAAAATTGCCAGCAAAAGCTAAGGAAACCCGTACGTGATTTCGCTGTAAGCCGCACATTACATAGTGCGATGTCCGTGCAACAGCCCTGGCTATCAGATCAATAATGGTATGACAATTTGAGGGTGTTTTACATCTCCAGGATAGTCACGATGAGTTTTGATGAACTATGACTATCATCGCAGGAGTGTAGCACTACCTTCATTTTCGACAAAAATGGCATGTGAAATCAGCTGTGTGCAAGAGTTTGGCTACGTTGTATCGTTACAATCTACAATTTGTCCCAGTTTCGGAAACGGTCAGACAATGCTCAATTGTGACATAAGTCTTTGTGACACAACAACATAGGGCACTGTCTTTGCTCTTTTGGCAACTATATTGTATAACGTTTCACGATTCAAGGTCACTTCGGCCTTGATAGGAGTCCGGAATCGGGAAGGGGTTCGGAAGAAAGGACGGTCGAGTGCACCGCTTTTTCTCGCACCAGTACTACCATTACAAACTTTCCTAGCCTCCTGCTGATATCCCACATAGACCTACGATTATCAACCCATTGATGGAAGACAAATTATTGTCCGAAAGATTTTGTGCCGCCGTCGGGGATCGAAACGGTGACCTCGTGATTGGGAGGCCGGTGTGCTACAAAATGCACTATGACGGCGGCATGAGCAGAATAGAACAGAACAGGCTAAATTACTCTTAGTAACTAAAATTAGTGAACTATAATTTTCCAGGGACAAATAAAAAAATGAAAGAAGTCCCAGCGTTGTTCCATTTACAGAAACCATTTTACGCAAATTTTATGCACATAATCCCATGGTTTTCTATTCTCTTTTTCCATAGTAAAAGAAGAAATGCTTCTGTCCATTTAACGACTCTTCAATCTCTTCTCTGTCAAACCGTGTAGAAATAACGATCACCGATTTAATTTTTCAAGTTAGAGAATATGAATATACAGGTTGAAGTCGAACATGATATTGCTTTTTGAGTTCGTCATGACTATATTCATTTTCTAGCCAGCAGGTTGTAAAGGTTTACACATCCTTGGTCAGAGACCTTTATAAAGCGCGATTCTCAAACGACAAAACATGCAACACTAGTCATACTTGACAATCAAGTTTTTCTTTACAAAATACTCTCGTACAATCAATTTTCCTATATATAAATTTTGTACAGGAGCACGCCAAAAATTAACTTTCAACTCTCAAGTCGGAAATGAGACTACTTATTGAGTGACTCTCGTATCGCTTTTTTTATACGCGAGGTTCTTTTTTTTTTTTTCTTAACAATTTTTTCCTCTCTTTTATATAACATTTCTCCCTTTTTTCTATATTTTCAATTTCTTATTTATAAAGTTATGATTTCTTTTTTTCTTTTTTTCTTTTTTTCTTCCCTCCTCTGAAGCTTGGAACTGGAGTTTGTTTTTCCGATTATTGAGAAATTTATATCTCCCCAGACGTAAATGTCCTTTAATCGATATGAATTAAGGCTAACTCCGGTTATTTCGTTGACACTGGTACTCTCTAGTGACAAATAACGATTTTAGTTTTTCCGTAGACCTGTCAAAATTTGGCGGGTTTTGTTGTTTTAGCTCTGAAAATGAGCAGACTGTGATTTATCATTCAGTGCAACTTGTCATTTTGAATGACTTAAAGCTGCGTTATATGCAGACAGAAATTGCGCTAACAAACCCAGGATAAATGATTTATGGATATATCCACTGCTTTGTTCTCATTGAATTTAATCAAACAATTGACTATTTGAGAGTAAACGGCGCTTTAAGGCCCTTTTTCTGGTATATCACACTGCAGTCCGAGCGTTCAGATGCATATCGTCGTATTTCCCCTCTATTCAATATTACTCTAATCAATATGTAGTTAAGTGGATTTAGAAAATCATCGACAATATTTCTGTAAGTTGGGGTGTCAAAAAATTGTAGTAACTTCATTATGAAGAAATATATTTCAATCTAACGTCGAGTCATCAAGTTGGTAAACGTGACTACCGACAATATTTAAAATTACATTAACTCAAAAATTTAATTGGAGAAAAAAGCAACATCCCCAATGATCAAAAAGATGTTTAATCAGCCAAGACAACGCTTCACTTGGGACTTGGTCATAAATTAGATCCTAGAACATTCTTCGAAGGGCGGTCTTCAGGCTTTATTCGAATATATGTACCCCACTCCAAAAAGTAAACATATCGATACATATACTCCATTAGGGGGAATTGAGGTTCTCACATGTTGAAGTTTCTTTCAGATATTTCGAGCATTTTGTGAGCATATCACATATAGTGTTTGATGACCGTGAAATGACCTTCAAGCTCTAGATAAAGAATTGATAAAAAATAAAAGAAAAAATAAAAAAAAAACATTCAATATATTCTTCTAGTTGTGTATAGCTTGAAAATCATATATTACATGTTTGACTGGTTTTTTACGTGGTACCTCCGTTATGTCTTGTTTAACTTCGTGAATAAAGTTTAATAATATATATCTATTATAGTCCGTTTGACTTCTATACGGACCAACATTTTGCCGAAAATCTCAGAATCGAGTTAATGAAACGTATTTTTTTTCTTGTCATATTATTTTTTCAATCTAATACCATGAGAAATTTTGTTTTTTAGAATTTTTGAATGTAAAATAATGCTTTGTTCGTCCGTCCATAAATCCTATCCATAAATAGTTCTGTTTTGCATAGGAACCGAGCCCTATTTTTGACCAGATAATTGATGATATTTGTTTATCTATTCTGAGATGAACCCCGTATTCACTTATTTAGACCACCAAGAAACATTATTTTACGAAGACGTTCGGATTTTCACGAGGAAAACTAGATAAGCAGGCGAGTGATAACGGTACAAATCACGTGATATTTAAAAATGATATAACCATCGATATGTTAATTAGCATTTCCAAATAAAGAATAATGGATTTATCTTCTATCAAATGTTTAGTATAAACTTACGTGTTTTTACTACATGATAACATTTTATTACTACTACTCCATCACCTGTCGTATTTAAGAGCGGAAAATGCGAAAATATCATCATTAAATAGATAGACAAAATCATTATTTTGCAACCATTTTATATTCAAAAAATACATTTTAAAAGGGTATTAAGCTGAAATTAAGATTTTTCCATTTACAAATCCTTCACTCAAACTTAATTTTACGTAATTGATTGAAAAGTAGGTCCATATAGAAGTCGAACCGACATTAGACTCAAGACCTCTGTAATAATAGTCTGAATACCAGACCTCTCGACAACACAGTCTTATACGGAATAGTTTCAATACTACGTTATACAAACATTGTTTAAAACCAAAATACTCCGCGGATCTACGATAATTTTCAAAGGTTCGCGATTATCCTCGAAGAATAATATATCCATCGGTATATTATTCATTGCGTAAAGGTCAAGTAATGCCAATCAATAATTACAAACTATATATCGACAGAAACTGTAAGCACACACATACACCACTTTAGTAACCCTATTTTATTACATCTAGACACCTAATGACAAGCAAGTGTGACAAATTACGGTCAGTTGTCTCACCAATCCTACCCTAAACAAATAATAAACGCGGTTTCACTAAACAGGCCATTTGCAGTACAACAACAATAATAATTGTCGCTAGATTCACAAAAAGAGATGTTCTGCCGAAATAATTGTGCGTTCGGTCTGTTCTGTTGTTATGATATAAAATTATGTTTTCAGAAAAGGATTCAAATTTGCAAACTCTCTTTCTACAACGTAATTTACAATATTTCTTTCGGACAGTTTCCAATAATTCATTTTGAAAAATTCATAAAATTACGTTTTTAGAATGCATACTAGACCACAAAAGAAACGTCGCACTAGAATTTTTTTATACAGAAGTCTTTTTGTGAAAATGTTGACTTTAGGTCTATCAAAACACCGCTATTTTCTAAATTGATGTAAAACACCAATGATAGCAATAATTCAGATAACACCGATACGATCGTCTAGGTCGAGCTCCAAACATACGACCCTAGAGGTATGGCGAGACCAGGGGCCCGTTTTACTAAACATCTTACGATCATTTTTTGCGTAAGTCAAAAATTTAAGATGCTAACTGCAGTTGTAAATAGATATCGAATTCTGCCATGCAACATCTCATTGGAATCGTCTTCTAAAGACGATTTCAATGAGATATTGCAAGGCAGAATCCATCAATGAATGAAAACACCAGATACGATGATTGATTTTGACTTACGATTAATTTTTTCGTAAGATGTTTAGTAAAACGGACCCCAGACTCTTATCTAAGCAGTGGTTGGCGGATTGGTCTTGTTGAACAACCATATTTTTAGGGAATTTCCCGTGTTCCATCCGTTAGCTACCAATCTAAGTCGTTCGTGACATTTTCAAAAGGTTCTCTAAGACTATTGGTGAATAGCAGGGTTCAATCACAGAACGCAAGGTTGATCCCAGTTTAAGAAACGTTTTAATTCATTTTCCCTGATTCGGAAATGGATCTCGGAGGTTTTCTTATGAAAATTGACGTTAACTTTGGATACACCAGAACTTACCAACGCAATTAAAGAATACTTGATTTTCGCAAAATTCTAATAACATTTTTTTCCATCTAATGAAGAGCATGCCATCCTTATGCAGGACCCATCTAAAGAGCCAAGCAGAAATTTGGACAAAGGTATATATTTCTTTTTATCTTGACACTACCTTTAGATATTGCCTGATAAAAGGGGGTATGATAAACTTGTTGATATCAGGTCACTTGATCACATGACAATTTTATCATGTGAAAATGCTGTTCCAATTCATTTGCGAAGTATCTCAAATATATCTACCTTCAAGCGCTCACTCAAAAAATGTTTAATACTAAGTAGTGACTTATAATACCTTGTTGCATATGTCTTATTTCCGCCATTCATGTGTGAATAATTCATTTTTTTGTGTTTTTATATTTAGTTTATCACTTAATATTATCACTTATCCTACACCGAGTGATAAGCGATACAGGTGATAATTTCATTTTGACAACACTCCTTGTCGAATTTTACTCATTATCATTATTTTTAAAATTGAGTTGTTTTCATTTTATCATCATTTATCAATGGTCATTTCAGGGTCACAACATTATATTTTATAATCTCGTTACTGATTACTGATCATCACAAACATCATCTTGTCATTTTCGTCTGTTAAGAAGGGTTCATTGTAAATAAGTGTTTCATTATTTATGTCAAATCATGTTTAATGATGTCAACTTAATGAGTTACCTTCTATAAATAAAGAATTTATTATTATTATTATTATTATTATTATTATTATTATTATTATTATTATCATGTCACTTGGTCACGTGACCTGCCGAATCTTCCTTTGCGGACGTTAGGTTTGACACAGAGTCCCCAACACATTATTTTCTTTTTAATTTGAGTGTCGATTTCTGTAAAAAAAAATATTTCAATATATTCTCTTATTTTCAAAACAAATCGCGACAACATCTATAACGTATTACATGACTGATGACGCAATCTATAAAATTGTGACGAAGTTTAACTTCAACCTCAAAGGCTGTCGGGATTTTTAATTATATTCTGGGTGGATTCAACAAAGATTTGAGGAGGATTTCGGAGATAGATCTAGTTACTTAGTATCTGATCTCAATATATGTCCGTCCTCTGATTAAGAGCAAGGAAGCATTGAATTGAGGTTTGCTTTTACTTGAGTCCCGACAGCCTTTTTGGGGTGTTTTTTTTTCTAAATGCAAATACAAGTAAATAAATTGGAACAACTTGTATATCTGCAACTTTTGTATTTAAATAATTTTTAATGACCAAAAACATAAATATTAAGTGTTCTTGCTTCATGTTGAAAAAGCTAATGTCTTTTTGAAGATCAATCATCCTGAATGGTAGATGGCAGCCAGTTTTAAATATGAATTTTGCCTGTTAGTTTTTTTCATTCCATCATCATCATAAAAGCCATCTCTGATAGGACAAAGGAGAAGTTAAACGATATTACTGAGTGAGATTTAAAAAAAAGTATCACTTTGTATTTTTGATGTGCCGACTGTCTTACTGGATGTTTTTTCTAGATGGCAGCCAAGAAAAGTAAAGAATACAAACGAATCCTTTTGTAAACATTGGTCTATTTTTTATCTTATTTTCGGGACCAAAACACCTCAGTTTAGCGTATTTCTAATTATTTCTTTAATGTAGTGTCTAATTTAAAAACCAAACATACTGAAATGAAGATGGCAGCCAATTTAAAACACGTCATTTTGCTTATTTAACTGTTATAGTCTCTGAACCTAGTTGGGTGGGCATATCACTCCTGTGGAAGGGGGTGTTTCAAGTTGTTCACCATGTATCCCTGATATCAATGTTCTGTCTCTTTCGTTTCACCTGAAGGATAAGGTTAGTTTGAAATGGTCTCCCAGAAAGTACATTATAAAATGAAATTTGAAATATGAGATGGCAGTCAGGTCACAATTTGAATTCATCTTATTTCTGTAAAAAACATCTTTATGTGTACATGTTCCTGTCAAAGATGGATGCATATTGGTATCATTTTCTCCATCTGTCAGTCCGTGTGTTTATACATAGGTTAGTAAATTCATTGTTTGGATTAAGAACATCGTGAAATTGACAAGAGTTAGTACACAATGTAGCATTAGCGACTTTTGAATAATTTGAATGGTTTGTTTTTATCGCACTTGAGTATAATCATATAATAGAATGGCATTTGTTCTATTGGAAGATATTTATGTCTTCAATGACCAATCAGCGGCTTCCAAATCCACTCAAGCTAATAAAATTATTGAATGATGGGAAATTTGAATGATTTCGGAGTGGTTTTGGTCTATTGAATGTTGTTGAATGCTTTGGGGGCATTTTGAATTTGTGTTTAAGAATGTCATGAATGGAACGCTGAGTAAATGATTTATGATGGTTCTTACTAAACTTAGTGTCAAGTACACAATGTCTTTTGACCGCAAAACATTTCCTTCATTTATACTTTTTTATAGACATATTTGCATGAACCGTTCATAGAATATGACAAAACTCATTTTGTTGATGATTGCTAATATAATGCCGAGTAACGGAAAAGGAGACTTGATGTAAAAATTCTTGTTAATATGATCGTCTTGCATTTTAGGATGGGTTTGCATGAAACTTTCACAGAATGTTTCTCATAATGCGAATATGTGTGCATATCAACTCCGTTAGATGACACCATTCAAAATCACAAAAAAGCTGCATTATTATCAATTGTCTTATAAACGTTACTCCTACATCACTGTATCGATTTCATCAAACTATTGATGGATTTTTTTTATTATTTATTTTCATTTATACAATATTTATACAGGATTACACAATTAGCTATGATAGCCAGTCTATAGCGCGATTTTATTGACTCGAATTTGACCCTTGCTATTTAGATGAATAATAATCTGTCTATTCCTACTCGACTTTGCATGTGCTTTCATAGGAATGAATAACAAACGGCATTGAATGTAATATATATTTTATTAGTTAATGAAATATGTCGGTAATTGTTATTTAAGCATTTTTCCACAGAGGTTAAATTCGGGTCAAATTAACCGTGGTATACATTGCGGTCCTCTGTAAATACCACAACATATTCATACAACAATATATACATTCAAGCAAACGTACGAAGCATGAGGTATGTTCTAAAAATGTTCCTGATCATGGGACAATCATAGCACATCATAGCACATAATTGTCCATGCTATATAGTCACTGTCTTTAAAGGTGGTTTTTGATGACACTTTCGAAGTATACTTCATGATATGAATATGAGCATATATTCAACGTTTATCCATATATAATTCTGCGTCACATCAAAGTAATCATTCGTTATAAGACTGTTTTAGTGAGGGGTTTATTTTGGTTTATCAGAACTCATGTTTTTTTTATTTAAACAAAGACATCCAGATAAACATTTCCATACAATAATGAAGTTATATTTTGGAATTTTTCGATATAGGGAAACTTCCATATGGTCAAATGGCGGCCAAGTTTAAAAAAAAATGATTAAATAAATGATAGGCGAAACGTCCTAACCAAATTCATATATGAATTTCTAAATGTATCAGCTACGTAGTGATTAGCACTGCTGAGCCCTTCAAGAGGAATACGAATGAAACAGATTGAAACAAATTAAAGATATTGTATTAATTAAAATTGATGGATTTGTTTCGGATTCGTTTACATTTATTTATTTTGGTGGACATTTTCTGTCACCATTTGAAAGTTTTCCTACATCGAACTAAATAAAAATGGAATATTCGTATAAAAATCTGGATGCAATCTCGCATTTAGAATTTCGGGAACATCAAATAAGTCCTAGATAACCAAAAAGAAAATTTTAAAAATCAAATATTTTTCCCTTTCAGTTTGAAAACATTTATTAGCAGGTGAAACCAAAGATACTGAATTTTAATACATTATTCTATCTCAGAGGGTTTTGTGAACAATTAATTTGATAAATCTTTTTCAGAACATCCCCATCTCCCAACCCCCATCCCAAATGAAATTCGTGTCTAAAATTCAGTATTTTGGGATTTCTATTTCGAAATATACTGATAGAACGGTAGCTAAAACGCTAAATATAGGTGTCTGGTCCTTAAAATGAGTTTAAAAGTGAATGCATCTTCTTGGCTGCCACCTAGAAAATGCCCGTACAGGCAGTAGGGACACAAAATATCGATTAAAAGATTTTTTGTTCTCACTCAGTTAGTTGGATTAAATATTCCTTTGCACTCTCAGAAAGGGTTTTTAGGATGGTTCGTCTCCTCTTATCTTATGGTCTGCAACAAAAATAGGCAAATTTCATATATGAGATTAGCTGTCATCTCCCATTCAGGATGTTTAATCGTCAAAAAGACTTTAGTTTATTACAGTTTGTTGCTAGAACACCAAATATGTATTTTTTGCCCTTAAAGATCAAAAATGAAGGTTGCTCGTATACAAGTTGTTCCCATGAATTTACTTGTATTTGCATTGGCTGCCATTTAGAACCCTCAAAAGGCTGTCGGGACCCAAAATATCGACTAGAACAACTTGATTCAACCTTGGGGATGTTGCATTAACAATTTCATAGCATAATCAGAGAGGATTTTTGGCAAAGTACATGGTGACCCTTCTTCTTTCATAGAATGCAACAGAAAATAGCAAAATTGCTTTCTTAAACTGGCTGCCATCTCTCATAAAGGATGTTTGGATAACCAAATTATCTTTGAGTAATAGATATCGTTCCATGAACGTAAAATATACATGTTTTGCTCTCTAAATAAGTTTTAAAATCAAAGGGTGCCTATATTATGCCTCCTGGTTAATTAATATGTATTTTGGCTGCCATTCAGAAATAACACCAAGAAAGGCTGGTGGGACTCTAAATATCCAATGTTAACAACTCGGGATGGTCATATCAACAATATCAAAGCTCTTTGCAATATAATCTATGATGTGGTTCATGGTGAACACGTTTATCTCATTGCATTCATCAAAAAAAATAGCAAAATTCTTATAGGAAGTTCGGATCTTTATAATCATTTTAAGTAATAGAGGGCTTTACCAGAATTCAAAATAGAAATGTTTTAGACTCTCAAAAATTATTTAAAATGAAAAAAAAAACCTCTTTAGTGTACCAAAGGTAAAATGAATTTATTCTTGGCTGCCATCTAGAAAACCACTCGGAATGGCAGTCGGGTCCCAAAATACCGCCTGATAACATCTTGGTTCTCTCTCAGGGGATCCTATGAACATTTCCCTACCACTCTCGGAGAGCCCTTAGGGGGGTGCACGGTGACCCCTCCTGGCCCATCGTTTTCTTTCTTTACAATTGTTTATTTTACGGAGTTACCACATGGTGCTTTTATTACGTGACGGGTCACATTTAATAATTTCACATTTCTCCCATGCACCGTATTGAATTGTATGTGATAATGAGCCAGTCGGCTGGTCTACGATTTAATTGACGTGGCCAGAATCTTTCTAGATGAGAACACAATGAGTGGCCATTATATCGTCTGGATTTTTGTGTTGATTAATCTCGCCGTCTGTCTGCAGACTGTCATGAACAGTTATCTCATCCCTAAACAATAGCCAACCGACTGTTCATCTAGACGTTCGGTCTTGTATTTCAGGACAACGCAATTCTCCATTAAAAACTTTCAATACTTTATCGAATGAATACGGTATATAATATTTTGTTTTGCAAGTAAACGAGATGTAAGCAAAACCACACGAATAATAATTCAGCTTAAAACATCGTAAATGTGACATTGTGAATGATAATGAGCTAGTCGGCTGGTTACGGTTTAATTGACGTGGATTTTTGTGTTGATTAATCTCGCCGTCTGTCTGCAGAATGTCATGAACAGTTATCTCATTCCTAAACAATAGCCAACCCAGCGTTCATTTAGACGTTCGGTCTTATATGTCAGAACAACGCAATTCTCGATTAAAAGCTTTCAATACTATATCGAATAAATAAGGTATATAATATTTTGTTTTGCAAGTAAACGAGATGTAAGAAAAATCACATGTATAAATATACAGTTTAAAACATCGTGAATGTGACATTGTGAATGATTTTGGAATGATTCTGGAATGAAATTGAAAGAGTGCGATAAGTGAGTTTTAAGTGAAATCAAAGGCAGGTAATCCGATATCTCTAACTTTGTTCAATATGAACAAAATTTGCGATATTTATTTCCTCCTATTGATAATATAGGCATCTAATTTCTAAAGACAACATCCAATTCCTTTTAGAATTAATCAGGCGCTTATATTTCTATTATGTCCGTGAATAGGCGATTATTTCAATCCATTTTAAACTTAAACTTAAAACTTGGTAATTTGATTAAACGCCTATTTCTACGTTAAAAACATATTCAATGGCGTTGTACATAAAAGTGTATAATCAAATAATTCATGTAAAACAATATCAAATTATAAAAGATATAAGAAATAAGTCGTAAAACTACCTCATACTTGTTTTAAAAAATAAATTTCAATTTAGAAAAGGTCGAAAAAGACTTTAAAATAGAAGGATTTGAGTTTTCGTTTAAAGATATCTATGGTTTCTGATTTCCTGATGTAGACTGGTAATTCGTTCCATAATTTTGGGCCCATCGTACTGAAACTCCTGTCAGAGAATGATTTCCTCTTATTAAAAGGAACATGGAAGATTCCGTCAGACGATTCGGCAGATCTCAAAGCTCGTTTTTGCACTCTGTAGGATAGGAGTTCTGTTAAGTAAGCGGGTGCTTTTCCTACAGAGCAATTGTACATGTATGTGAGGATCTTAAAGCTAATTCGTGCTTTGATCGGAAGCCAATGCAGGTCATGTAGAGCCTTTTTTGCGCTGTCATACTTGGAGCGACTAAGTACGAGTTTAGCACACATATTCTGTATACGTTGGAGCTTTGATAATTCTGTTTTTGAAATGCCATAGAGAATGATGTTACAATAGTCTAAATGGGATATAACTAAAGATAAAACCAGAGTTTCAGCAGCTTCCTTCGACAAATATTTTCGAATGCTCTTAATTTTGAAGTAATTCAACATAGCGGTTTTACACTTTTTGTTCACGTGATCCTTGAAGCTAAGTGATTCATCTAAAAAGGCACCGAGATATCTAATGCACTTTTGAGATTTGACAATATCGCCACATATATTAATTTGTTTTGTCCTACATTTCGTGAGCTGTTGACGACTTCCAAAAAGAATGAATTCTGTTTTTGAATTATTCATCTTAAGTTTATTGCTGTTCATCCAGTCGTTTATAAGGACAGCGCATTCTTCCATCTCTTTGATAGCAATAGCTTCCTCAGTTGGTGATGGTTTAAAACGTCTATTCGCCGTGTGGTCATCTGCGAATCCGTACACTGAAATGGATGGAGGCACTATGTCAAATATAGTTCCTGCGTAAGCTAAGTAAAGCCATGGCCCAAGACAGCTACCCTGGGGGACACTGCAGTCAAGTTCTCGCGCAGAGGAAGTATTTGAGTTAACACTGACTTTACAGCTACGTGGTCGTAAATATGAGTCCATCCATTTCAGCGCAGATCCGGAAATTCCATACTGACTGTTAAGTACATCCAGTAGTATACTATGATCAACCGTGTCAAAAGCAGCGCTAAGATCAAGGGCAATAAGAGCTGTTACTTCCTGGTGTTCCATTCCTTCAAGTATATCATTTACGAGCCTTAGAAGAGCAGATTCACATGAATGATATTGTCTGTAAGCTGACTGATTCTTTGGTAAAAGATCAAACTCATTTACATGGTCATTTATACGGTAGAGAGCGGCCTTTTCAATAAGTTTGGACAAGAAAGACAGGTTGCTGACTGGTCTGTAATTGGAATATATGAGCTCAAGACCAGACTTTTTTAGAAGAGGTCTAATAATTGCTTCTTTCCATTTGGATGGAAAGACGCCCTGTGTCAATGACAGGTTAACAAGGTGTGTAACAGATGGTAAAAGATCTCCAAGGTAGGATTTTAATATCTTGGTTGGTAGAACATCTAACTCACAAGATTTATTTTGTAATTGATTTATAAGCTTTTCAACCTCGCCCTCACTTAAACATGTAAAAGATTCAAATGGTTCAACACTTTTTGCGAGTGGTTTGTAGGTTTCAAAGTCCTTCAGAGATTCGCGGATTTTCTTGATCTTGTCCATGAAATAGTCAGCAAACTCATCAGCTACGTTGCTTTCATTTTGTACTTGAGGCATAGGATTTTCAGACTTGCTACCGGTCATTTCTTTCACAAACTGATACAGTTTTTTAGAATCACCTTTTGAGTCGATTACCTTTTTGCTTAAAGTATTTTGCTTTTCAGTTCTTAGTTCAGCATGATAATCTCGAAGTGCCAATTTATATGTTTCGTAGTCAAGGGGCTGTTTATATTTTCGCCAAAGTCTTTCAGCTCGGCGCATCACTCGTTTTAATGACATAATTTCATTATTGAACCATGGTTTTGGTGTTCTGTATATTTGAATTTTCTCTTTGATTGGAGCATGTTTGTTCAGTAAATTTTCAATTTCATTTTCAAAGGAATCGACCATTTCATTTACAGATTTTGAAGACAAGTCCAGTTTTGACAAGTCTTTAGTAAAGTCATCTTTATTCATATCTTTGAAGTTTCTATAAGAAATAGGCTTGCTGGTAATGTTTTCTTTTCTTAATTTAGTGATGGTTTTCACTACACAATGATCGGACAAAAAAGGGCCCGGTTCACATGAATGCACATCCACTCCATTGTCAATTTCTGTGATCATCAGATCAAGCGTATGACCGTGTATGTGAGTTGGAAAATCAACTTGCTGTCGTAAACCTATGGCAGACAGAGAATTGTTGAAATCATCAATAACATTACTAGTTTTATCAACATGTAAATTAAAATCGCCCATGATCATAAGATTTGAATAATTTGGGACTAGATCTTCCAGAAATTGAAAGAATTCTGTATTGAATTGAGAAGTTGTGGTAAGTGAAGGTGGTCTATAGAGACCAAGACAATGTATTGTAACGTTTTTAAAGACCAACTGCCATAAACCATGTTCAAAACTTGTTGTAAGACCAGAGGACAGTTTACGCATGTTAACATCGCTGCGACAAGCCAGAGCAACACCTCCACTTATTCTTTTTTGACGATTTGAAACACTTATTTTATATCCATTTTGGTTTAAGTCAGCTGTTTCGTATTGATGTTGTTTCTCATCTGAGTACCAAGTTTCGGTTAAAACTGCGAAATCAATTTTCTGATCACGGAGCAACTGCCCAACAAGAACATCTTTTTTAACAAGTGATCTACAATTAAGGGTCAAACAGCAGACATTCTCTGTAAAACTTTTGATAATATTAGATCGTTTTGGATATAATAAATTTGAAAAATTAACACCAGTTTGGTTTCTAGCAATAACGTTTATTTTGGATTTTTTAGTCCCAGCTCGTTTACTTCTATAATCTAATATACCGAGACTTTTTATTCTACCTAGTGTATCGTGATTAGGTATTAAATATCGCCTAGACAGTGAACGAAAACTCTTCAATTCACGTGCAGTATAATGGATAATTGAACCCGTAGGTAAAGTCATAACGGTTAATCCCAGTAAGGTGTTCACCCAGGTAGATTTACAACAATGACCTAATTTATAATATTCTACAGTTTGTTTCAAATACAAATAAACTAAAAGCAGAAACGAGATAAGACAAAAGAAATACACTTTCATAATCAATGTGTATTAAAAATAGTTCTCCACATAAAAATAAAGTTTGAACAATTTCTTTAATAAAATAAATTCAATAAATATCGGGATACAAATTAGCAGCCTATACAGTTGGCGCTAGTCGATTTTTAATGTAGTTGTTGATTCTATCGTTTTTAGTGTTTTGGAGCGTTTTTGATTTGTTTGATTGAGTGTTTGGATCTATTTCACAACGTATCTAACTGTAACAATTTCACATTTCTCATATGCACCATATTGAATTGTATGTAATAATGAGCTAGTCGGCTGGTCTACGGTTTAATTGACGTGGTCAGAATCTTTAGATGAGATCACAATGAATTGCCATTATACCGTCTGGATTTTTGTGTTGATTAATCTCGCCGTCTGTCTGCAGACTGTTATGAACAGTTATCTCATTCCTAAACAATGGCTTACCGACTTTTCATCTAGACGTTGGCTCTTATATTCTCAGAACAACGTAATTTTTCGTTAAACAAGAGGGACATGGTAGCACTAAATTGCTTACCTGAATGAACTGTCCAAATTTGTTTAATTTAGGTTTAGAAAAAAGGATGGTGATGAATGCCACTTAGCTAAACAATGCTATTGCTTCTATACAACTAGAGAATCTCTTTTGCCATTTTTCTGGTTGACTTGGCAAAATATGTGGCCTCTTGAGTGCATAGAGGGTTTTCTATGATTAGACTCTGTGACCTAGTTTTTGACCCCAGTCCTCCCAAAGTAAACTTATCCAAAATTGCATCAATTCAATAATTCTGACGAAATTTAAGATGGATTAGACAGCAAATGTGGTCTCTGGAGTGCATACAAGGTTTTTTTTTCAAATTTTGCCCATTGACCTTTTTTTTTACCCAAGTTGACCCAGTTTCGAAATCGTTCCAGATTTCATCAAGATAAGCATACTGACCAAATTTAAGATAAATCGGGCAAAAATGTGGCCTCTAAAGTGAATGCAAGGTTTTTCGAACATTTGATCCTGTGACCTAGTTTTTTACCCAAGTTGGCCTAATTTCAAACGCGTCCAATATTTCATCAACTCAATCATTCTGACCAAATTCAGGTTGATTAGGCAAATAATATGGCCCCTAGAGTTCATGCAGGGGTTTTCTAACATTTGACTGAATGACATGGATTATGACCACCGTTGACCCAATTTCTAACTCGTCCGAAATTTGACAAAGACAATCATTCTGTAAAAAATATCAGTTTGATCGGGCATATAATATGTCCTCTAGAGAGCATACAAGGGTTTTCTAACATTTGACCCCGTGACCTAGTTTTTGACACAAGTTAACTCGTCTCAGATTTCATCAAGACAATCATTCTGACTAAATTTCAGGTTAATCGGGCAAAAAAATATGGCCTCTATAGTGCATATAAAGGAAATGTTGACGACGGACGACATAAGATGGACGACGGACATCCACCTAACCATAATTGCCCACCTTGAGCATTTCGTGCTCAGCTGAGCTAAAAGTGAATGTATTTTATGTGTCCTTTATCTTGTTTTCAAGTGAACAAGAGGTAACAAAGGCTTACGATTGATTATTCTGAACGATAAATTGACGTTATTTTCTTTTAAAAGTAATATAAATCGTAATCTAAGCTTCTATGGCTTTCAAAGGATTCAAACGATCGCTAATTCAAAGGATTCAGACGATCAAAAATCGCCAAAAAGGCTAAAAAACGAACGGAAAAAAAAAACACACACCCAAAACATTCCACGATTTCATTGTCTGGCTTAAATTTGACAGTGTCTGATTAATGGTAAATGAGGGTACATAAATCTTTTTTTTTTTACAGAAAAGTTCTTTGATATAATTAAAGAATTGCCAGCATAAGCTAAGGACACCCATACGTGAATTCGCCGTAAGCCGCACATAGTGCGATGTCTTTGCAACAGCCCTCGCTATCAGATCAATAATGGAACGGTCTTTGCGGGTGCCTTGGACCTTGTACAATTTCATTTAACAAAAAAAATCATTCATTTTAAGGCCGCACGTTGGTTTACCGGTTAATCTTACACGTATCGTCCTACGGCCCCCGCACAATCACCCAACGGAGATCGTATGGCGGTCGTACGGTGTACAGTATATTTTGTTGATTAATCTGTCTCCGTACAGTGATCGCTAGGTTACCCTATGATTACTTTCCGATCGCCACACCGGCACCTACCGTGAGAATTTTTGTGACAGGTTTATGAAAAAACCGTGTGGGCATCGAAAGATTTTGTTAACACATATTGCGTAGAAAATGAATTCTTGTGATCAAAATACATCATACGGAAATAACGCAGGCCGTGATATCACACTGCGTTCATGGCAAATTGTATTTCAAGTAAATAAGCGATTTTCAGTAAAGCAGCATTCCGGTTTGTTTTTTGTTTTTTTCCAATTTTTCAATTGGTCGAATGTTTTTTATGACAATTTCAGTTTTTTACATCTCCAGGGTAGTCACAATGAGTTTTGATGAACTATGGCTATCTTCGCAGGAGTGTAGCACTACCTTTAGTTTCGATAAAAACGGCATGTGAAATCAGCTGAGTGCAAGAATTTGGCTACACTGCATCGTTAATTGAAATACCACAACAGTTCACTGCTCATGATACACTAGGCTAGACGCAGTGGTCGTGAACGATATATGTTCGAAACACAAAACAGCAATTTTCGATCTTATTTTATGTAATGTAGCCTACTTTTTAAGCCGCTTTGATTTTTTAATCAACGGGGATGGGGACCTGCCTTTAAATTTACCCATCATCAAAACAAATGAACATGTGCTTTGTCCCAATTTCGGAAACGGTTTTCAGACAATGCTCAATTGTGACATTGGTCTTTGTGACACAAAAACATAGGGCACAGTATTTGCTCATGTGGCAACTTTATTGTATAACGTTTCACGATTCAAGGTCACTTCGGTCTTGATAAGAGTATGGAAACGAAAAGGGGTTCGGAGGGAAGATGGAAGGGTGCACCGCTTTAACATAATATGCATAAGATATTGGAAGGCAAATAATAAATTTGTTTTGTCTTCAGGTGCATCAGCCGAAGTAACACCAGAAGCCGACAACTTTAAAAAAAGACTCAATTTATAACACTTACAATTAAGAACATTATGAAATTGACAAGGTGACTGATTCAGGAATAATTTTGAAGTGAAATTAAGGTAACTGGGGACAGATAACATAGTCGAATTTTCGACTTTCTTAAAATCTCACAATAATTTCTGAGATTTGTATTTGAAGTGTGAGAATTAGCGAACACGCAATGAAAAGGGTCTGAAGCCCGTTCATTTAACGTCGTGACGTCATTAAGGGGCCATACCCTTTTCGACCCGCCAAAATCAATATTTGCAAATATTTTCTGAATTAATCGGCCGATTTTCACGAAAAAAGTTTCATTTTGAAAGGCAAGAACGCCCGAGCTATTCGTTTAATTTCTGTGCACATTCAAATAGAAAAATAGGCCCGAAACGCTAACTATTTTGCGAATTTTAAGATTTGACGTTCCTTTTGACGTTACGCAAGATACTGGTGACCCTTTGCGTTACAAATAGTTTTGACGTCGGCGTAAATATAACGTTCCGTTTTTACTAAACTATCTTCATGCCAACATTTGCAAGCGATATATTTCTTTTATTGAAACGCTGTTATTCTAATCTTTGCGAAGATTTCAAATACAACATGTTTGTATTTTATACGACACAAAATGGACACGGATTTCTGGAGATTCCGGTGCAGATCTTATGATAAAATTCAGAGTAGGATTGATTCGGTGTAATTTTGAAATACTTATTCAAAGTAAAGATATACGGGCGATATCAAATATTTCTAGTGGTGCAAAAATAAGACTTTGATTTACTAGTAATATGTATTTTCAGATCTTTGACTAGAACTTATTATTTAAATCAAGGACTTTCTATTAAGATTTATAATATGATTCCGAAGAAATCGCGTTCGTCTGAACCAATCGTTCGCACCACTGAAGAAATCTTACTTTGAATAGAATTTGGTATTTTAGTCCATTTTTATTCAGTTTGATAAAATGTTTTCTCTTTAGGACATTCTCAAACGGATCAGTTTATGACATCATTTTTATTTATTTATTTATTATTATTATTATTATTTTTCATTTTGCTTTTTATTTTATTTCATATTGATAAGAGTTCGAATCTCCGTCTTCTTTTCTACATATCTGTGTAAATTTGGAGCATTTTGATTTATTCACTTATTATTGTTATAATTGTTATTATCGAATGACATAAAGTCTAAGATACAAAAACAAATCAAATCAAGCATGTTAAATACGAATACAATTAGATCATATTTATTCTGCTTTTGCTTGATGACGGGGAAAATCAACGTCGCGTTCGGAAAAACAACGTGGGTGGGACATTTTTGGGTGACTTTTGTAATTATCAATAAAATCTTTACTATTGGACCGAGAATTGAAAGAATCATATCTTTGTAAACAGAAATGAAAATGTATTTTTCTATAGAAATTTTAATCCGATGCAACAAGTTAAATATATAAATAATTTGGATGGAAAATAGCAATTCTTAATTATCGACGTCAAAAATGACAGTGGGACATTTTTTGGTGACTTTTGTATTTACGCTTTGCTTTTTAACGGCGCTTCAAAAATTAATTTTATTAACATTTTTCTAATCAATAGAAAAACTGTATTTTTTTAATGTAAAAATCGGTTCGATCGGTTACTTTAACATAAAACGGTAAAGACAAGAACACGACTTCACTTACATCGTCGTTAAAGTGGGACAACTCTGATCTTTTTAATCTATCATTCGTGGGACCTTCATTTTTCCAATTACATTTTAGAAATTAACACTGACGAAACCAGAAACATTCTTACTTCGTCCAGATATAAAATTATTATTGTGTTTACGGCCAAGTAATTAAGACAGCAAAATGAAAGACCTCGACCGGAGAAAATTGTAACGCGGGACACGTCGTTTTAACATTATTTTAATACGTTTAGAAGGAAAAATAACCCATTCGCATAAAACATAATACGGATGTAACAAAATAACCATGTAGAATGTTATTTGATGCAAATTTTGATATATGTTTCATTAAATTCCGACGAAAAATAAGGATTTTATCGAAAAAACAAGCTAACAAGGTCGACGTTTTTGTTAAGTGTCACCAGTATCTTGCGTAACGTCTTTGTCATTTCGTTTTTTGTAAATAAGTTGAAATTTCTCAAAATTTCGTCCGGTGACCTATGCTGAATTTTTGTTATTTTGTAGCGAAAAGAATATGCTTTGCATTAATCATATAAAAATGATATGTCTTCGGGTTAGATTTTTTTTATTAAATTCGATTTTGTGAAGATGTTGGAACAGTTTTCGTCGGATTCGACGTCGCACTAAAACTATCTGCACTATGCTTATTTGGCGCCAATCTCCGTGCAATAACTTATTCTAAAAAATTTGAAATTTAGGTTTATCGTAAAATAAAGGGTTCAAAAGTATTAAATCTGAATGTGATTTTAAGAAATAATGTTATGTATTAGCTATAAATAAACCTAATGGTATTTACCATGTCTATTTTTAGAATTAGTCTGGGGATTTTCCAATATCTCTTGACACTTTAAGGTAATAGATATGTAGAAGATTTTAGATCTTTCTAGAAAGGCCTTTTGGAAGGTGATTCAGACTCTAGAGTATTCTTATGTTCTATACTATTCCAGATTGTTCTATAGTATTATATAAAGGGGTTCCTACAGCATTCTTGGTTCACTTGTTTTAGACTTATGGTTTCATTTAGTAGTACTGTGTTAAACTAAAAGGGGATTTCTCGTTATCTTAAAAGTGTGTTTGAAAGCGTGTTTAATTTTAAATTCGGATATTATTGGACTTTTTATTTGTGGACCAGGAACTTAATTAAATTGGATCTAAAATTAAAACTTTAGGATTAAACATTCAAGGTATTGTAAATTGTTTTTGTATTAATTTCATATTGTCAATAATTCTGGTATTATTGTCAATAAATATTGTTAATTGTAAAGTTTGTTGCTGGCTTCTTTGTTCGTGTTACATTGGCACGTAACAATTTGGGGGCTCGTCTCGAGATACGAACATCAGACAAACAAACAAAACAAAACAAATCAAACAAATTCTGTATTTAAATCTAGTGTTCAAAATTATTTAAGAAATAAATTTCATATTTCAATTTTGATAAATCTAGAGTGTACTTTCACTATTATTTATCGAAATCTTACATTCTTGTTTGAATACAGCAACAAGCTACCATGTCTTTTGACTTAGAAAAATTTACGCACGAACCTTCCGTGGAGCTATTGAATTTGGGTAAAAAGCCTGATTTGCTCAATCTTGCCAAGCATTATGAATTAAAAGAAGTCAAGTCCTCATTGCGAAAGCATGAAATTAAGAATATTTTGGTTCAATATTTTGTTGATGAGGACATTTTTGATGAAAAGGCTCTGTCTCTCATTGTTGATGTTCCATCAGTTTCAAGCTCAAGAGATCTTGAACTGTTAAAACTTCAACAAAGGGAGAAGGAATTGGAAATAGAAAGAGAGAGAGAAGAGCGGAAATTTCAAGAAAAGCAATTAGAAATTGAAGAAAAAGAAAGAGAAAGGCAATTTCAAAGGGAAAAGGAAGAAAGGGAAAGAGAAAGAGAAAGAGAAGAGAGAGAAAGGGAAAAGGAAGAGCGAGAAAGAGAAGAGAGAGAAATAGAAAGAGAGAGGGAAAGAGAAGAAAGAGCATTTCAATTACGATTAAAAGAATTAGAAATACAAGAAAATAGACCAAAATTATGATAATCTTAGACAACTTATATTAATTGAACAATTCAAAAATTGCATTCAATCTGACATTAAGTCACATTTAGATGAAAAAAATGTTAAAACTATACATGAAGCAGCTCGTTTAGCTGATGATTACTACCTTACACACAAAAATTCTTTCGTTAATAAAGCAAAACCTGCTTCCTCACATCCCCAAAATAAATCTATGTCTGGTGATTCATCTAGCATGTCTAGTCAATCGAATTCACCTAGACCAAAGTCTACTGGTGAAACCAATGTTCAAAATCCCTTATCTCGAGTACATTGTACTTTTTGTAAAAAACCAGGTCACCTTATTTCGGAATGTTTTAGATTAAAAAGGAAGAAGGAACTGAGTGCAGCCAAACCTACAGGGCTAACCAGCCTTCAGCCTAAATCACAGCCTTCTTTTGAGTTAAATTCAATTGTTAAGGCAGAACCAAATTCTGATTCCTGTATGGAGATTTTTGAACCGTTCATGTTAAATGGTTTTGTATCACTTTCAGGTGATATGTGCCCACCTACCCCTATTAAAATTTTAAGAGACACAGGAGCTTCTCAATCTCTTATTTTAGCAGATGTTCTGCCTTTTTCTGAGAAGACTTCGTCTGGTTCTAGTGTCCTTATTCAGGGTGTAGAGTGTGGTATTATTAATGTTCCTCTTCATAAGGTTAATTTGTCCTCAGATTTGGTTACTGGTTCTGTGGTTGTTGGTGTTAAACATTCTTTACCATTTAAAGGTGTACATTTATTGCTAGGCAATGACTTAGCTGGAGATAAGGTTGTTGTTAATCCTCTTGTAACTGACACACCTAATGTAGGTCAAACAGATGATCCTATTTTGCAGGAAATACCTGATTTGTACCCGTCATGTGCAGTAACTCGGGGTATGGCTAAAAAAGCTTCCTTGAAAAAATCAAATGATATTGACTTAACTGATACTTTTGTTGGTCAATATTTCAATGACGAGATTAAAAAGTCTTTTAATCTTAGTCTGCCTGATACTCAGACAGACTCGTCAAAACTTTGTCAGTCATCTCCAAGGTCAAATGACCAAGGTCATGAAACGCATTCAAAGTCAAAGTTAATCCAGGAACAGCAAAATGATCCTGAGATTTCAAAGTTAATTGATAGGGCATTACCCGAAAAAGAAATGTCTCAGAATCCTGTTTGTTACTATAAAAAGAATGGTATTCTGATGAGAAAATGGCGACCATTTGATGTCCCAGCTGATGATGATTGGGCTGTTCATCACCAAATTGTTGTTCCAAAGTCATATCGCCGTGAAATACTTAGTATAGCCCATGAAAGTCCAATGTCTGGTCATTTAGGTGTAAACAAGACTTATCACAAGATTATGACTCACTTCTTTTGGCCTGGACTAAAATCGGACGTTTCCGAATATTGTAAAAGTTGCCACACTTGTCAAATGGTAGGGAAACCTAACCAAGTTATTCCAAAAGCAAGGTTACAACCCATTCAAGCTTTTGATGAACCTTTCAGTCGAATAATAATAGACTGCGTTGGTCCTTTACCAAAAACTAAGTCAGGTTCTGAATATTTGTTGACAATTATGTGTGCTTCTACCCGCTTCCCAGAAGCAATTCCTTTAAGAAACATTAAGGCAAAGTCAATCATTAAGGCTCTTGTCAAGTTCTTTACTTTTGTTGGCCTTCCAAAATCAGTTCAGTCTGATCAAGGATCAAATTTCATGTCAGGCATATTCCAACAGGTTATGCATGAATTAGGTATCAAGCAATATCGGTCATCTGCTTATCACCCTGAAAGTCAAGGTGCTTTAGAAAGATTTCATCAGACCCTAAAGAATATGATAAGGTCATATTGTTTTGATACTG
This sequence comes from Fragum whitleyi, assembly GCA_948146395.1. Classification (NCBI taxonomy): domain Eukaryota; kingdom Metazoa; phylum Mollusca; class Bivalvia; order Cardiida; family Cardiidae; genus Fragum; species Fragum whitleyi. The sequence continues at coordinate 6,274,723 of OX411549.1, forward strand.
ATAAAAATTGGGATGAAGGTATTCATTTGCTATTATTTGCAGTCAGAGAATCTGTTCAAGAATCTCTTGGCTTTAGCCCCTTTGAGTTAGTTTTTGGTCATTCTGTTCGTGGGCCATTAACACTCTTAAAAGAGAAATTTCTTGCTGATGATGAAACACCCTTGAACTTGTTACAGTATGTTTCTGACTTCAGAAATAAACTGTCTAGGGCATGTGAGGTTGCAAGGTCAAATCTTAAATCATCTCAGAGCAAAATGAAGGCAAGATATGACAAGCATAGTGTTGATAGGAAATTCGAACCAGGTGATAAAGTCCTTGCTCTTTTGCCAATACCTGGCCGACCCTTACAGGCAAGATATTATGGCCCGTATACTATTGATAAGAAAACAAGTGATTTGAATTATATTATCAATACTCCTGGAAGGCGTAAAAATAAACAAATGTGTCATGTGAATATGTTAAAAAAGTATTTTGACAGAGATAGCTCTATTTCAAAACCGGTTACAGTTGTAAACACTGTCCCACAAGAATCAAATGTGATTGAATCAGAAGTTAATTCAGACTTAAGTGAAAAATCCGTTCCTGGTCCACTTAAACTTGAGAACTCTGAAATACTAAAGAATCTTGACGACAAACTTTCACATTTGGAGCCATCTCAACGAGAAGAGCTGAAACAGTTGATTAATGAATATGAACACTTGTTTCCTGACATCCCAACAAGAACTGATAAAATATATCATGATGTCATTGTGGAAGATTCTCAACCAATAAAACAACATCCTTATAGAATGAATCCAGTGAAACAAAAAGCCCTTCAAGATGAAGTGAATTACTTATTGGAGAATGATTTTATTGAACCCAGCCAAAGTAATTACAGTTCACCATGTATATTAGTTCCAAAGCCAAATGGAACATACAGAATGTGTACTGACTATCGAAAAGTGAACTCTGTGACAAAAACTGACTCTTTTCCTATACCAAGAATTGACGACTGTATTGACAAAGTCGGTAATTCTAAATATGTCACCAAATTTGACCTTCTCAAAGGATTCTGGCAAGTTCCGCTCACTGATAGGGCTAAAGAAGTATCAGCATTTGCTACTCCAACTGGTCTGTACCAGTACAAAGTTATGCCTTTTGGGATGAAAAATTCTCCTGCGACGTTTCAGCGGCTTGTAAATATGGTTATAGCTGGCTTAGATGGCTGTGACGCATACATTGATGATGTCATCATCTATACAGATACATGGAGTGACCACCTTCAAAGAATCAAACAATTCTTCGACCGTCTCAGTGATGCAAAATTGACTATTAATCTTGGAAAAACAGAATTTTGTCATGCTACTGTTACTTTCTTAGGACATCTTGTGGGACAGGGTCAAGTTAAACCTTTAGAATCTAAGGTCAATGCTATCTCTGAGTTTCCTGTGCCTGCTACTAAAAAGCAACTGATGCGATTTCTTGGTATGGCTGGCTACTATAGAAAGTTTTGTAAGAATTTTTCTATAATAGCTGAACCTTTAACAAACTTATTAAAGAAAAACGTTAAGTTCAAATGGAATGATAACTGTCAAGTTGCCTTTGATCGCTTGAAAGCCATACTAAAGAGCACACCAGTTCTTTCAGCACCTGATTTTGACAAATGTTTCAAATTAGCTGTTGATGCAAGTGATGTTGGTATTGGTGCTGTTCTTTTGCAAGAAGACGATGATGGTATAGATCATCCAGTTTGTTATTATTCTAAAAAATTAAACAAACATCAGAAAAACTACTCCACCATTGAAAAGGAATGTCTTGCTCTGATTTTGGCAATCCAACATTTTGAAGTTTATTTAACATCTGCAACTTCTCCTATAGTTGTATTCAGTGACCACAATCCCTTAAGTTTTCTTCACAAACTTAAGAGTAAGAACCAAAGATTATTGAGGTGGAGTTTGTCACTTCAAGAATTTGATTATACCAGATGCTCTGTCAAGAGTCTAAAATTTTGAATTGTCTTATCTTTAATATAAAATTAACAGTACCATTTCACTATATTTTTTGTTTATATGTATATATGTTTGTATATATATATATCTTTTTGAATTCTTTTGATGAAAATTGTTTGTATTTTCATGCTAGATGTGCTGAAATGTTTCAACAAATCATGATATTATCAATTATGTAAAGTATATTATCATTGTATATGCTAAAGATAAAACAAAAAGAAAGATTTATTTCATAAACCTTTCTTTTTTCTTTCAAGGGGGAAAGTGTTATGTATAAGCTATAAATAAACCTAATGGTATTTACCATGTCTATTTTTAGAATTAGTCTGGGGATTTTCCAATATCTCTTGACACTTTAAGGTAATAGATATGTAGAAGATTTTAGATCTTTCTAGAAAGGCCTTTTGGAAGGTGATTCAGACTCTAGAGTATTCTTATGTTCTATACTATTCCAGATTGTTCTATAGTATTATATAAAGGGGTTCCTACAGCATTCTTGGTTCACTTGTTTTAGACTTATGGTTTCATTTAGTAGTACTGTGTTAAACTAAAAGGGGATTTCTCGTTATCTTAAAAGTGTGTTTGAAAGCGTGTTTAACTTTAAATTCGGATATTATTGGACTTTTTATTTGTGGACCAGGAACTTAATTAAATTGGATCTAAAATTAAAACTTTAGGATTAAACATTCAAGGTATTGTAAATTGTTTTTGTATTAATTTCATATTGTCAATAATTCTGGTATTATTGTCAATAAATATTGTTAATTGTAAAGTTTGTTGCTGGCTTCTTTGTTCGTGTTACATTGGCACGTAACAATAAAAATAAAACACTAAAGTTTTATCCATTTAAAAAGACAGCTTTTGTGAACATTTGACGCGACGTTGAAATATCCTCTGATTTGCGTTATCTTCGCGGAATCGAATTTTACAAAAAATCTAACCCGAAGACACATGTTTTTTATTTCAAATTTCTTCAGCGGAATGGTTTGGCAGCAACATATCTAAATTTCAACATAGGTCACCGGACAAATTTTCGAGAAAAAAAGGCAATATTTCCAGTGACTGTACTCGAAAATAGCAACGCAGAAGGCATTAACATTTGATACATAACACTTAATTGTATTTCTTACACTTATATCCGCATATCAACAGAACATAAGATCGTCTTTAAACGAAGCACATGGCGTTTTCGGGATGAAAATCGGTTTATTATTTCCGAAAAAAATAGACAATTACTGATTTTGGCCTCTAAAAAAGGGGTCGGCCCCTTGATGACGTCATGACGTCAACTCTGCGTTATGAAATTCCTTTCTATGACCGAAATATGAAAGCGGGTACATCAAAGTATAGTTTTATCGCATTAGGCATGATTTGCAGACAATTTAAAATTTTGACCTAAAATGGCCCTCTATGTGTCCGCAGTTACCTTCAATGAGCGCATGGAGCGAGTTTTGAGCGAAATTGAAGGAAGGTAATCCAATATAGCTAATTTTGTTTAAGATAACAAAATTAGCGATATTTATTACCCCCCTTTAATAAAAAAATGCTTACAGCTTCTTTAAATAGCTTTTTTAATCTTCACTATCTCATCACACACTTACAAACCTTACTTATGTCAGTGAAATCGTGGAAATTATCTACCGATTTTCATTTTTTTTGAGTTGTTGGTCTCATCGTTTTAGTGAATTTGGATTGAGTTTTTGGAATTAATGATTTGGGCGCTGAGCGAGTGAATTTGAATGGTTTTGATCGGAATATTTGTCGATTTCGTGATGTTATTACCTGTACACCCGAGGAAAGGTATATGTGATGTTCCGCTTGTAATGATAGCTCACAAATACATAAGGTCCGTAGATTTTAATTATATACTACGTAATAAATAAAAATCACAAATGCATAAGGTCCGTAGATTTTAATTATATACTACGCAATAAACGTTTAGTATGAAAAAAAATATCTATCGAGGTTGGCGGGGTTGATAATTGTCGAGACTCTGCCATTACATTTATCAATTCCCACACCCGAGTTAGATATTTGTTTCACACAATACTTTAAGTGCGTATTATATTTACCTTATAACCTCTCTTTCCCTTGTTGTCGTCGATGTTTCTAACAGTAATGCAAGTTTCTTAAAAAAAATGCATTTTGTTCTAAAAAATACCAATGTGATATCATAAAAAAATATCATATGGAATGTTATCATACGGATATTTGTTTAGTTATAAGATAAATCTGTTACTGTCTTGATACTTATTGTAACTCAAGACACGACAGAAACTTCTCCAGACAGCTACAACTTTTAATCAATGTGCAATAAAGCATGCAATCTTGTCATTCCAGTAAACATTGACATTCCCCAGTGATGTATTACGTGATTAACATTGGAACTGCTGCATGTACGGACATCTGTTAGGGCCATCCCAAAATGGTTTGTTGAATCCTTAAGCAAGAGTTTCCGAGTATATCCTTTATTTGGAGTCCTAAACACCGTAACTCCAAATTACTCGTGCGATATTTACGAAGATCTAGCGTGTCATTTGTGGACGAACTCGCTAAGTGATCAATTTTCTGTGCGATTAGCAAGCAAAATTAACAAAAGACATGTTGAAAACATATGTGTTTCGACAGAAGTTTTTTACATGTTCAATTAAATGAATTTAAGAGAGATTTTATACTATCACCGCGCCTCATTTATTAAGAAACGAAAAAGAGCAGAATTAGGCCTTAGAATCCTTTTATAACAATCTAAATGATGTTTTGTCGAGACACGCATTAATAAAGATATATAAAAAAGATAAAAAGTGAACATATTCTTAAATGGTTCAATGCTGAAATCCGGCGCGTATGGATCGATTCCATAAATTAAAAGACAGGGAAAACTACAAACGAATGAGAAATAAGACCTGGCATGCGTGAAAGCACGAAAAAAAATTATAATCATTCTATTCTAAAAGGTACAAACTTAAAGGAATGAAGGCACAATTTCCGAAGAATACAAAATAAAGATTCTGGTACTTTTGAAACAACATACATTTCCTCTTTAACTTTTACTTACAATGGGTCTGATATTCGGGACACTCATTCGATATTAAATTACTTTCTACTTTGATGACCATTTTACCAACGCAGAGAAAATCGTTAAGAATATAAGATTTATGTTTGTTTTCTTACATACATTCATAGCTCTACAATCATACCTCCAAAGTAAACTTGGAAACCTGATGTCTGAGATAAAACTTATAACACCATTTAAGGTTAGCAAATAATCGAGTAATGTTGCAAACCATAGAAGTTCGGACAGACGTATAAATTCGGACATACTTTTTAAAATATTTTTTGAAAAAGCAATGGCACAAGCTTTCTTATCAAATATTTCTTTACATTCTGAGATATATCTCGCATAAGTGAGTTTAGTTTGTGATGCTATAGTAGATATGTTGATGGAAATTAAACTATTGAAGTCACAAACCCCTGGCTACTTTGCGAAATGAACTGACATTCATACATTGCTGACGAATATTGACTTGGTTAAGAAATGAGTATGGATTTACGAGAATTGACTGTAAAACGGATTATTCGATTAAAATATCAAACAGATAAACGATCTTAATAAAATAATCAACTCTAATTTGCTCAAAACTGCAATGAATAGCTTTTTTCGAAGTGTCTGATTTTCCACTTTCAATTTTCAGTAGAAGTAAAAATTCGTACTATACAAATTGTATGCTTTGAAAACCAAGTAATATCAATATATCGCCTTATATCTTTTTTTTCTGTTAAAAAAATCTAAATTTAATACACGTTTAGACCTTTCTTGTCGGCGTGTGTTGATATAATCATTTGTCTGTATTTTATTCGAATTATTTGCCAATATTCTACTTCAAAGTTGACGAATAAATATAGTATAGTAATAGCATTCCCGAACAGAAGTTCTAAAGCATCATATTAGCATTCTTCGTTTAAACGAACAGAATCCGTGTCTTCATTCCCCTAATTATTGATATTCCTTAATTGTCCGAATTTCACCCTTTGACAATACACATGTCCGAGTTTTACCGCTTGCATGTCCGAATTTTTCCAACCCCGTCCGAATTTACCCGTTTCAAAGTAGTCTCAAACTTCTCGTTTTCACAACGTTTTGGCCATCATTTTCTCTACATTCGTTGTATAAAACGCAAGTTTAATGACTGTTCGAGTGATGTGTATATGGCTAGTGTCCGGTTTTACACCTATAGCTTCAGAGTTAAGCCTGAAATTAGGTTGGTAAAAGACGTCCGAGTATCAATGTAGATATGAAAAAAGTTTTGTCAATTATAGCAATTATCAATTACAGTATTGCTAAAGGTATTTTCCTGAGAGCTTTAAAGCAGGCTGCGTGCGTCCTTTACCTTAAGGATCGTCAAAGGATGACCCAAACAACTATCGCCCATCTCCTTAAACATTAACCATCGGTGTTCCGCAGGGATCTATCGAAGGCCCGATTTTTATCTTAATTTATATAGTTGATTAAGAGGTAGAAATGAAGATAATTTGTTAAACAGACATGGAGATTCAGTCAGAAAATAGACGAGTTAAAACGATTGTTTGTGCGAGAGTGAAGGCAACATTTAAAAAAAACTCTTTTCAGTCTATTGTTGCTTCAAAATTATGTCTAAATCTCTTCTCCTTCTACAAATAAAACTATTATAATCATAATTATCATTATTATCATATTTATAATTATCATTATTATTATTATTAACGCTTTTACGCTATGTCCGATATCGGAATGAGGCCAAATATATTAAGCCCGCTTTCTTCAATTAAACTATACATTTCAATAATTATACCTCTTCTTATGTACGGTTGTGAGCTACGAAATGATCTTAAAGGTGCTGAGATTCAAATGCTTCATACATTTCAACACTACATACTCAAACTAATTCTTGGTTTCCACATACGAGTATGCTCTGATATGTGCGTCGATGTAGGGCCTTAATTGCATTATGTCTACAATTGATATACGTAATCTTATGTTTCTTTATAAGATATTGTCCCAGAAAGAAAAGCCACTATGTAAACGTCTTTTCTATAATTTATTTTTTCCAATTCATGTACAATCCAGGAAAGATAACTAGAGGTTTTTTACCTGATATTTGTTGCATACTAGCCACATGTAACCTCAATTTCTTAATGAACATGTGTATAAATGATAATTGTTTCCTGTCTTCTAAGCAAATTTTGCGACAAATTGTTGTTCGAGCTATAAAAGAAAAAGAATCCGATGAAAGGTTGATGCGAATTCGATCGGCTGACTTTTCCGGGTTCTCATGGTTGCACAGATCTACTTATCCATGTTCTCTTTAATATCTTTACGCAGCAAGATTGTCGACTTATAAGATTGCTTTTGTTGCTAAATTATGGACGACAGTTCCGCAGTTTGAGCCGAAAACGATGCCATCTGTGAAGCCGTATGAGCATGGATGATGTCAAACAAAAGCTGATTGAATAAGCGTCAACATATTCTATAAAAGTAAATTTCGTTTCCCATGCATCTAAAAAAACAAAAACAAAAAAAAATAAAGCTAGGGCATATGAGTTGGTATTTTCATCGGATGAACGCTTTCTAATGAAAGTGCTTGGAGAAAATCCCATCTCTTTGTGTGCACACGACTCAATTCTATTTCGTAGAATAACGATAAATTACATATATGAATGTTTCCACGGACCATATGATTTATAGCGCCTGATTGTACATTTATTAATCCGTTGGTTCGGTGCTACGTCGTTTATATTTCAATATCATTTGTCAAGTGTTGACCACGATAGTATGATAATAAGAACGAGGAACGGGGAAGAAATCGAGGAAGCATATAAATATAAACAATTCGGAGATACAAAGTGATGTAGATTGAAATATACAATACGTAGCATCAAACGAACAGGTTAATAAATGAATACAATCAGACGCTATAGATATAGAATAATGATAAATACAATGATACACTTATACTGTCGATATCATTTGTCAAGTTTTGACCATGATAGTATGATATTAACAGTATTAGTGTATCATTGTATTTATCATTATTCTATATTGTCTACGGACAATCAATACTTTAAATGTGAGCGTTCGACCAAAACGCCCAAAATATACTAATATTTATATATGTTTGTCATTTTAAAGTAACCCCTAACTATATAAAAACTAATGTATTCGACTGGAGTTGACAATTGTTTTCTTCCAATTCTTTGAATGTTGAATAAATCAATCAGATATTTTCCAATCAACTTAGTTTTAGAAAGAATCCAGTTAGCTGATATTACCAATGATGTAATAAATCAAATTTAATCTATGTGCTTTATAATCCGATAAAATGAAATCGTTCCCAACAGAAAAAAATGATATCAACTTGATTAATTCATATTTAAACCATATAGTATGATGGTCTATCGCCCACAATTCAAACGCGTTTGTGAGATATTTGTTACAATATTTTCTCTCCAAAAATACAAATACTTTAAAAGATTAACCGACTTGAAAGTGTTGTCCGTCGTCAGTTTTACCCATTCTATTTTTCATGAGTAGCAAATATCTTCGCGATTTTTGAATTGAATTGCCGGAGGTATCTAGGAAAATATGTCTGTCTGTATGTCTGCCGTAGGTCACTTCAATACCATCGTTTTCCTACGCTCAGTTCTTGCTATGATTATTATCATTATGATTATTCTGTTAATCTTATATTTATTGGGCCCTGTCACTGGCATATTAATAAGAACGATGTCACTGGCATATTAAAAAGAACGAGTGAATTGGTAAGCCATGAGAAAGAACGAACTATAGACAAAAGCCATGAGAAAGAACGTAGAACTGTAGACAACGGATTAATTGATAACCTATGCGAAAAAAATGAACTGCCTACAGATAATAGTTCAATGTCAAGTTCAAATATTTATTGCATAATCAGGCCCATAAAGAAAATACAACTTCAAACAAAATATATACATACATTAAATGGTGAAGCGCCAAATAAATCAAATTTATCGATGTAATTGAATTTGTCGAAAAAGTTCTCTTTTTTTTTACAAATCTTCTTTTAAATATTCATTTCTCCGTTCGAATGCATAATGGATAAAAATTGCAAGATTTCTTAGACTTTTGGGTTTCTGCTCGTCATTAGATGGATAAAGCGATTTAAAAGATTTAAATTATTTGATTGGTCAAATGTTCAATAATTGGTGCGTAAATCGTGGTAAAATGAGCAATTTAGGAGAACATGAACTTCATCCTCTACTACGCAATAGAAACAGAACCTATATTCTTTCGGTATACCAAAATGCCGACCTTTCTCAAACACGAGATTATGAGAGGAACATCGAAATTCGGTAAGTGATTGTCTGAATTTGGATAAGTTTATAGCTGATATGTATGGTTCTAATTCAAATATACATTAATAGTGTATGTAATAATATAATTTGCTCTTTGATTCACATTGCATTTTCCAAATTTGAAAAGTCGTTCGAGGAATTGTGCAAGGAATAGTTTTTCATTGTCAACACTTTATTATTCCTTGATAAAACCGAAACCATTGCTATAGAGCTGTAGTCTTAAATCTGTGACCCAGTTTTTAAATCTTGATTATCATAGTGTACTTACATTTCGTAACTTTTTCTAACATACCTATCTTTGGGCATTTTAAGGAGTCTTTTCTAATATTTCACAGCTCTCTTCAGTGAGAATATGTATATAGAGTATCTACTACCCAAATCACCTTTAATTGCTCCATTAAATGCATCTTCTAGAACTTTTAAAAAACATTTACAAGCGAACATATGAACATTTTCTATACCTTTCACCTCGTTTAAGCCCCAAAATTCTGATCCATATAATAGTATAGGATGATTTTCGTGTCAAATTTTTTTAAAAAAAAGTTTTTTTCTGCGGGAAAGGTAAGCTATTGAGACTACTTCAAAAGGTATATAAGCACTTTTTTAGCTTTAGATGCCATACTTTCTACCATGTTATACATTGAAAGATTTCTAGAAAAATATACTCCGACATATAAGTAAATCTATTGACCACTTTAAGTTTTTGTGACTTATAGTACAACCATCGAATTTCAAAAGATGGCCAACCTTTTAAAAACGACGATTTTATTCATATCGGTACTTAATATCGTTTTATTTTCTTTACAAAAGCGTCATATAACATTTAATTCTTTTTGTAAACCCTGCACTGTAACAGATATTAAAGCTATGTTGTCCGCAAACATTAATAAAAATACTTCAACAATATCTGGAGAGAGCTGTATAACCGTTACATTATTTTGTCCTAGTACATCATGTAACTCATTTATAAAAAGCGAGAATATGACTGGGCCTAAGTTACAACCTTGTCTCAATCCGAATGGACAGTTAAAAAATTCGGTATATTCAGTTTGAATTTTAACAAAGACTTCACAGAGGAGTATAAAGAGTAGTTTGCTTTTTATAGTTTTCCTTTTTTGCGCAAAATATCATACAAAATTGTTCTGTCTTTTTTGAAATCCACAAATGCTATATATAAATATTTACGTTTTCGACTCAAATATTTGCTAACTAAAGAATATAAAATGAAATCATTGTCGATAATATAGTAACCTGATCTAAAGCCTGATTGTGATTCTTCAATGTTCTGATAAGCTTCGGTATCGAATGTTATTCTTGTAGTTAAGATTGATGCATATTATTTACTTGTAACATTTAACAATGATATGCCCCTATAATAATAGTAAAATAGATAAAATTTAGAAGGATTTGCAGACAATTTAATTGATAACCAAAAAGGTAAGATCTGTGAAAGCGCCGATGCAATTTTTAACGTTGCTTTTTGTTTATAGGAACTTACAACAACTTTACACCTACCTTTTTGTGCAGTCTATTTTGTTTCATCCAAAAATCCTATGAAAATTTGTTTTATCTAAACTAAACCTGGCGAACAACCCTATTGCAATGGCATACAGTAGTTCTCCTACTAATAAAAGGAAACAAAAACAGATTTTACATTTGAGCCTGCGCGTGAGATTTACAACAATTTGAAATAACTGCAAAGCAAAGACTCTGACCAGCCTGTGCATTCGCAAAGTCTGACCAGAGTTTTAATTATGCGTTTTGTAGACAGGTAATGTCTCAAGGTATCTATATACACTCATGTAACTTTACATTTACAATAAAGTGATATCTACGCTGCTCAATGTTTGCCCCTCATACACATTGTCATGCACAGGCTCATTTAGTTTGGTCTTCCATTCTTAATGCACTGCAGCTGACTAAAAATTTCTTTTCACACATCAACCAACTTGATTATGCGTATCTCGTATTTCAAAAAGGATTTTGTTGGTACTGAATAGTTAAGAACATCGTGAGATTAGACAAGCTGAATGATATTCCAATGGTCTCAGAATGAGATTGAATAAAAACTATGAGTGAGTTGTATATGACAATATATAAATGAAATCCAATATCGATATTAAGTAATGATATTTATTACATACCTTAAATAACATATGCATACACGTCCTTTAATTAGCTTTTGTGTCTTCAAGAACCCATCATACACTTACAAACTTCAATATAGTCAACCGCGAATTTTTTCTAGCAATTTTTACTCAGAACGTAGTGTTTGGTCATATCATTTCTAGTAAGTTGGGAGCGTCTAACTAATATGAGCGAGAGTTTAGAATGAATGAATGAATGAATGAATGAATGAATGAATGAATGAATGAATGAATGATTGAATGAATGAATGAATGAATGAATGAATGAATGAATGAATGAATGAATGAATGAAAAGAGACCTACGTGAGTGATTTAGAATGGTTTTGATCCGAATAATTGTCAATTTTGCAAGGTTATTAACAGTTGTGAAGCCTTCAGACAAAAGGTCTCATAATGGTTTAATTCCATAATTTTATTTACTTCTCAAATTGGAATTAACTCAGTGAATACTTTGTTTTCTGTTTCCTGTGGTATTTCGGGATTTAAAAAAGTGGAAATTGATAACGACGTCCGTTGCAAACAATTTCTACATTTTCATCGTCTTTACAAGTGCATTGTTCTTGAAAGGTGTGATGCGTATTCGTGTTGAAATACGCTTAACTGTCGTCAATTTCAGATGGAAAATAATGTCAAGAACCTTATCGCATGGCGAACACGTAAAGAATCAATAAAAAGACAATAGCACGTTTCTATTAAAACTGTCTTTGTATTGTCTGCTCATCTGATAAATGACCTGATCGCAGACAAAGATGTAATTGATTACCAATGAGAAGATAAAAAAAACGTTCGTGGCGTCAGTGCAATGCTATAGCAAGTACCTTAATATTTATAGGCAAAACATATGGGCAACAACAGTGTTTTTTCACTGCCCTTTGCAGTGTCGGTTTTGCTTTATTTCTTGTTGGTTTTTTTTCTTTTATTTTCTTTTTTCTCCAATAGGAAACCATTGCATAGAAAATATTTGTTTGTTTGAGTGTAAGATCGATTGATATTTCAATGAGTGAAAAACAAAAGCTAAATTTTCACGAGTGTATAGCCACGTGTCGAAACATCATGATTTCAATTGCTAACAAATACAGCGCCTTTGCCGTAAAGGCCTTACTTTTTCCACAACTAACCTTTCAGATTAATGGCCATGATAATTTCTTACACAAAGTTCATATCAGGTCGATTTGGGTCAAATACTAGGTCGGCAGGGTAAATTAAAAAAAATTGTTGAAAGACCCCTAGAATGGTTATAAGAAATAGTGGCAATGAGATTTTTTTTTATCCCTGTCACAAACCTGGGAATGCAACCAAAACCAGTTTGGTCCTTCTATATGACCAGACAAAGATTTTCACCAACTTTAAAAACTATTGGATCCAAGTTGTGCCTTCTAGAATGGCACGAAAGAAACATAATGCTCCTTTTCCAACGACATAGCAGGAAATGCATACAAAAATCATAGGGTCGTTCCTTGCGACCAGACAAACAACCTGAGCCGGTCTGACAGAGATTTAGCCAAAATGGAGACCTATCGAGTGGTTACAAGAAAATTGTCTAAAAGGCACTCTTTGCCAGGATCTAAATTGGAATGCCACCAAAATCACTAGGGATTTTCTTTGGAATAGACAAACATCCTGAAACAATTTGAGCTAAAATTGTGACCTTCATAGTAGTTACAAGACTTTGTAAGGCTCTTTTCCCCTTCACATATGTAGGATTGCAACCAAAATCAACATGGATCTTCCTTAAGCCAAGACAAAAATTATGGGCAAGTTCGAGAAAGATAGAACAAAAGCTGTGACCTCTATTAGATTTGAACTTTTGATTTCATTTTCACCAATATTCTAAATCTTTGAAGTATTTTGCAAAGACATTACCCAAGGATCATACATGTGAATTTTGTTTGATTCAAGTAGTTTCAGAAGAGAAGATCTTTTAGAATCGTTAACGGACTGACAGACGGACAGGCAGACTGACAGACGGACAGGCATACGAAAATTCATTAGTCACAAAAGCTTACCTTGAGCGATTTGAGATCATGTGAGTTAAAAACGCTCAGAAAATGTAAAAAAAAAAGTGAAAATAATTTGACGATTTTATTGGCTGGTTTTGAATTTTAAACGTCTGATTTGTCTGTAAAAATAAAAAAATAGAGAAGTACATAGATTTTTTATAAAAGGGAGGTAAATTTTATCGCTAATTTCGTCCAATTCGGACGAAATTATTAATATTGTATTACCTCTCTTGAAGTATACTAAAAATTCACTGATCACACTCATTCAATTTCATTTCAAAATAATTCCGAAAGTATTCGAATTGTCAGTTTCGCGATGTTCTTAACTGTATCTATTTCAATTAGCATTAGTCGCAAGTTAAATATCAATGCTTTGTGATTCATTTTCCTTCGAGTCCAAAAATCAATTGTATGTCTATTTTTTCACTAGTATCGATTGGCTGAATATCATGCCTTCATGAAAAAGGTTCGAGTATGCAATATTTGGTACATCTGTGCACAAAGCTCAAAAATGGTAAAATATTAATATAATTCCTATATGAGCTTTTGATAAAATAAGATGCATGTTCTTTTATAATAATAGATTTTGATGTGGCGAAAGAGCCTCGCCAAAATAATTAAAGGAGCCTGTTCGCGACATTTCCAACAATTTGGCATGTGCGTGAAGGGCCAACATTAACCAACCTTTACAACCATGTAGTATAATTAGAAGTGTTCCTGACTTTCTAAAGACACTTCTAAATCCTTTCTTCTACACAGCGCAAAGTGAAGACCCTGGTCAGACTGTGCAGATGCACAGTCTGACCAGAGTCTTTGCTTGGCGCACATTTGAAATTGTTGGAAATGTAACGCACAGGCTCAAATAATCACCCCAAACTTGAAAAAAATGAGAGTTGTACTGTTTATATCAAACAAGCTTGCAGACTACAATTACAGCGTTGCGTGTTCTGTCGTGTTTCTCCGTATATTTAATTTATCTTTAACTGTCAGAGGAGCAAAGTGATTTTTAGATGTTTTGTTTTAATTTGATTTGTGTCTCTATCCGCCCTCTGTTTATTTTCAAGAACCAATTAAGAAAAAACAAAAATGAAATACATATAACAAATCACGTATTTTGAGAAATAGCAGTGATGAAAAGCTAGGTGGATGATCTTGACCTTTGATGTGGCCTAACTTTAATTTGCTGAGGTTTTTTTTTTCAATAATTTAATTCGAGATGTGGCCAAGATTCGTGCATTCTGGGCCCGAGGTTATCAAACTTATCTCATTCTCAAATCAGTATTAACTCAAATTTCAAATTGAGGTTTAAGCTATTGTCCTGTAATAATTTTGTAATAAACGTATGAATATTAAAGTTGATATTAATAAGTTGTTATAAATAACAACTTATTAATATTATCTTTTATGTTCATACAGTTATTCAAATTCTAAGTTTGAGAATATTCGCAGTTGAGAATGAGAAAAAACTTTTAACCTCGGGCCCTGATTGGCTGAAAAAATGGTTTTATATCAATGAAACAAATTTGACTATGCGGGTTATTTCTTTAACTCACTGGGCGGGTTATTTCTTTAACTCACGTGTCTCACGCACAAAGTATATGGATAAGAAATCCATCCCATTAGGAATATATATATATATATATATATATACGTGAAAAAATAAAACTTTGACTTCACACGCCTTTGATTAACTATTTAATGAAGAAGATAATATATAAATCCAAACGCGTTTCGCCTTACGGCTCATCAGTGGAAACGTTAATAAACGTTAATAACGTTTCCACTGATGAGCCGTAAGGCGAAACGCGTTTGGATTTATATATTATCTTCTTCATTAAATAGTTAATCAAAGGCGTGTGAAGTCAAAGTTTTATTTTTTCACGTATTTATACTTTTGCCGGGCCGGCGTTTGCCGAACCTGTATTTTCCGTCTATATATATATATATATATATATATATATATATATATATATATATATATATATATATATATATATATATATATATATATATATATATATATATATATATATATATATATATATATATATATATATATATTTTACATTTTTGCATCGCAATATTGTAAAAAATGAAGAAAGTAAGTATTTATTTCGCGGAGATATGAAACTTAAAGCATAATCACATTTATACATGAATACGTTTCGTGCATAAATGTAATAAAAATACTATTATTCATCTCATAAATGATTGGTTACTGTCAAATATTGGTTGGAAATCCTCGTTATTAATTGGTATAAAGGAGAATCATTGAAGTTTGTTTTCAGCTGAGTTAATATAAAAATGAAGTTTTGGTTACTTATCGAATATTGTACCTGTTAATGTAGTAAATGTCGATTTTTTGCCAAAATCTCGTAACTACAGCTTTAGCCAGAACACTGACGATATTAGGTCGATTTTAAGTAATGAATTTCCGAAACACTTGCTTCACTGTCACATTGTATGCAACGATCCGTTACTTGGGAAAAGCCATGTCATGTCAACATTCATACACAAAAGACGCGTTCTAATTCTGGAAAATCGTAGGAAGTATTACAAGTATAACTATCAATTTTCTGTGCTTAACGGATTTTATTTCATATTTCAATAACAACGTGTACACAAATCTGCGATATTAGGCATTTTCTCATATCCTTAAGCAGTAACATCGTGAAATTGATTCTCATTCCGATCAAAAGTATTCAAATTCGCTCACTCATCGCTCGATTCATTCATTCCAAACACTTCCTCAAACCATTCAAAAACGTTCCAAAATCGCTTCAAATAGTTGATCAACAACAGAATTTTAAAATGAAAATTCTAAAAAAAATCCATGATTTAAATTGACTTTATCTATTTGAAAGAGTGTGATTTGTTCGGAAAGACATATAGAACTTGTATGCATAATTTAATAAAGGGAGGTAAAAAATATCGCCAACATTAGCGATATTGGATTACCTACCCTTAATTTCACTCAAAACTTCCTTCTCTCACTCAATCAATTTCGATCCAAATTCATTTCAATTCATTCATCTTGTTAATATCACGATGTTTATAACTGTATAAAGAAGAATGCGTACAGTCTGACTTTAGCCAACGCTGCCTGCCTTCTACCAAAAAAAGCTTGATTCAGGCTAGCTGAAATATCAATTTGGCTGAAATATAATTTAAATTCATCAGAATAACTGTTAAGAGAAAATAGTAAGTGTTTTATTTCTCCGGGGATGGGATAATTAGCAATGAAGTCTTAAAAACACAACTGATACAAACGCAGTTCGTGTCTCCTTAATAGAGAGATTTCTCTTTTTGTCTCGTCTTTCTACTTTCAGACATTTTAATGAACACCACAATCTGAAGTCCTAGTGCTGAGGGGTCGTTCGTTCCTAGTATGTGATGGAAGTCAAGTCAAGTAACGTTGCAAGCATAGTGTCGCACTTAGGGCGCAACGTTTTAACTATCCCTAATTCTCAAAATAAAACCGTCTAACTTCTTCACGTACATAGACGTTAAGAAAGGATCCATAATGTATATGATAAAAACAAGTTTTGTGATGGCTTCTAGTACAATGCTTCTAGTAAGGCTCGGTTAAGGTCTAGGGGAACTAATTCAGTTTCCGGCGATCTGTAAACTCCGGTCCATATCACAAAATGTTGAAGGTGATCTCTGATTGGACAATATTTCTTTTGCGATTGGTATTTTCGCAAAAGCAGCGAGACACAACTTTGTCGAAATGTTTTCAGATTGTTGTGACTATTGTATGTACATGATTTATGAAATTTAATTCTTTTCTTTTTTTTTTTTTTTTTTTTTTGAAAAAAAAAATGACTTAAACAAAACATGTTATAAGCTATTTCAGGCACAATGATAATGTTAATTTGTTAATTTATTCAACAGATTAGTGTCTGTACCATTTGATTACTGGAAAAAATTTCGCATTGCTACACCTGAAAATGACGTTAAAAATGTTATTGTGACCTACAAAGATAGAGTAAAGGAAATGCGTTGGATAATTTTGATAATATTACATTAATAACGTTACACGAGTGTTATAACGCATTAAGTAAATGGACAATAATTCTAACAAGTCATTCAGAAAAATTCATTAAAATAATCACGTCAAACAGATAAAAATATTTTATATAAAAGTATAGTTTGCTCGTTTGATAAACTTGGTACGTCATGGAAACTCATGTTATTCATATTATGAATATTTCGAAGCAAATATGTACGAGTTTTCTTCGATGACAGAGGGATTTCTAAGATATTGGAAGGGAACTAATTGTGTTTATGGTACGGGCCGTCCATGGGTCATTTGTTATTTCTATATTATGGGATTGTGTCACATTTGTCCACACTTATCTTATTATAGATATAAATAATCCCCGAGGAAGAATAAATACGACTGAGATTCTTGGACAGTATTTCTTCTGAAAAATAATTTCTCAGTTTTGGCAATACAATCAACACACCCTATAAACAACCATTGTTTTGTTATGCTGTGTATATATTCACTTTTCATCAATTACATAAAATTGCGTTTGAATGAAGGATTTGTGTGTGGTATAATCTTAATTTCAGCTTAATACCATTCAAGAAAATATTTTTTGGATATAAAATAGTTTCAAAATAATGATTTTGTGTATCTAGTTAATGTTAATATTTTCGCATTTTTCGCTCTAAAACACGAGGGCTGATGAAGGCTGTTTAGTAGTAAGAAAATGTAAACATGTGGTTTTATAATAAGCATTTGACAGAAGAAATGTCCATTATTCCTTATTTGGAAATGATAATTAGCATGTCGACGGTTATGTCAACTTTTACTTTAATACCACGAGATTTGTACCGTTATTACTCACCTGCTTGTCTAGTTTTCCTCGTGAAAATTCAAACAACTTTGTTAAATAATGCGTTTTGATTGGTCTAAATATTTGAACATTGGGTTCAACTCAGAATAGATAAACAACAATTATCAATCATCTGGTCAAACAGTTTTTTATCAAAGAGGAAATACACTAAGATTTGATATCCTAAGGAAGTAAATGTTTTCGACAAAATTAATTTTATAAAAAATCTCACTTTGATACAAAAACAATTCCTTTAAATTCATACACTTTTGACTCAGCCCCTATGCAAATCAGAACTATTTTTTGATGGACAATTCGATGTTCCGTTTAACACAGACACAAGGAGGTATGAAAGGCTGAGAGTTTACATGTAGACGGACGGACAAAATCATTATTTTGAATTTAAAAATTCTGAAAAACGAAATTCTCCATGGTATTAGAATTTTGAAAATATGAAATGACGAGAAAAAAAATACGTTTCATTAATTCGATTCTGAGATTTTCGACAAAATGTTGGTCTAAAAAGAAGACAATCGGACCATACCTACTGACGATTTAAGGTTTCAAGTTTATTTTGTCGACTTTCTATTAAAGTGACTTAATATTAAAACAGCCGAAAATTCGCCATGGAACACAAATACAAATGACCAGCCCTGCGTTCAGGTTGAAAATGTTAGAGAAACGTTTTGGCAAAGATACCACACTTTGCACGTATGCGCACGTGCAAAGCGGAGTATCATCTCAAACGTTCGCAGAATGTTTTACATCCTGAACGCAGGACAGATAAGGTTCACGTAAAGAGTTTTGAACCAATTTTCATGCTGCTTCTATTAGCAAAAAAAGAAAGTTTGTCCAATTAAACAATATACCAAATTGAAGCTGTTGATGAGCACAAGCAGTTGCACAACATTAGAGGCCCAATCTCATAACAGAATTGCCAAACCATTATGGAAAAGGGATATTTTGTTCAAAACCAACAGCTTCATTAAGGCTGGATAAACTCTGCCGAAATATGAACAGAATATAGACAAATGTACCAACTAGGTACTACAATCTTAGATATAAAACTCAGTATCAAAAGGCTCTTTTCAAACAATCAATTTCCATTCATTTTCTAAACATACATGTCCAACCTGTTTGGTCTGTTTTTAAAATAAATATTAGCTATTGTGCAACATTACACCTTAATATTGTATAATTTTTTCTGAGATTTATTTCAAATTATAGTTTTTTGAAGTCAATGATCTTTAACACAGAACAATATATTTATCATTTTGTAAAATATAAATTGAAATATTGCTAAGCAACCTTACAGGTATATAAACTATTACTGTTCATTTATTTTGTGAAAACACACCATAACTTACATAGATTTACAAAAATAGAATGTCAAATATTTTATATATTTTTTAAAAAAAATGTCAAAATAAATTGGTTGCATAACTACGTTTCAGGTCCGAGTTTTAAAACAAACGGTTGTAGTAGTACCTGGGTAGTACTTTAGGCTGTATTTTGTTAAAATTTGAACTAATTTTATTCAACCGTCATGCAGTTTCTTGTTCTGTACAAAATGACACTTTCAACAATGTTTTGGCTATACTGCTATAAGTATGGCAGTCTTAAGTTGCTTAACTGAATGCAAATAGCTTCATTTTGATATATAATAAACTTGGACTTACAAGTACAGCTCTCTCTCTTGGCAAATGAAGTGCCCTTAAAACTGGGTTTCATATACTTTACATGAACATAGACTTTTTTTTACATGAAATGGGTGCTCAAATCAGTTCAGAAATATCTGAAAATTTCTGGAATTACTTGCTTATCATTAATGGAAAGGAAAGATATGAAGACCTGTTAATGAGATGATATGGCATACATTTCAAATATAGGATCCCTATCAAGAATTTTCCCTGTGAAATTCTAGGTTATGAAATAGTACTTCTATTGCCCCTGGCAACCCCCGGAAATATAACGCGGCGAAAAAGACATAAACTGGCAATGAAACCGGTTTGATTTCTCTCAGGAATGTCATGAAGTTCAACGAATATCTCGACTAATCTACAGTCAAACTACATGTGGATTCGAATATTCTATGAAATGGAATCAACATACATGATAGTATTTCGTGGAAGTGATGCTTTCTTTAGCCATGTATTAATTATTTTATTTATCTTATTATTTTGTTAGCCTTCTTTTCTTCTTGTTCTTACAGAAATGCAAGTTTTTTGCCATGTTTCTAAAAATAACCGCATTATGTCATTTTATAAAAATTTCCACATGATACCATAAAAAATATCATATGGGGTGTTATCACGGATATTTGTATAGTTTTAAGATAAGAAATGATATCATGCCTTCGTACATTTCACCGAATTTGTTGAAAGATAAACGGGGCCCAGTATACAAATGGCGTAATGTCATTAGTAATCAAGAGAAAAAAATAATGCGCTTTAAGATATTTTGTTCCAAATTACACACATTTCGTATCAATTTTGCATTATAGAAATAGGATGATATTTTGTTTCTCGTATTAATATCAATCAATCTTTCATTTCTTGAACAGCAAAAGATGTTTTATTACTCGTGAATATTAAGCATTTGCTATTCACTCGATGAAAGATATGGCGATCTTACACTAAAACAAGCAACTATCCTCTTTAACTGCCCTTTAAGAGACTTTACTGAAAAAGAGTACATTAAGTGTAAATGAATCAGTTATTGATTGATTTTTTTTTCTATTATTATAAATTTTTCACGTTTTCTTTATGCGTCATTCCTTGAAGAACCCATCTGTTTTGGTAATTCCATGCTTAAGGATTAATTCGTAACCAATAAGTATTATAACTTAGTAAATAGTAACAAGCTAGATCTACGACTGACAAAATAGTTCATCACACCACCAGCAACACCTACGCCAACGAGACCATGAAAATGACGATAATAGGTCGACTTTTTAATCAAAGACAACCGCTCTTTAAGATCTCTGCAATAAGCGGGCGGACATCAACAAAATTTCACCGGTATTTTCAATTGAATATACTCTGTAATCCTTCCTTTTAATCCTTATTGACTCAAATACATGGGTTCCAGGGTCCCGTTTTACTAAACTACTTACGAAAAAATTATCGTAAGTCTAAATCGCAAATCGTACCTGGTGTTTTTATTCATTGTTAGATTCTGCCTTGCAATATCTCATCGGAATTGTCTTTAAAAGACGATTCCAACGAGACTATGCATGACCGAATTCCGTATTTAGTTACTACTGTAGAAGCAACTTAAATTTTCGACTTACGCAAAAAATGATCGTAAGATGTTTAGTAAAACGGGCCCCTGGGTCTGTCGGGTCAGCAAAAAATTGATTCAAATTGTGTGAGATGTAAATGATCTTATTCTGTGTGCAAGTTCAGGTCCGAATTCAATTGACCCTCACAGAAATTATTTTGAGTACGTCTCCCAGATATCTACCCCAGTTCATCGAGAATTGATACCAGTTTTCAAATCAGAATGCACGAATCTTCATGGACACCACTTACATAAAAGTAGTGGACCCGTAATAGATCTGCAACGCTTCGGTAGTAATGAACTTGAACAGTGTTAACCGAGGTTTCCAAATGTTTTTCATTAGGAAACCTCGGTTAACATTGTGAAAGATTATGTGGTCCAAAGTATTGCGGAACTAATACGGGTTATCTACCTTAAATTATTAAACTTTGGAAAGTCCGCGCCATGCATTGCAAATTAGATTTAAGGAATCAAAATTCGATTTGCCAAAAAGCTACTTAATAATTCTGTCTTCTCCGTACAGTTGTAATCGAATCATTTTCAATCATAGAAAGCACATCATTTAAATAATTGGACTAACGTGCATGGAAATTTCCTTGTTTACAGCAGAAAGATCAAACATTAGAATTTAAAAATTTGGGAAAAAGGTACGAAACAAATTGTTAGAGAAAATTTACATGCTTTATTTAAGTTTGAAGCGAGGATGTCACGGTTATAAACTATATTAAAACATGCGTTAAGCGACCACTTAGGGGCCCAATAAAAATTGGTCGCTTATAAAAATAGTCGCTCAATACAATATTTAATGATAAATAAGACGCCTTCCTTTTAATAGCTAATTTATAGATTGTCTATTAGTTCTTACTGAATCCTATGATGTTATAACCCAACAGAATCGTCTCAACGAGACGATTCAAATCGGTTTTAACGTCATAAGCTACAATGGTAAACATCTTTTTCGTTTATAAAATCACCACTTTTTCGGAAATTTTGCTTAATATGCAGGGACTTTTTTGTGTGGTCGCTTAATGAAAGTGGTCGCTAAATAGAGGTGGTTGCTCGAGCAATATCGACCGTATATTTCAGAACCAATTTCATGTCACACCTGAAGTTCATGTCGCAAACGTTTTATTCACAAATGTGATTGTATGTATGGTTTTACTCATCACAATTGTTCTTATAGAACAGCATTTTTTTAAGCACGAATTTTCCTATCAAGAAACAAAGTCAAAATGGATTTGTAAAGACTAAATTAGAGGTTTATCCCTGCTTTAAATATATGCATTCAAGTTACTTTTTTCAAATTAAGTTCGGTAACATACGCTTCTATTCTCGGACCATTTTTCCGTTTTGTTTTGAATGTGGTTTTTAAAGTCGTCAAAGCACAGCTGCTAGCGCGCCTGACGATCAATCATAAAGCCAAGGGGTTCGATCCACGATGGCGGCACTTATTCTTTCCGACAATTTGTCTCCTAATAATGGATTGATAACGGAAGAACTGGTGCCAGTCCATTATTAGGTGCAGCCGCGGTGATAGGATGAAAATCTGAAATATGTTAAAAACGTCCTTAAACCCAATTCAAACAGAACAAAATTAAATTTGGTTAACTCCGCTTTTAAAAGAAATTCTGTCCAATCGCGGCGGTTAGAACACATGTATGCATAGCCTCCTTATACAAGAACAAATCCCTAGTTTAGAGAAAAACATGTCTAATTTCCCTAGAGATACGTCAATTAGTGAATTGGGCATAAGATATAGAGGAATATAAAAACGGTTCCAAATCCTTAGTAGGGGGCTTCCTTTAATCACAGTTAACAACATCGCGAAATTGACAATGTGAATGATTTTGGAATGATTTTTTAATAAAATAGAATGAATGCGATGAGTGAGTTTTGAGTGAATCAAAGGATGGTAATCCAATATAGGTAATTTGGTTCAGGATGAACAAAATTAGCGATATTAATTTCCTCCCTTTGATAAAATATGCATACAATTTCTATAAATAGCTTCACATTTCTTCTAAAAACAATCAGATGCTTTTTACTTCAATTTTGTCAGTGAAATAGTTATTTTTTTCTAACAATGTTTTAAAGTACTTGTTGATCTTATCCTTTTTAGTTATTTTGGAAGGTTTTTTATGGTTTTAGTGCGTGTATGTAATTATCATATATATAGTGTGGTCTGATCCTTAATGTTTGAAGCAAAATATTTTATCAAGCTTTAAGACAGCAAACGATAAATGTTTCGTCTGAGAAGATCTTCAATACTATAAGAATCAGTTAACTAACTATTATACATAGGTAATGACCCGACAGTGGTGTCAAGATATATTAAAATTTTAGATCGTTACCTCACTATCTTTGAATTAAATTATAAGCCGTGCTTTCAATAGATTTGATACAAGTCAACGTTTATGTGATACAAATACCATTTTCACTGTAAAGGTCGGCTAATTATTGATAAATATTGTTAATTGAAATGATGATTTCTTAGAATGCACTCGGAAAATTCAATAAAAAACTTGGCCAGAATGTTCCATGGGTGACCATTTTGGACGTAATTAGCGATTCTATATTAATTCCGCCTTATTTCATTCAAACCTCGCTCTTCGCACTCATTTAAAAGTCAACATGTTTTCGATACGTACCT
Organism: Fragum whitleyi; assembly: GCA_948146395.1. NCBI lineage: Eukaryota > Metazoa > Mollusca > Bivalvia > Cardiida > Cardiidae > Fragum > Fragum whitleyi. The sequence goes on from OX411549.1 coordinate 6,299,003, forward strand.
GAATTCGAGTCCCTGATGTTTGAGCATGTGCACTCTGGCCTGGCTGTCACTGTTAATATTTTACCAATAAGTTGAATGAGAAATCTTCATTTACTTATAACATTACAAAATGCATCAAAAACAAGAAAGCAATTGCTCATCTTTAAATTTCGGACCTTTTTATGAGCTTTTGTAAACTATTTTTAATGGATTCACAGAAATCTTGGAAAATACCTCAAAATGACTTCAGAAAGAAAGATTTTCAGCTAAGAAAAGGACAGGCATATTTGTTTCTTTTAAAAAATTCTCATAACAGTGCATGTCTTGTCCATGTTTACTCTTTTACCTGAAAATAATAAAGGGTCACGAAAATACGTCAATTTTACTAACAGTGACTTATTTCACCCTGTGTGAAAAAAGCTTTTGTTTTCTAGTGCTCTTTTGATCAAAATCTGTAAATATAAGATTTTTGGAGACAGAAAAGGTCAGGTTTCAGGGTAAATGACTGATTTTGTAGGTCCATCACTTTATTTTGCCATTAGTTCCTCCCATACGTTAGAGTATTGAAAACTAGTTGAAACCACGATAATTTCGTCCTGGAAAAAAAATTAAAATTATCTATCCTGTCGATTTCAGTATATCACTAACTATATAGAGAACAGATGGTTGGTGACTTGAGATGGAAAAGGGAAAAGTTTATCGGGCAAGGCGTAGGAATTTATCTAGTGAACCGGAGAATCGAGTGAAATCTTTTTTATCAGAAATAAACACTCAAATTCAATAGAAAAAATGTTAAAGAGGACTGTTTTCAGACCTAATAGCCGCAAAAAGAAAGCCTGGCAGGCCACGTGACCAAGTGACATGATAAAGCTGTCACGTGATTAAGTGACCTGATATCAACAAGTTTATCATACCCCCTTTTATCAGGCAATATTTAAAGATAGTGACAGGATAACTCACTTTACATGTTGATTATTGTTGTCCACGTTTGTCTACATATTGCGTTATTGATGAACTATGCCATAAATGCGCTTTCTTGAAATTATCATTCGTTTATCCATTCATTAATTCGATGATAAAGCTTTTATGTGGAACCATTAATTGATTTTCACAGTTCATGACGAAAAAGTCTTTTCGAAATTTATAACCGAAGAAATAACGAATGAGAGAATAAAATTCTTCAAGAAAATAGGGCGTTTTATGCAATTGTTTATACAATTTCTTGACATCATGGCGTCTAACGGCCTATATTAGAATCGTAATGTGTCATTTCGAAAGACAACGAGCGGAAAAATTATACAATAGCATAATAACTTGGACCAGACAAAACCCTTAGTCCATAACTTTCCTTGAATTAATGAATATGGATACAAGGCGGAAAATATCACCTCTGGTCAGACTGTCCAATCTGCTGTTTGTGACAACACCAGGGCGTAACTCCCATTACGCAATTTACGCAAGTGCGTAAAAGAAATAATCATCTGTTGAAAAATACCGTTGATAAATGACAATAACATCGAAACTACAGCTTATTCAAGCTGTAGTTACGATGTTTTGATTATTCACCAACGCTGTAGTTATAAAAAAAGGGTGGGCGGAGACATTAATCTTTTGTCTCGGCCACATATCGCCTTTATTCTATATATTCTTTTGATGTCGCCTTCTGAATGCGTATTAATTTCAAAGTCCTAGATTCGCCTATGCCACAGGCTAAAGTATCGCAACTGGATGATGTTTTGCCTCCCCCAAGTTTCTACCAAAGCAAAGGCTTAACCCTAAACTTTAACCCTAAATCGAAAAGTAAAGTATGACCTAACACAGTAATATAGAAACTATCAATAAATGTGAAACACGAAAAAGTAATGTCAGCCGACACAGTTGTCTAGGAAGCATCTATAAAAGTCAATTATTTTGTATCTATAGATGTATCAACAGTTTATTGAAAAATAATGGCTTTCACTCTTTATATGACATAAAATAGCGTTTTTCATTTAACCATCTCACACAATAAAATATTTCAGTAATAATGTTGCTCTACAGCAAATTTTTGAAAATATCGAAATGCTGCTTTTGCGGAGGGTTTTAGAAGTATTATTATTTGAAGTTTCAGTAAAATTTAAATGTAACATATTTATCAAGAGTTAACCCCCATTCGAAACAAAGGATCCTTCCTTCCTTTGATAAATATGTTATTACTATAGGAATGAGTGGCTTTTTCATTGCGTTTATTAAAGTATAAAGTGAAATTGCCTTAGCACATGGCAAGTAGGTAGGGCGTTACGTTAAAGCCATGTGCTAAAATAATTGCACTTTATACTCCAATAAACGCAATGAAAAAAAGACACTCGGCCCTCGTAATTGCAATCCTCTAGATCTAAGAAACTATTAAAATACTCGGCCAAATATCAAAGTTTCAAGTCTACTTTTTGCGCGTACAGATTTTTAGATCGTGTATTTTTTTTTTTTATCTTGCTGTCGAAGTTAAATGGCATGAAGTTAAACATATGGCTCACAAATTAGCGACAAGTTTGACATTCGTAGTTGTACTTGTGGCCAAATCATTGTTCTTGACAAGTTATTCTGCATTTTAAACGAAACTATCGTGATCGTGCTTAGTTGAGAGGTTTGCTTGATGGTCTCCATCGACTCGCTGTAAATATCAACTCAGAATCAGAAGTGCACAATTCTAATCATATTGAATAGCAAAGCTGGATGTGGAAGGTTTTTTTCGAGTTTCTGCAACACAGGACTTGTAGATTGAAGGTCCGGGGTTTCACGAAGGACCTATTGTATTTTATACAGAAATAAAGAGCAATGGATTCCCCCACCTGATGCGATTTAAACCCATCAAAATTCTTTTTTATTAGATTACAATTATCACTCAATTTCTTTCTGTAATGATACATTTTTCCCGAAAGAATGATTGATGTAAATAAAGAAATTTGAGCCTGTGCGTGACATTTCCAACAATTTTACATGTGCGCAAAGCAAAGCTTCTGGCCAGCCTGTGCAGCAGCACAGTCTGACCAGACTCTTCACTCTACCCTTTTGTAGATTGATAAGGTCTAATTGCCTCTTCAGGCGATTAGCATATATTCTTATTGAATTGCGTTGTTGTCAACACTGCTCAATGTCTGTCCATCACGCACATATGAAATTGTTGGAAATGTCAGGCATAGGCTCATTTGTTGCAATAAAGGTATTCCAGTCCTAATATTGAAATCAGCGCGAAATCTTTTCTCTTGAATGATGTCGTTTCTCAATCAATCTCAATCAATTTTGGTAGTTTTTTTCCAATAACATATAAAGCAAATCATGTTTCTCAATTAAGTATTTTCAATGCATCTACCATTGATATTGAAGGCAACATTTTTTTTCTGTTAAATTTAAAAGACGACAAAAGCAAGGATTTCAAATCAGTACGAAAACGTTTTTGTCTACATTCTGTATATTATACCGTGAAAATATAACTTCACGGGATTTGGTAACCATGTAAATCTACTGCTTTGAATAGAAATAAGTTTAACGATGTGGCGATATTGAAATCTGTTATGCATCTAGATTAAAGTAGCGCTTGCGCTTTCTTCTAAAGAAACGTATTTTAAAAGCTTCAAAAAGCAATGCATGGTACAATATCCTAAGTACATCCGAGTTCTTGGACGTCGTTTTTCATTAGATCTGGGGAACAGCATTGATAAGCGGTGAAATATTATACAAATGATAAGAGAAGACATCAAATAATATGGGCTGACATGTTTAAACAACACTTGTCTGACGAGAAGCCATAAATAAGATATTTCTATTGTTCAACAATATTTTATAGCACGTAGACATTTAAGGAGATTGTCTGCTGTGCTTTTGCGCTTGTCTCAGGGAACATATATGATCCGTTCTCCAGCAGAAAAAAAACTGTCTAAATTACGTCACTTTGTAATTTCGATTGTCTAACCCAGATACTCCAAAACAAACAATTTTAGACAAATCCAAAGAATCAAAATTGAAAATAGACTGCATAATGTTGAAGAAAACATAAAAAATGGAGAAATAGTTTTAAACAAATAACGGGCCGTTTTGACCCTGGGCCGTTTTGACCTGCACCCAGTACAAGAACCATGACAGACGATCCACTATAGGAAACAATTATGTTTACGTGAACCTTTTCTTTTTCGTACTTCGCTGGAAATCAGAACTCTTGTAATCGTGAACATTACAGACGGTGTAGGAAACTCTTAATTTCCTTTACCATTTTTGGTTTCATAATTTCCTGTGGGAAATTAAACATGTACAAAGAGACAGAACGTAAGACTTCTTGTTACAAATTTCTGGCATCTCAACTGTTTTTCAGCATTTCTCGATAAGAGGTGCAAAGAATTCGTATGGCACGTAATGTTATGTAATATTACAATAATACAACCGCCATTGAATCGAGCCTTGCCTTCGGAATGGCAAAATGCGACACTTTTCACAATTTCTTGTAAAGGGTTAAATCCTTGTTCATTCCTTGTTAAACAAATACAACTGATTATTACCTGTACAGAACGTTGAATGATGAATTCAGCCTCAAGAAAACAAACAAGTACCTTCTTTTTCGCGCACAAAAAACATCAAATGCAACGCTAACAACATCATCATCAATAACAGAAAAAAATCTGTCTTCAAATATGAACTTAATTTCAATGCCAATAAATTAAAAAAAAATGAGACGAATATTTTTGAATATTTTTTTTAATCAAAAAGATGTTCACTCCATCTCCACAGTGTAGGAGCGGAAGTGTACATTTTGTTAATTGGAGTTGTCTATTGTGGTTGAGTACATTAGCAGTTTTATCACCTGAAGCAAATTCGATCCTAGGCTACATTGTCTTGTATTAATATTGTATTTTGAATTTATATTCAATTTTTCATAAAAAACACTTGCTTGGTAAAACATGAGGTTATTGCAGATGTATTGGTGTATGAATATGGCCCTCTCAATAGATGCAAATGCCTGTAATAGATTGACCCGGTTACAAATATATATAGTCAAAAAAAAAAAAAAAAAAAAAATCAAACATTTTTTGTTGCATTGTAAAATAGTCTGTTCAAGTATCAATTTAGCGAGTTCGTGTCCGAAAGATGAGCTGATTGATTGGCTATCCGAATCAAGAGTGTTATTTTGCAGATCACCAGTTCAGGCGTAGCGTGAGTTTTCGAGCGTTTTACGTCGGTAGTTCAAATTTACTAGCTAAACACAGTCTGAAATTTCCGCTTTTCATCAATTTGAATAAGTACTCAATCTTTTCGAAGAAAGCCGGTCAAATTATCGACCAGAACATTGACAGGGTCATAAACGGAGGATGTTCACATGACGGTATTTCTTTATTGTCAATTTTCTATGACGTCAATGGTGAAAAGTACGAGTAATTTAGCTCATGAACATTTCCGTGATCACTAGAATTTTACCTGATCACTTGAGATTGCCACGTCAGCTATAGCTTCAGAATTTAGGGATAAGTTTATCACGTAACGTCAACCACACGTTTACATGCAGAGGATTCGTTTTGGTATGAAAGACAGCCAATGACATAAGATAACATTTGCTAAAGTTCTTGTGTGACTGCGTGATAGTGAATTGCAAAACCGAAATCTGGACAAAAAATGACAGGCTGTGTGATTGTTTTGTGATTGTAGAGTCGCCATTGGAACGAAAGAATAGCATGAATCTATTGCTTAAAGATTGAAGTCAATGTTTTGCTTCATTTGCCCACAATATTTCCTGTACAGAAAATTATTTAGAGAAAATTATCAAGTGTTGCTATACTTTTTTGACTAAGTATATATATGTAGTTAGACTGTCGTTTTTGCCCCCCCCCCCCCCCCCAACATTATGGATTATATAAAACTTTATTCGTTATTTCATATCTGTATGAATGTGCTTTGAGTGAGCTATACTGTGTGATAAGGCCATGGCCGAATCAAAACGAAACAGAACAAAAAAAAATCTATCAGCCTCTTCAAAAAATCCTATGCGACTAGCCAGGCGAAAATGGGCCATCTATGAACCCCGTGCAATAGATATTGTGGGAAACTGGTTAGATCAAGAAAAGGAAACCAGGAGGTGCGTTTCGAAAATAATTTTATACGAAGGTAGAACAATTATCATAGAATCAGAAAATTCGTTACTCGCAAAGAATGTAGACCCTGGTCAGGCTGCGTAGAATGTACAGTCTGACCAGGCTAGACACTTTTCGCAACTCCCAGATGGTCCTTTTTCGCTTGGCGGGTCACATTTATACGTAACGGGAACAAAAGAGTTATCGTCTACCACAAGCTCTGCTTTTAGACGATCTAATCATATTAGTTTAGAATGAGTTGCGATATAATGTGTTTTCTCAGACAATTTTCGGTTAAATTCTCACTTATAATACATACAATATTAACCTAGGATGAGAAGTTCGGTTCAATTACTTTTAAAAAGAATCGACAATTCTTGAAAATAAAGATATTCTAGGCATCTGCATTAATTTTCCGAATTTCAAAGTATACAATTTCTTTGATTAAGTGTGGAAAGGCAATTTTATGGCTTCATATTCTTTTTGGAAGTTCAAAATATGTATTCGACAATATCAATTTGTTACCGCCGCAGACGCTTTTTCTTGAAAACAGACAAACAACGAAAAAATAAATGGAGACAATATTTTTTTAATAATTGGGGTATTTTAAATGTTTCTTTAAAAAAAGAGTGTAAAATTAATCAATTTAGATCTAGATGCGAGTATAGAATTTTTTTTATCAAATCGTCGGGGTATGAAACTATTAACCAAAAACAAACTGTATTTTCACGAATTACTCGACTATGATCAAGATGATAGTGATTAAGGTGGAAGAGGACAATAGCGTTTTTTGAGATAAGTGCACATATATTGGTATCTATTGAAACGTTGTGTTAGTTCGATCTCAACGTTGTATGTTTTTTAACGTTCAATTTAGAATTTACATTACCATGACGTCGTAATAATGACGGTTTCGCGCGTTTTTCACAGATGCCCCTACGCGTTCTCAAACGCTTACCCTGATCGTATTTTAGGTGATTCAATTCAATGGCATACACCAAAATGAAGTTGAATGATTTGGGAACATTGTCGCCAAATTATCATTTTTACGTCGTCATGGTAACGCAATTTGCAAATTAAAAATGAAAAAAATATACGCCGTTGAGATCACACTAATTCGGAGTTTATGTATCTACCAAAATTTAATCATTTATCTAAAAAAAACGCTATTGTCCTCTTCCACCTTAAGTGCCATTTACGCATACAGTCACTCCTTTATACGTACAGTGTGTGGACTGGTGACCCAGACGGTGCTTCATACTCATTCAAAACGGTGATATGAGCTTAGATTACTTGGATTAGATTGACGTAAAATAAGAAATTGGCACTGACTGGGAAAGGAATTAACACTAATGGAGCTTTTACACGCAATATCTGACAGACCAAATCCACGAAAAGACGTCTTTAGATTTATCAGCTAAATTGCTTTGAACAGATGTCTTACGTGCTCTAATCATGGGAATAGGTGCTTTTTTCAATGTTCCTTAGATAAGAAATATGATGAGAAAAACTTTTATTGTCGATATACAGTTAAAATCATCGTGAAATTGACAACTTGGATGATTGTGGAATGAAATTGAATGAGTATGTGGTGAGAGTTTCTATTGAAATTTAAGGGAGGCAATCCAAAATCGCTAATTTTGTGCAAGATACGCAAAATTAGCGATATTAATTACCCCCCTTTAATCAAATGTACGCTTTTTTTTCTGTTGGTGTGTCTTCGTGAACCAGTCAGGCACTTTAAAATCAACATCAGCCAATAAAATCTTAGAATAAACTGATAAGTTTACATTTAATGTTGATCGTCTTAACCGATTTCGAAATGTTTTCTTAGGAATTCGGAGCGTTTTTGAACGATATGATTGAGTTTTTGGAATGAATGAATGGTGCGTTGAGTGAACGATTTAGAATGTTTTTTATCGGAATGGGTGTCAATTTCACGATTGTTTAATCTGTACATGTACATGTATATCCTAAGAAAAGTTGAAAATTGAGCAGATACAAATTATTGTCTACGGTCTAATCCTGAACTAAAGTTTCACGATATATGCAAAAAGGAGAAAGTTTTGAAATAAGATCATTCTTGTCGATAAATTGGATGCGACAGTGTATTATACTCGGAAATACTAGAATATAGTAAAATGTTATGCACATTGGGCAATTAGAGCTCAGCTGTTGTGTCTCAAATGCTCATATTGAAACTTTTAAGATTTATATCCAGATAAGAGGTTAAAGTCAGTTGGAGAAATCTGTTACTCGAATCAACCATGTTTAAAGATGAATTGAGCTTGTGTGTGATATTTCCAACAATTTCACATGTGTATCAGGCATTCGGAACATCGCTCGGACATTTCCGTCAACTGGAAAGTACCTCGAACGCAAGTGTAGTAATTTTGGTCAATTTTTAGGTAATTCGGCTCCTGGTGGTACTTTGGTTAATACGCTTGAAGAAAAGCAAATTACCTTAATGCTTTCAGATCGTCTATAGAGATCATTTTAGCATATAATAAATTGAAAGCAAAAACGCAGTAAAGCACTGCGTTTTGTTTTCAAATCATTATATAAGCGTATGAAGTTGGCAGGACATTAGACATTAGACATTAGACATTCGACACAATGTCTAAAAGGGGAATTAGACATTCAAAAATGGATGTCTAAATGCCCAAATTAGACTTTAGACATTCGATTAGACATTCGATTAAACCCACTCTCGAATGTCTAAATGCCTCATTTAGACATTAGACATTCGTTTAGACATTCGACCGAATCCTCGTTTGAATGTCTAAATGTCTCAATTAGACATTAGACATTCGCTTAGACATTCGACCGAATCCTCGTTTGAATGTCTAAATGTCTCAATTAGACATTAGACATTCGTTTAGACATTCGACCGAACCCCCTTTTGAATGTCTAATTGCCTGAATTAGACATTAGACATTCGATTAGACATTCGATAAAACCCTCTCTCGAATGTCTAAATGCCTAATTTAGACATAAGACATTCGTTTAGACATTCGACCAAATCCTCGTTTGAATGTCTAAATGTCTCAATTAGACATTAGACATTCGTTTAGACATTCGACCGAATCCTCAATTGAATATCTAAATGTCTCAATTAGACATTAGACATTCGTTTAGACATTCGACCGAACCCCCTTTTGTATGTCTAAATGCCTGAATTAGACATTAGACATTCGTTTAGACATTCGACCGAATCCTCGTTTGAATGTCGAAATGTCTCATTTAGACATTAGACATTCGTTTAGACATTCGACCGAATCCTCGTTTGAATGTCTAAATGTCTCATTTAGACATTAGACATTCGTTTAGACATTCGACCGAATCCTCGTTTGAATGTCTAAATGTCTCAATTAGACATTAGACATTCGTTTAGACATTCGACCGAACCCCCTTTTGAATGTCTAAATGCCTGAATTAGACATTAGACATTTGATTAGACATTCGATAAAACCCTCTCTCGAATGTCTAAATGCCTCATTTAGACATTAGACATTCGTTTAGACATTCGACCGAATCCTCGTTTGAATGTCTAAATGTTATAATTAGACATTAGACATTCGTTTAGACATTCGACCGAACCCCCTTTTGAATGTCTAAATGCCTGAATTAGACATAAGACATTCGATTAGACATTCGATCGATTCCTGTTTTGAATGTCTAAATGCCTAAATTAGACATTAGGCATTCGATTAGACATTCGACTAAACCCTCTCTCGAATGTCTAAATGCCTGAATTAGACATTAGACATTCGTTTAGACATTCGACCGAACCCTTTTTTGAATGTCTAAATGCCTGAATTAGACATTAAACATTCGATTAGACATTCGATCGATCCCTGATTTGAATGTCTAAATGCCTGAATTAGACATTAGACATTCGTTTAGACATTCGATCGAACACGTGCTTAAATGTCTCATTGACCGAATTAGACATTAGACATTCGATTAGACATTCGAACGATCCCTGATTTGAATGTCTAAATGCCTGACTTAGACATTAGACATTCGATTAGACATTCGATCGAACACGTGCTTGAATGTCTAATTGACCAAATTAGACATTAGACATTCGATAAGACATTCGAACGAACCCCCTTTTGATTGTCTAAATGCCTTAATAAGACATTAGACATTCGATTAGACATTCGATCGAACACGTGCTTGAATGTCTAAATGACCAAATTAGACATTAGAGATTCAAGTTGACATTTGATTAGACCCTCTCTCGAATGTCTAAATGCCTTAATAAGACATTAGACATTCGATTAGACATTCGATCGAACACGTGCTTGAATGTCTAAATGACCAAATTAGACATAAGACATTCAATTAGACATTCGATCGATCAAAAGGGGGTTCGGTCGAATGTCTAAACGAATGTCTAATGTCTAATTGAGGCATTTAGACATTCAAACGAGGATTCGGTCGAATGTCTAAACGAATGTCTAATGTCTAATTGAGACATTTAGACATTCAAACGAGGATTCGGTCGAATGTCTAAACGAATGTCTAATGTCTAAATGAGGCATTTAGACATTCAAACGAGGATTCGTTCGAATGTCTAAACGAATGTCTAATGTCTAATTCAGGCATTTAGACATTCAAAAGGGGGTTCGGTCGAATGTCTAAACGAATGTCTAATGTCTAATTCAGGCATTTAGACATTCAAACGAGGATTCGGTCGAATGTCTAAACGAATGTCTAATGTCTAAATGAGGCATTTAGACATTCGAAAGAGGGTTTAATTGAATGTCTTATCGAATGTCTAATGTCTAATTCAGGCATTTAGACATTCGAGAGAGGGTTCGGTCAATTGTCTAAACGAATGTCTAATGTCTAATTGAGACATTTAGACATTCAAACGAAGATTCGTTCGAATGTCTAAACGAATGTCTAATGTCTAATTGAGACATTTAGACATTCAAACGAGGATTCGGTCGAATGTCTAAACGAATGTCTAATGTCTAAATGAGGCATTTAGACATTCGAGAGAGGGTTTAATCGAATGTCTAATCGAATGTCTAATGTCTAATTCAGGCATTTAAACATTCAAAAGGGGGTTCGGTCGAATGTCTAAACGATTGTCTAATGTCTAATTGAGACATTTAGACATTCAAACGAGGATTCGGTCGAATGTCTAAACGAATGTCTAATGTCTAAATGAGGCATTTAGACAATTGAGAGAGGGTTTAATCGAATGTCTAATCGAATGTCTAATGCCTAATTCAGGCATTTAGACATTCAAAAGGGGGTTCGGTCGAATGTCTAAACGAATGTCTAATGTCTAATTGAGACATTTAGACATTCAAACGAGGATTCGGTCGAATGTCTAAACGAATGTCTAATGTCTAAATGAGGCATTTAGACATTCAAACGAGGATTCGGTCGAATGTCTAAACGAATGTCTAAATGAGGCATTTAGACATTCAAGAGAGGGTTTGATCGAATGTCTAATCGAATGTCTAATGTCTAATTTGGGCATTTAGACATTCATTTTTGAATGTCTAATTCCCCTTTTAGACATTGGGCCGAATGTCTAATGTCTAATGTCTAATGTCCATGCCCAATTTTTACCTTACGTTGATTTTGCTTTTCGCAGCGTCATCCTCAGTTGGGTTTGTGACGTCATGTAAACCCACGTGCGAAATGCCGCGCTTTCAAGGCAGCGCCCGTATTATTCCCGAGGTATATTCTGTAGAATCGCCGAGTGTTCCCGATTGGTGTATCAGGGCCCAAATGTTGGGTAGCCTAGACAACGACACAGCAAAGAAAATGCATGCTGACCACATAAAGAAGGATGAGGACATTATCTACCTAAAATGTGCATAGCAAAGACTCTGGTCAGACTGTGTGAATGCACAGGCTGGCCAGAGGCTTTGCTTGGCGCACATGTGAAATTGTTGGAAATGTCACGCACATGCTCAATTTATTTCTAAGAACAATAGAACCCCCTCCCCCCCCCCCCCCCAAAAAAAAAGAAAAAAAAAACCAGCACCTCAGATGGGTTACAAGGGAAATGTGGAAATGAGTATTTTTTTTTTTTAGTTTTATCCGATTTTTTTTTCATATTTGTTTGACTATTTATCAAAATATGTAGAAATGTTTTTATCGTCTTTTTCCATATTTGTGACCCGTCACACGAAAAGGTAAGTTCAGCACATATAAAAGTGCCTCTCTGTACCGAAGCTCTGAGACACGAAATCTGTTAGATATATACTCATAAACTGTAAAGGATAGAAGCTTTAAATCCGAAGAAAAGGCACCAGATTTAAAAGCAATTTCGTTTTCGCATTAGGATGTAAAACAACGGAGAAATTACAACTCCCTAACGTCTTCAATAATCTTTCGGTCCCATATATAGCACTTCACTCTCGGTGTATAGGCATTCGTAGATACTATAATTGATATTGTGTTTCTATATCTTTTATCTATATCTCTTATAGCGATTCCTAGAAAGCAAATCGTTGATTGGTTACTTTAATCAGGTCCTGCGTTCAGGATGACAAAACGGTGTAAACAGTTTGTGAATTATACCCCGCTTTTAACGCGCAATTGCGTGCAAAGCGGGGTATAATTCTCAAACCGTTGTGCCATTTTGTCATCCTGAACGCATGGCAGGTTACAGGAGTGGATTGCGTGGACAAAATACTTTAGTCTGTGATACAAGTCTGATGGTTTTACCAAATATTCTTTCAGACCTAGTATAGCGAAATTGGAAGTCCGGTCACCTTGAATTCGGCAGTTTCAAGATGGCCGCCTAAAACAAAATGGCCGCCAATCCACGGGTAGGTCTACAAGCAAATCGGTCATATCCTTTTACAAGTACACGATAAAACTATTGAATAAGTATCAAATAAAATGTGTCACATTATTCTATAATCTAAGATGAAGTCGACCGTGATCAAGATGGCCACTTAAAAATCAAAATGACCGCCAATTATGAAGAAGATTAATAATTGAATTGACGATATCACTCTTTTCAACCATCGCATAATGGCAAAATAGGTACTAAAATGAGGGTTGAACCATGTATCTTTTATTGGATGATATGATCTGCCACTTTGAACTTTTAATAACTCTAGCATGGCCTCCGACAAAAGAAAACTAACCGCAAACAGTCATTAAGAAGTGACATTAAGTAGATAGGTCATATCTTACTTTCTGGCCATCAGAGAGCCAATTAAAAAGTACCAAATCAAAAGTTGAATATTCCTCTTTAATTCAAGATTAGATAAGGTCTGAACATCTACATGATTCAAGATAACCACCCAAAAATTTAAATGACCGATAACTAGCATGTATACGTATATGTATAAGTCATACTCACAGAACGTCGAAATGAGTGCCAATTAAATATTGCATTTAAGATGTACCTTTGTGTTAAAAGCATGTCCAAGCTGGTCCCCTTACTTCATTTAGCAGTGTGAATCAGTAAATGGGCCATGTCTTACTTTTTGAAATTTAAATAATCATTTAAATAGAACAAACTAAAGGTTAAAATATACCTTTGGTTGAATAATTATAGCTTGCAGCTTCCTTTAGTATGGCAGCCTTATAATCTAAATTACCACCGATTCCAATGTAAGTTTATAAGAGAATCGACTATATACACTCGACAAAACATATAAACGGACGCTTTATTTTTGTTGTAGGAAAATATTCATGCCGGTATTCAAACTATTCTTCAATATTGAGAGCAAACGTTGAAGAAATAGATTGGATAAGAATTGCGTTTACATTTCGTTAGAATAAAATTTCGCAAGCATCTTCAAACTACACCACCGTAAATTTAGATTTAATATCTGTGGATGGGGTAATGTTCACTGTTTTGATGTTAGTGTGAAGAAACACTTTTGAAAAAGACATTGTTTTGCGTTACATTTCAAAACAAGTGATGAAAATAACATATTTTTGTGTAAAATCGTATCAAGATTTAAAAAAAAAAACAAAAAACCCCACCAATTTCTAGGCATTTTGTGACTTTTTGAAAGGAGGGTCTTCTTCTCTTTCTTACCAACGTCATTTTTGTTAAAATTATTTAAAATTTTGATGATGAACTCGGAAATGGTACGGCTTTTGTGCAGAGGCATCCGAGAGATAGTCAGTTGGCAATTAGTTCATGTTTTTGAAAACGTAAAAATGGGGCAAGTGTCCGTTTAATAGTTTTGCATAGCGTTTCTCTTTCTCTTCATCATAGAGTAGTAAAAGATTTGAGTGATCTTTTGCCTTTCCGATATTGCTATTTAAAATGACAAAGATACATTCTTAAACCTTCATTTGGGTACTAATTTTACTACTCTATATGAACAGAAAGAGAGAAACGGTCAAATACTTATAAACCTTTTTTTAATCGGCCGCCATTTAAACTCCCACGTGACAATATTTAAATTGCCCGGTGTTAAGATAAAAAAAACAAAAATCTTTGTCTTGAATTTTAGTCAGATGTATAACATTCATTCGGGGTAGTAAAATAATGGTTTAATGGTGTTCCAGCTGAATTGAGCCGTAGCTGCGGCGACATAATCCTAAATGCGATATATGTTTCTTTAAAACAAGCTGCGGTATAACCCCCGAAAAAGTAAACAGCAAATGAAATAGAAAATATACAAATACCTGAATATTTTCCCTCGGATTGGTTTAATTGATCTATTGCAATAGTGGGTGATCAAAGACAAAAATTTTAATCTTAGGAAAATACAAAAGCTTTTAACAAAATAAAAATGACTAAGATTAATCCATCTAGAATAAGATATGAGATTTTTTAAATTCCATTTCTGCAAATTGCTTTCAGAGAGAAAGTCATTCTAGAATAATGGGTGATTGTTTTATTGTTTCTATTAATTCTTAGATAATTAATCTGTTGAATTTCTTTGAAACTCGAAAATTATTCAAAAGTTTCATGCAAAGCTTTCATATACCATCTTTAATCTTTTGTATGAAATGCTTTGCAACTGTCCTGCGTTCAGGGTGAAGAAACGGTGCAAACCGATTTCATTTATTACCCCGCTTTGCACGCAAGTGTACGGGCAAAGCGGGGTATGATATGAAAACGGTATGACATCCTGAACGCAGGGCTGCATTGATAAGCCCAACAGCTGCAATAGATTCACCTGAAAAAATCCGCGAAAATGACGTCTAGCGTGTATTTGGATGGGTCCAATTGGCTCGCGAAGACACTAAATCTATTTGTGACCCGTCATGCAAAAAGGGACCATCTGGGTAGTGCGTTAAGTGTCGACCCTAGTCAGACTGCGCAGTTTGCGCAGACTGACTAGGGTTGAAACTTTTCGCAATGTGCTTATTTTCTGAATCTAGAATGTTCAATCTACCTTCCAGTGAATGAAGTTTTGAAATGCGATTTTTGATTGACCAATGCTGGACCGAATCTCTTTTTCAAAAATTTATTTTCTTGAGTTCCCAGAGTGTGCCTTAATGCGTGATGGGTCATATTTATAAAACAGATCGAATATCTTATCACAGTGATATAAGAAAACATCGCTAATTGAGTTCAAAATGCTCATGAATGACATTCAAAATCGGATCATCTTACTTACCCAGATTCATTCAAAAATCGTTTACGTTGTCAGTTACACGTTTTCTAAACTTTAGGATAATCATGAAATTTACAAGGCAAAAGATTTTTAATGATTTTAGAACTTCTTTCCAAAGCCCATCTCGTTTTCTTTCCCTAAAACTGACTTCAAAAGTTCAAAACTTGGGATGACTTCCCGTCATGATTCTATAAATAGCCTTCGGTATAATGAAGAATTCGTGTCACCCAAGAGGTCGATCGGGAACCCTCGGCGATTCTACGGAATAGAACTCGGAAATAATAAGGTTGCAGCCATGAAAGCGCGTTATGTCGCACGTGGATTAATATGGCGTCACAGTTATCAACCATCCTGGTAAGGATGACGTTGCATGAAGCAAAATCAACGAAAGAAGAAAACGTTGGTATATTGTAATTTGATAACAAAACGCATTGTTAGACTGCGTTTTGTCACCAAATTAAAATATTTCCTCAAGATCTCCGCGGAAGATCGGAAAGAATTACTAAAATGTGAAATTCTTCAAGCAAATTTATTAACCTAAGTACATGTACCACCAGAGGACGAATTCCCTAAAAATGACCCAAAATTACTACACTTTCACGTACTCTCCAGTTTACAGAAAAGTCCGAATGATGGTCGGAATATTCAGGGACAGTGAAGGACCCCCGTCATTCTCAACGAGGATATAAATCAAGGGTTTAGCTTTTATAATAAGCCTGTGACGATCATGGCCCTGTTTTATAAAGAATACCCACCGATCAAATATAGAACGGAATTTATTTTCAACCAGTCAGTTTTGTTGTTTCAATTGACACAATAGAAACGACAAAACTGATTGGTTGAAAATAACTGCTAGTTTTTTTAACCAATGGTTTACCTTTCTACAACCCGAGGCTGCCGTCTTTTTGAAATTAAGACTCGTGAGAAATATCCGCTAGAATTTATGTTGTCGGCATCATCATTTTGTTAGCATCATCATTTTGTTAGCGGAAATCAATCAGATCCCCGACTTTTAAATAACTGAACTTTTGTCTGCTTTTTTCGCCGGTATAATTTTGTCATTTTGTCATTTTAACGACAGCAAATTAAAGATAATTTTCATTTGAAAGTTTATAGATTTACTATTCAACGAACCTCTGCCTGTTAAGTATTTAACATTATATGAGCCTGTGCGTGAGATTTCCAACAGTTTCAAATATGCGAAAAGCAAAACCTCTGACCAGCCTGTGCATCCGCACAGTCTGACCAGAGTCTTTACTGTGCGCTTAGTAGATAGATAAGGTCTAAAAGTATCTGTAGAGTATCAGGTAACTGTATATTTACAGTATGTGGCTGTCTACACAGCTAAATGTTGCACCTGACGAACATTTCAAATTATTGGAAATGTCACGCACAGGCTCATATATTATACAGTAAACATTCATTATTATTCTAGTGAATATCAGGATGAACAGAACACCATAAGCGTATGAACAATACTAGGAATATGTTGTTGTTGTTGTTGTTTTCCAAATAATAATAGTATAGAAATACTTAAAAATGGCGTCGAGGAAAAGCGTTTCGTCTGATAAGCGATCATAAATACACTCTATACCTCGTATAAGCTGTGATTCTTAGCGTATTTCCGTTGCCTACTGGATGACGTTTGATTATTTATTTATTTATTTATCTATTATTTATTTATTTATATTATTTATTTATATTATTTATTTATTTATTTATTTATTTATTTATTTATTTATTTATTTATTTATTTATTTATTTATTTATTTATTTATTTATTATCTTCTTAAGATAAATTTCTTAATTTAAAAGTAACGACTAAATAAAATCAACTTACCGAGTGGTATCCGTATTTGTAGTCCAGTATGGTTGAGAGAAGGTTGTTTGTAGGGAAATGTCCTTGAAAACTTCTCCACCGTTAACAAAATTAACAACAGAACTTCTAATACATTAAACTTTTCTGTGAACATTGTCAAAATTATCATTATTATTAATTACGGAACAGTAACTGTAGTCATCACAAGAGTTGATGAGAATACTTTAGCACACATCTTTGCTTCATTTCACCATAATTGTCTACGGAATTCAAACACATTGTCGTTCCTGAATGTTCCAAATGAAACAGCCCGTAGATCACTATAGTTCCGCAATCTAGAGTGAGTGATCAAAGGTCAATTTTGTCTATACATGTTTAGACAAAATTGACCTTCGATCACTCACTTAAACTTGTGGATCTATAAACAACAAACACTGCTCTCACTTAAAGCAAAGCCTTACTGGATGAACGCATTTAATGATATTATCTAAATTAATCGAATAATGTATAACTGACATAGCATTCGAACCATATTCATATGTTTTGTGTGTGAAAATACTTTTATCTGTTTGATCTCGAAAAATTAAAACGACACAAACAAACTCATAAACAAACAAACAAACAAAAAGAGGTAATTTCGATGATATAAGTGTTATTTTGTATTATTATTCTTTTATCCTTTTCGCAGAATTTTTTGGTCTCTTAACCATTTAACTCGCTTTCGTTAAACCATAAAGATGTTAACCAATAGTGAGCATGAATTTTAAATTCTCTAAACCCAATATCAATGTATCTGTCATTAAAAGAAATTCTTGGAACAAAAGTATTCTGTTTATTTCGAGCGACAGAATCATTGATCATTAGCTTTTTACTATATCTATACCACAGTTATGCACAGCGAACGCTTCATATACTACCAAATATGTTTTATCGCGGAAACATACGTCAACAAGCGTCAAGAATTGCGCTTTTTTTTCAAACAAAATGGCAAAAAAGATAATCCAGTTATCGTCTTATTTCTATGTTGCATTATTGATAGAGTTTGTTTTGATTATTCGATTTCTGTGAACCTTAATTATATCACATCTAATTGGAATATTTTTTGTTGTTTGATTTAAGTGTTTATCGAAAGGAATTTCTCTCTTGGTCACGTAGCACAGGTGGAAACAAGACAAGAAAAACTGATACCTATTTGCCTACCTATCTTTATACGTCGCGGGGGTGAAATTACCCATTGAATATTTTTTATATTAAACGGGTGTTATTTCACTAGTGGAAAAACTATGCAAATGAGCTAAGAACGGACAAGAACGTTATATCTTAGTTGTGAAAATGACGTCATAATGGATTTACTGACGTCATTTCGCAAACGGCGTTGTATGTTTCACGGAATAACTTGAATCGTTAAATATCTTTCTTTCCTTGTTTTATCAAAATATTAGGGTCATATTGTAAAAACAGTATCAAAGGTGAAGGCATTAAATACTGAAATTATTAAACTCGGCGCAGCCTCGCTTTTATTTGTTAATAGATGACTCGTTTGATAAATTCGGTATTCAATGACCACTAATTCAATATCCTCTATGTACCCCTACCATATAGAAGTAGACAAGATAAAATATGATATTTTCATAATGGAAGAGACCTTACTTCCAAAGCAAAAATAGGTCAAGACACAGTTGAAAATTGTAGAGAAAATAATGGTAATATCGAAGTGCAATTTTGTTAATTTCACAACGTGGCGCTAATGATTGCAACCGCTGGACTCCAATAATTTTTCTGGCATTAAAAAAAAGACAAAAAAAAAACGCTCACTTCTGTGTAATATTTTCCTATTGGTCATAAACATTTACAAATATGGTATTTCTATTTCCTATAAATACGCTCACATATCGCACTAAGTGTCAGGCGTCTGCCTTGCCGATAGAAGAGTTGCTTCAGTAACGTCAGCAAAATCATGTTATAGCTCTTGCCAAAATAGTCGCATCTTTGATGGGAAATTTCTTGCTGTGATTCTAAACTCGTATTTTGGAACGATAACAACTTACTTCTTCAAAATATTCTTCAAATAAGATGTACATATAACCACTCTAAGTTCTAAAACATATTTGTGACCCGTCACACGAAAATGGACCCTCTGGGAACCATGTAACATGAATATTTGAAAAAAAGATTGGGTCCAGCATAGGTCGACAAGATGTCGCATTGTAAAAATTCTCTCACACGAATGCAGATTGATCACCGTTGATTCAGAAATAAGCACATTAAAAAAAAATTCGACCCTAGTCATTCTGCGCATTCCAAACAACCAACCAAGATGGCCCCTTTTCCCGTGAAGGGTCACAATAATTTTGAAGTGTTTGAAGATTTTTCGCGCAACCTCTTTTATAAATTGCACGCGATAAGGTTAACATCTAGACGGTTGTATCGATATTTTCTATAGGTAGTGCAGGTTACTTATCGAATGATTATGTTAACTCCCTGTTCAGAACCTGATATAATAGAATTAAAATACCGTGACATATGTAAATGACTGCGATGGCTCAGTGGATACGCATGCAAGACTATCGACTGATTGTTACCAAAACGCTCCCGGTTCGTATCCTGTCATCGCCAGATTTTGTTATAGTTTTTTTTTTCGAGAAAATTAAGAATTTTACATCATTAAAAACATGCAGATAAATTTCTTTTCCATGTGTTTCTTTTGTTTTTTTTAGATATGTATCATAGGATTAAATATATAAGATTATACCGTCGGAGAAAGCTTAATCGATCCTATGCGACATTATAAGATATTGAATTATGAAACAATCGCCTTTGTTCTACAATTGTGTTGGCTATTGCATTCCATTTATCAGCGTGAACTCTTTTAAATTTTGAATCTTCGAATAGTCAAATCGCAGTTTCAGGCTCTATCTAAGCTGGCCTTTATATTCATCCCCTCGGTGAAGTAAATATAGTATATATCTTTTCAATCCAAAGAATACAAATAACCTTTGAAGCATTTTTAAAATTAGCACAACATTTAAAATAATTTAAAAAAAAATATGTTATTAATTGTATAAATTAAAAGAGTTCCTTTTTATGTCGCGATGCAGAATCGAACTCGGTCCGCTTGGTCAAAATTCTGTCGTCCTTATCCACTCGACTACGCTACTCTGATAAACTACTACATGTTTTTTCAGTATAATAAAGACAGCCAATTGACATGAACACTGTTTTCAACAACATGGATTGATCCAGTGTTTATTTACAATATCGCGGTTATCGCGTGAGCTTAATACTAGTATCGAAAGTCATGGGGGAATTATTTACACCCATCAACAGCAAACTTGTCATTATTCTGAATATGTGGTACGCGAGGAATGAAATTAAGACATGTCAGAATCTGTGATTTACATAAATTTACGTAAAAATGTATATATCTTTACAAACACAAATGCTTTTATTTTCTGTAAACCTACGTTCTCAGTAATGTTATAAATTGATAGACGTCTGTCATGAAAATTCGGCAAATATTTATGCGATAACGATAATTTATACCCAAAAAATATTTAAACTTTCCTGTTACTCCTAGGAAAAATGTGTAAAACTAATGTCTTTGTTATATTTTCTTTACTGGTCATAGTTTCCTGATTTTTAACACAAAATTCATCATAGAAATTCTTTTAAATCTGTGGTCTCTATAACTGCAACAAATGGCGAAAATATCAGGCGTCCGACATTCAAATACTGCTAATAATGAGAAAAGCACAGTCATTAGCCGGGGGAAATTTTTACCAAAAGCAAATCCGACTTCCCTATAATTCCAAGCATTCCTAAAAACACGCCCACCTTTTATTATATAGTATAGCAGTTGGTAAAAGGCAAATACACAATGTTATCACCATGCACTCCAAGAAATGCTGATCCTAAAGTATGCACTAATCGCAAGACGCCTGTCGTGCCAATGGATCTTTGATTTTTGGGTAAAGCAACCATAAGACACTACATAAAGTTCTTAATTGTAGTAACACCGTGAAATTGACTCACATTCCGATCAAAACCATTCTACATCGCTCACACAGCGCTCTATTCATTCATTCAAAACATTCATTTAAAAAACGCCCCAAAATCACTCAATAGATAGGATCAACAACTACATTCATACTACAATTGGCTAGAAAAAAATTACGATTTCACTAACATAATTGAATTTTAAAAGTATTTGAATGGTTCGCAAAGACATTAAAGGCTATTGTGATAACTTGCATGCATAGTTTAATATGTCACTAATTTTGTTCCTCTTCATAAAATATGCGATATTGGATAACCTCCCTTTAATTTCAATCGAAGCTCCCTCCTCTCGACCACTCAATTTCATTCCAGAATAATTCCAAAAGCATTCACCATGTCAATTGCAAGATATTCTTAACAGTAGGAAGTTAGAAAGCGGTGTATTAGATGACCAGATCATACACACAACTGTAAAAGCTGCTACAGTTAAAAACATCGTGAAATTTACATTTATCTCAATCAAAACCATTCTAAATCGCTCACTCAGCGCTCCATTCATTCACTCCTAATACCCACTGCAACCATTCAAAAACGATCAAACCCATTGAAAAATATCGAATCAACAACGTCATTCATAATAAATTTTAAGGAGTACGAGGCTATGTAAAGAACTTGTATGTATTTTTTAAAGGGAGGTTATCCATATCACTAATTTTGTTCATCCCGAACAAAATTTGCGATATGGGATTACTTCCCATTAAATTCACTCAAATCTCGCTCCACACACTCATTCAATTTCATTCCTTAATCAATCAGAAATCATTCACCTTGTCAATTTCACGATGTTGTTAACTGTTCTACTTAATACCAACGGCGTGATAGTGTTGGAAATCTACTGAGCCGTCGCATAACAATTATGTCAAGACACCGTTGAAAATTATGTTGACAATAAACGAAACAACAAATTGTCATTTTCTGAATCCTATGATGCAGTGTTAATGATTGTACCAGCTAGACTCCAAGAAATATCCATGGTTTTCCGAAAAAATACAATTACAGCTAATACAGTTAACAACATCGTCAAATTGACAAGATGAATGTTTTTTTAATGATTTTAGAATGAAATTGATTTAGTGTGTGGAGCCAATTTCGTCCCAATTAGCGATAATTTATTACTTCCTTTTAAAAATACATAGATTATCTTAAGGGAGGTAATTAATATCGCTTTTTTCGTCCATCTTGGACGAAAAAAGCGATATTGAATTATCTCCTATATACTTCATTTTAAACTCGCTTCTCGCTCTCGTTCAATATCATTCAAGAATCATTCCAAAATCATTCAACTTTTCAAATTTACGATATTCTTAACTGCATGTAATCCGTGAATACAGAGTAGAGACGGATAAAATGCTACGTGGTACATGTATATCTTAATCTAATCTCTCCATCGTATGTTCCCAATTGGCCGTGCGCATTTGGTTTTTATAGTTTTTAGATTTATTGATATATATATGTAAAAAGTTTCGAATTTCCAGTAAACATATCACAAACTTATTTCAAACTAAGTGATATAACACATGATGAAATACTTCTTAAATCGTTCCAAGAAAACATTTTCCCCTATTCTTTACAGATTTTGTAATAACCATCCTATTTCATAACAAATCATTCTATACGAATATTTTGAACATACACTAAGCACATATGAATGCCAAAAGACAAATACAATAAAGACAGGCCTAACGATTACTCTTCGAATCAGGAAAAAGGAAGTATTCATTAAAAGACTATGAAATCGATAGTAGCGAAGAAAGATGTCACAGAGCAGCTTTCATGAGAGTCCTTTAGACAGAGATTATTTCCACGCAAGGCGGTAAATTCCGAGATAATGTGATACTCCTCAACACTTTTTCTAGACATTTCTAACGATTAACTTTCTCCGAGCAACGAACCGATTTTTTTCTAGGCTTTTAGTTTGTCTTTCATCTTTTTTCTTCCAATATATTTGCAAATTTAATTGAAGATTTAACATCTATTTTAGGGTTTTGATTAAAGTTGTTCTGAAAGTTATTAATTATCCCTTACAAAGGCTGATTGCCCTGTACAAAAAAAAAACCAATAAGTAATTCAACCTATGATTTTGAGTTTTTTACAACTGATTTTCTTGCGAGCCACTTAGCTGTAATTCAGTAAAATGAACAAAAAAGGAGGACCTTACTCTAAATTCAAAAAGTGCAAATGCTGTATGGTCGTGCAGTTTTCAAGACTCAAAAAAAAAATACTTATCAACTCTTTGCTACTTAATAGAATTGAAAAAATATTGGCAAGAGTTAAAGAGCATAGTATTTATATAAAAAAAATCTTGGAGGTGTGAAGCTAGAAATCTTATTTTATGAATACGTGATGTGATTAGGTTTTTTTGCTCCATACCCCCATGAGTTCAAAATATATCCTGCCATTTCCTTATATTCAAAGACATAAAAAATTAAAAAAAAAATCATTAACAGAAAGAAAATACTTTGAGATAAAACTTAGATTAAAAATATTGGAACTTGAAGATCAGAACTGTCCCGACACTAAAAAGGTACCATCTGGCAACCAGAGGTCGCATATCAAAAAATTCTTACACAGAAAGGTAGAATGGCCAGCCTAGATTCAGAAAATCATCCAAGTTCTACGGTACGCACAGTGTGACTGGGGTTGATACTTTACCCATTTTCCGAATTGTCCCTTTCCGTCTAATAGGTCGAAAAAATATATAATAATTGAGGGAGGGAGTTTTTTAAAGAACACTGAATGATGGACATTGGTTGGATCCGCCGTCAAAACGCAGTTGGTAGCGCGTCGAACTGTCAATCTAGAGGTTCCCGGTTTTATCCCCGACGGCGGCACTCATTCTTTTCGACTACATGTCTCTCACCAATGGGCTGATAATCGTAATCCTATGTGAGATAGCAGCTGGAGGCTAGGAAAGGATGTCGTGGTTGTACTGGTGAGAGAAATAAAAGGAAACCATTGTTTGGTGCTTCAGCCGCCGCGATATAACTAAAAATGTTGAAAGCGGTGTAAAACCCCATTCAATCAATCAATGGACATTGGTTGGCCCGGCTGTTCATAAATTACCAGATCTGAGTAGAACAGAACATAGAAAAAATGTTCCTTTATTGTAATATTCGACTTTAAAACGTATGATTCATCCCTATGAGAAAAGTAGCGTCATTATTTCTGACTTGCCTAAAGCTGCGCTAATTTGCCACCAATCAAGTTTTCCGGATCTTTTCCCATAAATAAGCGCGATTTGTCTTAATAAGGATTCCCCCTGACCAATCCAAACAGATCGATGTAATAAGAAGAATCTTTTTTTCGAATCGCGTCCAATGTTTTTGCTCTATAAGAGCCTATCCACTCGGACAACGAGCCGAACTTTTAACATAGTTTTTCAGTTTACTTTTTCGCAAAAAAGTCCAGTCTGCTCAGTACGAAAAATAGTGAGACTGCGCATGTTGATAAGTAATATGATTTTTGATTTATAATACATGTATATACTTTTTGATTGAGCAGAAATTCTGAATCCAGAATGATTATTCTACATTCTTTAATGCTTTTCGGTGGTTTATCGAGAAATAACGGTAGATTATCACTTGATAATCTCACCGCAAAAGCAGTGAAATTATCAAAATTTTATACCCTGCTTTTGTGCATTTAACCCTATCTGACGTCATCTATGTGGGGCGAATTAGTAATTAAAATTGCTAATTTTGTTAATGCCGAACATAAAAAGCGATATTAGATAACCCTCTTTTAATTTCATTCAAAACTCACTCATACGATTCCATTCCAAAATCATTCAGCTTATCCATTTCAAGATGTTCTAAACTGTTCCATTATGTTGATTGACATATTGCGTTGGTTTATAAAGAAATGTTCTACTTCTATCATTAAATATTTTACTTTTAGAATATGACCTACGTCGCGGGAGTGAAATAACCCCGTTGAATATTTTTTTTTTATTTTTGATATGCAAAAGAGCTTAGAACGTAAAGCAACATTATATTTTCGTCGTAAAAATTACGCCATAACGTCGAAACGGCGTTATATGATTCCCGATATAAGTTGAACCGATGAATTTCTGGAAATTCCTCGATATATCGCAAAAACTCAGACCATATTATAAACGGAATATCAAACTTGTGCTCATGAAAAACTGAATCTCTAATACTAGGCACAGCCTCGTTTTTATCTGTTCTAGATGTCTAGTTCAATTAATTCGGTATTCAATGACCACTCATTCAATATCCTGTATATAACATGCATATTATGAAAAAAAGGTGCTGTAGTACTTATTTTATAAAGGCAGTCTCAAATCTATCCATACATCCCAGCGACGGACCCAGGAATTTCGTAAATGGGGTTCGTACATACAAAATGGGGTCGGTGGAGTCATTCTCGTAGTATTACACAATTTTAACCCGATTCCTGCTGAAATTGAGTTTTGCATGTAAAAATCCTATTTTGTGGATGTATCAATGAATATGCCCCATTTTCTTTTCACAAAAATTATGTAGAAGGCAGACAGTGCATCCTAATATCAGACTGCACAACTGTGCAGACTGAACTAAGTCTATACTGTCTGTCAAAGCTTTGTACGTAATCGAATATATATTGGATTGCAAGAGAAGGGTTATTATAAATTCTGTAATACAAAAAAATGGACTTCAGGGGAGAGTTTGTTTGAACCCCCACCCCACCCCCTCTGGATCCACCACTGCAACCCTTGTATATTTTACGGACTACAAGATTGTCTTTTTGCGTCACTGGTCACATATATCTACGTTTACGCGTCGGTGTAGATTTTGACGACTAATTCCTAACACGGCACGAAAAATACGTTAATATTTTATTAATTAGAACTGTTATCCTTTAGGATTAAAAAGTTAAAACTTACAAAAAACTAAAAACGACTATGGTAGGCGCATTAAACATCATGAAGAAAGAAAAATCGCTTCAAAGCAGATATAGAGGATAATCGTTTGTTTCAGTGTAAGATCGATTTATATTTTACATTTGAGTGAACAACAAAAGCTATATGTTCACGAGAGTAAAAATATAGCTTTTGTTGTTCACGAAAGGAAATAATTATCGATCTTACACGAAAAACAAACGATTATTCTATTTCTTTAATGCAAAAATGAGACAAAATGGGAAATTTCTAGGACATATTTTCGTAAAGCGTGTCATTTTGCGCGTGATTGCTATGCAACGTTCATTTTGACGTCACTTATTTCGCCCCGCATGGATGACGTCAGATAGGATGAAATGCACCAAAGCAGGGTATAAGTTTTTGATAATTTCACTGCTTTTGAGGCGAGATTATCAAGTGATAATCTACCGTTATTTCTCGATAAACCACCGAAAAGCATGAAAGAAAAGCAATTTTCATTTTTTCTTACTATATTCTTACGTGCTTTTTTCTACATCTCTGTCTAAATATGGGAATCTCGGCAAAAAGCTAAAGGTTATGACAGTATTTTTCTTGGTAGTTAAAAATGATAGCCAGAATGTACAAAATCGTGAACATAATAAATTGATGAGTTTGGAACAAAAATGAAAGAAATTGAATAAGTTATATTCGTCAAATTATCGATATTTAAATATCTACATTAACAAAATATACATAATTTTCTATTGTTGATTCTTCAAGGACCAGTCAGACACTTTGAAACCCAAACCAACCAATACAAAATAGAATCATTAGATTGTTACAAATGAATTCCTGATCTCTTTGAACGATTTCTGTGTGTTTTCTAATGATTTTGGAACATTTAAGATTGAGTGTTTGAATTGAATTAATGGGACGCACAGTAAATGATAAAGAGTGTTTTTGATCGAAATGAGTGTCAATTTCACGATCTTCTAAACTGTAACACGTCTAGAGGGGTGTTTAGCTTTTTCTGATAATAGAATGACTTATGACTGATTATAGATGTAATCCAAATTACGCTTCCTAATTGACAATAAAATCCACACAAATAATACATCACTTTATACTGATAACAAACCCATTAGATGAATAAAACGATATAACAAATTAGCTTTATCCATAAACCGACACAACGAGATAAATGTCACAGAAAACTCTAGCACGACAAAAGCTTTTACTTAGAAATGAAATCTTAAACAACGAAATCGATAGCAATTTGTCCGCTGTTCGCGGAAAATGCCGCGGAGCAACTTTTATCCACCTCACTCGGTAATCTTGAGGGCTTGTCGGAATTATGTAGACGCCTTGTTTACCCTTAAAAAGACGACAAAAATGACTGCATTGGATTCGAGAAAATTTACGACATCAATTCATAACGGGCACAAAACAAATGATCTGGCCAAAGTCTTACTTCATTTAAAAATAAATATCTCTGAAAAGCAGAAATCATTTTGAAAATATTTGCAATTAAAAATTATAAAAATCAATCCAATATAAGTGATGGTGTACTGGAACTGTTTTCTCATCAGTCTATTTCAGGGCGAAATACATTTGAGCCTGTGCTTGACATTTCCAACAATTTCACATGTGCGCAACGTTGGGTCTCAGATCAGGCTGTAATAGATGGCGTCTTACCTAAAATCGCTATTCATACCCAAAATTATTTCTAATGTATTGTGTGATTGTCCGGGCCACTCAACGTCTTTCCATCACACACACATAATATTGTTTGAAATGTAACGCACAGGCTCATTTAATATTTGACACGGTAAGTCAGATACTAAGTAATGGATAGTTTAATTTATAGTAGGTTCCGAAGTTTTGGTAACTCAGCAATCAAATATATTCTCTTTGTCAAGCATGCTTTTTTTTTATATCATGTTTTGTGTTATTTTTACAAGCTTTGGGGATAGTTTTAGACCAAACGAGAAAATAATGAACCCACCAAATTACGTCACGATTTAGAAACACGTTATAGACCAGAAATATTTCATTTTTTATTTTTTTTTACCTAGCATCGATGATCCTTAACAAAAAAATGGCAAAAACTCGGGACAAGCTTTATACCATATTTTTAAAAAGAAAAAAAAATGATAAACCCACAGAGAATCTGTATATAGTCGGTTGGGCTGTCGGAATCATGTTGCCTTGGGTGGAATAAGTTTCAATTATTTGAGACAAATTAAAATCGTATTCTATGAACATGAAACATGAAACAATTAGACATGATTGAACATAAGTGTATACTTCGCCTTTCGCCTGATTTTTTGCAAATACTAGAAAACATACGTACTTGTACTCACTTCAAAAGGAATTTACGATAACAGAGATACATCGAAAAAAAAAAAAAAAAAAAAAACACTTTCAGCAAATATATTGGATTGATTACTCTATCGAATGGCATTCTCCGACTTTTAAAACAGACATTTTTAGAACCCATATTTTAGTCAGAACAAACAGCTTATAGATTTTTACACGGAAGTATATAGTTCCTTCTATGCACTGCGGGAAGTCCAACTTCTGAAGATTCGTGCATAGCAATATTCAATGAATGAGAGGAATTGGTGGTTGTGTGTCAGATAAATATCACTTCCTTTTTCGAATTGACATTCTCTGACAAAGTTCTAAAGCAAATAGGAAAAGGGAGACAATCGAAACCGGGATATCGTTTAGTGTACATCTCAGAGTTGTGTGTTCATAGATACTGTCACAAATGGAAGCCAGTATAAACGTAAGAACTAAGAAGGAAATACGAAGCATGAAGCCTGCGTTCAGGATACGAAACGTTCGCGAAACGTTTATAAATTGTTACCCTGCTTCTCAAGCATGTGCGACAGTCTACGCGCAAGGCGGGGCAATAACTTAAGGTCGTGGACCTGTAATAGTTCCGCAACGTTTCGGAAGTAATGAACTTTAACAGTGTTAACCAGGGTTTCCTAATGATTTTCATTAGGAAACCTCGGTCAACACTGTGAAAGATCATTATTTCCGAAATGTTGCGGAACTATTACGGGTCAACTACCTTAAAAGTTCCGCCTCTTAGCTTCTTAGAGATCATATCGTATGATACAAGTGATTTACAGAAATGAATATTTTAAAATAATTTGAGGGTCCGTCAAAGAAGTTTTTTTTTTTTTTTTTTTTTTTTTTTATCATTTTTACCTTTTATTTCTATGTAAATCTGGATGCGTCCGGACAGAGTCAAAAAATGACCATGGGTCATGATGTGAACAAAATTGGTAGATTTGATTTGAATTGGGGTTTAACGTCGCTTTCAACAATTTTTCAGTTATATCGCGACGACTGGAGCACCTAACGATGGATTCCTGGTATTTCTCACACCAGTACTACCAACACATCCCTTTCCTAGCCTCCAGTTGCTATTCCACATAGGTTTACGATTATCTACCCATAAGGATAAGTGCCGCGGCCGGGGATCGAACCCGTGCGAATATAGACCCCTGGATTAGAAGTCTGGCGCGCTACCAACTGCGCTATTGCCGCGGCACAAAATTGGTAGAGGTCCACTAGATGATGCTACCTTCCATATATGAAAGCTCTCGGTCATCTAGTTTCAAAATTATTTTTTTGAAGATTTTCATATTTTTCGACCCCTTTTTTTGCACCGAAACTTCAACCCGGATATAGTCATCAAACCAATTTAAGGTAGTGGAACCCAAATAGTTCCGCAACAGTTTGGAACTCATGATCTCTCACAATGTTGACCTGATAAAAATCGTTAGGAAACCTAGGTTGACATTGTTAAAGTCATTTCTTTAAAATGTATCGAAACTATTACGGGTAATGATGCTATATACCAAATATGAACGCTGCCTGCCTTCTGGTTTCAAGGAAGAAGATTTTTTGAAAATTTACTAATTTCACCCTTTTTGCTGTCATGGCAACCAGAGTTAAGGGTGGATTTCATTTATTTGAACAAATTTAGTAGAGTTTGACCCGAGGAACATCCTTGCCAAGTTTCATCAAGATTGGCCAACCAGTTTAGGAGGAGAAGATGTTTTAAGAAATTGTGGATGGCGGTCATCACACGACCGACAACTGATGAGGGACGTCAGACATTGGACAATCACAATAGCTCAACTTGAGAACTGCTCAGGTGAGCTAAAACCAGTTTTTTATGAAAATCAGAGATTGTTTTTATAACCACATTGTTCATTTTCAGCTCTTTTGGTGCAAGTTCATTATTGCATTGTTTTCTAACCTACATTGTTTCTCTTTTTGTCATTCTTAACATAAGCTTTACATGTAAATGTCAGCCGTACTGAATGGGTTAACATGTACATACTGAAGTATGCTCACAAAATGGCGCCTAAGGATTTTCAGTCCTTTGATTAATAATTAGAATCACAGTTTCATTTTTGTTTAGTTCTTATTTATATAAAAGGGTCTAAATGGTAGATTGTATTTAGTTTGACAAACTTGGTAGAGCTTCACCAAAGAATATTTTTGCCAAGTTTCATTAAGATTGGCATTCAGATTTAGGAGGAAAACATGTAAACAAGAGGCCCAAGAGGGCCTGTATCGCTCCACTGGCTTTAACATCTTCAGACTTTCATTAAATGAAGCTTTCTTTGAATGAAAACAACACTTTGAAACCCCTTAAGACCTATTTAAAAATAATCAACTGGGTATGGCCCACATTGCACCAAAATTCTCAAGTTTTTATTAAAATCGGCCCATCGGTTCATCAGGAGATGTAGTTCAAAGATTTCCGACTCAAAATAAGCCACACCCTGCCATGCCAATATTTATTGGCTAATCAAACTTCGCGAACAAATTTTGAAAAGGGTCACACACAGAACATTCTAGTAAAATTTCATTGAAATCGGCCATATGGTTCAGGAGGAAATGTGGTTCAAAGATTTCGGGCTCAAAAAAGCCCCACCCTGCCACGTCCATATTTGGGGGTCAATCAAAATTTCTTGAACAACTTAAGAAAAGGGTCACCCAAGGAACATTCTGGTAAAGTTTCATTGAAATCCGCCTTATGGTTCGGGAGGAGATGTTGTTCCAAGATTTGAGCTCAAAATAAGCCCCGCCCTGCCCCGCCCATATTTGGGGGCCAATCAAAATTACAGAAACAATTTTTGAAAAGGGTCAACCAAGGAACATTCTGGTAAAGTTTTGTTGAAATCGGCCCAGTGGTTCAGGAGATGTCATTCAAAGATTTCAGGCTCAAAATAAGCCCCGCCCTGCCACGCCCATTTTTGGGGGTCAATCAAAATTTCTTTAACAATCTAATAAAAGGGTCACCCAAGGAACATCCATGCCAAGTTTCATTGAAATTGGCCCAATGGTTTGGGAGGAGAAGATTTTAAAAGATTTCAAAGTGAAAAACTGCCACGCCCTGCCACGCCCATACTTGGGAATCAATCAAAATTTCTTTAACAATTTTAGAAGAGGGTCACCAAAGGAACATTTCTACCAAGTTTCATAAAAATCCGCCCATTGGTTTGGGAGGAGAAGATGTTTAAAGAAAAAGTTTACGCACGGACGCACGGACGGACTGACGCACGCACGACGGACACACCGCCATGACAATAGCTCGCTGGCCTTCGGCCAGTGGAGCTAAAAACAATTTTTGGTCAGTGAACATCACACATTTTTATGGAATCAACTTACCTAGGTCAAGAAAGCTTAATTATTCAGTCTTACTCAATGCTTTGATAATACAGTAAAACATGCGACCAGGAACGGGACCACCAATAAGAGGTTTTCAAGGAAAATGGTCGCTGAATACACGTTTTGTTACAAATAAGAATCCCAATTTCCATTGAATATGTTAATAATTGCGATATTCTCAATGGCCCGATTATGTTTAAACAAAAAAGAATCGTCTCAGTGAGACAATTCTAATGAGTTTAAAAAACGTAGGATCTATTTACAAAAATTCTTTTACCAGTGATATCTACAATGTACTTTTTCAGAAATTTCGATTTAAAGAAGGGGTTTTAGAAAACAGTCTCTTTATGAAAAATGGTCACTTTTAAGATGTGGTCGCTCGATCAAGGTTGACTGTAGATTGCTGTCATTTTCAGATCTTTCTAGTTGTCATATATGAGGTAGAGGTAAAAATATTTAAAGACAATACAAACTAGAAAAGTACATTACATGTTTATTTGAATATAAATACAATACAATTTGACAGCAATGAAACATTTTTATATTTTTTACTCTATTCAAAGTTCCATATATCTATAGGTGAGTGAAAATTACAAATTCAAGGTTAATTAACTAGTTGAAACTGTGGAAATAAAGATTTTCTCCACTTGTCCATACGACAAGAACAGGATGATTTTCTACTTGTCCAGAATGAAAATTGTCTTCAAAGAAGATAGTTTGTTCGAATTGAAGAAAACGTCAAGCATTTTCTTCATGAAAAGTATTTTTTTCTACCCTGTGATATAAACTTAGAGATTTTATCTCTCAGGTCTATTTAGTACCATTCTGATATTTGCCCCTATCAATTTGTCCCTAGACAACTGGCCTTGAATAAAAGTTCTTGTTTCTTGTTCGCAAGTAGAAAAGCCTGTGTCAGACAGGTTGTACATGGGAATTCTACACCTCTGGCTGTAAACTGGATTCAAAACCCTGGCAAAATTACTTTAAAATCAAATTGCTGGAAGTATCTATTTTAACAAAACGATTTTTGAAGTCTTCAGGTATAAAAAGGAAAATCAGGTGATGAAGACTATGATCAGACTGCCCTTTGCAGACTGATCTTTTTTTTCTATAAATCCCGTTAAATCAGGAATATTTCAGGTTAAGCATGACAGGTTTAATGTTCTAAATGAGGTTTAAAGGGTACTTTTTACCTTAAGATCATCTGTGCCAATTTATTTTGAAATCTACCAGCAAATGTTAAAGTTATGCTCTGGACAAAAATTTGACCTTGATTTTCAGTGTGACCTTGACCTTTAAGATCTGGGAAAAGTCTTTCAAGTGACACATCTACTCACTGTAGGGAACAAGTAAGCCACAGAGCGATTGAGTTACTTTGAAATCCATCCATATATATCAGCGCAACACTATTGTAAGTGCGTATAAATATATAGGCACTAACAATAGTGTTGCGCTGTCCCTTGAGATGCTCAGGACAAATCAGGCAGACTAACGCATCAACACATTAACTCTCTAGCACATAAACACCTACTTGTCATGGTGTCAATTTTGTCACACTATAAATCGAGGGATCAGTGCAATACTTATGTGTTTATATATTTATAGGCACTTTAAGTAGTATTTTGCTAAACCCTTGAAATGGGGAAGGGTCTACAAAAATTGATTTTAAAGAAAACAATTTAATGTGACATGTCACACATAAAGGGGCCATCTGAAAACTCCGTAAAATAAACATTTGAAAAGAGATTGCTTCTAATACATGCCAACCAGAGATCGCATCACTGAAATTCTTTCAAAGAAAGGTAGATTGATTGTTCTAGATTCATAAAATTAGTAAATTGCGAAAACTTTTGACCCAAGTCAGTCTGCACAGCCCATGCAGTCTGACTAGGGTTGACTCTTTACATATTACCGAGATGGTCCCTTTTCGCATGAAGGGTCACAAATATATTCCCCTTTAAGTTTACTTAAAAATAGTTTTCTCCTGTCTCTGCCTCATCAGTTGGTGATTTACCCTATCTCATGCTGTTCAGTGGCAGATCAAGCTCGAAAAAACACCCCTCTGATGCCTATTCATTAAATTGTTCTGAGAATATTCAATGAAAATTAGTGCAAATGTTGAAAATAGCCAACATACATTGCAATCAAAACCAGCTTGATCAGCAAGGCAGCAAAAACTTCACAGGATTAGCTACACAAGGTGTTGGATGGATATGTACCTTTGCAGGGGATCAAATTCAGAAAAT
This sequence comes from Fragum whitleyi, assembly GCA_948146395.1. Lineage (NCBI taxonomy): Eukaryota > Metazoa > Mollusca > Bivalvia > Cardiida > Cardiidae > Fragum > Fragum whitleyi. Next base: position 6,333,331 of record OX411549.1, read on the forward strand.
AATTGAAGACTGTTTAAAACAGTCTTCAATTTTTTTTCTGAAGATGATTTCCAGAGGGTCCTACGACTTACAATGGATAGTTTGAGAGTCCTGGCTACAAATTTGTGAGAAAGGTAAACATGTGTCCCCTCAAATCCTGTCCAAATTTGAATGTTTGAACCCTCTTTACAGCAATCCTGGATCCGCCACTGCTGTTCTCAGTTTTCCTGTAGTATATAACGATATGGTTAGCAAGGCTAGTGCTAGCTTCCCAATTTCAGGGCTCATTGGCCCATTGACTATGAATTCCTAGGGGTCAAAGCTGATGTTGAAGGGGTCAAAACAATAAAATATGGGGGTTATTAAGGAACTATTTCCTAGAAATACCCATTTTTCATTCTTTAATTTTCTCCTTCATATCTTTTGTAAGAGATTCAGAGGTAATTTATTCTAATTAATTATTTTAATGAAGAAGCAATTTTGAAATTGAAGGGGTCAAAATGACCCCCTTGACAAAGAATTTTAGGGGATCAAAATATATATATGGATATTGAGGGGGGTCAACACCCTAGTTTAAGGGTCAAACATGTGCGCTATGACAGTAAAAACTTGAATCAGGCTGCACATGCAGACACTCTGACATTACGGCTGGTCTAAGCATACACTGTCTGCTTTCTATGTAATTCTCTGTGGGAAAAACATGAGTCAAACTGGTTGAAATGTTACAAAATTTACCCCTTGTCATGCTGAATAAAAATCTTGGCAAAATTGCGACAAAATCAAGGTGCTCAAAGTTCAGGATGCACTAAAAGCAATATTCATTTTGAAAATTTATTGTGAAATCTTTTCTGGTTTCACAAATGAAAAGAATATGGTAAAAACAAAGATCAGACTGCACATAATGTGCAGGCTGATGTTTGTTTTTAGCTCCTACCAAGGCAGGAACATTCCAGGTTCAGCATGACAAGGGTTTAATTCAGCCTGAATAAGGCAAAAATCCCAATTTTAAACTATAAATTGAATACACTGAATGTTTACTTATGATCCTTTAATCACATAATGACAGTGCACTCCTCCATTTTCTTCTACTATATAATTTGATATTATTGGTTTCCATCATTTTTTATGCATTCTGATTGGCTTAAAAACGATTTTATTCCTCAAAGAAAACAACTTTGAGTATGCAGCTGGGTTTTTTTTTTTTTTTTTTTATCTTGTGCACAAAGTAGTCCCACACGGAATCTGTCTTTTTACGGAGAATTTTTTTTCCATTTTGATTCCTGAAATTAAATTATAAGATATGAAGAGAGTATTAATTGATTTCACTGAGGTATGAAACTAAAAACCTAACCTCACTCATGTATTAATTCACTTCACGCATTTATACAGTGTGATTTCATTTCTAGTTTCATACTTCCATGGAATCAATAAATAATTCTTCATCTCTTAAATGTTTAAATGATTCCTCTACCATATCACACCTTGTGACTGAAAGAGAAAAGATTTGTTCAGGAAAGGGAGAGAAAGCTGACTTAAGCCAGGGGTGTGAAAATACGACTTTTCTCCTCTAGTGCATGGACAAGTAAAAGGTATTTCCTACTTGTCTTTGATCTAAATGAACTTGCCCACAAACAAATGAATCGATAAATATAAAGAAACAAGAGGCCCAAAAGGGCCTGTATCGCTCCACTGGCTTTAACATCATTGGACTTGCATTAAATGAATCTTTCTTTGAATAAAAACAACACTTTGAAATCTCTTAAGACCTTTTTTATATTAATTAACTGGGTATGGCTCACATTGCACCAAAATTCTCAAGTTTCATTGAAATCGGCCAAACCTTCATCAGGAGATGTAGTTCAAAGATTTCGGGCTCAAAATAAGCCACACCCTGACATGCCAATATTATGGGCTAATTAATATTTCACATTCAATTTTTGAAAAGGGTCACAGAAGGAACATTCTGGTAAAATTTCATTGAAATCAGCCCAGTGATTCAGGAGGAGATGTCGTTCAAAGAATTCGGGCTCAAAATAAGCCCCACCCTGCCACACCCATATTTATGGGCCAATCAAAATTTTGAAAGCAACTTTTGGAAAGGGTCTCCCAAGGAACATTCTGGTAAAGTTTCATTGAAATTGGCCCAGTGGTTTAGGAGGAGAAGTTGTTAAAAGATTTCGGGCTCAAAATAAGCCCCGCCCTGACGTCCCTTATTTTGGGGGTCAATCAAAATTTCTTAAACTTCTTTAGAAGAGGGTCACCAAAGGACCAATCTGGTAAAGTTTCATTGAAATCGGCCCAATTGTTCAGGAGGAAATGTCGTTCAAAGATTTTGGGCACAAAATAAGCCCCGCCCTGCCACGCCCATTTTTGGGGGCCAATCAAAATTTCAGGAACAATTTTTGAAAAGGGTCACCCCAGATACATTCTGGTAAAGTTTGGATGAAATCCACCCTTTGGTTCAGGAGGAGATGTCATTCAAAGATTTGGGGCTCAAAATAAGCCCCGCCCTGCCACGCCCATATTTGGGGGTCAATCAAAATTTCGGTAAAGGGTCACCCGAGGAACATCCATGCCAAGTTTCATTGAAATTGGCCCTATGGTTTGGGTGAAGATTTTTAAAGATTTCAAAGTGAAAAAATGCCACGCCCTGCCACGCGAACATTTGGGGGTCAATCAAAATTTCTTTAACAATTTTAGAAGAGGGTCACCCAAGGAACATTGCTACCAAGTTTCATCAAAATCCGCCCATTCGTTTGGGAGGAGAAGATGTTAAAAGAAAAAGTTTACACACACACGGACGCATGCACGGACGGACGCACTATGGACACATCACCATGACCATAGCTCCCTGGCCTTCGGCCAGTCGAGCTAAAAACTTGTTTTTAATTACAGCATTTTCTTCTGTAATCCAGCTTTTTCTTCAATAAAAACGTTTTCTTCCCCTTGATACAAACATTGAGATGATTTTTCTCCTAGATCTTTTTAGTTCTGTTTCAAGATTTGCTGGGGTATTTACTTTTCCATGGACAAATAGCCTAGAAAAAAGTACTTGCCTGCAAGTGGAAAAGCCCCTGTCTGACAAGTCAGGCATGGGAATTTCACACCCCTGCTTAAGCTATTGACTTATCATTAATTGACTCTTGAACTTTGAAACCATTTATCAGTGAAAAGTCAATGATACTATACTGAAGGTAATTGACTTGTAATAGCTCTCCAATTATCCATAAGAAATGAACTTAAACAGTGTTAACCGAGGTTAACATTGTGAAAGATCATGAGTTCTGAAATGTTTAGGAACTATTATATGTTCACTACCTTAAGGACAACAAAGTGGGACCATGTGAGAATTTTTGCTGATTGATCCTTGTCAGACAACACATATCTGACATTCTGATCAAAGTCATTTAAGATTTTCCCGATGTAATTGGCGTACTTTGGGGCTTTTTACTTTCCGAATTGTATTGTTTAACTCTTATTTTACAATTTCTATGGCTTTCAAACGAAGTTCTGTCCCTTTAGACTGAAGGGTCATTACTATGTGATTATTATGAGGTTGGATTAACAGGAGCACTGCCTACAGGTACCTACAGGTACCTACGCTTGGCCGTTAAGTACTGGATGGAGGATAAAACTCTTCGTCAAAAAAGGGGCATAATTTGCACAAAATGCATCTAGAGTCATCCCTCTTCATAGTAAAGGTTGCTCTTTTGATGGTGATCGCATGTGCATGAGTTTCACGTGAAAGCCTACAGTACGACCAAAAATATCACAGAATGTCAACGTTTTCGCACTGTGACGACTACAACAACGACGCAAAGGCTTAAGCAATACCTCAGATTTTTAAAAAAAAAAAAAACAGTCAAGCTAAAAATTTAGCGATCTTTCACATTTTACTCTAAAATTTTCCAATCGAAATGAATGATATTCTGTACATGTTTCAAAACATTTAATGTTGACATAAAACTGAATTTACAAGTATGATATGATCATGATAAAAAATGCAAGTCTAATATTCCTGTAAAGGGGCCACCAGTACAACCCTTTTTATAAAATTACTTCCTCATGATAATATCGTATTTACTCTTACAGTAGCACCCTCTCATATACAGTAAAACTTGTGTTAAGCGACCACTTAAGGGACCGCCAAAAAGCGGTCGTTAATGGGAATGGTCGCTTAATACAAAATATCATGATAAATGTGACAGTTCATTTTGATATCATTTATAGATTGTCGGTCAAGTCGTACTGAATCTGATGATTTTCGAACCCATTAGAATCATCTAATTGAGACGATTCTAATGGGTTCGAACAACATAAGATTCAACAATAACCAATTTTTCGATAAGAATATCCTCTTTTTCAGATATTTTGATCACGGTGAAGGGACTTTTTATGGTGGTCGCTTGATACAATTGGTCGCTTAATAGATGTGGTCGCTCGAGCAATATCGACTGTAGTAGAACACCTACATATTTTACTCAAGAAACCGAAATCAAATGTCTAATTTTTATAAACTTGTACAGACTTCTTCTCTGACTTGAGGTGAATTTCCTCTTAACAATCATTTATATGATTGTTTAGAGGAAATTTACCTCTAATTAAAAGGAAAAGGCCCAAAAGACATGAAATTAATAAACAAGAGGACCATAATGGTCCTAAATCAGTCACCTGAGTAAGTCAATTCATAACTTGTCAACTATGTTATGAATACCAGAGAATGTTTGATGTACATTAAGAGTGGTTTTGAAAAGAAACAGACTTTAATTTTGTGCTACTGCAATTTGATTTTCTTTTTAATTTTCGTAAATTTTCAACCTTTTTCTTACCATGGCAACTAAAGTTATCGAAAGAATTTAATTCTTTTGACAACTTTAGAAGACCTACACTCAAAGAACATCCCTTCTTAGTTTAAAATTGATTGGTTTAGGAGCAGAAGAATTTATTCTAAGAAGTTTTGTCAATTTCCGCCATTTTTCAGCCTTTCCATTTCTATGGAAACAAGAGCTTTTGATGAAATCAAATTCGTTTCACAATTTTTGATAACCTTCACCCAAGGATCGTCCCTGCAAAGTTCAAGCTATATGGGCCTTATAGTTTAGGAGGAGAAGAATTTTTTCTTAGATTTTTGGCCAATTTCTGCCATTTTTCAGCCTCTCCGTAACCATAGAAACAAGAGTTTTGATGAAATTAAAATCCTTTTGCAACTTTTGAAGAGCTGCACCAAAGGAACATCCCTGACAAGTTTCAGCTTGATTGGCCTAGTGGTTAAGGAGAAGAAGAATTTTTTTAAGAATTTTGGCAATTTTCTACCATTTTTCAGACTTTCCATTACCATGGAAACCAGAGTTATTGATGCAATTGAATTCTTTTAACAGCCTTTAAAGAGCCTTGCCCAAGCAATATCCCTGCCAAGTTTCAGCTTGATTGGCCATGTGGATAAGGAGGAGAAGAATTTTTTCTAAGATTTTTGGCAATTTTCAGCCATTTTTCAGCCTTTATGTAACCATGGCAATCAGAGTTTTTGATAAAATGGAATTCTCTTAATAACTTTTAGAGAGCTTCACCCAAGAAACATCCCTGCCAAGTTTCAGCTTGATTGGTCATGTGGTTTAGGAGGAGTGGTGATTTTAAGAAATTGTTGACGGACTGACAGACGGACAACAGACACCCAGTTATCACAATAGCTCACATTGAGCACATTGGCACCAAACCATTCAAAAACTTGGTCTATTTAGGTGCGGCTCATGTAATATGTAAAGATGTTAAAAATTGAAGAGTAATCCATTTAGTATTAATATTTTCTAATTTATAGCCAGTTAACTTTGGGCGAGTCATTATTATTTACTTCAAAATGACAGTACCAGCTCAGGTTAGACAACTGGAAAATAATAAAATGGACCTAAGGAAAACACTAAAATGTTAAAATGATAAGAGATTCTAAAAGGTATTCAAAAGTAACACCTTTTCTTTTTAAGAGTTTAACACGTTTTTCATTAGAAAAGTTTTTGATGGACACCTGATGACACAGTGACCACAAAACCCCACTTGAATACTTATCAGGGATGTGGAAATACGAATGTTCTCTACTTGTCCATGGACAAGTAAAAGTTTATTTCCTACTTGTCCAGAATCAAAATGAATTTGTCCACAAAATTGATAGAATGATAAATATTGAGAAAACATTGTTTTAATAATGAAAATGCTGTAGGCCAGCATTTTCTTCATTAAAGACAATGTTTTCTACCCTTTGATACAAACTTTTATCCTACATATTTTTAGAACTCTGGTATTTACTTGTCCATGGACAAGGGGCCTAGAAAAATGTACTTGCCTTAAGTGGAAAAACCCATGTCAAACAAGCGGGGCATAGGAATTCCACATCCCTGCTCACTCAGATGAGCTAAAGATTAATCCTTGTTATGCTTAATCTGGACTGTTCCTATTTTGGCTGTGTTAAGGTTTAGACAAGTCCAGGCTAAAAGTATGTGCTGCCTTATCTTGGTCTTCATCAAGACTAGTTAATTTCAAGACAAAATTGTCTATAAAATAATAATTCTTGTGAAAAAATACATGTACACAAAGCCAAGCCAAGTAAAATTGTTAATCTTACTCAGACTATGACAATAATAATACAACAATGTTTTTTTTTTCCCATTAAAATACAATTCAACATATTGACACAATAGAAAAGAATAAAGCTGTAGAAAACAAAAGGCCCAAGAGGGCCTGTATAGCTCCACTGGCTTAAATATCTCAAGATTTGAAAGAAAGATATTTGCAATATAAGGTAATGAAAGTCACCAAAATTCAGAAGGAATTCTGATTTTTTCCAAAATGATACTAAGCTGTCAGAAGTGAACTCATATAACTAATATTTAAAATGACATGGAAGAAAACTATAAAAATATCACTTGAGAACAAGAGGGCCAGGATGGCCCTAACCCGCTCACCTGAATTTAATTGATCCAGTTGATCTCATCCAAGTAACTTTCAGGCAAACTTTCATTCACATTTGCCTAATTGTTGAAGAGATGTTATTCCAAGAATTTAAATTAATAATAAACCCTGCCCAACCATTCATTAGTGAGGAGACTCAAAATAAGCCCTGCCCTGCCCTGCCACACCCATATTTATAGGCCAATCAAATTTTGCGAACAATTTTTCAAAAGGGTCATGAAAGGACCATTCTTGTAAAGTTTCATTGAAATCAGCCCAAATGTTCAGGATGAGTTGTCCTTCAAAGATTTCGGGCTAAAAAAGCCCCGCCCTGCCACGCCCACATTTGGGGGTCAATCCAAATTTCTTGAACAACTTTAGAAGAGGGTCACCCAAGGAACAATCTGGTAAAGTTTCATTGGATTTGGCTCAATGGTTCAGGAGATGCCGTTCAAAGATTTCAGGCTCTAAATAAATCCCGCCCTGCAACAGCAAAATTTGGGGGTCAATCCAAATTTCTTGAACAACTTTAGAATAGGGTCACCCAAGGAACATTCTGGTAAAATTTCATTGAAATAAGCCAAATGGTTCAGGAGGAGATGTTGTTCAAAGATTTGGGGCTCAAAATAGCCCTGCCCTGCCACGCCCATATTTGGGGGTAAATTTCTTGAACAAATTTAGAAGAGGGTCACCCAAGGAACATTTATGTAAAGTTTCATTGAAATCAGCCCAAATGTTCAGGATGAGTTGTCCTTCAAAGATTTCGCGCTCAAAATATGCCCCGCCCTGCCACGCCCACATTTGGTTGTCAATCCACATTTCTTGAACAACTTTAGAAGAGGGTCACCCAAGGAACATTCTGTTTAAGTTTCATTCAAATCGGCCTGGTTGTTCAGGAGGAGATGTCGATCAACTTGGGCACAAAGTAACCCCCACCTTGCCAGGCCCATATTAAAGGGGGGAATCCAAATTTCTTGAACAACTTTAGAAGAGGGTCACGGAAGGAACATTTTGGCCAAGTTTCGACAAAATCCACCCATTGTTTTGGGAGTAGAAGATGTTTAATGAAAAGTTTATGCACAGATGCTGACGCACGCACGCCAGACACTCTGCCATGACAATAGCTCGCTGACCTTTGGCCAGTTGAGCTAAAAATAGTGAGAAAAGTATAATGGAGAATATTACTGGAAATGACTAAATGAAAGGTAAAAGCTGCATCTTAGCAACTTTTCTATTCCTAATAATGTCTTCATTATAACATTGTATTTGGTACCCATTTTACCCTTTACAGTAGCATTTTGGATTTTCATTTGCAATTTCTCTCTTAAATTAGGTGCTCAGCTAAAATAAAAGACAGAAAATAATTAAGAAAAGATTCAATTTAATAAGGTTGCAGACTGCAAATATTTCAGTAAATATTAACATAGGAAAAAAGTGCAAATATGTGAGAGAAAAATTGCAAACAAGAGGACGATGATGATCCTAGATCGCTCATCTAAAGATATTTTTTTTACAAAAGTAATTAGCTTAACTATTTCATGTTTTAGCTGAATGACTTCTATAATTGTCACCCTCATATCATTGTAAGAGATTTATATGATATACAGGGCTCATGCTTCTGTTAAAATGAGGGGGTCATTGACTCCTTATCCATGAAATTCTGAGGGTCAAAACTCATTCTAGAGGGGTCAAAATGTCAGAAATGGCAAATTGTGTGTCGAATTTTACAGTTTTCAGTGTGATTTGACCTTTCATTGTAATGATTTTAAGGGAAAAATTAATAAGTAGAATTCAAAATGGTATACATTAGTGAAAATTTGGATGATAAAACCCAGTTTTGACCCTTAGAATTTTCTCTCAAGAGGGGGGGGGGGTCAAAATGATCCTCTTAGGAGAAATTTCTAATGGTCAAAATATGATATTTTCAGATTTTTGAAGGTCAAAATGCTGGTTAAGGGTCAACACAAGCCCTGAAATATGAACCTCTCATAAAGATATCACGAGGGAGACAATTGATTCAACAAGATGTGTTTGTGAAACACGAATGCCCCCGACACGGCATTTTTTTTCAAAGTTTGACCTTGACAGATGACCTTGACCTTGTCACATGACCTTGACTTTGGTACCAGCCGATGCAGATCATTGAGATCTATCATCATGCCAAATATTAGCTTTGTATCTTGAATAGGCTTAAAGATATTGGCAAGGTTAAGTTTTTGGGTTAAGTTTTTTCAAAGTTTGACCTTGACAGATGACCTTGACCTTGTCACATGACCTTGACTTTGGTACCAGCGGATGCGGATCATTGAGATCTATCATCATGCCAAATATTAGCTTTGTATCTTGAATAGGCTTGAAGATATTGGCAAGGTTAAGTTTTCAGGTTAAGTTTTCGGACAGACAGACGGACGGACAGGCGAACCGACGGACAGACAGACAGACAGACGGACATGAGTAAAACAATATGCCCCCGATCTCTCGATACGGGGGCATAAAAACATTTATTATTTGCAGCAGTGATACTGATTACTGAAAGGGTCAAAATGACCCCTTAATAGAAAATTTCATTTACGGGGGTCAAAACCCTGTTTGAAGAGATATATACAAACTCTGCATGCACCAATTCACATGGCAGAGCTAAAAGAAAGCATCCAAAATAATCTACTAGAATATCTTGTGATTGACTCATAGCCAGGGATTTTACCCTCTAAATGCTTAAAAATCTGAAAGCATCCTGTTTTGAGCACAACTTATGAGAAATTGTGTTCATGGGTCATTTTGACCCATCAAACTTTCAGTAATGTATTTTTTAAGTTCTGACCAATAAAACTAATTGATATCATATGAGCCTGTGCTTAAGATTTCAACAATTTCAAATATGTGCAAAGCAAAGACTGACCAGCCTGGGCATCCGCACAGTCTGAACAGAGTCTTCACTATGGGTTCAGTAGATAGATAATGTCTTAAAGTATATGTAGGCCATCAGGTAACTTTATATTCATAGTATTTCGCTGTCTATGCTACTCAATGTTTGCACCTCACTAACAATTCAAATTGTTGGAAATGTCACGCACAGGCTCATATCATGTCCTTACATGACCTGCATCCTATTTGTGATTCTCTTTTGGCGGTTTGACAAGAGACAAAAAGTTCAATAGAAATACCAAAATAACAGAAAAACTACAGTCTAAAACATTTCAATGTTTTAAAATCATTCAATTCACATGAATCAATCATTTTTTGTTTGCGTTTTGAACCTCAAATAAATTGAGTCCTTGCAAAACCATTGTAAATGCTTTTATAAATATATTACTTACTTAAAGAATTTACAATGGTTTTTCATTGACCCTCCTAATTTTCAGGGAGTCAATGATTTATTTTCTTATTTCCACAATCTCTAGTAGAGTCTGTAATTTATCTCAAATCTGGTATTTATCCCATTTTCCCTAATGCTTTTTGGTGGATTATTGAGAAATAATGGTAGATTCCAGGGCTCGTGTCAGTGTTTGATATTTGGGAGTCATTGACTCCTTATCTAAAAAATACTGGGAGGTCAAATCTGAATTTTAAGGGGTCAAAATGACAGAAAAAGCAAATCATAAGTAGATTTTTTTCATATTTTATGGTAATTTTAACTGTTTCTTGTAATTTTTCGAAACTAGTAATTAATTTGTTGAATTTAAGATAGTAATTTGTGAAAATCTTAGGTATAATTCCATGTTTTGACCCTTAGTAATTTCTCTCAAGGGGGTCAAAATGACCCCCCCCCCCCCCGGGAGAAATTTCTAGGAGTCAAATTGAGGTATTTTCAGATTTTGGGGGGGCAAAACCCTGGTTTAAGGGTCAAACACGAGCCCTGTAGATTATCATTTCATAAACTCACTGCCTAACTAGAAAAGTTATCAAAAACTTACTCCCCCTTTTTGTACATTTGACTTTATCTGAGCAGAGCCCTATAAAGAACGTAATCATGAATGTACATAGCATATACATGCAATATGACTAAACTGCTTAATGAAAATTTTGACTTATTTTTTTTTTTCATTTTGTCTCAAGTTGGCATTAAAGACTGCTTTGACATTGGCTAAAAAATTGATTCATTTTTCTTTTGCGAACAACAGAAGCTATATATGCACTCATGGCTCTGCCACTCTTAACATAGCTTTTATTGAAAGAATCAACCATTTTTGAAATAAAAATCGAACTTACATTAAAACAAATAAAAAAATCTCTATATATTGTAATTTCACATTAGAATTATTTCCAAAGGTCATTTTACGAAATTTACTGAAAGCATCAGGAGATATTTAAAAAATTTAAAATTTTAAAAACCATCATGATGTATTTTGCTTTTTATACATTCATATCTATTTTACAATTATTGATTTTAAAATTCTAAAATCAATTTGGCAAAAGCATTTTTTTCCCAATGGGCCTGCATCAATGCTATGATTTAAACATGTTGGACAGTGTTAGCTGTTGAACTCGTAGTGGTTGTTGTAGCACTTGATCCCGTTGTTTGTTTATCAACAATATGGAAAGAATTTAATTTCCGAGTTTTAAAAGCCCACAATACTCCAATAGTCTCAAGGACAGTGGATATTGGGACTATTAAAATTGGCACTACACAGAGGAACACATATTTGGCCCAGCCTCCTCTACGCGGGGAGAAGCTCTTTAATGCACCAAATATAAATAAGAACAACATAACTGCTCCCATGAATCCAAAGAGACAGTTCACTGACCGCCACATTGGTAAAGGACATAGTGGTACTAAAACAATATTTGTCACAGTCAATGGCATAAAGAACCATGCAAGTAACATGAGAGAAATTCCTCCCTTATATCTGTAAGGAATCTGAGAACTAAAGAAAGCATTGTAGATACCCTGTACCCAACGCTTTCTCTGATAAATGTAATCTATGGCAGAAAATGTACTTTTTTCCCACATTTCTCCTTCAATGAATCCAAATTTGTGTCCCTCCTTCCATGCTGTCAAGGCAAAGAAACAATCCTCTGCAATACTCCCTTCCAGTCCAAAATCGTATGTGATCTGTCGCTCAACTCCAGCGCTGGATACTATAAAACTTCCTTTCCAACTAAATACTGGCTTATGAAGATATTTTAGACAAAATCGGATCATTCCATAATCCATACCAACACGAACAAGATCTGCCAGAGTTGTAATCCAACTCACAATTTCCTCATTTGCGTAAGTGATCACCCCTTGTCCAAAATTGTACTGACCTTCATTTATGAAATTCACGATACCAATGACGGAAGATTCTGTCAATAATGTTTCCTCGTCCAGGTGAACAATCCAGTCATTGTCGTTCAATACATTCACCTCCGGCTCCAAACAGTAATTCAAAGCCCTAGCCTTGTAACGAGTCTGATTTGCTGTGACATATGTATTTGGGACAATTGTCTCTCTAAGTCTGGATGATTTAGGCAGGTTCACTTCATTGTCCGTTACTACTTCCACAATATAATTATCTAAGCCTACTTTGGAACAGATCTCAATATTACGCTGAGCATTTTTCCTAACAAGTTCTGGGAATGTTCCTCTTGTTACAACACGGAAACAAATAAAAGGTCCAAATAGTGTGGATGTTTTCAACTTTGGTTTGGCAGGATGAGTATTAAAGCACACAATTCCCAAAAAGTTAAAAATTGCCTGTGGTATTGGTACAAATGTCAAGAATCTTACGAAGTATAGGACAATTGTGGCCCATTTACCATAGACGAGAATTGGATCAAAACCAACGAGTTTGTCAGGTCCAAGTCCTCCAGCTAGGAACAGAAATATGGTGATGATTGCCATGAGGAGACAGACTGTCAGGAAATGTAAAATGTGTGGCAATATCTCCATAGTTACGGTGTAGAATGTGGATGATGTTACGTGTAGAATGTGGATGATGGAATACAGCTGTCAATGAAGGCACCCTGAGATTACTTCTGAGATAGAATGGATTTCATCTGAAATTAAAATATGAAAGGTATTCAGAGGTACAGATAAAAGGGGTAAAGCCAGCCTAAAATATTTCGTTTCCCAATTAAACCCTGTGTTGTTAGTACTTGTTTGAATCGTCTCCACAAGACCTTTCAAAGAGTACAAGCAACATAGGGTTTAAGTAAGAAGTGGTGAAATATTTTGATAATCCAGTTTCAGTCAGAAACCCTATGTCAGAAGTGTATGATTACAATGTCAGCATAAGAACTAACTGCGCATACATGTGTAAATGCATGTACATTTGGTCATTTTCTATCTATTGGTTATATTTGTGTCCCCTTTTAATTTCACGGAAATGAAAAAAAAATCCTTTTAATTTATTTATGTCTTTATATTAATTATCCTGAGTACCAACAGCTTCCAAATCCAAACGTCACAGATCCGTACAAATTAAAAGTTCTGACGTGCACATGGTTAGCCAAATCAAATTAATTCTTTGAAGAAGGTCTGCTATCTTTAATTCCACTATTTATGTAATTTATTAAGGCTGCTGAGTAAACACGAAAGAAAAATCTTGTCTTTGTGAAAACACAGACGCCCTTGACCTGGCCATGTGTTTGGGGGCATGTTTGAAGTGGAGTTGTTCTCCGAGAAATTTCTGGAGTGGCGTCATACTCAAAATGGCTAAAGAAGAAATGGCTTTGTGCTGGAGGAAAAGTTGCTCATAACTGAAAAAATCCCTATCATCAATTGGCACAGGGTTAATGAGGATACACTCATTATTAAACATGATGGATCGGAACTTAGTGAGTACAAATGCACAGAAAATAAAATTTTATCTGTGTGATAAAGGGTCACCTAAGGATCATTCATGTAAAATTTAATTAGTATCCACCAATAAGAATCTGAGAAAATTCACTTTTTACCATATTTGGAAATTAGCCATGCCCATTAAATCCATGTTTATCATTGGATCAAAATTTCTTGAAAGAGGGTCACCCAAGGATCATTCCTGTGAAGTTTGGTTGAAATTCATCCAGTAGTTTCTAAGGAGAAGATTTTCGAAGAAAAAATTTACTACTAGACACAGTACAGACACAAAGCCATGACAATTTGCCCCAGTGGCCTTCGGCCAGTGGAGCTAAAAATGACCAAATAGGATATGCACATCCTGACTCACAAACGAGTCTGACAACGAAGTTTGAATCAGATACAGAGCAATCAGCTTAATACGATCAACTTTTTGTCAAAAGAAAAGTTGCTCTTAAGAAGAGGTTTCTGTTATCCAATAATACTGTTTCAGTCTGAAATGCCTGTTGTAGAATTAGGATATACCCGGAATCCCCAATTATATCTATAAATAGCTTCCCAAAATGCTGCTGACCTCTGCATTACTAAATGTGAACCCTGGACCTACCATCCCAGATTCTGGCATTCAGCATTGCACCTTCTAAGAGTTCAGACTTATATACATCACTGTGGTCACCTATAATTATCATGAAGACCGAAGCCGATAGGTTCAGGAGCTAGGTGCTCACCTCTCGGTAAGTGTCTTTTACCATTGTAATTTTGACGACATGCCATTTCCGAAGTGAACCAGTACATCTTTGCATACAAATTAACCATGCATACATGTAAAATACAAGAACATTTATGGGTCAAATAAAGTTATTTTCAATTTTTTGGCGTCAATACCCTGGTTTACAGGTCAAACACAAACCCTGCAGGTTGTAAGGAAATGAGTCATCTCACATTGACCTTTTCATCCTTCCGGAATCTATCCCTAAAAAAAATTATCAAACATTTATTTGTCTAAACAGGAAATAATATATTTCATCGTATTAGAAACTGCAGATATCAAGAAACCCAAACAACTTTCACAGCTGTGAATTTTTGATGTTGTTTTTCCTTTTTTTTTCCTTCCTAACTTTGACTTCTCGATCGAACGACAAAATGCTAAAATGAGGGAAAATAAATCTATCTTTGATGTACATACGAACAAATTACCTATTAAATTCCAGATAAAATGGTTTTAAACAAAGGTAATTCACAATTTTATCAATTTTTCTCTCATTTTGACGTTTTTTGAGAAACCGGAACTGAATAATTGTCCGGATCTCTTGCTTAGATGTTAGTTGAATAACTATAATAAGAATAAAATTTGTATCTTTTATTTTCTATTGGTAATGGGATAAGAGAATTTGTCCTAAAAAATGTTTAAATCATTTATATATTACAAATAATGAATAAGATAAAAGGTTGCATGGTTAAGTGGTAAATTTAGTTCGGTTAAAATCCGAAAAAAGGAAAATCAAGCAATACTTTTGTAGTTTGGAAACTTTGGAGTAATAAGGCTAGACTGGTAAGCCTGTCCCATCTACGCTACCCTCCGATACCGGTCTGTATCGATAGATTGAGACAGGCTCGCCCGTCAATAATAAGGCATACGACAAACACAATGAGGGTCCCTGTTTCCATGAAATATTTTGAGATTTGTCCCCAAATTGTTTCCAAAACAAATGCTTGACCTGCAAATAAATGACAAAGCAAGGTCAATCATTATTGTAACGGCGTGAGCCAGCCGCGACTTATCTGGTTTACAGTTTATCGGAGAAAACGATATGAAAATTTTCACTATATGAATACTAGACTATATATCGAAATAACATACGCCCATAATAGCCACATAGTACCACCGGTTAAAAATTATTGTTAGAAAAAAAAAAAAAAAAAAAAGAAAAAAAAAGGTCAACGCCATCAGTACCATTCGTGGATGACATTAGTCTGTTATCATCGGTTGTTAAAATATAAATATTAATTAATGTCGGTAAGATTTCTAGAAAATATATGTAAAGTTTATAAATGTCAGAGTGTTCACTATGTATCAGTTATTCACGTATCCGGCAATCTATGCATTGTTTTCTTTCTTTCTTTTTCTTTTTTTTTCTTGTCTTTTATAGCCTACCGGATACTATGAATGATCAATTAATCATTGGAGTCGAGGCTTAATAATTCCGAGACTGAACTTGACCATTATCCATGATGATTATTTTCCGCATGATCATTTTTTTTCAGAAATCTGACGAAAGGTTACCTAAAGATTATTTCTGTAACCGAAGTTTTGGTTGAAATCATCCACTTCAGTAGTTTCTGGTGCGACCGTGATTCAAAGAAGAAAAAAATACTGATGCGCACCCGACACAACTTCATGAAAGAGCCCAGGATCATTTGACCTGTGGAAATTTTGGGGAAAAGAAAGAAAAAAAAAAAAAAAAAAAAAAAAAAAAAAAAAAAACCAACGATATGTCAACCTGGGCATGCAGCGCACTACTGGTTATCAAGTATGTTTAAGGGACATCATTACTAAAAAGAATGCATAAAATGAAAAGGGGATAATTATAATAACTTATTTTTCCGAGTGGCGCGACACCCGGTAGAGCTTTGGAATCAGCCCGTTTAAAGAACAAATTTGAAAGATCGTATTATAAGCATAATTCCTGTGAAGTTACCTTGCGTTCTGAAAGTATTTCAGGGAAGAATTTTTTTCATATTTCAACATATGGGACCTTTTTTTCAATGACGCGACTGCCCGCTGAGCCAATGTCATTTATACCCGATCACAAATCCACGAACAAACCCGAAAGAGCATGAGCATTCTGGTATAGTTTGGTTGAGTTCTTAGCTAAAGTTTCAGAGAAGATTTTTTTTCATATTTTATGGTATGAGCTCATTTTTGGCGACTCAACGGCCCGTTTTACACATCTTATCAGCCCGATCAGAATTCCTAGAACAAATCTGAACGAACATGTTCTAAGCAATGTTCCTCTGGATTTTCCTCGAGTTCTGAAAAGTAGTTTCGCAGAAGAATTTTTTCATAATTCAACATATGGCCATGACAACAGCACTGCTTGACGGCGTCCAGTGGAGCTAATAATTCCAGAGAAGATACAAGTCTTTTGTTTTCATATATCGTCATTTTGCCCCACTTTTAGTTGAGTTGACAGCACTCACATTTCCCCCATCTTTAATGTTGGGAAGAATTCTTAGAGTGCTTGTCTTGCGATTCATTTGGTTGAATTCTGACTAGAAGTCTCAAAGAAGAATTTTCTTTATATTGGTCCAATTTTTGGTTAAACGATAGTACATAGCGCCCATATTACTCTCCCCTTCAGGATTAAACGAAGAATCTGAAAGAACAGGGGCCCGTTTTACTAAGCTTCTTACGAAAAAATTAATCGTAAGTCAATCACAAATCGTACCTGGTGTTTTCATTCATCGTTAAATTCTGTCTCACAATATCTCTTTGGAATCGTCTTTCGAAGACGATTCCAATGAGATGATGCATGACAGAATTCTATTTTCAGTTACTACTGTAGAAGCAATTTTAATTTTTGACTTATGCACAAAATGATCGTAAGATGTTTAGTAAAACGGGGCCCTGGTCCTGGTTATCAATCCACTGAAGTTTGGTTAAATTCTGACCATTTGTTTCACAGATGATTTTTTTCCCCTCGCCAAATGGGGACAATTTTTGGTGACTTAACAGTCTACAGTGCCCATGTTATCAGGCCGATCAGGATTAAATAAGGGAATCTAAAAGAGCATATCCCAAGCGTCGTTCGTGTGAAATGTAGTAAAAGTCGGACCAATAAATGGAGTAAGATATAGGCTGAGTGAGAGAAATGGTTCGACTATTTATAATTAATTGTTCTTATACTTTAAGGTTAAAACTATACTGAGTTCCATAAAAAGTGTGCACTTTCACCTTTTGCATTTCTCTTCATTTTTAGCTCCACTGGCCGAAGGCCAGCGAGCTATTGTCATGGCGAGGTGTCCGTCGTGCGTCTGCGTGCGTAAACTTTTCTTTAAACATCTTCTCCTCCTAAACCAATAGGTGGATTTTGACGAAACTTGGGCAGAATGTTCCTTGGGTGACCCTCTTTTAAAGTTGTTCAAGAAATTTGGATTGACCCCCAAATATGGGCGTGGCAGGGCAGGGCTTTTTTGACCCTGAAATCCTTGAATGACATCTCCTCCTGAAGCATTGGGCCGATTTCAATGAAACTTTACCAGAATGTTCCTTGGGTGACCCTCTTCTAAAGTTGTTCAAGAAATTTGGATTGACCCCCAAATATGGGTGTGGCAGGGCAGGGCTTATTTTGACCCCGAAACCTTTGATTGACATCTCCTCCTGAACCATTGGGCCGATTTCAATGAAACTTTACCAGAATGTTCCTTGGGTGACCCTCTTCTAAAGTTGTTCAAGAAATTTGGATTGACCGCGAAATATGGGTTTGGCAAGGCGGGGCTAATTTTGACCCTGAAATCTTTGAACTACATCCTCTCCTGAACCATCGGGCTGATTTCAATGAAACTTTACCAGAATGTTCCTTGGGTGACCCTCTTCAAAGTTTTTCAAGAAATTTGGATTGACCCCCAAATATGGGCGTGGCAGGGCTTTTTTTGACCCCGGAATTTTTTAACGACATCTCCTCCTGAACCATTTGGCTGATTTCAATGAAACTTTACCAGAATGTTCCTTGGGTGACCCTCTTCTAAAGTTGTTCAAAAAATTTGGATTGACCCCCAAATATGGGTGTGGCTTATTTTGACCCTGAAATCTTTGATTGACATCTCCTCCTGAACCATTGGGCCGATTTCAATGAAACTTTACCAGAATGTTCCATGGGTGACCCTCTTCTAAAGATGTTCAAGAAATTTGGATTGACCCCCAAATATGGGCATGGCAGGGCGGGGCTCTTTTTGACCCTGAAATTTTTCAAACGACATCTCCTCCCGAACAATTAGGCCGATTTCAATGAAACTTTACCAGAATGTTCCTTGGGTGACCCTCTTCTAAGGTTGTTCAAGAAATTTGGATTGACCCCCAAATATGGTCATGGCAGGGCGGGTTTTTTTTGACCCCGAAAATTTTAGACGACATCTCCTCCCGAACCATTAGGCTGATTTCAATGAAACTTTACCAGAATGTTCCTTGGGTGACCCTCTTCTAAAGTTGGAAAGTTTGGATTCGATGAGATCCACTTGATCAATTAAATTCTGGTGAGCTGTTTAGGGCCATTCTGGTCCTCTTGTTTCAAAGTGATATCTAAATAGTTTTCTTCCTTGTAATTTTACATATCAGTTAAATAAGCTCATTCCTTCATTAGTCAGTTTCAACTTAGAAAAAGTCAGAATTCCTTCTGAATGATGTTCACTTTCATTACCTTCTATTTTCAATATCTCTCTTTCAAATCTTGAGATTTTTTAGCCAGTGGAGCAATACAGGCCCCCTCTTGGGCCTCTTGTTACAAAGTTGGAGGAAAATTATGGAGTAAATTTGATACAATACTTTAGGCAAGACCTTTTGAAATTTAAAGTCAAATCAGATTTGGATAAAGTATCGAATGCTGCTTATGCGATGGCAAAACTTAAAATATTGAGATTTGACCTTACAACTCTTTCTTTGGTAAGAGCTGTGTGTTGACGTTGCATTATAAAGTTCTAGAAGCCATTCCAAGCCATTTCCAAACAAAAGGTTTGATTTTTATGTAGACGTTGCGCTTACGTTAACGTTAGACATTGCTACGTTGTTGGACCAGTAACTTGTTGCCGAATGGTACCATGCTGTTCTATGACATCTCAATTTGCATATTAAAGGCCTGACAAAATAATGACCTCGATTTATATTGGAATATGAATGCTCAATCAATTTTAATGACGTTCTAAATCTGGCAAGGTTCTATTTTGTTCAACGGCGTTTATTGGAAGACAAACCACGCTGTAGCACTGTGCACAATTGTATTGAAGATGTGATTCTATGCTTAAGAAAGCCGCAAAGATTCAACTGAATGCATTTTCAGACCAATTATTCATCTTACGCATGATGCAAATGCACAACATGCAAAATCAAACGTTTCAATTTAGCAGAAAATTTTTGCTCATCGCGCGATTTTTGTTTTCAAATATCGTTTGCACATACTCTTTGGGTTAGACATACGACGTTTCATGACGATAGATTGTGTGTTTCAGAGATATTCAGAATTTAAAAGTGCACACTATCTTTTGGAACTAAGTATATTATTGATTTTTATAAATCATTCTTACATTATTTTACTTTTTGTCCATTGTCCAATAAATCCACTTGTAAACTGATGAAGGGAAATATAGAAAGCTAGCCAGCCATATTTTTTTTGCGAGGCGTGGCTACAAATCATACCTAATCATAAGCTTGTCGTAGGCCATTATGTACAGTCAAACTTTGGTCTCTGGAACAGGGGTAATCTCGAACACTAGGGAAAATTCGAACAAGGATCTCAGTCCCGGCAGATTTCGCTCATAATTCATATTGTTCGACCTCGGAAAACTCGTATACCAGGACGGTTGAACTCTCGAACACACTCTTCAGTCCGGAAGTTAAAAATGCTTTCGTTCTTCGAATGGGTACGACGATATCGCAACAAACGGGGTTAAAAGCCATCTTTCCATTGCCTATCTGAGCGACTCGATCAAGCTGGGGTGAGGTCCTGGGGGAGGTCGGGTGATCAAACTTGATAGGCCTTCCTGCCAAATCATTTTGACATGTCATATATACTCGTGTAGCGATCGAGAAGCACTAATGTATTGATCGGTGAAAATCAATCAGATCGTGAATCAATCCTGTAGTGATCGGGCATGATCAGTTTGGTGGCTTTTATTCGACCTGTACACGATTATTTTCTATACTAGAGTAATTCCCGACCTCATCATGACAGACTCGAACTGATACACCACCAGGGTTCCCACGCTCCAGCAGTTCCAAAATTCCCTGACTTTTCCCTGACATTTCCCTGACAAGAAAGTGATTTTCCCTGACATTTAGTGGACATTTCAGTGCAAGTTTCCCTATTCATTAACAATTCTGCAACAGATCTTCAAATACCTTTGTGTAAAAGATAGCTCTAGAAATGTTCCTTTAAATCTCCCCAATTGAGCCCTGTATAGCATATACGTAAAAATACATTTTTTCCTTCAAGATTACTAGCATGGAGTTTAAAAGCCATTTCCAACCTAATTCATATAAAGCTCGACAGCTCAACATCTAACCATTAATGGTACTCCTCTAGCCATTATAAATATTATGTCCTATAAGAAAATATCAAGCTGCTCATCCCACATAGGTTATTATTCACCAATCGGTGATAGACACTTCAATCCTGTGGTTAAAGCTCAAAAATAGAGAGCAATACCATAAAAGACTTAATATGTTCAATAGGAATACCATCAAGTCAATGAAGTCATGGTGTAGGATATTTTGCTAAAGAGAAACTTAATCTCAGGAAATCAAGGTTAAACTTTGAATGTTTGATGGAAAATTAAAGTCTATGACAATCACCTTTAAGTGTTCATGAAGGAATTATAAAAAGCAATAATACATAAAGAACACATATACAAAAGCAAACTCTTTAAATACCGCAGGTCTTATCCAAAAGTAACCCTATTAAATATCAAAAGTCAAAGCATTCCATGAATGTGGCAGAGAGATACAAAAGCGTCTCTTGACCAAGAGGTTTCGAGTCTCTTTGTTCTTTTATTACATTATCATAAGCCCACACATCTGACTCAAGCACTGGTTAATTTCCCAGGACTGGAAGCTGATTTGGGGGGATAAATCTGAGGTCAGGGACTTGTTCCCCAATTGATGTAAAACATAGGTTTAAACAAAAACTTTCGACACTATTGAAATATAATTATGAATTGTAACTGTATGATTTATATCAAAATAAAAAGCAATTTCTCAAAAGTTAGACAAAAATCTGTCATGTATTAATTACTTACATTGACCAAATGCAGTTTTGAGTGTTTAAGTGAAAATAATTATCATTTAATCAAACCAAGGAAAAAGGATTCTTAAATTCAGCTTTCCTCAGACTTCTTTTAAATTATGATTGTCCGGTCTAAAGCTTACAAACCTCATATTTGCAACATAACTTCTAATGGAAATATGACAAACATCTTTAACATTGTTGGCACCATTAGACAGATTTGCAGAAAGAATTGAAGCTTTATTACAATGATAACATTAGATATCAAGATATGCATAAATTAAAGAATTTAAATCATTAAATCATCTTACCTATACATCTTAGTGTGGATAAAAGTACCGTGTTGTTGTATATCGTACAATCAATTCATTGATACTCTTAACATGTTTCAATGAACCTCAAAACTGGAACTACCATTCAATGATAGATGAAGGAGCTTAAGGGCTTAAATGACTCTAAAACAAGGAAATGAGACATTAGCCATTTCAGTGACCAAATTTTAAGAGACTGCCTTTGTTTTATATCCTCCTGAATGAAAAATTCCCTGACAGTCTTTTCAAATTTCCCCGACATTTCCCTGACTTTTGTCTTATTTTTCAAAATTCCCTGACACTCAACAAAATTCCCTGACATTTCCCTGACTTTTCCAAAAACCCATATTTCCCTGACTTTTCCCTGACGCGTGGGAACCCTGACCACCACTGACACTACTATTAACGCTTGCAATACAAGTGAAATCTGGAGGCGGTCGTGTAGAGATCGGGAAGCGACCGAGTAGAACTCGGGAAATGTCGGAATGATCGAGTAGCAATCGAAAGGGCGTTTTTCGGGTAAATGTACATGTATGTTACTTATCACGTAGCTATCAAGATGGTCTTAATGTGAAAGAGTAGTGCCCGAGTTTCGGTCGTAGTGATAGGTCGACTTCAGAAAAGTGGTAAGGCTGCGATCCCGAAGGAGTCGGGTTCGATTAAGAAGTCGTGTATATATATGCCTTTTGGTCGAGTTAGGTCAGGGAATCGAGATTATCGGATCGGCAGTTGAAACCTAGAATATTGTCAATACAATTTCTCTGAGAAATTTTGAAGCAAGTCTGATGAAAACTGTGGGTTCTTCCGCGGTAACAAAGGAAAGTTATGGGACGGACGGGAAACACACTATCGCGATTGCATTAGTAGAGCTAAAACTTTGATAAAAAATTTTGATCGCATATGGTTGGTTTTAATTTTTTAGTGCCGCCGTCGAAGCGCAGTTGGTAGCGCGTCGGACTGTCAATCGAGGTCACGGGATCGATCCCCGACGGTGGCACTCATTCTTTCTGACTATTGTCAGAAACTTATAGAATAGATGTCTACGCAATATTACTAAATAACGTTCAAACGCCGAGACGTATATATTTCGAGGGGCAAGAGCAAACTATACATAGTTGAAAAAGTTATGCAACTCCTTTGGTTGTATTGTAAAATAGTCTTTGTTAGCATCATTTTAGTGAGTTGGTGTCTAAGCGATGGGCATATCGAATGGCTATCCAAATCAACAAAGTTTTCTATGCAGAACATCAGTTAATGCGTAACGTCATGTTGCTTAATGTGAGTACTAAAACAGTTCAAAGGAAGCCGCTCAAATTTAAACAAAAGACTGGTGACAGGGCTATTAACGTAGGATGATCACATAACGGCATTTCTGTATTGTAAATTTTCTAAGATGGCAAAAATTTAAAACTCGTTCAAACTGGCACATGAACCTTTACGGTAGCATTTTAATCTGACCTGATCATTTGAGATCTGCCACGACAGCCATATTTTCAGAAACTTGGGAGACGTTAAACACGTAACGTCAACCAAACGTTTACATGGAGAAGATTCGATTTGGTATGAAAGATAGACAATTACCTTAGATAACATTTGACTGAATGCTTGTGACTCAAAACTGCTTGATCTTTAAACGCAGAATCGAAATCTGGACAAAAAGTGACAGACTGTGACTTTTTAAATTCACCTCTCCCACCGTTTAGACTATGTTTAGGGATTTTAGAGTTACCATGGGAACAATAGAAAAGCATCAATCTAAAGCTTAGAGATTGAACACAATGCTTTACTGCGTTCAATTACAATATTTCTGATATAGAAAAATATCTTGTGAAAAATATCACGTGTTGCTAAACTTTTTTGACTAAGTATATTATAATTGCCCAATGTATTATTTTTCTTCAGGCACTTACAGTTGTTTTGATCTGACCCTGCGATTTGGTCTGTGTAATATCATAGAAGAATAGAGTATCATGTCCAGCGTTGGAATGTTATTACAAAATGTGGTCCATGAATATGCAAATATTTGATAATTTTGGTATCATAAATTGATAAAACTACTTTGATATGATCCGAAAATATGTTTAAACAAATGTTAGCGTTTCAGGCTACATAGATACCACAGCAATGCTTGTTTAGGGGTACAATTTTCATGTCACTTTCCCAGCTAAGAATCTTCCTTGTTAATTGACGATCCGCATTTGGCGTAATTTGGTTTGTAACTTTTTGATGGGTGTATTTTTGTTGATATTGTGAAAACAATTCCTCCTTCACTCGCGCACGGATTTACGTGAGACCTTCACAGAGTGTTCATCGTGTTACCCTTCACACGTTGTTGCCATTTAGCAATATTAGTTAAGAATATTAGTTAAGAATATCGTGAAATTGGCAAGATGAATGATTTTGGAATTAATTTGAATGAATTTGTGGAGCGAGTTTTGAGTGAAATTAAAGAAAGGTAATCCAATATCGCTAAGACATTAAGAAAGAGAATTTCAATTATGACAGTGAAATGGCATTTTTTTTTCAAAATATTTTTTAAATGTAGCTGTTGATTGTATCTTTTTAGTCCTTTTTGAGCGTTTCTGATCGATTTGTGATAGTGTTTGGAGTGAACATATTAAGTGCTGAGAGAGCAATTAAGAATGGTCTTGGTTGAAATGAATGTCTGTTTGAAACAGTCTTCATTTTTTTCTGGGGTTGAACCTAAGAAAAGTCCTATGGATTCACATTAGAGAGTTTTGTGAGTCCTGGTTACTTATTCAAGAGTGTCATAATGTACAAATCATGCATGCCTTAAAACCCTGGTTATGGACAGTTTCACATGTTTCTTTCGCAGAATGTTAATTTAGAATCTTTGCATATGCTTGTCTACCTTGATAGCTCAATCGGTAGAGCAATTTGCACGGAATTGCAAAGCAGGGTTTAATTGGAAAACTGTCTGCATCATTTTGTCATCCTCAACACAGGGCTGCTTAACCGACCCTTGCAAAACTCTGGATGATATATTTAAAGCTTAAAATGGTCCTGTCTTGTTAGATTATAGCCTTACAGAGGTTAAAGTAGATACTCATTTTTCGCAGTGTTCACCACTTGTAATTCAATATTTATTGATAGAGTTTTTTACCTGGTATTTTTTTCTGGTGTTTTTTTTTCCTGGTTGAAAATTTGTCTTTGTGGGATTTTGTCAGGTGGGATTAAGTCTTTAAGGGGTTTTGTCCTGATGGGGTTTTGCAAAAAAAGACTATTTTTGTGGAGTGTAAAGTATTGACCCAAGCCAGACCATGCAGTTTGAACAGGTCTAGACTTATAAACTTTGCTTTTTTTTCTGAACCTTGAATGACCAATATTTCCCTGAAATCCTGTGAAAAGAATTTCTGAAATGTGACCTCTGATTGACCTTCACTGTAACTAATCCCCATATTTTGTAAATACTAAGTTCCAAGATGGTCCCTTTTTGTGTGATGGGTCACATTTGATAAATATTTTTGATAAAAGAATTAAATGCTAGCAAAAAGTAATTTCTCTGTTATCATTTTTTTTCCCTATCAAATAGGATGGTTTCATTTCCATAATGATATGACCCTTAAAATAGGAGCAAAATGACCCTGTTGAAGTTTTCTATATTACACAGGTGTTATTGCTCTAGTTGAATAACTATGCTAATGAGCTAAGAAAATGATGCATTTTATGATGTCAATTAGCAAACAGCATCATATGTTTCATTGAATGACTTGAATCAATAAATTTTTGACTTCAATATTTTTATACTGATAAGAGGGGGAAACACACATGATAAGAGGGGGAAACAAACATGATAAGAGGGGGAAACAAACATGATAAGAGGGGGAAACACACATGATAAGAGGGGGAAACAAACATGATAAGAGGGGGAAACAAACATGATAAGAGGGGGAAACATACAGTCTACAACATAGACTTAGTGTTAATGCAAGTAATAATGAAATATTTGATTCTGGTCTGGCTTGTTTGCACAGTGATTAGTGCGCTTGAATCGTAACCTGGTGGTTTCAGGTTCGAGCCCCAACAGAGGAGGGTAGAGTATTTGGGCAGGACCCTTTACAGACAGGGCCCCAGTCCACCCAGCTGTAAAAGTGTGTAGCATTGGTAAGAAACCATTGCCTTTATTTTTATGTGCAGGATAAGATTTGGAATAATTCAGGACCACGCTGGAAATAAAATTCATTTGAGCCTTTATCATGTTATCCTCGAGTAAAAAAAAATTTAAAACAAGATGTGTTTGTGAAACACGAATGCCCCCGTAACGGCATTTTTTTCAAAGTTTGACCTTGACAGATGACCTTGACCTTGTCACATGACCTTGACTTTGGTACCAGCGTATGCGGATCATTGAGATCTATCATCATGCGAAATATTAGCTTTGTATCT
Source organism: Fragum whitleyi (assembly GCA_948146395.1). NCBI lineage: Eukaryota > Metazoa > Mollusca > Bivalvia > Cardiida > Cardiidae > Fragum > Fragum whitleyi. The sequence goes on from OX411549.1 coordinate 6,359,724, forward strand.
TGAATAGGCTTGAAGATATTGGCAAGGTTAAGTTTTCAGATTAAGTTTTCTCAAATTTTGACTTTGAAAGATGACCTTGACATTGTCACATGACCTTGACTTTGGTACCAGCAGATGCGGATCATTGAGATCTATCATCATGCCAAATATTAGCTTTGTATCTTGAATAGGCTTGAAGATATTAGCAAGGTTAAGTTTTCAGGTTAAGTTTTCGGACAGACGGACGGACAGACAGACAGACGGATGGACAGACAGACGGATGGACAGACAGACAGACAGACAGACAGACAGACATGAGTAAAACAATATGCCCCCGATCTCTCGATACGGGGGCATAAAAATTCTAAAATCCAAATATCCCATCTATCTTTAGCTCTGTATTCCCACATAAATTTCTGCCAGATAGGATAGTTTTATTTTCACTTGCACCCATCATTCGGAATATCACTCAGTCATTTCCGTAAACTGCAACAGACCTCGGATGTATATAAGGCGGATGGGTATGTAATAAAATCATGCATTTTGTTAAGCGGAAACAGTGTAAGAAAAACTAGCACTGTAGATTTATATCTTTTACAGTAAATAATGGCTGAATAATCTTAATTTATGAGAATGACAAATAATTCTCAAAAATTAAGATTTTTTCAGCTGTTATTTAAGAATCTAAAGATATTTACATCAAGATTGGATGGTTTCACGTCAGTGACTTAAACGAGTAGCGTTGGCGACGTCCAATGTTTTCACTCACAGTTTCGAGGACTTATGCCATTTTAACTGACGTCATCGAGTTTTTCCAAGGTTTTCCCGTAATTTTTAAAAATAGTCCGTCTATGTACATCCCAGGTTGATCGTGAGACTGGCCAAGTGGTGTTCCGAATGTTGCACCCATATTTCTATCTGCAACCTCTTTATATTTAAACTAGAATGGAAATGTTCAAATTCAATGTCCACAAAAAATGATGGAGCAATTTATTTGAGTTTGGGTGTTTAAAGCTGCTCTTTCACAGTTTTTCATAGAAAAAATACAAAACTTGTTCTTATGGTTTGAAAATGTGTTTATTTTTAGACTATTAAGAATGGCCCAAAGCATTGGCACTAAAAACAACATATTTCAATAATTTTGTAACTTATTTTTTCGAAGTGGCAAGATCAGTAAGGGATCCAGTCTATTTATTTCTAGTCTATATATTACAAAATCGTTATTTTCTGTGAATAATCTTTCATTTTTGGTTGTATTGATATGAAGTTTCCAGCTGTCAAATGCTTTAACCTTAATCTTTGACTGAATTAGACACACATTCCGAATGTCAAGCCAAAATAGTAGGCTCAAAATTGAAGAATAATTTGTTAGCGTTAGTAGTCACTTTAATTTTCAGAATGAATTTAACCTAAATTCGGATATATCGGCCTTTCTTTCCATGCATTACAATATTGAGTCTTATTATTTTAAAGGCTTTAACATGATGAGGTACTTAATTCTGATTGATTTTACGAAAAATTTTAAATTTCACATTTTCCCAATCTGTGCAAGAGCAGCTTTAATGGAACATTCAAGCCGTTGGAGCCACTCAAGCTTTTCATGGCTTTCTAGTTAACATATATGTCAATGCCAAATTGTATCCACGGTGTTATTATAAAGAAGTTGCCTCAAAATTGTGCCAAATAATTCTTTCGAAATCAATTGCTTAAGTTCTTTTAAATTTATTGTTTCATGAAATTCCTTGAAATATTTAACATGAATGGAACAATCATAGACTTTTTTATGCTATTCTTTCTCTCTGCAACAAAAGAGGTAACTGATAGACTATGTCACATTTGTAGAGTATATTACATTGTCTTCTTTTGCTCTTCTACTGTAGGTCAATTTGCATCCAATCTTCACATTAGAGTTTTCTTTATTTCACCTTGGTTTTCCCTTCTTTTTCTTCTTTCTGTCATTAGACCCTTTTTGCTGTGACTTTGATGGATTTTCTCTACAAATGAATAGATTTCAATGGATTAGTGCATAAATATTTTATGTGCATGTGCATTGTGCTCCTTTTGTATTGAACATGTAAATAAGATGAAAAACTAGCATTACTATTTGTAGTCATCCAAAACAATTTGTTCAAGTTTAGAGTCTCACACAGAAACTAAGGTACCCTAAAAATACTAATAGAGCCCCATGCTCTAATAAAACTCCACCCCCTATTCAGAGGTTAAAATTGACCTTTTTTTTGTGATTTTTCAAAATTGCCGAGCATCTAATAAAGGCCAAAACCCACAAAATCAAGTTCACTAAAAATTCAACACAGATTTCATGCACATATTCCCAAATCAAAAGTTAACATTTACCACAGATTGTTTATTTTTTGCCATTTTTTCACAGTCTTGACAGAGTATTGATTGCTCAGCATAAACAGTTGTAATTGCCTATATATTAAAAGGCAGTAACAACTGTTCCGTACTGATCCATTGATATGTGGCGTAGCCTTTAATAAAAGCCCATCCCTGTCTAATTGGAATGAAATGCTTATAATAGAACCCAGGGGTTCTATTACAGCTTTTATGGTAATCATGGAAATGGGGCTTCAGTTTTAAGTCTCATCTAAATGACTACATACCATGATGGTCCTCCGATGGTTGCTCACCACTACTTGGACATCACACAAGATTGACACATGCTTACTTCTATTTAGATGCTTTGCATATTTTTTCAACGCCCAGGACTGATTTTAGAAGGTTATTGTTGAAATATTTCCTACTTTGTTTCTAAAGTCAGATGCCACAGGTGTAACAACACTTACACACATTATCCAATGGTGTAATAGAAATAAATCCTCTTTCAATTTCATTGATGAATGATCATAACATCAAAACTACAGCTTATTCAAGCTGTAGTCACAGTGTTTTGATTATTCAATAACAATCAAATCATAGAAAAGGGGAGCGGATGCAGGACATTCATCTTTCACACAGTCCACATATCGCCTTTATTCTACATTTTCTACATTGGTCGTCTTCTGAGTGCATATAAATTTCAATATCCTAGTTATGCCTATGGATACACAGGGGTTGAACCCAAATATATGACCTTAGGAGCATGATATGCATAAAATTCATATGGGTTAATCTAAAGCTACACACCTCATTTCTAGACTGGCTATGTTCTTGTATGAAAGATTTGAAGAATTCACTATGTTTCTATATAACATGGGAAGTGTGCAGGAAGAACCCAAAACTGACATGAACAAACTCTATAAAAATTGTCAATGAGATGATGCTATGTACCAAACATGAAAGCTGTATGCATTCAGGTTTCAGAGAAGAAGGTCTTTGGAAATTTTCAGCATAGCCCAAATATGACCCAAGGAGCATGAAATGCACAAACTTGTAGAGGTTTACTAGATGATGCTACAAACTAAATATGAAAGCTGTCTGCCTTCTAGTTTTAGAGAAGTTCTTTGAAGATTTTCACTCTTTGTTCCTATGTAAAAAAGGGTATACCCAGACAGAACCCAAATAAGACTCCAAAGATTTTCCTATTATCCCCCTTTTAGTTGATGTGCCAACCAGAGTTAAGTGTGGATTTCAACTATTTGAACAACTTTGGTAGAGAGCCAACCAATCCTGCCAAGCTTCACCAAGATTAGCTTACTGGTTTAGGAGCAGAAGATGTTTAAAGAATTTGTGGACAACAAACATTGCGTGAGACATGGCAGACATTGGACAATCACAATAGCTCGCCTTGAGCACTAAAGTGCTCAGGTGAGCTAAGATGCACTGCTTATGGATGGGTTATGTTAAGGTGTTGGGTTCTGGATAGTGGATAAAAGATCAGTTGAATCATTAGATGTATTTTTGCTTGACAACACTAATGATATGGCAATACCTCTGGTTTACTCCGAAAAAAGCCAAGAAGCCAAAGAAACCTTCAGTAAAGAGTGGTCATTTACTCATTGCATATCTAGATAGATTGGGATTATATGGATTATAATCTATTCACTTTTTTATCAAAACTATACAAATTCCTCACAAAAATAAAAGCTAACTTACTGCTGTAGTTTTAAATCACTATCCAAAATCTCAGTCGTTTCTTCCTCTGAAGAGTTACCTAGGTTACCATCTGAAACGAAATGTATGTGACCCATCATGCAAAAGGGACCATCTGGGAGGTGTAATAAGTATTGATTCTAGTCAGACTGTGCGATTTGTGTAGACTGACCAAGATCGAGACTTTTTGTAATTTATGCCATTTTTCTCAATCTAGAATGATTATTCTACCTTTCTATCTATTATCATTTTCAAAATCGGCCTTCTTGTTGACTTGAAACAATCCCTTTTTAAAGATACAGTAAAACTTGCATTAAGCGACCACTAAGGGGACCATTAAAAAGCGCTCGCTTAATACAATTATTAATGATAAAACTAGAAAGCCATGAATGGCTTGTGTTGCTCCACAGGCTTGAATTTCTTGTAATAGCAAATCTAAGTTTTGACTAGATTTTCAGATATTTTGGCTTCTACTGAAATTTTCCACAATTATAACATATATAGAGAAATGACCTCCGCCCATAAAAGACATATTTTTCTTCAAATCACAATAATTTTTGACTGAATGATAATGGATCACCTGAGGATCATACTAATGAAGTTTGATTGATATCCATCATTTAGATTCTGAGAAAATGATTTTCAAAGTTTGCACTATATAACATATAGAGAAATGACCTCCGCCCATAAAATACATATTTTTCATCTGATCACAATAATTTTTGGTAGACTGATAAAGGGTCACCCAAGGATCATTCATGTAAAATTTGGTTGATATCTATCATTTAGATTCTGAGAAAATGATTTTCAAAGTTTCCACTATATAACATATAGAGAAATGACCTCCGCCTATAAAATACATATTTTTCATCCGATCACAATAATTTTTGATAGACTGATAAAGGGTCACCCAAGGATCATTCATGTAAAATTTGGTTGATATCCATCAGTTGGATTCTGAGAAAATGATTTTCAAAGTTTCCACTATATAACATATAGAGAAATGACCTCCGCCCATAAAATACATATTTTTCATCCAATCACAATAATTTTTGGTAGACTGATAAAGGGTCACCCAAGGATCATTCATGTAAAATTTGGTTGATATCCATCTGTTAGAACCTGAGAAAAGTCACTTTTTACCATATTTGGAAATTAGCCACGCCCATTAAATCCATGTTTTTCATTGGATCAAAATTTCTTGAACAACTTTGAAAGAGGGTCACCCAAGGATCATTTCTGTGAAGTTTGGTTGAAATCCATCCAGTAGTTTCTGAGGAGAAAATTTTTAATGAAAAAGTTTACGACCGGACGCACGTACGGACGGACGCACGACGGACACAACGCCATGACAATAGCCCCAGTGGCTTTCAGCCAGTGGAGCTAAAAACCTATTTTTTCTACAGAATATACAGATTGTAACATAATTCTGACTGAATCTTAGAATGCTCGAACCTATAAGAATCGACTCAAATTCTAATGGGTTCTAACGTCATAAGATTAAACGAAAAACATTTTTCGTTAAAGAATGTCCACTTTTTCAGAAATTTTACTTATGGCGAAGGGACTTTTTACGATGGTCGCTTAATAAAAGTGGTCGCTTAATAGACGTGGTCGCTCGAGCAAGATTGACTGTATATTTTAAAGAGTTCCCAGATTGTCCAATTTTGCTTGATGTTCTCATATATTCAGACATGATTCTTTTTAAACCAGGGTTTTCCCTCTATGTTCAAAACTGGGGATCATTTTGTCACATTATGACCCTCTTTAAACTAGATAAAGAATGTTTCTTTGACAATTTTGGGGGTAATGTAAAAAAAAGGGGTTCCAAATTCAAAGAAATAGGGGGTCATGGAAAACCATGTCTTAACACTTTCCTGTTTTACAAAATTTTCGACCTGTCCAATTTCAAAGGTTTTGCAGATGAAAATTTAGAGTGGATTTAATTTGAAAAATAACCATTCTGTAGGGTAGAAAATAGTGTGGAAAAAGAAGAAATTGCTTGTCAGAAGCAATTTCTTCTTTTTTCACAATGTTTTCTCAATCATAAAATCACAGGCACTTTAAAAGCAGGGAATAAACAGTAAAGGGTTAAACACTTATCCTGCTGAAATTTAATTTTGTTAACTACAAATTGCCTATTTTGGGTCAATTCATTTAGTCAAGCTAGTCAAGTTTTTGTCACAAAAATTTTAAAAAATCCGGCAGTGTAGACCAAGATCTGTGAAAGCTGATCTTAGTCTATATTGTCTGCCAAAGCTGTGGATACAGTATACATTTGCTTTGAACAGCGCGAGAAGGAAATAATATGTTTCACAGGGAACTTTAATTCAGGTACTGTAAAGGAAGGATTTATAAATTTCATGGATAACAAGCTGGTTTAGCAGAACTATACTCAGAAGGGAAGGCCAGACAGAGCGAAAAGACGGACAGATGGACATTAATTAATCACTTGCTTCTCAGATTAACTACATAAGTAAGATCTAAAAACATACCAGTTTCCATGGAAACTTTTTTGGACTTTTCCAAAGAAATGGCTGTTCTATTTTCCTCCTCCAACTCCTGTATTTCTGATTTTAACTCGTCCGTCTCTCTGTCTGTGTGCCATTGACTTGGTCCACCCATCCCTATTGCACCAACACCCTTATCCTGTCATAATGTAATATTTGGTTGACTCATAAATCCTAAAACATTTGAGCCTGTGTGCAACATTTCCAACAATTTGAAATTTTCATGAGGTGTAAACATTGGGTAGTGAAGACAGCCTCATACTGTAAACATAAATTTACCCCATGGTTTACAGATACTTTGAGACCTTATCTATCTACTAAATGCATATTGAAGACGCTGGTCAGACTGTGCTGATGCACAGGCTAGTCAGAGTCTTTGCTTTGTGCAAATTTGAGAATGGTTGGAATTCTCATATACAGGCTCATTTGTAACTGCCTTTAAACAAATAAGCAGAACCTATTGTTTTTTTCACTGATACTAGAGTTGTCCATTTTTACTGGTAGATTAAGATTAACACTTGATAATTTCAATGATCTGTTATTTCACTCTTTTCTATCATTAAAATTATGAATATTAAAAAAAACTGTTTCATTTGGGCTGATTTAATTCTACAAAATTTTTCTACAACGGAGACAGGAATAATAACAATGATGAAGAAATGCCTCGCCTTGTCAAAACAGTCAAGCCATTTATCCAAAAAACAACAAGATGGCAAATTGTCACAAGATACAACACCCATCACACTGCTGAACGTCCAAGTATGAAAAACAACAAACTCTAAAATAAAGCTAGGTAGAGATACAGTTCTTGTTCCGCAAGAAAGAGTGAGGTCTGAGAAAGCATTATCTCCTATCATTTTCAATGTAAAATTGATCTTTGATCACTCACTTGAAATTGCAGGTCTTTAACTATTTGGTTTTATAAGGCAGTGGACCAGTTATAATTTGGCAACGTTTCCAAAGTAATGAACTCTATTTATGTTAACAAATGCTATATGATTTCATTAGGAAACCTCGATTAACATTGTGAAAGATCATAAGTTCCAATATGTTGCAGAACTCTTAAGGTTCGCAGACCTGTTATGGTTCCACTACCTTAATTGATGTCAAAGACAAGCAAAAGTTAAGAGTAGACTCTCTTTACTTACCATGATGACAACTTTATCCTCATCTGTATAGAGAGTTAGGGACAGATAATGACCATTTCAAGGAGTATTTTTTGAACAGCTATCAATTTTTGCCACATTTCAACCAGTCTTGCTGAATTCAGAAGTAAGCAGGCATGAAGCAGCTCAATTTTGGACTATTTTTAATAAAACATTTCATCCACAGAAAAAAAACAAGAGGACCAAGATGGTCCTAGATCGCTCACCTGAGTCTCTATGACCCCTGGGACATCACATTAATTAGATAGGCAGATGTCAAAAAGAAAATAATTGCCTAAGATCAATACCATGGAACGTTTTCAGCAAAGAGCAAGACAGATATACCTTTTTGCTCTTTGATTCTATGTAACAAGAGGACCAAGATGGTCCTAGATCGCTCACCTGAGTCTCTTTGACCCCTGGGACAACACATTTATTAGATAGGCAGATGTCAAAAAGAAGATAATTGCCTAAGATCAATACCATGGAACGTTTTCAGCAAAGAGCAACACAGATATGCCTTTTTGCTCTTTGATTCCATGTAAAAAGGGATGCACCCGGGTGGACCCCAAATGTGACCCCAGGGTCTTGATATGAACAAACTTGGAAGAGGTCCATAAGATAATGCTACATACTAAATTTGAAAGCTGTCTGCCTTCTGATTTCAGAGAAGAAGAATTTTGAAGGTTTTCTTATTTTCACCCATCATGCTCAGATGAGCTGAAATGGATGCGGCCGGGTGGAGCCCAAAAATGACCCAAGGGTCTTGATATGAGCAAACTTGGTAGGGGCCCACTAGATGATGCTACATGCCAAAAATGAAAGCAGTGTGCCCTCTGGTTTCGATTAAAGAAGATTTTAAAAGATTTTCCATCTTCCATTCTATGTAAAAAGGGTTGCGCCCGGGTGGAGCCCAAATATGATCCTAGGGTTTTGATATGAACAAACTTGGTAGAGGTCCACTAGATGATGCTACATACCAAATATGAAAGCTGTCTGCCATCTGGATTCATATAAGAGGATTTTTGAAGATTTTCATTTTTTTACCATTCGTGCTCTTAGGAGATAAAGGGATTAGCCTGGGCAAAGCCCAAATATGACACAAGGGTCTTGATATGAACAAACTTGGTAGAGGCCCACTAGGTGATGCTACACACAAAATATTAAAGCTGTCTGCCATCTGGTTTCAGAGAAGAAGATTTTTAAAGATTCACTCTTTGATTCTATGTTAAAAGGGATGGGCCCGGGCAAAGCCCAAATATGACCCCAGGGTCTTGATATGAACAAACTTGGTAGAGGTCCACTAGATAATGCTACATACCAAATATGAAAGCTGTCTGCCATCTGGTTTCGACTCAAGAAGATTTTAAAAGATTTTCGCTCTTTGATTCTATGTAAAAAGGGTTAGGCCTGGACAAAGCCCAAACATGACCCCAGGGTCTTGATATGAACAAACTTGGTAGAGGTCCACTAGATGATGCTACATACCAAATATGAAAGCTGTCTGCCTTCTGGTTTCAGAGAAGAAGATTTTCATTTTTTTACCCTTCGTGCTCATAAGAGATAAAGGGATGCACCAGTGCAAAGCCCAAATATGACCCAAGGGTCTTGTTATGAACAAACTTGGTAGAGGCCCACTAGGTGATGCTACACACCAAATATTTAAGCTGTCTGCCATCTGGTTACAGAGAAGAAGATTTTTAAAGATTTTCGCTCTTTGATTCTATGTAAAAAGGGTTGGGCCCGGGCAAAGCCCAAATATGACCCCAGGGTCTTGATATGAAGATTTTTAAAGATTTTCATATTTTCACCCTTTTTGTTAAGGGTAAAGGGAAAGTTAAGGGTTGATTTCATTTATTTGAACAACTTTAGTAGAGCTTGACCCAAGGAACGTCCCTGCCAAGTTTCATCAAGATTGGCCCACTGATTTAGGAGGAGAAGATGTTTAAAGAAATTGTGGACGACGCACGACGGACAACGCACGACTGACAACGGATTTTCTACGATCCCAATAGCTCACCTTGAGCACTTCGGCAGAGGTTATAAAATAGATAATTTCTATATAAAACCAACTTTAATGAAGTTTGGGCCAAAATTATAGCCCCTTGAATTATAACAAGAAAATTGTCATTAAGTTCCATGAAAATTGGACCATATTTGTGGCCTTTAGAGTGAAAACAAGAAAATTGTCATTAAGGCCCCTTTTCCTGTGATATGGCATGGATCTTTCCCATTTCCGCTAGGGTTCATCCTTGTGACCTGGCCAACATTCTGATCAAGTTTCATGGAGATTTGGCCATATTTATGGCCTCTAGAGTGTACGCAAGAAAATTGCCATTAAGGCCCCTTTTCCAGTGATATGGCATGGATCCATCCCATTTTCTATTGGGTTCATCCTTGTGACCTGGCCAACATTCTAATCGAGTTTCATGAAGATTGGGCCATATTTGTGGCCTCTAGAGTGTAAACAATACAATTGTCATTAAGGCCCCTTTTCCCTTGATATGGCATGGATCCTTCGTATTTTCATTAGGGTTCATCCTTGTGACCTGGTCTGACCAAGTTTCATGAAGATTGGTCCATATTTGTCGCCTCTAGAGTGTAAACACTAAGATTGTTGACGCTGGACGACACACAAAGGGGGACTGACATTCAATGATCACAAAAGCTCACCGCTCAGGTGAGCTAAAAAAAAGGTTCATAAATCATAAATTCCATGGAAATTAGTTCCATCTAGTAAAGCCATGTTTTTCTTACAATCAAAATACGCACAGATTTGGTTTAAATTCATCAATTAACTTCTGAAAAGAAGTTGATTTTTTAAAGTTTTTGATAGGAAATGACCGCTACAGATGAAAGGTATGCTTGCATCCACCCAAAATATTTTCTTCATTCTGCAAAAACGTCAAAGAAAGATCCATCCCGTGAACTTTGTTTGAAATTTATAAATTCTTTCCACAGAATAGTCACTTCTAACTGTGTATGGTAGTGAATCTGTTATAGTTCCGCAATATCTAAACACTTATGAACTTTCACAGTGTAAACCGTGGTTTTCTAATAAAAATCATTAGGAAACCTTTGTTAACACTGTTCAAGTTCATTACTTCCGAAACTTTGCGGAACTATTACAGATCCACCACCTTAAAAAGACTTCTCTTTTTAATGCAATCAAAATTTCTTGAGAAATCTGGAAAAGGGTGCCCAAAGGATCATTCCAGTTGCATCTGAGGACAAGAATTGTTAAATAAAAGTTGACTGGCACACACAATGACAGAAACAACACTAAGACAATAGCCCCAGTGGCCTTCAGTCAGTGAAGCTAAAAAGGCAATTGAAACATTGAATTAAAAGGAGAAAATAAATGTTACAAGCAATTTTTCCTTTTCTTACCAAGTTTCTCCAACAAGTGAGATAATTCCCCTGTATCTTTCTTAACTTTCAAAAGAACTTTGAAATCAAGGGGTCAGAGTATCAGAGGTACAGATAAGAGAAGGGAAAGCCAGTCTAAAATCTTCATTTCTCAATGAAACCCTATGATGTGGTATTCATTTGAACTGTCTTGACAAGACGATTCCATTGCGTACCAACAACATAGAGTTTGTGCAAGTGAAATTAAAATAATCTTGTAAAATTCCAAAATATCCCCCCCCCTCTATCAGTAGCTCTGGCTCAATACTATTGTTAGTGCCTAAATATTAATCCTTGTCATGCTGAATAAAAATTTCAGCCCAATTACACTCAAATCAAAGTGCTGAAGGCTCTGAAAGATGAAAATGGTATGCAAACATCTTCACCTAAAATTACAAGGTTTTACACAATTCTTTCTGCAAAAAATAAACAGGTGGTGTAGATTAAGATCAGACTGCACTAATGTGCAGGCTGATTTTTGTCTATATCTCCTGTCAAAACCAGCCTTGTTCTCAGTTAAAGGATATTCAGAAGTCGCAATATCGCTGTCCATCCCACTTTCACTTCCTGTTGAGTGAGTAACTTCCCCTGCCATATGAATTTCAACGTCTTTCAAATCAACAGGTTCTGATGACTTCTGATTGGCTGTTAATTTGTTCCTGGACAAAGATTCTGCAAAACCAAACTTCCCCCCTTTGGCTCTGTGTAACAAAAAATATTATTTATTTATAGATAATCTTATTCTTTGGTAGAATGAAAATTCAAAGTCAGAAAAGATGTAAATGGCAATTGGTCCATTTCAGGAGTAACATGATTTTGTTCTTATGGGACAAAAGTCCTTCAAAATGTATTCATGGATTAAAGAAATTGAGTGTGGTAAAGTTTTTATGTCATCTAAGAGTACCCCGAACTAAATGACCTCGACATTGATCAATGACCTTGTTACCCATGTACAGGTCTTGTCATGGAATGCCCATGTGAAATATCAAGGCTATATGACTTACCAATCCAAAGTTATGTCAAAAGCTAGTTTTAATGTTACATAATTTGACATTGAAATATCACAATGACCTTGACATAAGAACTTGACCTTGGTATCAACAAAAAAGTCTTATTCCATGCAATCATCATGTGAAATATGAAGGCTCTAACAGTAACCAATTTTAAATCATGGCCAATGTTTATTGTTTTATATTGAAAAATAGTCATGTTGTAAAATGACCTTGACCTTGGCAGACAACATTCACAAAAAGGGCTTGTCACAAGCATTGCACATGTGAAATATCAAGACTGTATCACTACTAACCATTACAAAGATATGGCCAATGCTAGTTTTAATTTTTCACAAATTAAACCTTGAAAAATGACTTTGACCTTGACAATTGGCCTTGAGCTTGGTATCAACAGAGAGGCCTTGTCCAAAGTAATCATCATGTGAAATATGAAGGCTCTATCATTTACTGTTCAGAAGTAATGGCCAAAGTTAAAGTTTTCTTCAGACATACGGACAAACAAAGTAATAGACAGGCCAAAAACAATATGCCCCTGATTTATCAATATTGGGCATAACTATGGAATTTGCATCTTACCCATCAGATTTCCAAAAGTATCATAGTGGATTGAAAAGATTAAGAGTAAAGAAGGTTTTACTAGCAATTTCTCATTTTTAGCCTTTCTTCCCTTAATTCTTTTTTCTGCACATCAGAATATCAATGACTCAGCGTGAAATAGTTGTAGCTGCCTATTAGTAAATAGGCAGTTACAAGTGTATTGCACTGAGCCATCCTTATAGGATCATTTGGTGGGGGACTCATAAAAATACCTTTCTTGGCGATCATTCTCTAAAGCCTTGTGAATTAATTCCGTGATCTCAGCAACTTTTACAACAGCTATGTTGGAACATCTTAACACCTGAAGTGAACGAAACGATTCACCAATCCCTTTTTTCAAAACTGCAAAGATGATATAAAGAAACAGAAACAATTACATCCTCATCATTGCTTTACTAAACCCCAGCACACAAGCTGATACCTGACACATGGATATAGGATGACAAAGAACAAAAAGAATGGAATACCCCTTATGGTAGATGACACCATAAGTTTCCAAAAATACTTGTTTTTAAGACAGCTAAAATAAAAAAAAAAGCTGTACCTTATCTACAATCAGTTAGGCTCTTTACATCTTTGGAAAATTTCTATTCCAGGGTACAGAGCAAAAATATTGAATGTCTATTTATTCATATGCGCTAACAACAGTATTGTTCTAACTTGATCAAAATATACAGGAATACAGCAGTTGGTTCAGAAAAATAGTTGATAATTATATAAAAGTATTTTTTGAACTTCTATCTTCTCAGAATCTATAGAATTCCCTGAACTGTAGAACTATGTCCACCTATTTGTAAGGTACAAATTTCCCAATGTTTTTTCATCCCTTTTTTCCATCTTTTCATATATCTTTTCTTCAAAATCAAATCACCAAAAAAATAGAGGATAAACTAGAACTGTTGCAGAGCGAACTTATACCCCCCCCCCCCCCCCACCAGCACTTTGTCAAAATGTAAGTGCTTTAAGTGCAGGATGTGTTTGTAACAAATATTGAGGTCATATACAGCATTTCATGATTCTTGGTCACTTGGTTCTCCAGTTAGAGTCTGGAAACAAAAATTGAACAAAATTTTACTGTGACCTTGACCTTTGACCTATGTAAAAGTTCAAAGTGGCATAACTCTGAAACTAATGACTGGATCAGGATGAAAATTGCAGGAGCACAACTTCATACAATAGGATTACTCACCGAATTTGGTAACTCCCCTTATGGTTACTGAGTTTTGCAATTTTAAATTTTGACTACTCCCCCCACCCCCTCCTTAAAAAGTTCAAAGTGGCATAACTCTGAGACTAATGACTGGATCAGGCTGAAAATTGCAGGTGCACAACTTCATATGATAGGAAACAACCTGATAAAATTTTAGCAAATTGGTCCAAAACTGTTGGAGGAGAAGAGGACACAAAATTATGTCTATGGACGGACAGACAACCTGATTCCAGTATCCCCCCCCCCTAACTTTGTTTTTGGGGGTATAATAATTGCTTCAGGGTAAGATTGATTTTATCTTTCATTGGATGAACAACAAAAGTTTTTTTCACTAGTGGTAAAGCTATGAGTGAAAAATCAGCTTTTGTTGTTCACAATATGTTGACATATGTTTACCTGATCCTTCAAGAGCAACATTTGTCCACCAATTTGTAAGGTACAAATCTCCCGATGTTTATTCATCCCTATTACCATTTTTCCATCCATAACTTTTTCTTCCAAATCAGTTGGATCAACCAGTAGATATTTACTGTAACAACATAATTTGATAAAGGTAGTGAATTTGATTTTTACCCTTACCCAGTTGAACTTAAATCTTATCTCAAGTTAAGGTATTGGAATCGTAATGGTTCCACAACGTTTCAGAAGTAATGAACTTTAACAGTGTTAGCCGAGGTTTCCTAATGATTTTCATTAGGAAACTCGGTCAACATTGTGAGAGTTCATGAGTTCTGAAATGTTGCAAACCTATTCTGGTTCCACAACCTTAATTGCCAATTTGAGGGATATTTCAAAATATCTTGAATTCAATATCTCTAATTCTTAGACAAATTAGTGGGCCAATTTTGATGAAACTTGGCAGATCAGCCTGCATATCTATACTATCTGCTAAAAGCATGAGAAGGGGTAAATTTAATTGAAATTTATTACTGCAAGAATTTCATTGTCATGGACTGTATTTTTTTATTTTATTTTTTATTCAGACTTTTTTCCCAAATATGATCAAATGATCTTCCTAGGAGTGACTGAGATAACCAAAATCAGCATTTTTATGTAATTAGATACAAGTACAGTCTATGTTCATGGGACAACCACATCCATTTTGCAACTATTTTTATCAATAGAATGTTTTCACAATCCCCTTCAGTAAATCAAAATATCTGAACAAGAGGACCATGATGGTCCTATATTGTTCATCAGAGTATATTAATTCCAAGTTTCAAAGTCTTTCTTCAACAACATAAGGCTATGTATTACTTCCAAACTTCCAGTATAAGAATGCAACCTTCTGTGAATCATTTTGGTAGAGCAATGTGAAACATTACCACAAATTCTGAAAATTGTATCTTTAAAGGTTAAGAATGTCTTAAAAAGTCTTCCTGCTATCACCATTATATTTAATGTAATTCTATAATAAAGGGCTAATTCAGATTTCTGGGTCAAAATTTCATTCATTTTTGAAGAAAACACAGAACAATGGTGAATCAGAAAATTAAACTATCAGACCTAACTATTTGAGAGGAAGATATATATCTGTAAGATTTCCTTCTCAATATCAGTCTATAGAAAAGAACCCAAACAACATAGGTTTAATTTTTAGCAAAAGCAATTTGCAGTGTTCAGTTTGAGGCCATGTGACAATTCTCAAGATGTTTGCTTTGTTGTTTATAAAGAAATTATTTTTGGTGATATCTTATTTATTTCAACGTGAAATCCGGGACCCATCAACACAGGGCTTATTTTTTTATGTTTGAGGTGATTCTATTGGATTTTCAAAACATACAATTATTGAGAAATTCCCAGTAATATTAATATTTCTTTAATGCTTTTTGGTGGTTTATCGAGAAATAACGGTAGATTATCACTTGATAATCTCACCGCAAATGCAGTGAAATTATCAAAAACTTATACCCTGCTTTTGTGCATTTCACCCTATCTGACGTCATCTATGCAGGGCGAAATAAGTGACGTCACAATGAACGTTGCATAGCAATCACGCGCAAAATGACACGCTTTACGAAAATTTGTCCTAGAAATTTCCCATTTTGTCTACTTTTTGCATTTAAGAAATAGAATAATCGTTTGTTTTTCGTGTAAAATCGATTAATATATCATTTCGTGAACAACAAAAGCTATATTTTCACTCGTGGATCTGCCACTCGTGAAAATATAGCTTTAATTATTCACTCAATGAAATATAAATCAATCTTACACTGAAACAAATGATTATCCTCTATTCAATATTTCTAATTTGTAAACAAAATGTGTACCAGGGGACCAAACTGTTGAACGACCACTTTTTAGTAGTCCTGTCAGTGGTCGCTCAATAAATGTTTTACTGTACTGAAAGCTTAAATCTTTTTCTTAAGATAGTACAGTAAAACTTGTGTTAAGCGACCACTTAAGGGACCACCAAAAAGCAGTCGTTTATGGGAATGGTCGCTTAATACGAAATACCATGATAAATGTTACAGTTCACTTTGATAGCATTGATAGATTGTCGGTCAAGTCTTACTGAATCCTATGATGTTTAAACCCATTAGAATTGTCTTATTGAGACGATTCTAATGGGTTCCAACAACATAAGATTCATCAATAACCAATTTTTCGTCAAGAATGTCTTCTTTTTCAGAGATTATGCTTACAGTGAAGGGACTTTTAATGGTGGTCGCTTAACAAAATTGGTCGCTTAATAGACGTGGTCGCTCGGGCAATATCGACTGTATATGCAATTTAATATCCTAAATTCGTTGTAAGCATTTAACAAAAAAACTTTTGTACTTACCCTTGTTCAAAGAAAGCAAATGTGACACAGATAGGCATATGATGTATACTCAACGGAACAGGCTCTCTCTCTTCTATAGGGTGCTGAAATAAGTTGAAATTTTCTGTTACCTAACGATAAACTTTCAGACTTATCTAGATGAAATTGGTCAAAATTTGATAGATATTTGAGTTTTTTTTGTTATTTTAAGCATATTCTATAAAAGAGCCTGAGGTGCACTCAGTTCAGACCAAGACCCAGATGTGTAATTTCAAGATTTATTTAGAATTGTCTACTTATGTTACTAAGTAAATATGAATGCCCTAGGCCTTTTAAGGCTTGGTCTCATTTACGTTAATTTACGTGGTTGGCCGTAGTTATACATCAACGTAGACAGTCGAAAATTCAAGTACCTGAGCCTATACTGCACAGTAAGTCAAAGTAAGCATTGCTTACACGTCGTGAATACTGTAGGGCAAACTCATAAGTTTGACCGTAGTGTCTTGACTATTGTAAAAAAGAGGACCATAATGGTCCTATATCGCTCACCTTTGTCTCTTTGACTTCTCCCTTAGCAAAATTAAATGCTTAAAAGTTCATTAAATGACAATTAAATTTCTCAAAGAAAGACATTACTCTATTCCTATGATCCCTGCATATATTTCTTTTCTAAACAATTTCATGTGACCTGGACAATCTTCTGACCAAGTTTCATAAAGATTGGGCCATATTGGTCGCCTCTAGAGAGTAAACAAGAAAAGTGTCATAAAGGCACCTTTTCCTGTGATATGGCATGGATCTTTCCAATTTTCAATAGGGTTCATCCTTGTGACCTCGCCTTTATTCTGACCCAGTTTCATGAAAATTGAATTATATTTGTGGCTTCTAGAGTGCAAACAAGAAAATTGTCATTAAGGCCCCTTTTCCCTTGATAAGGCATGGATCTTTCCCATTTTCAACAAGGTTAATCCTTGTGATCTGGCCAACATTCTGATCAAGTTTCATGAAGATAGGGCCATATTTGTGGTCTTAAGAGTGTATACAAAAAAAATTGTCATAAAGGCCCCTATTCCCGTGATAGGGAATGGATCCTTCCCATTTTCAAAAGGGTTCATCCTTGTGACTTGGCCAACCTTCTGAAAAAATTTTCATTAAGATTGGGCCATATTTGTGGCCTCTAGAGAGTTAACATGAAAATTGTCTTTAAGGCCTCTTTTCCCGTGATATGGCACAGATCCTTCCCATTTTCATTAGGGCTCATCCTTGTGACCTGGCCATCATTCTGACTAAGTTTCATGAAAATTGAATTATATTTGTGGCCTCTAGAGTGTAAACACTAAGATTGTTGATGCCGGATGATGAGACGACACACGACAGACAACTGACATTCAATGATCACAAAAGCTCACATTGAGCATGATGTGCTCAGGTGAGCTAAAAAAGTTCAAAAGTCTATTCACGGTATAGTATATTTTTTTGTTCCTAATTTGACTGTACCGTCACAGTAGTTTATCCCTGCTTATCTTTAAATCGGAACTTAATTAACCCTTGTAACACGCTTTAATATCGTAAATCTTGTGTCCGATACTATGGTTTGCTAAGGTTGAAATAGCAATTCACTACTCTTGCAGAACGTCTATCTCATTTTTACCATGGATAGGTAGGGGATAAGTACATTGAAAAAAAATCGCAGTCACATTTCATGTTATAAACCGTATCTCAACCTAGTAAATGCCGTAATATGACATACCCTACAGTAGACTGCGTAGTTTAACCTAGTCACCCATAGTTTGAATGTTCTTCTACCGTATAATCCTATCGTATTGGCAGCACAAATCTTGGGTATGTTCAAAATCTTATGGTGAAAAGGGACTTTCTGTTGTAGTCTGAATGTAGTTCAACATAGTAAGATCTTGTGGAATCTTTCTCATGCCAAATTAAAGCGTATCATTTCCCCTAGTTTGCTTTACAAACACTTACATAGATAGCTGTCCATGTTGGTGGTACGACCAAGCAGGGAAACAGTGGGGTTGGACTACGTTCCAAGTACGAATAGAAACGGTGAACTGGCCACAGAATTTATTTAATCCAATCATGAAGAGCACATGAAATCAATGGCTTGAAACAGGCATGTTTTTACAACAAATTAATTATAATACATGTAGGTGACCCATAAAAATGCTAGGTTATAAACCTAATGATATATTTAAAGATAGTGTTTCTTTTCCATAGAAATCAGGGTTTGGGAAACAAATAAAGGGCAATTTAACATCAATTTAAAATGATAATTAATCTAATTATACTACGACTGACTACGATGATTGCCGTAAATGTGACCACAGTTTCAGTTTGAGAGATAAAGTTTTTGATAGAGCTTCACCTAAAGAACATTCTATCCAAGTTTCATCAAAATTGGCCCTATGTTTTAGAAGGAGATGTTTAAGGAAACTGTCGAATGAAACAATAAGGGAAATTCTTGATGGAATTGTCTAATGAAAGTGTAGTGAAAGTCATTCAGTGGTACAGATAAGAGAGAATAAAGCCAAATCTTAATTTCTCAATGAAACCCTATATTGTGGGTACTCATTTGAATTATCATGACAAGATGATTCCAAAAGAGTACAACCACCATAGGGTTTGTGTTATCATTATTGAAATTTTAGACTAAAAGATGAAAGTTGGGTTTATAGTCTGTTTCCTGCCAGGCATATTCAACTGACTTAAACCACAAATCATTGAAATGCAAGTCGGCTGTTAACATATGGTACTCATCCACATCACATAGACTTACATTCTCACAGGTACCCGTTCATACACCTGGGTGGAGAGGAGAAACTTTAATTTTTTACACAGAAAAATTCCTGTGATCTGGCCAGGATTCGATCCCCGCACCTTTCAACCCAAAAGCCAACGTTGTTACCACAAAACCATGGACTCCACTTTAATTAGACTGCATGTCTGAGAAGACTGATTTTAATCTTTATAAACAGCAGTAATATGCTTTGAACAGCACGAGAAAGGATAAGAAATAATTACTTACTATAGTTATTTCATCTCCTGATACTGTAACATCAGGTCTCCTGCAATAAACAATAAACATTTTTTATCACTCAGGGTCATCATTAAATTCATGCACTATAGAATACCTTGTGGGTAAATTACTAAAATTTCTTAAACATCTTGGTGGACAATCACTTGGTAGATCCAATGGCAATCACACAATTTTCTTACTCTGTTGATATATTGCACCTTATTTCTATAGAATTTGTTGTCTTTTTGCTAAATTTCTAATTATGTAAACATGCACATCTGAAAAAAAGATTTTTTTCTTTAATATATCAATATCTCTAGGTTTTCTGTTAGTCAACATGATTTTAACCCCTATCTGTCTGAATTTAAATTTTGAAATAAACAACTTGCTTTCTTATGGATACTTTAACCAGTCTGATCTACATCTTTCCAACAGTAATTAACCCTTGTCATGCTGAATAACTAGAAAGCCATGAATGGCTTGAGTTGCTCCACAGGCTTGAAATTCTTGTAATAGCATACCTAAGTTTGACTAAATTTTTAGATAGTTTGGATTCTATTGATGTTGAAATGATTTTCAAAGTTTCCACTATATAACATATAGGAGATGACCTCCGCCCATAAAATACATATTTTTCATCCAATGCCAATAATTTTTGGCTGCATGATTATGGATCACTCAAGAATCATACAAATGAATTTTGATTGATATCCATCAGTTATATTCTGAGAAAATGATTTTCAAAGTTTCCACCATATATCATATAGAGAAATGACCTCCGCCCATAAAATACGTATTTTTCATCTGATCACAATTATTTTTGGTACACTGATAGAGGGTCACTCAAGAATCATTCCAGTGAAATTTGGTTGATATCCATCGATTACATTCTGAATAATTGATTTTCAAAGTTTCCGCTATATAACATATAGAGAAATGACCTCCGCCCATAAAATACATATTTTTCATCCAATGCCAATAATTTTTGGCTGCATGATTATGGATCACTCAAGAATCATAAAAATGAATTTTGATTGATATCCATCAGTTATATTCTGAGAAAATGATTTTCAAAGTTTCCACCATATATCACATAGAGAAATGACCTCCGCCCATAAAATACATATTTTTCATCTGATCACAATTATTTTTGGTACACTGATAGAGGGTCACTCAAGAATCATTCCAGTGAAATTTGGTTGATATCCATCGATTATATTCTGAATAATTGATTTTCAAAGTTTCCGCTATATAACATATAGAGAAATGACCTCTGCCCATAAAATACATGTTTTTCATCTGATCACAATGATTTTTTGGTAGACTGATAAAGGGTCACCCCAGGATCATTCATGTAAAATTTGGTTGATATCCATCAATTAGAATCGGAGAAAACTCACTTTTTACCTTTTTTGGAAATTAGCCACGCCCATTAAATCCATGTTTTTCATTGGATCAAAATTTCGCGAACAACTTTTACAGAGGGTCACCCAAGGATCATTCCTGTAAAGTTTGGTTGAAATTCATCCAGTAGTTTCTGAGAAGAAGATTTTTTAAGAAAAAGTTTACGACCGGGCACACAACGGACACAACGCCATGCCCCAGTGGCTTTCAGCCAGTGGAGCTAAAAATTGCTCAATCAAAGTGCTGATAACACTTGATTCACTTATTGTGAGTCAGAATTTAATGCTGTAAATACAATTTTGCTTTTTTGTTCCTTGTTTATATAGGAAAGGGAGGTGGTATAGACTTAGATCAGACTGCACATATGTGCAGGCTGATCTTTGGCTATACCTCCTGCCCAAGCAGGAATATTCCAGGTACAGCATGACAACAGTTAAGACAAACACAAGGAGTGAAGGCTGATCTTAGTCTAAACTATCAATCAAAGCTTAAGATTATGCCTGGAACATAATGGAAGGGTTAACAAAGCTTGTAGTAGAGCAGCAGGGGTGTGGAATTCCTAAGCCCGACTTATACAACATGGGCTTTTCTACCTGTGGACAAGAACATTTTGCAAGGACATATGTCCATTGACAAGTAAATACCAGGGCAAATTTTGGAATGTCACTTAAAAGATTAAATAGATTAATAACTTATTGTTTGTATCAAATAGATGTAGTATGAAGCACTGTTAGTAATGAAGAAGATGCTGGATTCCAGCATTTTCTTTTTTTAAAATAATGTTTTCTCAAAATCTATCTATTCTATTTTTCTGGACAAGTTCATTTTAATCCAGGACAAGTAGAAAATCAAAGTTTACTTGTCCAGGGACAAGTGGAGAAAATCTGTATTCCACATCCCTGGGCAGTATTTAAAAAGGTGGCAAATTATTACAAGATTCACCTGTTACACTGCTAGATCTCCAAGTATGAATAACAGCAAAGGGTAATTACTAAAAAAAAAGCCAGGTGGAGTTATGGTTCATGTGCACCGCACTCCATAATCATGAGAGGAACATAACTGCCAAGTTTTATAACCATTGAACAGAAGGTGACAGAGTTAAGTTTCTGATAAGGAAGTGGAAGACTTCCATCTATCCAGACAGTCAGATGCCCTGGATCATACCAAAATACATTTTGTCTTTTGGCAGGCGTATAAAAATGACAGAGTTAAAGTACTTACCTAAAATGAGCTAAAGCAGCTATGGCTGCTATACTGCAAGCGTCTATGAGATTACCTTCATGATTCAATACATGGATGTCTGTCCTTATCTCCCAGGCCTACAATGAACATAGGCATAACTAGTTTCAATGTTATGCTCATTCATCAACAAAAAATTTTGAAAGAGGATTTATTTCTATCAAGCACTTGCATAATTTGTGTAATGGTAGTTACACCATTGAGTGCATGGATAACCATCTGTATGTCCCAGGCCTAAAATTGAGAAATCCTTAACAAATGTTTTTTGGGGTACACTGGAATCAGCCATCTGTGGACATTTATACTCGTAATTTTGTGTCTCCAACTCTCCCTTCAGTTTTCCTTTAATAGCTTTTAAACTTTTTACAACAATTTAACACATTGAAAGTTTGAAAGATGCAATTAGAGGTCTCAAATCCCTAAGGTTCAAGAGTAACCTTTAAATTTGAATCATATTTTGTCTCTCCTGTAAAATACTTCATTCACTGAAAGCACTTGCGGGAGTATTAAGTCACATTCTGGGACAAGATCTAGTTAGAACTATCAGATGACCTTGACATTGGCACTAAAAGATGTGTATTGAGAGGTGCTTTCATTATAAATATGATATATTATTACCTAGAAGTTGTTTCATTCACAGAATATTTTCATATTGCAAGTGAAGGGTTTTAAAGTTCCATTTTTGGGGTAAGGGTTAAATTTTGACCTTGACCTTGATAGTATAACCCCCCTCATATATTTACTCACTTTTATGGATAGTCAATACATATAACTCAAAAAATTAAATCATCTTTGAGTGACCAAATGTTGTAACTTCAGCTTAGATGAAATGAATGGTGTATATTGATGACAGGAACTTTCATGACAAATATGAGCATTGTCACTCTATTAGTGTTGAAACTACATCAAAATGTTAAATTCACAGGTTAACCCTTGTCATGCTGAATAAATTTTGACTAAAAATTTTCATCCAAATCAAAGGACAAAAAACATTTAAAGTACCAACTGTAGGTCAATGTTTATTTGAAAAATTAAATCTTTTGAGGATTCTTCTATGTGAGAAACAGGAGGTGTAGACTAACATCAGACTGCGTATATGTGCAGGCTGATGTTTGTCTATAGCTCCTGCCAAAGCAGGAATATTCTGGGTTCAGCATGACAAGGGTTAAGATTTTGCAGACACACAGACAGAATGATAATTGTTGACTTTATCTTGTAAACATTATTGATATAAGTGGAATTCCATAAGGCCCCCTTTCCTGTGTTTTCACTCAATTTTTGAAAGCAATAATCCTTATGCCCCTTCAATTATCATGTGAAAGAAAATCTAATATTTGTGGGCTTAATCACGCAGGGTTTTCCCTAGAACTTTTTCTCAGGGGGTCATTGTGTCCCCTTGGTTCACAAATAAGGGTGTCATTTCTCCAAATAGGGGGCTATAATTTTCATCCCTTTTGAACATAAAATTTAAGACTATCTATTTGGATAAATTGGACATAGATCTTTGGTGTGTATGGTATTTAAAAACTAACGACATGTATATGATATTTATTATCAATTCAAACTTTTTTATTGTCTCTCATATTGTCTCAATATCATGCATCATTTAGATTTATATGAATAATTATCAAAAATTACACTTTTAAGCATTTATTTTTTCCTTGTTTTCATATTCCCAAATGCCCTGGCTGCTGACAGAAAATCAATATTTTGACCATCATCCCCATTCAACCTGATCATTATTAGTCTATCAAGCCTTTCTGGGTCTAATCTGTTTCTGAGTATACTTTGCAGAAAATTTGCTGTGAAAGGCTCTTTCACAGGGTGCACTGGACACTGGGAATACCAATGAAATTGAGGCCAATATAATGAAGTATGGATATATATTTGAGTATTCAATCAAGAGTAATTTGACAAAACTATCAAAATTACCATTTATAATCTACTTTATGGGACATTACTAAGTGCTTGAATTGTAAGAATTTCCCTGAGGTTCTAAAGTTTTCACACCCAGAAACAAATAGATTGTCTTGACGAGTCTTAATGCGAGGGTGAAATTTCATTTATCCGTTCTCTAGATAGCCTACAGTTATTCGTATAGTGAGAGCTATTATTCACAAAAACCCGGGTTTTGACTGAAGCCTTTTTCTGGGAGCTAGGGCAAGCTTCTTAACTAAGAATCCGTTCCGAACTGTAAGATTCCTCGGCGGTTATTCTACTTGGGCCCGCTGACGCATTGTTTTGCTAAGAAAAAAACGTCAGCTTTGACAGTGCAATGATGCTGTATACAGCGTTACTAATGGACGAAAGGTTCTCGATTTGATGTTTTATTCAATCAACTCGACACGAAATGAAGCAAAAGTTTTATAAAACCAATCCTGTTAATTTGTACAGAATGGTTAACATTAATTTATGACTTTTACTCGGTTAAAAATGACCCAGTTAAGCAATAAAAGGACAGGGACGAGTCTTCAGTATTCTATTCGTCCCCAGTAAGTTTCCAACGTAAACAAAGCCGTTTTTCTGTTTCTATTTTGATTGCGTCCCATAGTCGCAGTTATTTATTTCTTTTGCGTCATTTACATAAAAAATGTATCAAAACGCACAAATTTGTGCGTCAGGGAAAACGTAAACAAAATAGTTAACAGAGGACAGACAGACAGACAGACAGGAAACACGCCATTGCAATAGCTCTTCTGACCTTCTGTCAGTAGAGCTGAAAATTGTTAAAGTGGCGTTTAACCCCATTCTAACAGACTATCAAAACTTACCCTTTCTCCAGAAACTATACAGAGAGATTCTGTGTCTACACACCGAGATTCTTTTAAACATCTTTCTAACAATCTGTTTATTTCTACACCAAAGTCTGAAAGCCTGCAACACAGATATTTACATGTATAAAGTCCATATTATTGGAGATACTACCTCTATTAAGAGGCCACTTTCGTTATGTGACAATTAACCCTTGTCATGCTGAACACGGAATATTCCTGCTTTTGGCATGAGCTATAGACAAACATCAGCCTGCACATATGTGCAGTCTGATGTTAGTCTACACCACCTATTTCTCACTTTCAAATCAGAATTGTCAATAGCTTTAGTTTTTTCAAATAAAAATTGACCTACTGTTGGTACTTTCAGTGCATTTTGCCCTTTGATTTTGATGAAAATTTTTAGCTAAAATTTATTTAGCATGACAAGGGTTAAGGGAAGGCTGGCCCAACCTTACAAGGCAGGTCTCCTCGAATTTTGAAATGGAACTAGTCTTTTAAATTAATGTTGCCAAAGAGGCAAATTGATGGTGGGCAATCTAAAATTCAATAATTTTTTCCCAATATGATAATTGATCTTTACAAAGGTAATTTCAGTCCCTCTATCTAGGATTTTATCATATCTTGAATATGTGGCAAGACTCAATCATCTATTACCTGAAGTCAAGGTAAGAGCAGGAATGCCATGATAAAAATCATAGTTTCTAAACAAAAGATATTTATTGAATCATCTTAACAAAACAATTCACAACATGGGCTCCGATCTTGGATTTTACCTTTTACATTTAACTCCTCCTCCATCAGCCTTTATTTATAGACACATCAACGTGAAAATGAAATCATTTCATAAGTAATATCATCGAATCATTTTATAACAAACCTTGAGTAGCTCTATTGCGATCAAATGAACTAAGCTAAAAGACTGACAGGCAACAAAATTTGTATCTTCACAAATTTGTTGAAACTCGACAATAAAACATACCTTCCTGGTTCAAAACTGGGACAAGCCATGGGAGATAACTCCACATTTATATACAATGTACCGTCTGCAGGTCTGGCTGCTTTTGGCTCAATAACCTGACATGATACTTGGGCCATCACCCTGCAATATAGATATACAACAAGGTGGCAAATTGTCATAACCTGATCAGGATTAAAAGAAGGAATCTGAAAGAACATGTCCTAAGCACCACTCCTGTGCAATTTGAGGAAGATCTTTTTATATTTTACCATAATTATGGGGCCATTTTTGGATAGTATATCACCAGGGTAAATAGCCTATTCAGGCTGTAAAGGTAAATTCGGAAAGAGCATGCTCCAAGAATGATTCCTGTGCAGTTTGGATGAATTCTGACCAGTAGTTTAAGAGGGAAGTTATTTTTCAAATTATGCCATATTATTTAAACATTTCGGTGTAGGTTGAATTCTGACTGGTAGTTTCAGAGAAGATTTTTTTATATTTCACCTTTATATATATATGGGGTAGTATTTTGGATGACTCAACAGACTGTAGCACCCAAACTATCAACCTGATCAAGCACCCAAACTATCAACCTGATCAGGATTAAAAGAAAGAATCTGAAAGAACATGTCCTAAGAATCATTCCTGTGCAATTTGGTTGAATTCCCATTAAAAGATTCAGAGAGATTTTTTTTTTTATATTTCACCACAACACGCTCCTTTTTGGTGGCTTGAAATCTGGTAGCACCCAAGTTATCAGGACTAGAAGAAAGAATCTGAAAAGAGCATGTCCTAAGCACCATTCCTGTGCAGTTTGGTTGAATTCTGACCAGTAGTTTCAGAGAATAAGATTTTTTTTATATCTGACCATAAGGGGCCCTTTTTTTAATGACTCAACTGCCCATAGCCCATACGTTATCGGCCCAATCAGAAATAAAAGAAGAAATCTGAAAGTGCATCCTGTGCAGTTTGGTTCAATTCAAACCTCTAGTTTCATAGAAGATTTTTCATATTTCACCAAATGGGGCTCTTTTTTGGTAGCTCAACAGCTGATTGGCCCAAAGTTTTCAGTCTGATCAGGATTAAGAGGAGGAATCTGAAAGAGCATGTCCTAAGCATCATTTCAGTGTAGTATGGTTGAATTCTGACAAGTATTTTCAGAGAAGATTTTTTTATATTTCACCATATGGGGCATTTTTTGGATTACTCTACAGCCTGTAGCACCCAAACTATCAGCCGGAGGTGCGTTCGTTAGAGCAAGATAAAAAATCCATCTAAATGAGATTTTTAAGACATCGTAATGAACGATTTTCGATATTTTGAGTGAAAATATTCGACGTCGTCATGACTACTCGTTTTAAGCCAATGCAAAACCATCTTCGTTTCCTCATTGAGATATCTTAAGATTCTTATTGAGAGGCTTAAAAATCTCGCTCTACCAAACGCTTTATCTTAAAAATCTTAATAAGAATCTTAAGGATCTGCTCTAACAAATGCACCTCGTATCAGGATAAAAAGAAGGAATTTTAAAGTACATGTGCTAAGCATCATTCCTGTGCTGTTTGGTCGAATTCCTACCAAAATATTCAGAGAAGAAGATTTTTTAATATTGTTATGGGAGACCACTCTCACCACTGTCCTGCATCGTTCCGTAGGTTTAAATACAATGTCTGACACCTGCGTCAGGGAAGATATTCTTTGGCTTAGTGGTTAGCACATTGGACTAGTAAATCAATTATTTGAATATTGTCATCCACATGGGTTCTATACCAGCTCACGAAGGATATTTTTCAGCTATGCTTCGGTTGAGGACAGTTTGTATGTAACAATATTTCACCATAACAGGGCTTGACATCTGGTTGCACCCTAGTTGTCAGGACTAGAAGAAAGAATCTTGAAAGAGTATGTCCTAAGCATCATTCCTGTGCAGTTTAGTTGAATTCTGACCAGTAGTTTCAGACAATAAGATTTCCCCATAAGGGGCCCTTTTTTAATAACTCAACAGCCCGTAGCGCCTAAGTTATCAGCCCAATGAGGAATAAAAGAAGGAATATGAAAGGGCATGTCCTAAACATCATTCCTGTGCAGTTTGGTTGAATTCTTACATATATATTCTTAGATGATAATTTTTTTAATATTTCATCATATTAGAGAAGCAATTGTTAAAGAAAAGGTTACACACACACAGTTGGATACATGCATGAACACACACACAGACAACAACAGACAAAAGGCCATGACAATAGCCCTCTGGACTTTCTGTTAGAAAGACTTAATCCATTCAGAGAAAAGGATCCTTAACCCGAAATGGGTCTACTCTGTCATATAAGGGCTACAATTAGCCATTTTTCTTAACCACTGTAAACAGTCTTCCTTTAGACCACTACAAAAGCATTAGAAAAACATGGGAGGCCATGTATCTTCAGCATCATGCTTAACCCATAGAATTCATGCTTTGGCAGGAGGTATAGACAAAGATCAGCCTGAATATGTGTGCAGTCTGATCTTAGTATATAATACACCACCTGTTTATCCTATTTCAACAAAAAATCTGTAAAGATCTAAATTTCAAGAGAAATATTGGTAAACAATTTCTTCTTTCTGAGCCTTCAGCACTTTGAATATAGTGCAATTTTGCAGAGATTTCTTTCAGCATGACAAGAGTTAAACAACAAGAGATGCTTGTAAAACATTTATGCCCCCCATTAAAGGAGGTGGATGGCATATTCTTTGTAAATCAACAAAGGGCAATTACTCACAACATATGATGAGTAGAGTAAGGGTTCTTGTGCACTGCACTTCTCCTCAATGAGATCTATCTACTTGTGCAGTTTCATGATTATAGCTTGTTAACTTTTTGAGATACGCTCGCAACAAAAAAGGTCTACAGGCATTGCAGACTGACCGACAGACAGACTGACTGACTAACCAACCGACAGACAGACTGACCTTCAAGTGCAAAGCAATATAGCCCTCTTCTTCAGGGGGGGAGCATTTATATCATAATATTTTCAGTACCTTGTGTCCCCTAGCTGGACCTGACAACATCCTCTATCAACGCCAAATGATATTCTCAAAGTCCTGTAATCATAGTCCTGTCTACCATCTACTCTCTGTAACGAATCACATATGATAAATATGTAGTACCTTGTTAAAGGCATATTCCTGGTGAACACAGAGCTTTATAGCCAAAGATCAGCCTGTAAATATGTGCAGTCTGATCTTAGCTCACACTGCCTGCTTTCAACATTTTTATGTCATAAAGCCATAGTAGGAAAAAAGTAACAAGTGACCAATCAATTTTATCTGATGTCTCCACTTTATCAGACTAGAGGGAAACTGTCCCCTTGCTTTAGTTGACCAGTAATAGTTTTTTAATTTTTGGAACTTTCACAATGTTCACAATGTTTTAACGATGTTTCCTAATGGAAGCATCAGGAAACCTCAGTTAACACTGTTAAAGCTCATTACTTCAAAAAGTTTCTAAACTATCACGCTCTAACGTTCACCAGTGTTATACAGTAGGAAAAATCAAACCCCGTAAGATCTTAATAGAGCTTAATACCATCCAGAGAAAGTAGCGTGCGCTGAGTTTCAATTTACGAACTTTTAAGACTTGTCTTCTTCAGACAACAGTGCATTTTTGGAAATGGCTTGATACAAGGACTCTATACAAAACGTAGACAATGAACAGACTGCTTTTTAAATATGAAAAGACCGACCAATCTTGGCCCACGCAAACTTTTTCAACATGGAGGGTTTTCAAGGTGATTCTCAGTTTTTGTTACCCCATGGTGCAAGGGGTGTCATTAAATAATCCGCCAAAATTTACTGCCCATCTTTACTCCAATGCCTAAGATGATGTGAACACAGGTTTATGCAATCGGGTTTTACATAACGTAACATGCTAGAGTCAGGCTCGAGATGGGTTTCAGGAATTATTCGACATGTGTTTTAAATGTACAACCTTTCTTGAGCAGTTTTTTTTGAATAGGGATGATTGCCACTTTTAAACATTTTTCTGTCAATATTAGGGTTGGTGGGGACACAGGCGATTGACATGGCCGGCGTAATTCGAGTTTTTTCATAGATGGTAATATTTAATTTGTTTAAAAGGGGTTTTACACCATATTCAACAATCTCTACGTCAAATCACAGTGGCTGGAGCACCTAACAACAGATTCCTGGAATTTCTCACACTAGTGCTACCACTACATCCTTTCCTAGCCTCCAGCTGCTGTCCCACATAAGTCTATGATTATCAACCCATTGGTGGGAGACCAATAGTCAGAAGGGATATGTGCCGTAGTCAGGGATCGAACCCCGACCTCTTGTTTGACATTCCTACCAACTAACAACTGCCCTACAAATGGCAGCTCATATATGTTAACATATAAAAATGGTCTTATATAATTACCTTTAGGATGTAATTTGGATTGTGAAACAATCGCCTGTGAACTTGAGCAAATAAACATGGATATCTGGTAATTCTGGTATTACTCTCACAAGAACTATTACATTGTATTTACTTACATCCTTACCTCGCCTTCTACGCTTTTAGTTTAACGATTATTTACCAATTTGAATTGCAGACCTCTCTACCAATAATCATTTACGTTTTGTCTCTGACTGATGTGTGACGTTTGTAAGAGAATCATCAGTCAATGGATAAGGTTTCATGAAATCAATAGCCATTAGAGATGGATTATGCTCCCTGAATAAGGCATTGTCACGATACAAGAGGACCATGATGGTCCTAGATGGCTCACCTGAATCTCTTTGACCCATGGGACATCACATTAATTAAGTAGGCAGATGTCAACAAGGAGATAATTTCTACATAAGATCAATACCATGGAATGTTTTCAGCCACGAGCAAGAAAGATGTGCCTTTTCACTTTTTGATTCTATGTAAAAAGGGATGCACCCAGATGGAGCCTAAATGTGGCCCCAGGGTCTTGATATGAACAAACTTAGTAGAGGTCCACTACATACTAAATATGAAAGCTGTCTGTCTTTTGGTTTCAGAGAAGAAGATTTTTGAAGATTTTCCTATATTCATCCATCTTGCTCAGATGAGCTAAAAGGGATGCGAAACCCAAAATTACCCTTGGGTCTTGATATGAACAAACTAGGTAGGGGGGCACTAGATGATGCTACAAACCAAATGTGAAAGCTGTCTGTCTTCTGGTCTCAGAGAAGAAGATTTTTGAAGATTTTCCAATTTTCACACTTTTTGTTAAGGGTAAAGGGAAACTTAAGGATGGATTTCATTTATTTGAACAACTTTGGTAGAGCTTGACCCTAGGAACATCCCTGCCAAGTTTCATCAAGATTGGCCCTCCGGCTTAGGACATGTTTAGAGAAATTGTGGACGACGTACGACAGAGGATGGACGACTGACGCCAGACAATGTACAGCACCATGCCATAATTGAGTCAAGTTTTTTAATGGCGGCGCTGTTAATATCTTATCAATACACATCATGGGTAAACTTAAACAGAATTTTATCTGGGTTAAACCTATCAATGCAAAGTTTACATGATAAAATTAGTATGTTTGGTCTATTTTTAGATTGGTGTGTACTATTTCTTGTAATATTTATTGTGTATTGAAGTTTTTCAGCGCTTTAAGTTTAACATGTGTGAATCTTATTTAACCTCTAAAAAGGACCGCCCTAGCTTGATAAAATGGGATATTTTTAATTGTTGGTGAGTGGATAATAATCGAGGCAAGTATCCACATCTTTAAATAAACTTGAATGTTTGATTTTGTGAAATTTAAAATTACAAGAGAATCGAGATACCATTGAAGAAATATTTTAAGCTTGGAAGCTGATTTTTAGAGCAAAAAAGTGAACGTTTTTGGTTGATGTGTTTTGAAATATTGTGTTGGAATGCACCGCATGACAAAGAATTAAAAAATTGGATTGTTTAGGGGGGAAACATATTCTCTTATTATACTGCAAAGAAAATTCTAGCATTTTCATTGGTTAATGCTGACCTGACAAACATTGATAGCTACGGCCGCTCCGGTATTACCTCTAATGTTTCCTTAAGGCGCCTCGACGTGAAGATAGACAAAAAATCGAAACGGTAATGGCAGCCATGTTTCTCTCGCTTCGCTGATAACACGATCCGAATATACACACTAGGATACAGTTGAAAAGGATGTCAGTTAATAATGTGCAAATAAAAAATGATATAGATGTTAATAAATACCTTAAATTTGTACAAATCTGTCCATTTAAAGTGCCTAGTTTCTCGCAGTTTCAGCCAACAAACGCTTCCATATCACAATAGCGCAGAGTGTAGTAGTGTGACGTCACAACTATATATGACGTCACTTTGTACATGTTTACTTTTCATAGGGGCGCATTAAGGGATATTGGTGGTATAAAAGAAATCGGTATATACGAATGCCTAAAATAGGCAAAAGACGGATATTTAGCCCTAAAACTTTGAAGTATAATAAATTCGTAATACGGTTTCTTGCCTGGGTATATGACTTTTTATTCCCGGCGATATAAATGATGTCAACCCTCGCCTACGGCTCGGATGACATCATTTTTCCAGTCGGGAATAAATCGTCATATACCCCGGCAAGAAACCGTATAACTAATAAATTAAAACAGAAGATGAACAGATTTGTCATCGGGGGGCTTAGAATAATAAAGTCTATATCAGACTCTTCAAATAGGACTATGCCCATTTTTATTTCCCAAGATCTAAGAGGAATGGAAACATGGGGATGTAAAATTTGACTCAGCTGACCAGCAAAGGACCCTGATTTATCTGATAATGAAATTTGTTGAAATTGTTGGGAGTATTCCGTGATAATTATATTTTACCTGATACATGGTGTCAAAGACATCAAAGACAAATTCCACCATGCCTTGACTGATATCTCATTATTGTTTAATCAGAGCTCCAACACAGATAAACTCACTATTGTTTACTAGTAGATGCTTAAAACTAATGAGCAACAACATTTCAAAGTCAATTCCAAATCATCAGAGGGTAAGTTCATTTGTTAAAGTTTGTTAAATTTCTTCAACAATACGCCGTCATTAAAAAACTTGACTCACCTTTGGGATGGGGCTGTACAATCACAATAGCTCACTTTGAGCACTTAGTGCTCAGGTGAGCTAAAAATGAATGCTCAAACATGAAATTTCAGTAAATTCTGACTATTTGACTAGGATGAATGAGAGAAAACTTGAATTTTACCCTAAGTCCCCTTTTCCCATGACAATGCCACAAATCTAAAAACCAGGAAAGACACATCAGCATTGTATCATAGGGAGTTCACATGGCAAGTTTCATTTGTCTTGATAAGGCCAATGGTATGGAGAAATAAATGTAATATGAGACAAAGAGAGCTAAAATAAAGGTAACAAACATTAAACCTCCTTTTTGCATGACATATTTTCAGACACAAATTTCAAATAGTTTATAGCCCTAAATGGCATCTGACTTGCTACTCAAATGTGAAATTTCATCAAATTCTGAACATAAGACTAGGAGAAATGAAAGAATGGCTGTATTTTACAAGCTAAGGTAAAACTACAAACATTTAGCCACCTTTTTCCATGATATATATTTTTTGTACAAAAATTTCAAACTCTTTATAGTAAAGGGCATCTGATTTTCTACTCAAATATGAAATTTCATTAAATTCTGACCATTAGACGTTGAGAAATTTGAGAAAAACTGTATTTTACCCTAAGTCCTTTTTTCCCGTGATGAGGCCTCAAATCCAAAAACCAAGACATATGCATCAACACTATTTCAAAGAGAATTCACATGGTATGTTTCATTTTATTTGGCTCAAGAGTTATGGAGAAATTGCTGGGGACTGGCGGAAAGACCGAAATACGGATGAACAGACGAAGGGGCAGCTATATGCTCTCTCTTCGGAGAAGGATTTGTCCACTGTATAAAATATTGGTTGTGGGGTTTTGTCCGTGGGATTTTGTCTGTATACCCTTATTCTCAACAACTTTATTTTTGTCTGTGTATGTATTTGTCTATCCCTCTCACTACCTTTCTGTAATTAATCATTATGCATGTTATCGTTTTGTTGAGAGAGAAGGAGAGAGGGGGAGAGTGAGAGAGAAGGAGATAGGGAAGAGAGAGAGAAGAAAAAAGAAAACTCAAAATATTTTGATGTACGATCTGCTAAGGGTACGAACGATGATTTTCTAGATCAATTGAAAGCTTACCAGCTTTTCAGCAACAGCTGTCTTCACAAAATCACGTTCACAATTTGAGAGTGGAACTTCCCTCATTGTCGACCTTTCTTTAAATAAGGATAGGCGTTAAAAACTTCGTTTTTCAAAAGAATTGGTTGAGAAAAGGCACATGTTTACACCGTTTGTCTGAGAGGCTGCGATTTTTACTGGGGCAATGTCGAATCTTATCAAATTTGAAAGCATTAAAACAATTGAAAAGAACAGAGATGATTTGAGGGATGCTCGCTCAAAAGTCATACAGAATGTGAGTCTAGTTATGGACTTTATTTCACGCTCGTTTTTAATGCAGACCATACGTCCAATAACGAAATCAAGTAAATAGTATTTCGGACAATCGTTAATTCGGATAGATTTTGGTAAAGGCTCAGCATTTGGACTTTGTAAAATATTTAGATAGACTTATTGTTTATATAATGTAAATAATGTATGATAATTGTACAAGTTCAGTCTTCACGAAATGCCCACAATTGATATTCAACAGTGGGTCTGGTATTTTAACCATTTTTTTTACTAGACCAAATTATTTTCTACCAGATGTAACAATAGAATTGTGTATTTGGCTGGATTTTAATGGTAAGTCATTCCTGTATTCATGCGAAACTTAACAAACCAGCATGATTTTCACCAGTCATGGCAGTGGGACCAGTGGTAATTTGTGAAGCCTGCATGTTTTGGGAAAGATATTGTTTCTTACATTTGAAGTTCTACGAATTATAATAGGGCTAACATATTTCTGACCCCTCAGGATAGGGGTGGGGTATTGTTGCCTGCTTAGCGCTTAGATGCGATAATGTTTGCCTCCTGATGTGGGACCGTCAACATATCAGAGAGAGGGTTACATTATTGCAGCAATTTGCCGCTTTATTTAAATATCTCTCAGACGGGCCTACATGTTAAGGACTGATCCCAATAGGATAGAATAAGCTATTCTGATAGTTGACAGTGGGACCAGTCTACTCCGGGGTGAGATTCAGGCCAGAAATAAAATGACCCTGGGTATGAATGCTGTTAAAGGATTCTACACCATAGGAATACAGATTACTTGCTGCTTTGAAATAAACATGTGCATAGACAGGATGTGATCTTTTCCAGAAAAGAATCTTTAACTAGGGGTGAAACAATATGGGAAAAAAGCATATTGCAATATATTGCAATACATCCAGACTTTATTTCAATACATATATTACAATTTTATTTTCAGTAGTTTAAATTTGGTTTAGTATTGTATCACTTATAGTCACTTTTTGAATTACTCTGGGTCATATATAGAAAAAGAACAAAGAAAAGTCATAAATCTGCCTAAAACTCTTCAAATACTGAAAAGTAATGAATAGAATGAGTTAAAAGTTTGGTTCTTTTGCAAAGCAGAACCTAAAATTACACTGCTTTGATAGATCTTCTGACCAATTAATAGAATTGGAATTTAGAATTGTTTATTTCTAAGGCTTTTGACTGCAAAAATATGGATTCAGAACAGATCGAAAGCCTAGGTTTACATGTTTTAATCCACTTGAAATGCATTTCAATGTGAGTGCTGAAATTCTATTATTTTTTTCGCTTCACTGCATATTGATATATGCCATAAAAAGACAGATGACCAAAATTTTTTTTTGAATATGCTTCCTTTTCAGAGACGATTGTCTAAATAGTGCCTTTCCAATTAGATATATATGAGTTCAATTCCTTGTGCTTGAAAATTTCAGGGGTGCACTTGTGACTTGTATGAAAATGGATTCTACTGCCAAAATTTAGCCGGGTTGACTATTAGGGGTGTTTGTACTGCTTTGCCATACAGGCTAGCTTTATAGTCACGTGGGAGAGCATTGCTTTGGGATGTAGAGGTCCCTGTTTTAATCCCGACGGAGTCCAATATTTAATCGTGGGCTACATTTGGCGCCTACTGTAAATAACCCACATGAGGTGGTGGTTATGTGATAAGGTAGTTGGTGATGTTGAATTGACAAGATTCATCGAATAATCTTAATTGTCGAGGGGGTGTATATAGCCAGGTTGAGTATAAGGGGTGTTTGTACTGCCTTGCCGTATAAGCTAGCTTGTATAGCGACATGGTAGAGCACTTGCTTTGGGATGTAGAGTTCCCTGGTTCAAAGCTTGACGGAGTTGAATATTTAATTGTGGGTTACAAAAACTTGATCAAATAGATAACTAATGGGTACGTAAAATGCAAATTAAGTCAGGGTAAAGCTATAGAGAGAAGAGAAATCAGCAGATTTTTGCAGTGAAGTAATAACTGTAATCAATTATGTAGCGTGAATGTTGTGACTATTCAATGGGGCAATAATTTACCTGTACACCAACAACAATGCTTGTTGATAAAAAGTTCTACTTTCACTTTCGCAGATTGTTTTGTACAAGATTTCTAGATCCAAAAAACCCTGTTTTGTATGTTGGAATCTGTTGGAAAATGAATACTTGAAAAGGTTTTGAGGAAAATCGGGTTAAATTTCATACAGAAAAAAATTAGTAAGCATACTGACGAAAACCAGTAGGGTAAAAGTTTAACTGGTTTCATATTTTCTCTATGAACAGACCGCGGTAAATCGGTGAATCGGTAAACTGTTTCACCCCTTGGATCTTCAATCCTATAATGGGATGACTGTCTAAGGTTTACTTTTCACCATGTATCTTACAGACAGTTAGCTAATTTGCATATATCATCATGCAAATCAGCTCCCCAAAAGCTGTGGCAGTACTATCCCCTCAGAGAAGACTGGTCTTGAGTCTTAGCCAGGGCGATCTGTATGCAAAGACAACTCCTAAGTTGCCATCATCCCAGGGATGTCAACAAATTAATGTAATAAAAGAAAGCCCATAGACAGTTGAGGACAGCAGAGATTTATTCAGAGAAAAAGATTCTCAACCCTGAATAGATTGACCCTGTTTCCAAGGCATACCATGTGCCATTTTTCTTACAGACAGTTAGCTATATTGCATATATTATCAACTGCAGATTACTTCCCCGGAAGCATTCACACTGACGAATATCATTTCCCTTGTTGAACCTAATTTGGGAAGAAACTGTGATTGCTGCCTTTTGTTTTGCCAGGATACAAATAGCTGCAATTCACTGGAATGGATGTATGATGAAGCCATCCTGTTGTAGTGGCCTGCAGTTGACTGTACATAGTACCAGTCATAGTAAACATTATGTTCAATAGCCGAACAAGGGGCCTGTTTTACTTAACATTCTAATGATCATTTATTGTGTAAGTCAAAAATTGAAGTTGCTTCTATGGTAGTAACTAAATATGGATTTCTGCCCTGCATCATCTCATTGGAATCGTCTTTTATAGACGATTCCAATGAAATACTGCATGGCAGAATCTAGCCATTAATGAAAACACCAGGTAGGATTTGTGATTTTGACTTACGATTAATTTTTTCGTAAGAAGTTAAGTAAAACGGGGTTTTCTGTAAATGGGGTTCAAACATACAAATTCAATAGGGTTTAAAGGGACCCAGGTTTGTGAGTCTGAGACTCCCAGATAAGCTATGATTTTTAAAACTATGTGTGTATAGGGTTTTAAGGGACGCAGGTTTTGTGAGTCTGAGACTCCCAAATAAGTAGCCAAGATTCTCAAAACTACATGTATATGATGTAAGTCCGTAGAACCCTCTGGAAATCAACTTGAGACAATAATTGATGACTATTTTAAACACACTTCCCAAAGTTCACATACCTATCCAACACCTTGTTGAGATAATCAAGAGAATATTTCAATAACAAAACTAATCGCTGAAACAAAAAAATCTACATTTAAGTTGGTGCTCATTTGAAACGTCTCATTGAGACGATTCAAATGATTACCCACAACATAGGGTTTCATTTGGAAATAAAGATTTTAGACTTGGGCTACCCCCTCTTATCTGGACCCCTGCTTGGAACCTTTTTTTGTTGACTCGCTACAAACCTCCAGGGCTTTATTTTCCTACTTTTACCCAACTTTGACGTAAACCCCCAAGACATAGAGATAAACCGGCCTCAGGGGGAGGGTTGAACCCCATCAACCCCTTCTGGATCAGCCACTGATGTTTCTGGTGTGATAGACCAACTGAATCTAGAAAAAGACAAACAACACTCAGAATCACAAAACAGGTGATCCAAAGAAGCTAGACTCTAACCTTAGAAAAAAAAAAATTGTAGAGATTTCATAAATTAATGCGAGAGGAATAATATTGATGCATACAAATTGTAATCCTTTGAAATAACACAATCTCATTATGAGTAGCTATTGCCTTGAATTGTATAATTATGTTGAGGATGTGCTGTTGTCAGATAATTTATGGCATGTGCACTAGTTGTCATGGAATTACTGAAATACTTTTGTGGTGATAAATGCCACATTTATAAACCATCAATCTTAAAAATTTTAAAAAGTCCGTAACCCTTGTCATGTTGAAAAAACCCTTGGCTAATTACATTGTAATAAAATTGCTGAAAGCACTGGCTGGTAGTGGGCACACTAATTGAGAGTCAGCATTTATTGAAAAAAAACCTTCTGAAACTTTTCTTTTTTAGAACGAAAAATGAGGGAATGTAGACAAAGAACAGATTGCACAAATGTAAGTGCAGGAAAGTTCCAGGTACAACTTGACAAAGGCTAACTTGGACTCAAACTCTTTATAATGTAATTTTGTAATTACAGGCAAAAGATAAATATGAAAAAGAAGAGAGAAAAAAAGAAGAAGCAAAGAAAAGAGGAGAAGATACATGGATGCTGGCGTCTGTCAATCATAGGTTAAATGCTGAGGATGAGGTAAAGCAAGATTTTATACTTATTATCCCCCCCTTTGAAGAAAAAGGGGTATATTGCTTTGCACTTGTCGGTCCGTCGGTCGGTCCGTCCTTAGACCTTTTTTGTCCTGAGCATATCTCATAATGTATGCAAGCTAGAATCATGAAATTTCACATGTGGATAGATCTAATTGAGGAGAAGTGCAGTGCACAAGAATCATAACTCTACTCATCATATTTTGTGTCCTTTGTTGATTGACAAAGAATAGGCTATTGTCCTGCTTTTATGGGGGGCATAAATGTTTTACAAACATCTCTTGTTTACTTTTGATATGGTATGAAGGACATATGGACAGGTCAGTGCGAAACAGTTGTAACTACCTATATACATATAGGTAGTTACAGCTGTTTCACGTTCATCCATCGATATCAGATCTGTCATGAGATTTAGTTTGAGGCATGCTGATCTAACCTCAGTCTAGAATAGAAATGTTATAAAGCAAACCTTAGATGAAGTTAAGAACAGTTTGCTACAATCATATCAGGAAACAGATTGTATTTCTCTCATGAAAACAGTTTTATACACCCGTTGGAAGATAGGATATATGATGTGATCACCTTTGGCAACTGGCGTCAAGGCAGAGGAGGGTTGGAGGTCTTTGTACGGGGCATAACTCTGTCACCCATACAATTGACTTGAGACTTGGCAGTTCCTTTCCTCACATAATTACAGAGTCAGGATTCAACAACTTCTTGGAAAAAGATGTCAAACAGATTCTATGACCAAGGAGTCCAAGGCCAATTCTTGGATCACTCAGATGATGGAAACAGGGTTTTCCTTCTACATTCAAAACTGGGGGTCATTTTGCCACATTATGACCCCCTTTAAACTAGATAAAGAATGTTTCTTTGACAATTTTGGGGGTCATTTTAATAAAAGAGGGGTCCAAATTCAAAGAAACAGGGGGTCATGGAAAACCCTGTGGAAATGTCATAGATTTTTTAATAGTGCATTTAAACTTGTTCCAACATAAAAACATCAAGGGAGCAAAATGAAACCCTGGTAGAAGCTTTGTGGGTCTCAATAGAGCATCGCATATTTTTAGCTCCCCTGAGCACAACGTGCTCAAGTGAGCTATTGTGATCACCTTTTGTCCGGCGTCCGTCCGTCGTCTGTCTTCCGTCAACAATTTCTTTAAAAGACATCTCCTCCTAAACTACTGGGCCAATTTACACCAAATTTTAATGAAATATTCCCTAGGTGGTCCCCTTCCAAAATTGCTAAAAGAATTGAAATCGGCAAAAACTCTGGTTGCTATGGCAACCAAAGTTGAACATTTAAGAAAATCTTTAAAATTCTTCTTCTTTAGAACAAGCAGTTCTACAGCCTTGAAATTTGGCATGGATGATCAGCTCATAGACCTGAATAAAAGTAGCTAAAATCATATCTGTTGGGTCACTAGGTGCGTAGCACTTGGGGGGAGGGGGGTTAATTTTGTAATCTTTAACCTTCTTCTTCTTCTGAATAAGAAGCCCTACAGCCTTCAAATTTGGCATGGAGGATCAGCTCATAGACCTTAATATAAATAGCTAAAATCATATCTGTTGGGCCATCAAGTGCGGAGCACCAGGGGGGAGGGGGTAGTACTTTTGTGAAAACTTTGTAATCTTTAACCTTCTTCTTCTTGTGAACCAGGAGCCCGACAGATTTGAAAATTTTGCATGGATGATCAGCATATGGACCTTTATAAAAATAGCTAAAATCATGACTGTAGATTCACCAGGTGCGGAGCACCAGGGGGGAGAGGGTAGTACTTTTGCGAAAATTTTGTAATCTTTAACCTCTTTCTTCTTCGTAAACACAAGCCCTACAGACTTGAAATTGGCATGGAGGATCAGCTCATAGACCTTAATATAAATAGCTAAAATCATGACTGTAATGCCATCAGATGCGGAGCACCAGGGGGGGAGGGGGTAGTACTTTTGTGAAAATTTTGTAACTTTAACCTTCATCTTCTAATGAACCAGGAGCCCTACAGACTTCAATAATGGCATGGATGATAAGCATATGGATCTAAAATAAACAAGCATTCTGAGGTATTGCATGGCAATACCAAGTCCCCTACCGGATTTATATATATCCCTAGAGGGGTAACCTTTTTAGGGTGGTAAAGGGATTTATTGCTACCTCTCCAAATATCACAGTTAGATCAGATTTTATGTATCAGCTCAATATCTGTGAGGGTAAAGAAAAAAAATCCAGAAATTTCCTGGTAATTTTCTAAGTTCAGCACCCGTATCTTCCTCAAAAATCAATGGACCGGAACCACACTCAAACTCGTTCTGTAACTCATTGATACAGACTCACATACCAAAAATCAGCTCAATATCTCCAAGGGTTAAGAAAAAAAATCTGGAAAACTGAAATTTCCTAGTAATTTCTAAGACCAGCATCCGTATCTTCCACAAAAATCAATGGACCGGAACCAAACTTGAACTTAGTCTGTTACTCGTTGATAGTTACTCACATACCAAAAATCAGCTCAATATCTCTAAGGGTTAAGAAAACAATTCAGGAAAACTGAAATTTCCTGGTAATTTTCTAAGTCCAGCATCCGTATCTTCCTCAAAAATCATTGGACCGGAACCAAACTTGAACTTGTTCTGTTAGTCATTGATACAGACTCACATACCAAAAATCAGCTCAATATCTCCAAGGGTTAAGAAAAAAAGTCCGGAAAACTGAAATTTCCTGGTAATTTTCTAAGTCCAGCATCCGTATCTTCCTCAAAAATCAATGGACCGGAACCAAACTTGTACTTGTTCTGTTACTCATTGATACAGACTCACATACCAAAAATCAGCTCAATATCTCCAAGGGTTAAGAAAAAAAGTCCGGAAAACAGAAATTTCCTGGTAATTTTCTAAGTCCAGCATCCGCATCTTCCTCAAAAATCAATGGATCGGAACCATACTCGAACTTGTTCTGTAACTCATTGAAACAGACTCACATACCAAAAATCAGCTCAATATCTCCAAGGGTTAAGAAAAAAAGTCTGGAAAACTGAAATTCCGGACTGACAGACGGACAGACAGATGGACAGACGGACAGACGGACAGACGGACGGAGTGCAGACCTATAGTCCCCTTCGGCTTTCGCCGGTAGGGGACTAAAAAGCTAAAATCATGAATGTAGGGCCACCAGATGCGGAGCATTAGGGGGGAGGGGGTAGTACTTTGGATCAATTTTGGAATCTTTAACCTTATACTTCTCCTGGATCAGGAACCCTACAGACTTGAAAATTGTCATGGATGATCAATATATTGACATTAATAAAAATAGCTAATATCATGACTGTAGGGTCACCAGGTGCTGAGTGTCTAGGGGAGGGGGTAGTACTTTGGATCATTTTTGAAATCTTTAAACTTCTTCTAATGAACCAGGAGTCCTACAGCCTTGAAATTTGGCATGGATGATCAGCTCATAGACCTGAATAAAAGTAGCTAAAATCATATCTGTTGGGTCACTAGGTGCGTAGCACTTGGGGGGAGGGGGGTTAATTTTGTAATCTTTAACCTTCTTCTTCTTCTGAATAAGAAGCCCTACAGCCTTCAAATTTGGCATG
This sequence comes from Fragum whitleyi, assembly GCA_948146395.1. NCBI lineage: Eukaryota > Metazoa > Mollusca > Bivalvia > Cardiida > Cardiidae > Fragum > Fragum whitleyi. Next base: position 6,402,445 of record OX411549.1, read on the forward strand.
GAGGATCAGCTCATAGACCTTAATATAAATAGCTAAAATCATATCTGTTGGGCCACCAAGTGCGGAGCACCAGGGGGGAGGGGGTAGTACTTTTGTGAAAACTTTGTAATCTTTAACCTTCTTCTTGTGAACCAGGAGCCTGACAGATTTGAAAATTTTGCATGGATGATCAGCATATGGACCTTTATAAAAATAGCTAAAATCATGACTGTAGATTCACCAGGTGCGGAGCACCAGGGGGGAGAGGGTAGTACTTTTGCGAAAATTTTGTAATCTTTAACCTCTTTCTTCTTCGTAAACACAAGCCCTACAGACTTGAAATTGGCATGGAGGATCAGCTCATAGACCTTAATATAAATAGCTAAAATCATGACTGTAATGCCATCAGATGCGGAGCACCAGGGGGGGAGGGGGTAGTACTTTTGTGAAAATTTTGTAACTTTAACCTTCATCTTCTAATGAACCAGGAGCCCTACAGACTTCAATAATGGCATGGATGATAAGCATATGGATCTAAAATAAACAAGCATTCTGAGGTATTGCATGGCAATACCAAGTCCCCTACCGGATTTATATATATCCCTAGAGGGGTAACCTTTTTAGGGTGGTAAAGGGATTTATTGCTACCTCTCCAAATATCACAGTTAGATCAGATTTTATGTATCAGCTCAATATCTGTGAGGGTAAAGAAAAAAAATCCAGAAATTTCCTGGTAATTTTCTAAGTTCAGCACCCGTATCTTCCTCAAAAATCAATGGACCGGAACCACACTCAAACTCGTTCTGTAACTCATTGATACAGACTCACATACCAAAAATCAGCTCAATATCTCCAAGGGTTAAGAAAAAAAATCTGGAAAACTGAAATTTCCTAGTAATTTCTAAGACCAGCATCCGTATCTTCCACAAAAATCAATGGACCGGAACCAAACTTGAACTTAGTCTGTTACTCGTTGATAGTTACTCACATACCAAAAATCAGCTCAATATCTCTAAGGGTTAAGAAAACAATTCAGGAAAACTGAAATTTCCTGGTAATTTTCTAAGTCCAGCATCCGTATCTTCCTCAAAAATCATTGGACCGGAACCAAACTTGAACTTGTTCTGTTAGCCATTGATACAGACTCACATACCAAAAATCAGCTCAATATCTCCAAGGGTTAAGAAAAAAAGTCCGGAAAACTGAAATTTCCTGGTAATTTTCTAAGTCCAGCATCCGTATCTTCCTCAAAAATCAATGGACCGGAACCAAACTTGTACTTGTTCTGTTACTCATTGATACAGACTCACATACCAAAAATCAGCTCAATATCTCCAAGGGTTAAGAAAAAAAGTCCGGAAAACAGAAATTTCCTGGTAATTTTCTAAGTCCAGCATCCGCATCTTCCTCAAAAATCAATGGATCGGAACCATACTCGAACTTGTTCTGTAACTCATTGAAACAGACTCACATACCAAAAATCAGCTCAATATCTCCAAGGGTTAAGAAAAAAAGTCTGGAAAACTGAAATTCCGGACTGACAGACGGACAGACAGATGGACAGACGGACAGACGGACAGACGGACGGAGTGCAGACCTATAGTCCCCTTCGGCTTTCGCCGGTAGGGGACTAAAAAGCTAAAATCATGAATGTAGGGCCACCAGATGCGGAGCATTAGGGGGGAGGGGGTAGTACTTTGGATCAATTTTGGAATCTTTAACCTTATACTTCTCCTGGATCAGGAACCCTACAGACTTGAAAATTGTCATGGATGATCAATATATTGACATTAATAAAAATAGCTAATATCATGACTGTAGGGTCACCAGGTGCTGAGTGTCTAGGGGAGGGGGTAGTACTTTGGATCATTTTTGAAATCTTTAAACTTCTTCTAATGAACCAGGAGTCCTACAGCCTTGAAATTTGGCATGATGATCAGCTCATAGACCTGAATAAAAGTAGCTAAAATCATATCTGTTGGGTCACTAGGTGCGTAGCACTTGGGGGGAGGGGGGTTAATTTTGTAATCTTTAACCTTCTTCTTCTTCTGAATAAGAAGCCCTACAGCCTTCAAATTTGGCATGGAGGATCAGCTCATAGACCTTAATATAAATAGCTAAAATCATATCTGTTGGGCCACCAAGTGCGGAGCACCAGGGGGGAGGGGGTAGTACTTTTGTGAAAACTTTGTAATCTTTAACCTTCTTCTTGTGAACCAGGAGCCTGACAGATTTGAAAATTTTGCATGGATGATCAGCATATGGACCTTTATAAAAATAGCTAAAATCATGACTGTAGATTCACCAGGTGCGGAGCACCAGGGGGGAGAGGGTAGTACTTTTGCGAAAATTTTGTAATCTTTAACCTCTTTCTTCTTCGTAAACACAAGCCCTACAGACTTGAAATTGGCATGGAGGATCAGCTCATAGACCTTAATATAAATAGCTAAAATCATGACTGTAATGCCATCAGATGTGGAGCACCAGGGGGGAGGGGGTAGTACTTTTGTGAAAATTTTGTAACTTTAACCTTCATCTTCTAATGAACCAGGAGCCCTACAGACTTCAATATTGGCATGGATGATAAGCATATGGATCTAAAATAAAAAAGCTAAAATCATGAATGTAGGGCCACCAGATGCGGAGCATTAGGGGGGAGGGGGTAGTACTTTGGATCAATTTTGGAATCTTTAACCTTATACTTCTCCTGGATCAGGAACCCTACAGACTTGAAAATTGTCATTGATGATCAATATATTGACATTAATAAAAATAGCTAATATCATGACCGTAGGGTCACCAGGTCCTGAGTGTCTAGGGGAGGGGGTAGTACTTTGGATCATTTTTGAAATCTTTAAACTTCTTCTAATGAACCAGGAGTCCTACAGACTTGAAAATTGGTATGGATGATCAGCATATGGACATTAATTGAATTAGCTAAAATCATGACTGTAGATTTACCGGGTGCAGAGCATCTTGGGGGAGGGGGAATCCTTTGTTGAGAATTTTGAATCCCTACAGCCTTTATATTTGACATGGATTGATCAACTCATTAAAGAAAACTTTAAAAGTCTCAGTCTCAGCCTGTATATCTGGCATAGATTAGCTGATCACAGACCTTTTATGAAAAAGCTTAGATAAATAATGACGAGGGGAGGAGGGGGAAGGATTATTTAAAATGTTATCTGATTGAATAAGTGAAAATCTCTTTTTCTGTGGTTGCATGGACATACCTAGGTAATGAAGCTTTTTTCTCAGGTGAGCGACCCAGGGCCAACATCCCTCTTGTTTGGAAGTAGAAATTCCTACTTTAATGGTCGAACACAAAGGTCAAGCCCTGCTCCATCTAGTATTCTGATATTATGAATTTGTTTATATGGTATGGTTTACAGTCATTTTCTTTCTATAAAGAATTAAGGTGAAGTTATAAAATTTCTTTGTAATATCTTTACCATGTATGGGAAGGTGAAAGATTGGCTCATAGGATTTAAAAAGACAATATTCAATTTTTACTTTATTTTGTTTAATGTAAAGAATTTAACCTTACTTGAATCTACTTGTTATTGACAAGTTTCTGAAAAAAAAACCCTTATGGATTTAACTGATAGTGATTAAAAGACTGCCAGAAATTAATATTTAACCATTGTTAACCCTTTTTTATGTAAAATGCTTTACACAGCATTTTTCTGCCATATGCAAAGCTTTGGCAGATTATATATAATAGACAAAGCATAGCCACAGATGTGCAGTGTTAACTAAGTCTACACTGTCTGCTCCTTACTTAATCATTGTGGAAAAAACTTCAGCTAGGCTAATCAAAATGTTTTAGAAATTTGCAATTTGTCTAGAAAAAACTTTAATGCAGATATGGGTTGATTTAAGAGGTATGGGTATTTTACCCAAAATTTAAGCCCAAAATTTAGTATTGATGGGCCTGTTTTAGACTGTTTCTTAAAGTTGTTTTAGAAAAATAATATTTTAAAGGCATTAAAGATATCAAAAAAGAAGAAGAAGAAAGACAAGCACAAAAAGAAGAAGGAGAAAAAAAAGAAGAAGAAAAAGAAGAAAGAAGCTAGCAGTTCCTCAGACAGTGTAAGTAATGTTATGATGATTACAGACTTCGATCTTCATTTTAAAATAGGTTGTTTTTGCTACAGCATTTTGTTGGCATATACCAGTAAACATTTTTCAAGGTAAGAAAAAACTTGCAATTTGATCTTTGTGTAAACACCATCATGAATTATTTGAATAGTATAAGAATATTTATTTGAAATTGATAGAAACAGTGAGAACTAATACATGTATACTGATTTATTTTAGGTTTTACAAAGTTGAAAAGGAAAACAAGCTTTTGTTGTTCAATCAATAGATTTTTCTATTTATTGATTGGAAGAATTCGACTTAATGTCATATTCAAGTACTTTAGGTCTGACTGAAAAGAATAGAAAGATAGCAGGGTTGAATTTGTCAAAAAATTAACATTATCATTTGGAAAATTTCACCTTCTTTTATGAAATAATTAGGTGATAATCCATTTATAAATCGAGTAATCAATTGAAAAGGAATGGATATTTATTATTATACGCCGCCGGAGGCAGACGTATATTGGCGTCATCTTCTCCGTCTGTTCATCCATCCGTCCGTCCGTCCACTTTCTTGTCAACGCAACTCCTCCTAAGTTTCTGGCTGGATCTTCTTGAAACTTGGTCAATGTTATCACCTCAATTGGTAGATGTGCATGAAGGAAGGATTTTATGGTTCGTTGATTTTTGCCTAAGTTATGCACCTTAAAAACTTAGTCTCTGGGGCTTATTGCCTCAGTTTTTTCTTGTCAACGCAACTCCTCCTAAGTTTTTGGCTGGATCTTCTTGAAACTTGGTCAATGTTATCACCTCAATTGGTAGATGTGCATGAAGGAAGGATTTTATGGTTTGTTGATTTATGCCTGAGTTATGCCCCTTAAAAACTTAGTCTCTGGGGCTTATTGCCTCAGTTATGCCCCCTTAAAATTTAGTCTCTGGGGCTTATTTAAATTGCAGCCTTGTGAATGCAACTCTTCCTAAGTTTCTGGCTGGATCTAAATGAAACTTGGTGGATGTTATAACCAAAATTGGTAGATGAGCATGAAGTAAGGTTTTTATGGTTCATTAATTTTACCCTAAATTATGCCCCCTTAAAACTTAGTATCTAGGGCTTATTGAAATGCAGCCTTTTGAACGCAACTTCTCCTTACCTTTTGTCTTTATTTAAGTTAATCTTGGTCAATGTCATCACCATAATTTGTAGATGTACATGGATCAAGGATTTTATGGCTCATTTATTTCCCTGAATTATGCCTCCTTAAAACTTAGTGTCTGGGGCTTATTGAAATTGCAGCCTTGTGAAGGCAACTCCTCCTTACTTTTTGTCTTGATTTAAATGAAACTTGGTCACTTTGAATTTGGTTCTGTCAAAATAAGTAGTGTCTACAATTAATTTCGTGAAACAGCAGCGAAGTGGCGGCGTATTTTGTGACGATGGCACTCTTGTTTTCTTGTAAATTTGCAGAGTTCAGATGAAGACGTAAATCCCCAATGGGTTGAAAAGGGAGACAAGAAAAAAGAAGAAAATCATGGACCCTTACATGGGGTAGTCAAGGGACCAAAACTAGAGGTACATGTAAACCCCACTGAACTTACACCAATATTTTGATTTGCATGTATACATGTAGGTACAGATTACACATATTTTGCAACAATTTCAAAGGATACTAAAAACAGGGTGGTGGAATTCCCAAGCACAACTAGTCTGACACGGGCTTATCTACTTGCAGGCAAGTACATTTTTCTAACCTACTTGTCCGTGGACGTGAGTAGATACCAGAGAAAATCTTGATACAGTACTAAAAAGATCTCGGAGAAAAGTCATCCTTTTGTTTGTATCAATGGAAGAAAACATTGTCTTAAATGAAGAAAATGCTGGGTAATCACATTTTCTTCATTAAAAAAAATATTTTCTTAATATTTATTCACCTATTTTTTTTGTGTGGACAAGTTCATTTTGATCCTGGACAAGTAAGAAATCAGCTTTTACTTGTCAAGAATTTAGTGAAGAAACTCTATATTTCTACACCCCTGCCAAAAAATATAGAGATACTTACTATTGAAATATTGAAGGGACGAAGAGAATATTTGTTAATTTCATGGAATGAAACTAAAAACCTAATTAATTACACTGTAGGAATACGCAAAGCCAGATTAGACTGGCAACATGATGGACTTTGTGTTGGTATGCTGGTTGTAGGACCATGGTGTCCTCATTCCCTCAGGGGCTGTTGGTGGTTGTAGTGAGGAGTTGTTGTGGCTGCCACATGCGTTTTGGTCCCATGGCTTATTACTGTGTTAGCTTCATTCAACAATGGTTCACCCGAGGGGTTTCCACCTGCAAAACAGATCTATCTGCCACAATTCTAATTCCAATTTCATCAACATAATTATAGATATGAAATTGAATGTGTCATGTCATATAAGAAAGATGATTTTTATGCCCCGCATCGAAAGATCAGAGGCATATTGTTTTACCGTTATCCGTCTGTCTGTCCATCTGTCTGTCTGTCTGCAAAACTTAACCAAAAAACTTAACATTGCCAATATCTTCAAGCCTATTCAAGATACAAGGCTCATATTTGACATGATGATAGATCTCAATGATCCGCATCTGCTGATACCAAAGTCAAGGTCATGTGACAAGGTCAAGGTCATCTGTCAAGGTCAAACTTTGAAAAAAATGCTGTTACGGGGGCATTAGTGTTTCACAAACACATCTTGTTATTATTATTTTCGCCTATTACAATAAATAGGAATGTATTGAAGTTTTGCACTGACTCTTGTCTTACAAACAAATTGTCCGCAATTGAAGCATAGCTAAAAATTACTGACGAAAGCCATTGTCACACCACACGGACAAGTAATATTTAAATTATTGGTTAACAAGTTGAATGCGCTAACCACTGAGTGGCTCAGTGGTTAGCACATTTGACTTGTTAATCATTTATTTCAATATTAAGTATCCACGCGAGTTTGACACTGGCTTCATCGGTTATTTCAGCTATTCTTTGGTTGCAGACAATTTGTTATAATACCTAGGCCTTCAAAGTATGAAGTTGTTTCAGAGGGAAGGCTGGATGAGTGCTCCTTTAGACCTTGTTCCTACATTGACCAGACAAGATCTGATTGACAAGAAAAACAAGGAGAAACAGGAATTAGAAGAACAAAAAAGGCTTTTGGAACAGGTATATGTAACTTTTATTTAGCCCGCCTTATGCTGTTCACAACATATTTACATATTACTGCAAAACAGAAAGTTTTTGCAGACAGTGTAGACTAAGATCAGCCAGCATAGATATGCAGACTGATCTTTATCATAGATGTCTGCTTTTCACTTATTGTTTGGTGGGAAACTCAAAGTTTAGGCAAACTGGTTAAAATGTCCCCAGAACTGACAATTAATTTGAAATAAAATTTAATTTCAGCAAAATAAGGACGAAAAGTGGAAGTTCATAGTCTATGTTTTCATTTTTGAATTACACTAAAAGCCATAATGTTTAGAACATGCATTTTTAGATTTGTTTGTGAAATTCTAATCTGGACATGATTTAAATAAAACCTTCATACAACTAAATACCATCATTTTGTTACCCTTTCTAAATTATCTTTGTTTTATGATAGGCCTAAGCTTTCACTAAGACCTGTAATGATAACCTCCTTACAAATAAACTAGGATTTAGCTTATAGCTTTCTAAAGCAATTTAATCGCACTGGTCATAGATTTTTTTGAGCAGATATTGCCACTTGAGCAATACAAGCCCTCCTGTATTCGCAAAGTCTAACAAGAGTCTTCACTATTAACTCTTTAACATAAATAAGGTCTTAACCCGTCTTCATGCATTCAGGGAAAACTCCCTTTGCATTAGCTTATTGTTTTATCTGCTCATTGTTTGTACCACTTGCACATGTAGAATTGATGGAAATGTCAATCACATGCCTAATTAATTTACTCAAAACCAATCAGAATGTAATTAGATAACTCTCTATCTTTCAGCCAGGACAACATGCCAAAGAGCTGAATCCATACTGGAAGGATGGGGGAACAGGGGTTCCAGAGGAAAAGTCTGAAACCAAATTGGTTACCAAGGGAACTGGTGACAGTGGGTTGTCATGGTTACGGAAATCCTATCAAAGATGTGTTGAGCAGGCCAAAGAGGAAGGTCGTAGCTTGGAGGATTTAGCAGCTGAAAGATGGGGAGTAAGTCTTATAAAACAGCCCATTTTCATTATTCTAAAGTTTGATATAGTTATAGCAGTTGAACTGTTATAGTTCTGCAATAATTCAGAAGTAATGAACTTTTACATAGTTAAGCGAGGTTTCCTAATGATTGCATTAGGAAACCTCTGTCAACATTGTGAAAGGTGGAGAGTTCCTAAATGTTGCCAAACTATTACCAGTCCACTACTTTAATTCTAGGAAATAACTAATATCCGTACATTGTTTTTTAAGATTTGCACATTTGCAGTGAAAGCTTAGACAGATCTAGTTGAACAAATTTTTCTTAAGCTCCACTAATTTACATGATAGCCCTTGTCTTAGATATAGGTGGCTTAAAACCTGTTTTGTGACATCTCTAAAGCAATTCATACTATCAAAGCGTTCATTTATAAGTGTATTATTGTTATCCAATATGGACCTTGTTCAACTTAGATTGCATTAGAGAAAAAAGACTAGGAGGGACCCAGACGCCCATGGCCCCAAGAATTGGGGCTGTGCCCCTAGATTTTTAGAGAAAATTGCCCATATCCCTATTGTTATACGCCCGAAGGGTCGTATTATGTTATGGCCTCGGTCGTCCGTCCGTCTGTCTGTCTGTCTGTCTGTCCGTCCGTCTGTCCGTCCGTCTGTCCGTCCATTAGCAATTTTTTGTGTGCGCGACTCCTCCTAAACTATCAATGGGAATAAGCTGAAACTACACACAATTACTCCCTATGATGTCTAGTTGTGCAAAAGACCTTTGAAATTCAAATTGCTCCAGTCATTCCTGAGAAATCTTGAATTATCTGCCCTTTAATATAACCAAAATCACTGTTTTTTGTGTGCGCAACTCCTCCTAAACTATGAATGGGAATAAGCTGAAACTACACACAATTACTTCCTATGATGTCTAGTTGTGCATAAGACTTTTGAAATTCAAATTGCTCCCGTCATTCCTGAGAAATCTTGAATTATCTGCCCTTTAATATAACCAAAATCACTGTTTTTTGTGTGCGCAACTCCTCCAAAACTATGAATGGGAGTAAGCTGAAACTACACACAATTACTCCCTATGATGTCTAAGTGTGCATAAGACCTTTGAAATTCAAGTTGCTCCAGTTATTCCTGAGAAATCTTGAATTATCTGCCCTTGAATATATATCAAAAAGCACTGTATTTTGTGTGCACAACTCCTCCTAAACTATCAATGGGAATAAGCTTAAGCTACTCACAATTACTCCCTATGATGTCTAGTTGTGCATAAGACCTTTGAAATTCAAATTGCTCCCGTCATTCCTGAGAAATCTTGAATTAACTGCCCTTGAATTTAATGAAAATCACTATTTTTGGGTGTTCAACTCCTCCTAAACTATCAATGGGAATGAGCTGAAAATACATACATTTACTCCCTATGATGTCTAGTTGTGCATAAGACATTTGAAATTCAAATCGCTCCCGTCAATCCTGAGAAATCTTGAATTATCTGCCCTTGAATTACTGTATTTTGTGTGCAACTCCTCCCTAACTATCAATTGAAATGAGCTGAAACAAGACACAATTACTCTCTATGATGTCTAGTTTTGCATAAGACTTTTCAATTCAAAATGCTCCATTTATTCTAGAGTTATCTTGGATTATCTTCCCTTGAGTTGATGAAAAACAAAATTTCTTGTCAGCTCATTTTCTCCTACATTATGGATGGGAATGAAAGGAAACTTGCCATAATGACTCTGTAGGTTGTCTTTTTGTGCTTAGGACTAAATATATTTTCATATTTAAATGTTATGGCACCAGTTGTCTGTCTGTCTGTTTGCAATATTTTTAGCTATCATTCAAGCTCACGTTACTGACAAGCAAAGGTTACTGACAAGCCCCTTCGGGCGTATATGCGCCGCTCTGCGAAGCTCTTGTCAAATATTTAATTTAGGAAGTCTGGGCCCTTAAGTGTAATTTATTAGTCATTTTCTCTGTTGTATCACTGAATTCTTGCAAAGTGGTGGCCATCATACTGTTGGGCCAGAGGTTCCAATCAGTTGGTTTGAACTTCCGATTGTGATAATCGACTAAGAAATTCTAAAATCAATTAATAATAATAATAAAGTCTTTATTAGTCCCCTACCGGTGTTCACACCGGAGGGGACTATAGGTTTGCCCTCCGTCTGTCCGTCCGTCCGTCTGTCCGTCCGTCTGTCCGTCCGTCTGTCCGTCTGTCTGTCTGCTCAAATCTTGATCCCGCGATAACTTAATAACTAAGCAAGCGTTTTTGATGAAAGTTGGTATATGACTAGATGGCAATGTGTAGATTATGCACATCATTTTATTTTTGTTTTTCGACTTAAATTGAGGTTGCTATGGTTACAGAAATAGTGAAAATATGGCCAAAAATGGGATCCTGCGATAAGATAATAACTAAGCAAGCTAGTTTGATGAGACTTGGTATATGACTATATGGCAATGTGTAGATTATGCACATCATTTTATTTTTGTTTTTAGACTAAAATTGATGTTGCTATGGTTACGGAAATAGTGAAAATATGGCAAAAAATATTGGATCCTGCGATTAGTTAATAAGTAAGCAAGCTAATTTGATGAGACTTGGTATATGACTAGATGGCAATGTGTAGATTATGCACATCATTTTATCTTTGTTCTTTGACAAAAAGTGCGGTTGCTATGGTAACGGAAATAGTGAAAATATGGCAAAAAATGGATCCTGCAATAACTTAATAACTAAGCAAGCTAACTTGATGAAACCTGTTTTAAAATGTAAAAAAAATATAAGCCATGTTAGTCAGGGTGGTGATGCAGCAGTATTAATCACCTCCAGTGAAAGTTCTCATTTCTTACCAACAAGACTGAAGAAAAACATCTTGGATCAGACAAGGTAACTGTTATTGATACTATTTCATGCATCTGTCTATTGCTTCCATGAATTGTATAGTGGGCACAGCAGAGACAACAACTCATGTAAGTCTTGTTTAACCCTTTAACAAGACCTAGTTTTGACGTCCCTGATAGAATTGGCGTGGGAAAACATTGAGACAAACAAAGCCGGTAGGGGACTTATGCCCATGTCCAACATGGCTCTTGTTTAACGAGGCAACACAGTTGGGTAAACCCAGTCTTCCCTGTGGGCCTCTTCAAATATTTACAAAATCATTTACACAAACAGCATAAATTAATAAGTATCAGTGAATGAATGAAAAATGTATCATATAAAAGCTTCATTATGTTTTGTCTTGTACATGTATTAAATAGTACCGATATATTATTATTATTATGGTACTTACTTATACTTTTCTGAACCTGAATTCTGTCACATTTTGATATTAATGATTTACTTTTTAAATTATCCTTTTTAACCATTTAGCTTTGGATCAGTCTAAATGTTTAAAATTGACAATAATTATAACAAGAGGACCAAGATGGTCCTAGTTCCTACATAGAAATGGAAGTTATTTATAAATTGTTTTTTTCGAAACCGACATCAGTTTGATAGCTCAGCATGAAACAGTTGTAACTGCCTATATGTTTATAGGCAGTTACAAATGTTTCCTGCCGAGCCTTGAAGTTGGTAGAAAAAACCAGCTGAGGTCTTGTTTTAATTAGACTTTTACATTCTATTCTTCATAGGATGATACTGGGAGTGCTGTATTAATTTCTAAGAAAACGAATGTACGATCCATTATTAGTTGATTTACTCTCCCAACTAAAAAATGATTATTGATTGTGATTTGAAAATTATTGCCCAACACTATCATACCAAATCGTAAATTATAATGTTCATTGGAAAAACATTGGAAAAACAGCATGAGATTAATGGGATTAATGCAATGTTTTACCATAGGTGCGTTTGTTAGAGAGAGATGTAAAAATTCGCTGAATAAGATTTTTAGCTCCACTGGCTGAAAGCCACTGGGGCTATTGTCATGGCGTTGTGTCCGTCGTGCGTCCGTCCGTCCGTGCGTGCGTCCGTGCGGTCGTAAACTTTTCTTTAAAAATCTTCTCCTCAGAAACTACTGGATGGATTTCAACCAAACTTCACATGAATGATCCTTGGGTGACCCTCTTTCAAAGTTGTTCAAGAAATTTTGATCCAAAAAAACACATGGATTTAATGGGCGTGGCTAATTTCCAAATATGGTAAAAAGTGAGTTTTCTCAGATTCTAATCAATGTATACCAATAAAATTTTACATCAATGATCCTTGAGTGACCCTTTATCAGTCTACAAAAAATCATTGTGATCAGATGGAAAATATGCATTTTATGGGCCGAGGTCATTTCTCTATATGTTATATAGTGGAAATTTTGAAAATCATTTTCTCAGAATGTCATTGATGGATATCAACCAAATTTCACTGGAATGATCCTTGAGTGGCCCTTTATCAGTCTACAAAAAATCATTGTGATTGGATGAAAAATATGCATTTTATGGGCGGAGGTCATTTCTCTATTTGTTATATAGTGGAAACTTTGAAAATCATTTTCTCAGAATGTAATTGATGGATATCAACCAAATTTCACTGGAATGATCCTTGAGTGACCCTTTATCAATGTACCAAAAATTATTTTGATTGGATGAAAAATATGCATTGTATGGGCAAAGGTCATTTCTCTATATGTTATATAGTGGAAAATTTGAAAATCATTTTCTCAGAATATGAATTTTGGATATCAAGTAAATTTCACTGGAATGTCCCAGGGTGAGCCTTTATCAGTGTACCAAAAATTATTTTGATTGGATGAAAAATATAAATTTTATGGATGGAGGTCAATTCTCAATATGTTAAATAGTGGAAACTATGAAAAACATTTTCTCAGAATGTAATCGATGGATATCAATCAAACATTTTTGGTATGATCTTTGGGTGACCCATTATCATGCAGCCAAAAATTATTTTGATTTGATGAAAAATATGTCTTTTAATAGCAGAGGTCATTTCTTTATCTGTTATATAGTTGAAACTTTGAAAATCATTTTCAACATCAGTCAAACCCCAAATATCTAAAAATCTAGTCAAAATATTTATTTACTTTTACAAGAATTTCAAGCCTGTGGAGCGACTCAAGCCATTCATGGCTTTCTAGTTAAGACGTCATTATGAACGATTTTCTATGATTTGGATTAAAACATTTGATGTCATCTTGACAACTACTTTTAAGCCAATGCAAAACCATCTTCGTTTCCACAAACTTCTGGGAACTTACAAGAAAACTTTGACATACAGGAAGTCAGATGAAGAAATAAAAGCAATCATCGGGACGAGGAGATAGGCGCCATTTGCACACATAGATACGATCATTCTGCTGACAAAATGACTGAAGTGCTCAAGGTGAGCTTTTGTGGTCGAGTGATGTCCGTCGTGTGTCGTGCGTCGTGTGTCGTCAACATTTACCTTGTAGACACTCGAGAAGCCATATTTTTTGCCCAATCAACCTGTAATTTGGTTAGAATGATTGTCTTGATAAAATCTCGGACAAGTTCAAAATTGGGTCAAGTGGGGTCAAAAATGAGGTCACGGGGTCAAATCATAGAAAAACCTTGTAGACACTCTAGAAGCCATAATTTTTGTCCAATCAACCTGAAATTTGGTCAGAATGATTGTCTTGATAAGATCTCGGACAAGTTCAAAATTGGGTCAAGTAGGGTCAAAAATAAGGTCACGGGGTCAAATCTTAGAAAAACCTTGTAGACACTCTAGAGGCCACATTTTTTGCTCAATCAACCTGAAATTTTGTCAGAATGATTGTCTTGATAAAATCTCGGACAAGTTCGAATTTGGGTCAAGTATGGTCAAAACTAAGGCAGCGGGGTCAAATCTTAGAAAAACCTTGTAGACACTCTAGAAGCCACATTTTTTGCTCAATCAACCAGAAATTTGGTCAGAGTGATTGTCTTGATAAAATCTCGAACAAGATGGAATTTGGGTCAAGAAGGGTCAAAAATGAGGTCACAGGGTCAAATCTTGGAAAAACCTTGTGGACATTCTAGAAGCCATACTTTGTGCTCAATCAACCTTAAATTATGTCAGAACTATGGCCTTGATAGAATCCCGTATAAGTTTAAAATTGGGTCAAGTAGGGTCAAAAATTAGGTCACAGGGTCAAATCTTAGAAAAACCTTGTAGACAGGCTAGAAGCCATATTTTTTTCCTGATCAGCCTGAAATTTTGTCAGAATGATTGTCTTGATGAAATCTCCGACAAGTTCAAAATTGGGTCAAGTGGGGTCAATAATGAGGTCACGGGTCAAATCTTTGAAAAACCTTGTAGACACTCTCAAATCTATTTTTTGCTCAATCAACCTGAAAACTGGTCAGAATGATATTCTTAATGAAATTTAGGTCAAGTTTGAAATTGGGTCCAGTGGGTTAAAAAACAAGGTCACTAGGTCACAATCATAGAAAAACCTTGTAGATACTCTGGAAGCCATATTTCTAGCTCAATTAATCTGAAAATTGGTCAGAATGATAATCTTGATGAAATCTAGGTCAAGTTTAAAATTGGGTCAAGTGGGGTCAAAAACTAGGTCATGGGATCAAATCTTAGAAAAACCTTGTAAGCGGTGTAGAGGCATCATTTTTTGCCCAATCAACCTGAAATTTTGTCAGAATTCCTCATCCTTTCTAAGTCTACTTTAAACAGATTTTTGACAGTTCACTCAGGTGAGCGATTTAGGGCCACTATGGCCCTCTTGTTAAGACAGATCCAACTCAAGGAGGTTAATAATCGATTTACAATACAGATATACACTTAAGTTAATTACAGGAGTGGAAGATGTGAAAAATGACTTGAAAGCAATTTTCATCAATTAAAATTGGGGCTTGTCGTATAGAGGTGTGAATGGGCTTTCAAAAGGGTGATAAGACCTTGAAATTGGTTCGATGCACAGGTAAATTTTAGCAATAGAAAATTACGTGTGTAGGTTAAAATATACAGAAATAAAGATTTAATAGATCTGGATTTGAGAAATACTTTGGCCTAGGGATAACTTCTTCTTACCGACATTCAAGGTTAGGATATTTGACTGTTCCAATAATATTGGGTTTGTACTATAATTTTAAAAATTGATCTTAAACTAAAATACCCTCTCTAAATGTAGCTTTTATTGATAGTTAGTTGAAATGTCTGGAGTAATTTTGAAAGCAGTGCTAAACACATAACAAACAAGTTAAATTCTAGTTTTCTCTACTTTAATTCAGTCCCTTGAGAAAATCCAATCAATGATAAAAGAAGCAGAGAATCTAGCAGGAGAGAGCCACAGGGGTGAAAGATCAGATCTCAGGGGAAACAGGTTTATGAGACCAGGGGAAGGTTCTAGATTGGACAGAGATAGGCCCAGATCGGACAGCTATGGACATAAACACAGAAGGTCAAGGTCAACATCTCCTAAAAGACATTCACATTCTAGTCGAAATAGATCAAGGGAAAGAGATAACAGAAAAAAATCTAGGTCAAGAGAAAGAAACAAAAAAAGGTCAAGGTCAAAAGATAGAAATAGATCAAGGTCAAGAGATAGAAGCAGGAGAAATAGGTCAAGGTCAAGGGAATTGGGCTCTAGTGAAAGGTCAGGTTCAAAAGAAAGGAATAGAAGAGAAAGGTCAAGGTCAAAAGAAAGGAGAAGAAGTAGGTCAAGGTCAAAAGAGAGAGTGCCTAGTTCGTTGAAGGGTCAATTTATGAAACCTGGTGAATTGAGTGCAAATGGAAACAGTTCTTACAAATCTAGTAAAAGTTTGCCATCTAGTGCTGCCCCAGCATGGAAGAAAAAGGAATTCCATAAACCAATGGAAAAAGAAGATGGATTGGATAGAGAGAGGGATGCAGCCCAAAAGGTCAAGGGTGAGGAAGAACAAAGGGACAGAAAGACTGAAAGAAGGAAAAGGGGGAATTCCTCAGATTCTTCTAGTTCTGGTATGTTGACCATTTCTTGTGCTTTTACAAGATTTTACATCCCCATTATGTTATAGTAAAACCTATATCAAGGGACCACTTGGGGGAGAACTGAAAAGCAGTTGTTAAAGAGAATGGCAGCTCATTACACATTTACAAAATAGAAACAAAATTAAAATAAATCCTATGTTGCTAAAACTTGAAAGAATTATCTCATTTAAACCAATAATACCTAGCTTTGCTGTTTTGGAGAAAACAGGAGGTATTGCTAAAGCCTTGGAGTTGTTGTCGTTGTGTCATTATCATTGTCATTGTGTGAAAACTTTGACATTTTGTGATATCTCTGGCTCTACTGAAGGCATTCATTTGAAACTTGGCACACATGTTCATCATCAAAAGAGCAACCTATAATATCAAGATGGATAACTCTAGATGCATTTTGTGCAGGGAGACAACTCTAGATGCATTATGTGCAAATAATGCCCCTTTTTTTGACTGAGTTTTTTTTTTCACCATCAAGCACTTAACAGCCGAGCCTAGGCACCCGTAGGTGGTGCTCTTGTTAAGATATTTTGATTTAAGAAGAGGGTTTTAAAATTGGTTGCTTCTTCAAAATGGTCACTTGATAGACATGGTCATTCAAGAAAGATGGATTGTATATTAAGAAAATATTGGGGAAAATTTCTACTATTCTTACAATATTTTCTACCAGTCTGGATTGTTAGTTCTCAAATTGTTCTAACTTTGTGCTGGTGTCTGAGGCTGCCTTTATCTTTTAATAAGTGTAATGGATATGCCCAGGCATTTTAAAGATTTGGGGTATATTGTTTACTGTTGTCTGTCTGTCTGTGAATACTTGATCTGCAAAACTTAACAAGAAAACTTTACTTGCCAATTAATCCAAGGTTATTATAGATACATTGCTCATATTTGGTATGATGATAGATCTTGATGATGCGCATTTAAAGATAACAAGGTAAAGGTCTTATGACAAGGTCAAGGATATCTGTCAAGGTCTAAGTTTTGAAAAAATGCTATTTTGTGGGTATTCTTGTTGCACATACACATCAACATAATTAACACAACTCGGCCCAGGGTTATAAAACGTTTCTCATTCTCAATTCAAAATTTTCTCAAATTTCAATTTGAGATTAAAGCCGTAATTCTGTTTTAATACTCATTTTAATGTATTAATATAAAATATAATTTGAAAAAGTTGATATAGATAACAACTTATTAATATTATCTTTTATTTTCATACATTTATTTAATTATAAAATTTGAGAAAATTCTTGGTTGAGCCTGAGAAAAGTTTTATAACCTCGGGCCCTGATTGGTACCCATTAAAATGTTTTAACATAAAAGATGATATTAATAAGTTGATATAGGTAACAACTTATTAGTCCCCTACCGGTGTTCACACCGGAGGGGACTATAGGTTTGCCCTCCGTCTGTCCGTCCGTCTGTCCGCTCAAATCTGGATCCCGCGATAACTTAATAACTAAGCAAGCGTTTTTGATGAAAGTTGGTATATGACTAGATGGCAATGTGTAGATTATGCACATCATTTTATTTTTGTTTTTCGACTTAAATTGAGGTTGCTATGGTTACAGAAATAGTGAAAATATGGCCAAAAATGGGATCCTGCGATAAGATAATAACTAAGCAAGCTAGTTTGATGAGACTTGGTATATGACTATATGGCAATGTGTAGATTATGCACATCATTTTATTTTTGTTTTTAGGCTAAAATTGTTGTTGCTATGGTTATGGAAATAGTGAAAATATGGCAAAATATTGGATCCTGCGATAAGTTAATAAGTAAGCAAGCTAATTTGATGAGACTTGGTATATGACTAGATGGCAATGTGTAGATTATGCACATCATTTTATCTTTGTTCTTTGACAAAAAGTGCGGTTGCTATGGTAACGGAAAAAGTGAAAATATGGCAAAAAATGGATCCTGCAATAACTTAATAACTAAGCAAGCTAACTTGATGAAACCTGTTTTAAAATGTAAAAAAAATATAAGCCATGTTAGTCAGGGTGGTGATGCAGCAGTATTAATCACCTCCAGTGAAAGTTCTCATTTCTTACCAACAAGACTGAAGAAAAACATCTTGGATCAGACAAGGTAACTGTTATTGATACTATTTCTTGCATCTGTCTATTGCTTGCATGAATTGTATAGTGGGAACAGCAGAGACAACAACTCATGTAAGTCTTGTTTAACCCTTTCCAAAACAAGACCTGGTTTTGACGTCCCTGATAGAATTGGCGTGGGAAAACATTGAGACAAACGAAGCCGGTAGGAGACTTTATGTGTTGCATACAACACCAGACACTTGTTAATATTATCTTTTATTTTCAAACATTTATTTAAATTTAAAATTTGAGAAAATTCTCAGTTGAGCCTTAGAAAAGTTATATAACCTCAGGCCCTGATTGATGGGAAAGGATGGGAAAACTATAAAGTGAGAGTAAAGAAGAAAATAAAAGGTTTTAATTAACCCATTGTTGTGGGAGAATGAACTTTTCCCCCTTGTGAAGTGAGCATTCACTTTTCCATTTTAATTATACGAATACATACAAGTTTTATGTGACCCCTCAAAGGAACCATATGGAAAATAAATAAAATTACTATTTGTAAAAAAGACTCAGGCCATGCGGGGTCTGACTGGGTTGACACTATACACAGTACCTAGATGGTTCCTTTTCATGTGACGGGTCACATAAAAGGAAAGATATTAAATAATCTAACTTTAAATGGAATTCTTTCCTGTATATATTGTATTTTGTTGTCATTTGTTAACAAATTTATATGCCTCACATTTTTGATAGAACTTTTACTGGGTAAACAACAAAAAATCTATATTTTACATATATATTTATTTAAAATATATATTTTACTCCCACCTCTAGGTCATATTATAAAAATGTATCTAATATTTCAGATTCCAGTAGTGAAAGTGAGAGCTCAAACAGTGATAGTGAGGCAGAAAAAGGTGAAAGGTCAAGGGCAAAAGAAGTCAAGGTCACAGAGAAAGTATTATCAGAGAAAGAAATGAATGCATTAGGTGCCAAAATATTGAAGGCTGAACTAATGGGAAATAAGGTAATGCAGATGAAGGTTTTTTGAATAAGTGGTCATAAAATGGTCAAAAAATGTTGAATGTAAAAATAGCCATCTATGAACAGATAAAAAAAGGTTTTGTCTGTAAATGACAAAAAATATTATAGCTTGTGTTATATGAACAAATCTTATATTATATGTTTATTGATAGTATGATTGTTTTAAAAAGATCTCTAAAATTCTTCAAACAAATTTACATTAACAATGTAAAAATATCTATATACACAAAGGAATTGTCCTAGATATAATTTCATATCTTTCAATGGGACATGAAAATATTCCATTTACAATTGACTATCAAGATGATATCAAAAACAAAAATATTGTAAATAGAGAATAACATGTCAGTGTCTTAAAAAAATGTTATATGGTTGAGGTAGAGAGAATTTATCACGATGAGGCTTTGCCCATTTTCAGCTCTTAATTATGACAAACCCTGAACACCCTAAAAAATCAAAGAAATTCAGGTGAAAGTGTATTCAAATTGTTTCTAAAAATAGACTGTCTGATATCATGTTATGTTATCAGACAGATGATATCAGGATAATACAGACTTCATTACATGATAAAACAGATAACCATGTGATGAAGTCTGTTTGACCTGATAACATTATTAGTTAGGTTTCTTGCTGAGGTATATGGCGATTTATTCCTTGCTGAAAAAAATTATGTCACCTGAGCCACAGGTGAGGTACTTAGGTCGTGTTTTCAGTACAGTGAGATAATTATGGTTGCCATTACCGGTTTAAATTTTTATCTATGTTCCCTGCGAGGTACCTTGAGAAAATATTAGAAGTTGTACTGGAGTAGTTGTACATATCAATGTTTGTCAGGTCAGCCATAACCAATCTAAATGCTAGAATTTTCTTGCTATATGATAAAAAAGGATATCAGGCAGGTCAATTATTGAAACAACTTGTATATTTTATACATTCGGCAAAGCCTAGTCATGATGAATTATCCCAAGGTCCACCAGATGACATTGATATCTTAAGACATTATCATGTTATTCCCTATACTATATTATATGGTCATAGGGACTGTGGCTTTCAAAAATGGGGTTGATCCCTTGGTATTCAAACGAAAAGTTGTCTCATTGAATCTCCCCTACTTTAATCTTGTTTATGAGTGAAGTTCACAAATATTATCCACTTCTCTTAAACCTTTAAGGGATGATTGTAGGTTATAACAGTGGTCGCTCTTTAAAACGGTGATGATCCACCAGAAAACAATGGAAAAGGCACATTATGGAATAAGTGTTAATGCAATCTTGTTATAAAATCAACAAATGATCCTGGATGTGACATTTCCAACAATTTGGCATGTGCATAAATAGCCAACATTAACAAACCTTTACTGCCTCCTAGTATAATAAGATGTTTGCCTGACTTTCTAAAGACACTATTGGACCTTATCTTTCAACAAAGTGCAAAGTGAAGACTATGGTCAGACTGTGCAAATGCACAGGCTGGCCAGAGTCTTTCTTTGGTGCACTTTTGAAATTGTTGGAAATGTCAGTCACAGCCTCAAGTATTGTTTGATTCTCTTGAAACTAAAGCAATTAAGTTCCTGAAATATCAGATAAGCCTTAAAAAAAGATAGTCGGTAGAGCATCTAAGTCCATCATGGACCTCTTGTTATATTAGGAACAGGCAGAGAAACTGAAATCACAATTAGAGGCTGCTAGAGAGGCAAGGAAAAACATGCCAGCAGGAGAAGTTTCCAGGGAAAGGAAGAATGAGGACAAGGAAGATTTTGTTGTGTTGACACGGACAGACAGAAGTGGTATGGCACGTCCTGTACCCGAGAGTAAACATGAGCGTGAATCTCATTCTGGGAAAAGAAGAAAGAAGCAAAAGGTATGTAATGAGTTTGGAATTGAGTTTGTCTCTATTAGTGCTGCAACATTTTCATAGAGATTTTAAGATGATTTGGAACATTTTTTTTCCATTATGAGTACTATATTTGCCATTCCCAGTTACAGATAATGTAAAAGCCAAATCACCATTCAAAGTCAAATGTTGAACAGAGCTAAAACATAGCTTTGCTTTGAAATTTATTTTTGGATTTAAAACATAACTGCCACTTTTTATACGCCCGAAGGGTCGTATTATGTTATGGCCTCGGTCGTCCGTCCGTCCGTCCGTCCGTCTGTCTGTCCGTCCGTCCATCCGTCTGTCTGTCTGTCTGTCTGTCTGTCCGTCCGTAAGCAATTTTTTGTGTGCGCGACTCCTCCTAAACTATCAATGGGAATAAGCTGAAACTATACACAATTACTCCCTATGATGTCTAGTTGTGCATAAGACCTTTGAAATTCAAATTGCTCCAGTCATTCCTGAGAAATCTTGAATTATCTGCCCTTTAATTTAACAAAAATCACTGTTTTTTGTGTGCGCGACTCCTCCTAAACTATCAATGGGAATAAGCTGAAACTACACACAATTACTCCCTTTGATGTCTAGTTGTGCATAAGACCTTTGAAATTCAAATCGCTCCAGTCATTCCTGAGAAATCTTGAATTATCTGCCCTTTAATATAACAAAAATCACTGTTTTTTGTGTGCGCAACCCTCCTAAACTATCAATTGAAATGAGCTGAAACTAGACACAATTACTCTCTATGATGTCTAGTTTTGCGTAAGACTTTTCAATTCAAAATGCTCCAGTTATTCTAGAGTTATCTTGGATTATCTGCCCTTGATTTGATGAAAAACAAAATTTCTTGTCGGCTCATTTTCTCCTACATTATGGAAGGGAATGAAAGGAAACTTGCCATAATGACTCTATAGGTTGTCTTTTTGTGCTTAGGACTAAATATATTTTCATATTTAAATGTTATGGCACCAGTTGTCTGTCTGTCTGTTTGCAATATTTTTAGCTATCATTCAAGCTCACACTACTGACAAGCAAAGGTTACTGACAAGCCCCTTGGGGCATATATGCGCCGCTCTGCGAAACTCTTGTCTATTTCTGTTTTGAGTTATTCATGCTGTCAATAAGAAATAGCAATAATTGACCAATCAAAATATTTATGTAGAATGAAATCACAAGGTTGACATAAACTTCATAACTACAGATTTTTCAAGTACATGATTAAAAAGCATGTACTGTAAAATGTGTATAAAGGGACTACATATGAACCCACCACAAAGCAGTCATTACAGAAAATGGTCCCTTAGTAAACATTTGTTTAGCTTGCCCGGGACGAAAGTCTCGGAAGAGCTATTGTCATACCATACCCTCGGATGTCAGCGTCGGTGTCGGTGTCGGCGTCCGCATTAGGTTAAAGTTTTTTATTTCTATCAATATTTATCCTAGAGGCTTTAATTTTTACAGAAACACTCATAAGGGCATAGGCTTTCATTTGAGACCAACATCCATGTTGAAATGACCTTTAGACTGTGACCTTGACCCTTTCAAAAAAACTTTAACCAAAAACTTTAACCAAAAAAACTTTAACCTTGCTTATATTTTCTGTAAGCTTTAAACTAGAGACATCAATACTTCATATGCACACTCATTAGGTGATAGGCATTTACCATAGACAAAGGTCCTTGACAATTTGACCTTGACCTTGACCCTTTGTGGACTTAGAAAAACTTTAACCAAAAAACTTTAACCAAAAACTTTAACCTTGCATATATTTTTTAATGCTCTAACCTAGGGACATCATAGCTTCATATATATATACTCACCAGGTGATAGGCTTTCACCAGAGACCAAGGTCCTTCACAATTTGACCTTGACCTTTACCATTTGTGGACATAGAAAAACTTTATCTGAAAACTTTAACCAAAAACTTTAACCTTGCTTATATTTTCTGAATGCTTTAACCTAGGGACATCATTACTTCATATACATACTCATTAGGTGATAGGCTTTTGTTAGAGATCAAGGTCCTTGATAATTTGAGCATGACCTTTTATGAACTTCTAAATACTTTAACCGAAATTCTTTTACCAAAAACTTTAACCTTGCTTATATTTTCTGAATGCTTTAACCTAAGGACATCATTACTTCGTATACATAGTCACCAGATGAAAGGCTTTCACCAGAAACCAAGGGCCTTGACAATTTGACCTTGACCTTGACCTTTTATGGCCTTGGAAAAACTTAAACTGAAAAACTTTAACCAAAATTTTAACCTTGCTTATTATGCCCCCGATAGGGAGGCATAATAAATTTGACTTGTCCGTCCGTCCGTCTGTCCGTCCGTCTGTCCGTCCGTCTGTCCGTCCGTCCGTCCGTCATTCCGTCCAAAAACTTTAACATTGGCCATAACTTCCTTATTACTATCAAAGCGGTGTCGGGGGCATTGTCATCTTACAGTGACAGCTCTTGTATTTTCTAAATGCTTTACTCAGGGACATAATTACTTCATACACATACTCACTAGGTGATAGGCTTCTACAGAGACCAAGGTCCTTCACAATTTGACCTTGATCTTGACCTTTTGTGGACTTTTTAAATTTTTAAAGAAAACTTCATGTTTGATACAAAGAAATTCCATTGGTAACCTCATCTGCCTGTAGGCTTTCAATTTACCCTAACCTTATACATGCAATTAAAACAAAAAAAGTTTTTATATTTCTTAATTACTACTCAAACAGATATATATTAGATCATGGACTTTAACATTGAAAGAAACCACTTTGAACTTCGGTCTTCGGTCAAGCGCTGTTTGTGACAAGCAGCTGTTTGGGCGAGCTACGTTGTCCGCGGACAACTCTTGTCTACATATTGGAAACACAGTTTTAAATGAATGTAAATGTAATTGCGCATTTCTCATTAACACTAAGTTGATAAACTCATCAGAATGGTCTCATTGAGACGATTCTGATGAGTTTTTACAACATAGGATTCATTTACAATAACTTACAGACCAAAAAAAAAACAACACTTTTTACAATATTTTTTATTAAGAAAGGGATTTTGAAGGGAAAGGGATGATGAAATTGGCCGCTTGGTCGCTTAATAGGAGTGGTCGCTCAAGTAAGATTGACTGTACTTTCTTTCTTTTATTGTATTTAATATTAAGAAGGCGATTTTGAAAACAGTTACATGATGAAATTGGTCGCTTAATAGGGGAAGTCGCTCGGGCAAGATTGACTTTCTTTCTTTTATTGTATTTTATATTAAGAAGGGGATTTTGAAAACAGTTACATGATGAAATTGGTCGCTGATAGGGGCGGTCGCTTGAGCAAGATTGACTGTACTTTCTTTCTTTAACTGTATTTTATATTAAGAAGGGGATTTTGAAAACAGTTACATGATGAAATTGGTCCCTTAATAGGGGTGGTTGGTTGAGTAAGATTGACTGTACTTTGTTTCTCTTAACAGGTTGATACTCATACAGGTAAAGAAGGAGAGAGGGTTAGATATTTTGCTGATGATGACAAATTTGATCTCAAAACACTGGTGAGTAAAATAATAAATTTTTGAATTTGTAAAAATTGATGAAAATATGATTAACCCTTAACCTGCTGTGTATTTTAATGAGAAAAATCTTCGAATTCATAATCGTCGTAATCAGAATCAGAAATTCCGAAAGCAGCCAAAATTTCACTATCCTCGAGATCACTTTTGTATTCATCACGCAACACAGGGGCCATGATTTCTAAACTCAACAAGAACAAGATTTGATAAAAATAAAATCCGGTTTTCCTTGCTAAATTATGTAATAGAATGACGAATATCAATAATAAGGTCGGCTGATATATCTGTTAACCAATAGAATTGCCCTTTGAATGATACGTCACAGAGTTTTCCAAAATGTATAGGGTTTTCATTGGTCAGTCGAAAAACGTATATATACGCGAGCAGCAATGGGAGGTAAACAATAGCGATACCGATATTGACGCGAACAGGTAAGGGTTAATGAAATCTCCCATTTTATCTTGTATCTTTTTCATTGTTCATTGTTGTGAAAAAAACTATCAAATCCAGAGACTTTACTTCATGCATGATAATTAGCTCGGCTTTTTTTTAGCTCACCAGAGCACAACATGCTCAAGGGGAGCTTATAGGATCACCCTGAGTCTGTTGTGCTTCGTCAATCTTCTTATTCTTATATTCTTCATATTTCTGTATTGTAAGCGTCGACGCTTTCATTGTTTTACCATTGTATCAAAACTGTGTTTGTGCCAAGTTTCTTTTTTGTTGGGGGGGGGGGGGGCGGTCACATGACTAATGTCAAAGGGCATTGGAAATAAGGTCACCCATTTGTTCATTCAGTCATACATTCATTCTAGGTAGAGAGAGAGAAGATGGGGACAGCTGAAGATCAGAATGCCATGTTTTCTAGACTTGCTGGCAGGGTATGTAGGTCTTCATCACTTTGCCATAGATTAACAAGAATAGTAGAATATTTCTTGATTATCAACAGTTTAGACATGGCTTTGATTCATTTCACCATAAATGAAGTTGTCTATGTGGGGCCCATTATGCCCATGAAGTAATAATGTGCCTGTGAACACATTTATTTGAAATGACTCACTTAAAGAGAATTCATCCATCCTAAAATCTTACATTATGAATCATTTTTGTATTTAAAAAAGTAAAAATTAGTTTTTGGTTTTTGTGTAAAATTGAAGAATTTTTCATTTCAGGAAAAAAACAACTATATTTTCTTTTGTGGTTTTGCCACTCATTAAAATGTAGCTTTTGTTTTCACTCAGTAAAAGATAAATACATGCAAGTCTTAAACTGAAACAAACAATTATTTTCTTTCTTTAAGTACTAAAAAATATGTTAATAACTAACCCTCAAAGGACAATCAAGAAGTAGTGCCTGAAGCAAATATTTGCTGAATCCATCAAGGTTAGGAAGGATGTTATGGTAGTATAGTTGTAAGAAATACCAGGAATCCATTATTATGTGCTCCAGCTGCCATTTTATGAATGAAAGATTGTTAAAAGAGACATAAAATCCCATTCAAACAAACAAAATAAAATCAATTTTTTGCATTCGTAGACCAAATGGTTGCGCTGAAAAAAAGTGGTTGTAATTTAAGAAAAATGTATCCTATGTGGTTGAAGATATTGTAAGAAAAGCTTCTTTTCCTACAATATTTCCTCAAGTATAAACTTTAGGCTGTATAGAAAAGGTTATTACAAGCCCATTATGAATGTATATTAATGTACCATTTACATAAAGCTCACTGAACCCTAGGTTGTTGTAAATCATTAGAATGGTCTTAGTGATATAATTAGAATGGGTTCAAACAATCCAAGTTTCATTTAAGACATCTTTTAGACAAAAAGTGACCACTTTTCAAGAGATTTTGCTTTATTATTACCACAGGGGGAATCATGTCACCCATTTTTGTATATTTTTCAATAATTCGGTAAATACTTTACAGATTTGAAAAAGGTTTGATGTAGAGAAGGTGGAGTAGCTCGAGGAAATTGCTTGATGCGGTCGATTTTGGAAAATCTGTGGATAAAAAAGTTATGGACGTCCAAGTAAGTTTTTACTTGGTCGCCAATTACTTGTTTTATCAGCAGATTTTTGAAAGATCTGCCATATCCAGCAAATTTCTTCCTTCTTCTCTGCTTCAAACTGAATTCAAATTGGTCATATATTGACAGAATTATTGATGATTTCCTGAAATTGTTGTGTCACTTGATTCTCCGCCGTGATTACATTACTTAATTACTAAGTCAGTAATTCCATAATCCATTTTCCATGTATATGATAGGCAATGAAGACACAGGGTGATGACTTCCAAGTAGACGACATCTTCCTTACCAAGGCCAACAAGAAACAGGCTGAATCTGTGGAGGAAGAGAGAGATAGAGCCCGCGCCATTATGGGTTAGTGGATTACTGTAAAGCTTCTTTAAAATGCCAATGAATTTTTATACACAGCTGAAAATGGTTCTATCTGTCTGGAAATATTTTTAAATCCCCACATATAAAGGAGGTGGGTAGTATTTGGGTTTCATCCTTTCTGTTTGTCCAACCATCCTTCGGCTTGGCAAGCCACTGTCCTTCCTTCAAGTTTTTAGCTCACATGAGCACGAAGTGCTCAAGGTGCGCTTTTGTGGTCGTGTGATATCTGTTGTCTGTCATGTGTCATCAACATTTACCTTGTAGACACTCTAGAGGCCACATTTTTTGCCCGATTTTTGGTCAGAATGATTGTCTTGATAAAATCTAGGTCAAGTTTGAAATTGGGTCAAGTGGGGTCAAAAATGAGGTCATAGGGTCTAATCTTAGAAAAACCTTGTAGACACTCTAGAAGCCATATTTTTTGCCAGATCAACCTGAAATTTGGTCAGAATGATTGTCTTGATGAAATCTTGGACAAGTTCAAAATTAGGTCAAGTGGGGTCAAAAATGAGGTCACAGGGTCAAATCTTAGAAAAACCTTGTAGACACTCTAGAAGCCATATTTTTTGCCAGATCAACCTAAAATTTGGTCAGGATGATTGTCCTACAGACTAGTTCAAAATTGGGTCAAGTGGGGTCAAAAATGAGGTCACAGGGTCAAATCTTAGAAAAACCTTGTAGACACTCTAGAAGCCATATCTTTTGCCCAATCAATCTGAAATTTGGTCAGAATGATTGTCTTGCTGAAATCTTGGACTAGTTAGAAATTGGGTCAAGTGGGGTCAAAAATGAGGTCACAGGGTCAAATCTTAGAAAAACCTTGTAGACGCTCTAGTGTAAGAAGCGATATTTTTTATCAAATCTACCTGAAAATTGGTCAGAATAATTGTCTTGATGAATCTCAGATAAGTTTGAAATTGGGTCAAGTGGGGTCAAAAATGAGGTCACAGGGTCAAACTTAAGAAAAACTCTGTAGAAACTCTGGAAGCCATATTTATTGCCCAATCAACCTGAAATCTTGGTCAGAATGAATGTGTTGATGAAAGTTGGACAAGTTTTAAATTGGATCAAGTGGGGTCAAAAATGAGGTCACAGGGTCAAATCTGAGAACAACCTTGTAGACATTCTGGAAGCCATATTTATTGCCCAATCAACCTGAAATTTGGTCAGAATGATTGTCTTGCTGAAATCTCAGACAAGTCCGAAATTGGGTCAAGTGGGGTCAAAAATGAGGTCACAGGGTCAAATCTTAGAACAACCTTGTAGACACTCTGGAAGCCATATTTATTGCCCAATCAACCTGAAATTGGGTCAGGATGATTGTCTTGCTGAAATCTCGGACAAGTTTGAAATTGGGTCAAGTGGGGTCAAAAATGAGGTCACAGGGTCAAATCTTAGAAAAACCTTGCAGACGCTCTAGAAGCCATATCCTTTGTCCAATCAATCTGAAATTTGGTCAGAATGATTTTCTTGCTGAAATCTCGGACTAGTTCGAAATTGGGTCAAGTGGGGTCAAAAATGAGGTCACAGGGTTAAGTCTTAGAACAACCTTGTAGACACTCTAGAAGCCAAATTTTTTGGCCGATCAACCTGAAAATTGGTCAGAATGATCATCTTGAAGAAATCTAGTTCAAGTTTGAAAGTGGGTCAAGTGGGGTCAAAAATTTTGTCATGAGATCAAATCTTACGAAAACCTTGTAAGCAGTGTAGAGGCATCATTTTTTGCCAAATCCACCTGAAATTTTGTCAAATTCTTCCATCTTTCTAAATCTACTTAAAACAATTTTTAGCTCACCTGAGCACAACGTGCTCAAGTGAACTATTGTGATCACCTTTTGTCCGGTGTTCGTGCATCGTCTGTCGTCAGTCATCCATCGTCCGTCAACAATTTCTTTGAACGCTATCTCCTCCTAAACTACTTGGCCAATTTTAACCAAACTTGGCAGAAATGTTCCTTAGGTGATCTCCTTTAAGGTAACTGCGGACACATGGAGGGTCATTTTAGGTCAAAATTTTAAATTGTCTGCAAATCTTCCCTAATGCGATAAAATTGAACTTCGAAATACCCGCTTTCATATGTCGGTCATAAAAAGGAATTTCATGACGTAAAAATGACGTCATGACGTCATCAAGGGGCCGACCCCTTTTTTAGGGACCAAATTCAGTTATTGTCGATTTTTTCGGAAATAATTAACCGATTTTTATTCCGAAAACGCCATTTGATTCGTAAAAAGACGCCTGATGTATTGTTTTGATTGCTATGAAGATATAATTGTAAGTAATATAATAAGGTGTAACGTTCCAAATATAAATGCCTTCTGCGTTGCTGTTTTCGAGTACAGTTACTGAAATATTGACCTTTTTCTCGAAAATTTATCCGGTGACCTATGCTGAAATTTAGATATGTTGCTGCCAAACCTTTCCATTGAAGATTTTTAAAATAAATCCACGTGTCCTCGGGTTCGATTTTTTGTAAAATTCGATTCCGCGAAGATATCGCAAATAAAAGGATATTTCAACGTCGCGTCGAATGTTCGTAAAAGATGTCTTTTTAAACGGATGGAAAATTAATTGATTTTTGTTTTTCTTAAAATCAAATTCAGATTTAATACTACTGAAGCCTATATTTTACAATAAACCTTTATTTCAAATATTTTGGAATACGTTATTGCACGAAGTTTGGCGTCAAATTAGCATAGTAAGGATGGTTTTGGCGCGACGTCGAATTCGACGACAAATGTTGCAACAACTTTACAAAATCGAATTTTATGAAAAATTTATCCCGAAGTCATATCATTTTTATTTGATAAATGTGAAGCGTATTTGTTTCGCTACATAATAACAAAAAATCAGCATATGTCACCGGACAAAATTTTGAGAAATTTCTATATCTGTACAAAAAATAAAATGAAAAATGTAACGTCAAATCTTAAAAATCGCGAAATGGATAGCGTTTTATACCTGTTTTTCTGTTTAGATGTGCACAGAAATTAAATGACTAGGTCTGGCGATGTTGGACTTTCTAAATGAAACTTTTTCCGTAAAAATCGACCGATTTATTAAAAAGATATTTGCAAATACTGATTTTGGCGGGTCGAAAAGGTGTTGGCCCCTTAATGACGTCACGACGTCAAATAAACGTGCTTTAAAACCTTTTTATTGCGTTTAAGCTAATGCTCACACTTTGAAGATAAATCTCAGAAATTATTGTGAGATTTAAAGGAAGTCGAAAAATCGACCATGTTATCTGTCCGCAGTTACCTTAAGAATTGCTAAAAGAATTGAAATCGGTGAAAACTCTATGGCTATGGCAACCGAAGTTAAAAATCTAAGAAAATCTTTAAAATTCTTCTTCTTCTGAACAAGCAGCCCTACAGCCTTGAAATTTGGCATGGATGATCAGCTTATAGACCTAAATAGAAATAGCTTAAATCATATCTGTTGGGCCACCAGGTGAGGAGCACCAGGGGGGAGGGGGTAGTACTTTGGGTAAATTTTGTAATCTTTAACCTTCTTCTTCTTATGAACATGAAGCCCTACAGCCTTAAAATTTTGCATGGATGATCAGCTCATAGACTTTAATAAAAACAGCTAAAATCTTATCTGTTGGCCACCAGGTGCGGAGCACCAGGGGGAGGGGGTAGTACTTTGATGAAAATTTTGTAATCTTTAACCTTTTTCTTCTTCTGAACCAGGAGTCCTACAGATTTGAATATTGGCATGTGTGATCAGCATATGGATTTTTATAAAAAGAGCTAAAATCTTATCTGTAGGGCCACCAGGTGTGGAGCACCAGGGGGAGGGGGTAGTACTTTGATGAAAATTTTGTAATCTTTAACCTTTTTCTTCTTCTGAACCAGGAGTCTAACAGTTTTGAATATTGGCATGGATGATCAGCATATGGACCTCTATGAAAATAGCTAAAATCATGACTGTAGATTCACCAGGTGCAGAGCACCAGGGGGGAGAGGGTAGTACTTTTGTGAAAATTTTGTAATCTTTAACCTTCTTCTTCTTCTGAATCGCAAGCCCTACAGACTTGAAAATTGGCATGGAGGATCAGCTCATAGACCTTAATTAAAATAGTTAAAATCATGACTGTAATGCCACCAGGTGCAGGGCAACAGGGGGGAGGGGGAAGTACTTTTGTGAAAATTTTGCAACTTTAACCTTCATCTTCTAATGAACCAGGAGCCCTACAGACTTTAATATTGGCATGGATGATAATCATATGGATCTAAAATAAAATAGCTAAAATCATGAATGTAGGGCCACCAGATGCAGAGCATTAGGGGGAGGGGGTAGTACTTTGGATCAATTTTGAAATCTTTAACCTTATTCTTCTTGATCAGGAACCCTACAGACTTGAAAATTGTCATGGGTGATCAATATATTGACATTAATAAAAATAGCTAAAATCATGACTGTAGGGTCACCAGGTGCTGAGTGTCTTGGGGAGGGGCTAGTACTTTGGATCTTTTTTGAAATCTTTAAACTTCTTCTAATGAACAAGGAGTCCTACAGACTTGAAAATTGGTATGGATGATCAGCATATGGACATTGATTGAATTAGCTAAAATCATGACTGTAGATTCACCAGGTGCAGAGCATCTTGGGGGAGGGGGGAGTGCTTTGTTGAGAATTTTGAATCCCTACAGCCTTTATATTTGACATGGATTGATCAACTCATTAAAGAAAACTTTAAAAGTCTCAGACTCAGCCTGTACATCTGGCATAGATTAGCTGATCACAGACCTTTTATGAAAAAGCTTAAATAAATAATGACTAGGGGAGGAGCGGGGGGGGGGGGGGGGGAGGATTTTTTCAAATGTTATCTGATTGAATAAGTGAAAATCTTTTTTTCTGTGGTTACATGGACATACCTAGGTAATGAAGTTTTTTCTCAGGTGAGCGACCTAGGGTCAACGGCCCTCTTGTTGACAGTTCATTCAGGTGAGCGATTTAGGGCCACTATGGCCCTCTTGTTTGTTTCCGTGTTTTGACTCTAGAACCAATTGATTTAGAATCATGAAATTTTATACAAATGCTGCTTATGACCAAATGAAATACCCTATTGTTTTTGGGACAGAAAGGTCAAGGATGAATTGAACTTTAACTTGTTTCTTGACTGTTACTTAAGAACCAATTGATTTATGATTATGGTGATTGAACAATTGTTGCCAATGACATAAGGAAGTACCATATGTACGGGAGTTTATGCAGGTCAAGGTCACAATTGAATTTTTAGCTCCACTGGCTGAAAGCCACTGGGCTATTTTCATTGCATTGTGTCTGTTGTGCGTCGGTCTGTCTGTATGTGTGTCCATGTGTCTGTGCGTCCGGTCGTAAACATTTTCTTCTCCTCAGGAAGTACTGGATGAATTTCAACCAAACTTTACAGGAATGATCTTTGGGTGACCCTCTTTCAAAGTTGTTCAAGAAATTTTGATCCAATGAAAAACATAGATTTAATGGACGTGGCTTATTTCCAAATATTGTAAAAAGTGAGTTTTCTCAGATTCTAATTGATAAATACCAATTAAATTTAATTTGAATGATCCTTGGGTGACACTTTATCAGTCTACCAAAAATTATTGTGATCTGATGAAAAATATGTATTTTATGGGCGGAGGTCATTTCTCTAAATGTTATATAGTGGAAACTTTGAAAATCATTTTCTCAAAATGTAATTTATGGATGTCTACCAAATTTCACTGGAATGATCCTTGGGTGTTTCTTTATCAGTCTACTAAAAAGTAGGGGGATTGGATGAAAAATATGTATTTTATGGGCGGAGGTCATTTCTCTATATGTTATAATGTGGAAAGTTTGAAAAACATTTTCTCAGAATGTAATGGATGGATATCAATCAAATTTCATTGGTATGATCCTTGGGTGACCCATTATCATGCAGCCAAAAATTTATTGCCATTGGATGAAAATTATGTCTTTTATGGGCGGAGGTCATTTCTCTATATATTTTATAGATGAAACTTTGAAAATCATATCAACATCAGTAGAACCCAAAATATCTGAAAATAAAGTCAAAACTTAGATTTGCTATTACAAGAATATCAAGTCTGTAGAGCGACTCAAGCCATTCATGGCTTTCTAGATGTTTTTTGTTGCAAACACATGCAATTCGGTTGCACATTTACTGGGATAAAGTGCTGTTGGGGTTATTAGTCCACTTTTGCTAATTCATTTTTGATGAAAACAGAAATATGACCAATGTCAGACATGATGAAAAGGAAAGAATTACTCTCTTGTTAATATCTCCTGTTACATCATCTAGAGCTTTGTACATTCAAGTTCTTATAATTTTGTATTTTGCAGAACACAAACAAAGGGCTTCATCTATGGAGAAATGTCATTTTTGTTTCAACAAAGTTGAGAAGCATCTTATAGTTGCCATAGGAACAAAGGTATGGTTGTAGAAGACTTGTGTATATGAAATGAGCCTGTGTGTGACATTGCCAACAGTTTGGAATGTGCATGAGCCACAAACATTGAGCAGCGTAGACAGCCACATACTGTAAATGTAAAATTATGCATTTTTCTTCAGATATTTTGAGACCTTATCTATCTACAAAATGCACAGTGAGGAATCTGGTCAGACTGTGCAGATGCACAGACTGGTCAAAATTTTTGCTTGAGACATGCTTTAAATTGTTGGAAATGTCACACACAGACTCCAATGTTAATTTGAACTTCCTATAGGGTATTAATCAACAATAAAACCTTTGAAAACTAAAATTGATGCCAAATGGTTCAGAGCAAAAAACTTTTAATTCCGAAAAAATATATTTTTTTAAATTTATGTAAATTTATGTCCCTTGATAGGGTTGCTTGTCCTTGTGATGAAGAATACATAAGCTAACTCTCAAGCAAATATTTACATTAACCCTTTGCTGTTTAATCCCTGCTTTTTACGTGCCTATGATTTTATGATTGAGAAAACATTGTTAAAAAAGAAGAAATTGCTTCTGACAAGCAATTTCTTCTTTTTCCACACTATTTTCTACCCTACAGAATGGTTATTTTTCAAATTAAATCCACTTTAAATTTTCGTCTGCAAAACCTTTGAATTTGGACGGGTCCAAAATTTTGTACAACAGGAAAGGGTTAATAAGTGAGGTTTGACCCTGTTTAAAACTTTGTCTCTCAGCTTACACCTATGTGTTTACCCAACCAACAGGGTGGTGACAATAACTCAACTTTTTATTCCAAAACAGCCAAGTTTAACCCTTTCCTGTTTTACAAAATTTTGGACCTGTCCAAATTCAAAGGTTTTGCAGACGAAAAATTAAAGTGGATTTAATTTGAAAAATAACCATTCAATAGGGTAGAAAATAGTGTGGAAAAAGAAGAAATTGCTTGTCAGGAGCAATTTCTTCTTTTTTCATAATGTTTTCTCAATCATAAAATCACAGGCACGTAAAAAGCATGGATTAAACAGCAAAGGGTTAAAATCTTGTTGATTTTCAGTGATATTTAAACCGGTACTGGTAGCAATACTTATGAAGTCGATTATGTCTACATGTTACATCAGACACCCGTCCATTTAACATTTTATATTGTAGGTATACCTGAGTCTACCGTCCACCAAGTCTCTTACAGAAGGTCACTGTCTTATTGTCCCCATGCAGCATGTAGCCTCGGGTACAATAGTCGATGAGGATGTATGGAGTGAAATACAGGTATCACCGGGATATACCTATATATGTGACCTGTCATGCGAAAAGGGACCGTCAGGGAACATTGTAAAACAAATATTTGAAAAGGAGATTGGTTCTAGAATAGGCCAACCAGAGGTCCCATTTCAAAAATTATTTCACAAGAAGGTAGATTGATTATTCAAAAATCAGAAAATAAGCAAAGTGTGAAAAATTTTACCCTGGTCAGTCTGCGCAATCTGCGAAAGTCTGGAAAGGGTCAACACTTTACCAACTACCTAGATGGTCCTTTTTCACATGAAGGGTCACATTTTTATATTGAGAGGTTATGCATTGCAACTTACAATGATTAGGCAGTGCCCAAAATATGTTTACCATTTTAGCTCCACTGGAGGAAGTCCAGTTTGGCTTTTATGATGGCCTACCCTGCATGATGATGACCTAAACAGTAAAAACTGTTTTCAAGTTATACCCCACATTGCACACAAGTTGAAATACAAAACAGAGTATAAATTCAGACGGTTTGTACCGTTTTGCCAACTTCCTGAATGCAGGGCTGGTGAGGTTATCTGGCTATGCAATCCATGAATTTTATAGACCCTTCATCGAAAGATCGGAGGCATATTGTTTTACTGTCATCTGTCTGTCTTCAAAATTTAACCCAAAAAGGAATATTCAAATTAACTGGATAGGAATTATAATTGGGACATGCTCTTAACCCTTTGCTGTATAATCCCTGCTTTTTACGTGCCTGTGATGATTGAGAAAAAATTGTGAAAAAAGAAGAAATTGCTTCTGACAAGCAATTTCTTCTTTTTTCCACACTATTTTCTATGCAATAGAATGATTATTTTTTTAATTTGGACAGGTCCAAAATTTTGTAAAACAGGAAAGGGTTAAGGATTTCTTCGTTAAACATTTATAAGGATATAAACATGAGTGCTTCTGGCTGTTGAGGTACCAAAAAGTGGGCTCATATGATAAATTAGAAATAATCTTTTTCTCAGAAACTACTGCCTAAAGTTTAATCAAACTTTACAGTAATGTTCCTTAGGACATACCTTTTCGAATTAATTTGTCAATTCTGATCAGGCCTAAAACAAGGGTGCTGCAGGCAAAAATTTATGAAATAATGGTCCTACCAATGTAGATATAAAAGATTCTTCAAGACTACTTGTCAGAATACAATAACACTTTTCAGGAATGATACTCGCTGCATGCTCTTACAGGATTCTTCTTTAAGTTTAGATTGGGCTCTCTCAGATTTCTTTACATTTGGCAGTATGATGCTGCAAAACAGAACAAGGTGCCAAATTGTCACAAGATACGCCCGTCACACTGCTTAGTATTAACTGGGGGTTTGAATAGAACTGAGGTTATTTTGAATGAATAATTTTTGCACCCATGAAGTTTCATGATCCTAGCTATTATACTTTTAGATATTTACTCCTACAAGATTCTAGTATGAAAAACAACAAAGGGCAATAACTAAAAAAATAGGCCAGGTAGAATTATGGTTCTTGTACACTGCACTCCCCCTTGATGAGATCTATACACCCATGAAGTTTCATGATCCTAGCTATTATACTTTTAGAGATATACTCCGGACAAGATTCTAGTATGAAAAACAACAAAGGGCAATAACTAAAAAAATAGGCCAGGGAGAGTTATGGTTCTTGTGCACTGCACTCCCCCTTGGTGAGATCTATACACCCATGAAGTTTCATGATCCTAGCTATTATACTTTAAGAGATATACTCCAGACAAGATTCTAGTATGAAAAACAACAAAGGGCAATAACTCAAAAAATAGGCCAGGTAGAGTTATGGTTCTTGTGCACTGCACTCCCCCTTGGTGAGAACTATACACCCATGAAGTTTCATGATCCTAGCTTTTATACTTTTAGAGATATACTCCGGACAAGATTCAAGTCTGAAAAACAACAAAGGGCAATAACTAAAAAAATAGGTCAGGTAGAGTTGTGGTTCTTGTGCACTGCACTCCCCCTTGGTGAGATCTATACAACCATAAAGTTTCATGATCCTAGCTATTATACTTTTAGAGATATACTCCGGACAAGATTCTAGTATGAAAAACAACAAAGGGCAATAACTCAAAAAATAGGCCAGGTAGAGTTGTGGTTCTTGTGCACTGCACTCCTCCTTGGTGAGATCTATACACCCATAAAGTTTCATGATCCTAGCTATTATACTTTTAGAGATATACTCCGGACAAGATTCTAGTCTGAAAAACAACAAAGGGCAATAACTCAAAAAATAGGCCAGGTAGAGTTATGGTTCTTGTGCACTGCACTCCCCCTTGGTGAGATCTATACACCCATAAAGTTTCATGATCCTAGCTATTATACTTTTAGAGATATACTCCGGACAAGATTCAAGTCTGAAAAAAAAACAAAGGGCAATAACTCAAAAAATAGGCCAGGTAGAGTTATGGTTCTTGTGCACTGCACTCCGCAATGATGAGAAGAATATAATTGCCAAGTTTGAAGTCCATCGGACTTCAAGTGACAGAGTTATGCTCCGGACAAAGAAGTGGACGCCGCCGGACGCCCGGACACCGGACGCCGGACATCACGGGTGATCCCATAATACGTCCCGTCTTCGACGGGCGTATAAAAAGGGGCCTTTTAAATTCAAACAAAACTTTAACATTTGACAGATTTTCAGGAGCATTAATAACTTTGCTAAGCAGGGGTATATTTAAATAGTTTGAACTCACAGACTTTTATAGCATGTTTCTTAACATTTACTATACAAATATCCCAGTGATAGCATACCATATGATATTTTTTATGATTTTACATGGATATTTATAGAACTATGACATATTGCCGTTTTGTTTTAGAAACTTGCATTTCTGTTAGAAACATAGACAAAAATAAGACAAATAGATGTTATAAGATAAATCTAATACATACTTAATGTATTGTATGAAAAAATATCCAACTCTGGGAATTGATAGTTGTCTCAGCCGAGTATGTATCATGTATTTATAATGGAGTGACCATAAAAAATCGCCTTTTTAGAGGTCCCCTGGATATTATGTACTTTTTTTTTCATTGCAGTTATTTAGAAAAACTCTCACCAAAATGTTCAATGAACGAGATGAAGATGTTGTATTTATGGAAACCAGTATGAAATTGAAATATTTCCCTCACATGTGTATTGAGTGTGTTCCTGTTGAGAAGGAAACAGGGGATATGGCTCCAATATACTTTAAGGTTGGCTATTCTAAATAGTTTTCATCATAACAGTATTTTGTTCATTCAAGGGGAGTAACTCTCAATAACTTTTTTATGACCTTAAACTTTTTCTTTAACCATCAATTACAGCCAGACATGGCATCTGAATGTATCTTCTTGTTTTTTAGCTCCACTGGCTGAAAGCCACTGGGGCTATTGGCGTGCGTCCGTCCGTCCGTCCGTGCGTGCGTCCGGTCGTAAACTTTTCTTTAAAAATCTTCTCAGAAACTACTGGATGGATTTCAACCAAACTTCACAGGAATGATCCTTGGGTGACCCTCTTTCAAAGTTGTTCAAGAAATTTTGATCCAATGAAAAACATGGATTTAATGGGCGTGGCTAATTTCCAAATATGGTAAAAAGTGACTTTTCTCAGATTCTAATCAATGGATACCAATTATATTTTACATGAATGATCCATGGGTGACCCTTTATCAGTCTACAAAAAACCATTGTGATCGGATGGAAAATGTGCATTTTATGGGCGGAGGTCAATTCTCTATATGTTATATAGTGGAAACTTTGGAAATCATTTTCTCAGAATGTAATTGATGGATATCAACCAAATTTCACTGGAATGATCCTTGAGTGACCCTTTATCAGTGTACAAAAAATCATTGTGATCAGATGGAAAATATGCATTTTATGGGCGGAGGTCATTTCTCTATATGTTGTATAGTGGAAACTTTGAAAATCATTTTCTCAGAAGGTTACTGATGGATATCAACCAACTTTTACTGGAATGATCCTTGAGTGACCCTTTATCAGTCTACAAAAGATCATTGTGATCGGATGAAAAATATGCATTTTATTGGCGGAGGTCATTTCTCTAAATATTATATAGTGGAAAATTTGCAAATATTTTCTCAGAATCTGATTTTTGGATATCAACCAAATTTCACTTGAATGATCCTTGAGTGACCCTTTATCAGTGTACCAAAAATTATTTTGATTGGATGAAAAATATGTATTTTATGGGCGGAGATCATTCCTCAATATGTTAAATAGTGGAACATATGAAAATCATTTTCTCAGAATGTAACTGATGGAATCATTTTCAACATCAGTAGAACCCCAAATATCCAAAAATCTAGTCAAAACATTTATTTGCTTTTACAAGAATTTCAAGCCTGTGGAGCGACTCAAGCCATTCATGGCTTTCTAGTTCTTGTTTTTTTCAATTAAAAACATGTTAGTTTTTTTTTTTTCAATTAAAAACAGTGTTACATGTATATTTATAGGCACTTATAATAGTTTTGTTATTACTCCTTTAGAAAGGGTAAAGAATAATATTGCAAAGAAGAAATTGCGTATTGCAATTGATTTCTACTTTTATCACAATATTTCTATAGGTAGTGGACCTAAATTACTTCCGCTAAGTTTCAGAACTCATGATCATTATGAAACCCCAGTTAACACTGTTAATAAAGTTCATTACTTCAGGAGCGTTGGAACTATCACCACTACCTTAAATCTTAGGATGCATTCTATTGATTGGTCTTATTATCCCCCCCTTTCAAAGAAGAGGAGTCATATTACTTTACACCTGTCGGTCTGTCCATCTGTTCACCGTTTTTTGTCCAGAGCATATCTCAAAAAGTATGCAAGCTAGAATCATAAAACTTCACAGGTGGATAGATCTCATTGAGGAGAAGTGTAGTGCACAAGAACCATAACTTTCCTCATCATATTTTGTGTTATTGCCCTTTGTTGATTGACAAAGAATAGGCTATTGACTTGCTTTTATGGGGGGCATAAATGTTTTACAAACATCTATTTTTTAAATTTGATCAATACCGTTCATTATCCATTTCTATGTTTTAGAAAGCCATTCAGGAGACTGGCAGTGAGTGGTCAGACAATAAAAAGGTGGTGGATATCAGTAAGAAAGATATTAGACATGCTGTGAGTATACATTATAAAACATATGGAGGACCAGAATGGCCCTTAACCGCTCACCTGAATTTTTTTGGCCCAGTGGAACCCATCCAAGTAACTTTCTGACATAGTTTCAATCACATTTTCCCTAACTGTTGAAGAGTTGTTATTCCAAGAGGGTCACCCAAGGAACATTCTGGCAAAGTTTCATTGAAATTGGCCCAGTAGTTCAGGACATTTGTAAGTGAAGAAGAGATTTTTATGAATGTTGACAATGGACAATGGACGACGGACTCAGGGTGATCCTAAAAGCTCCCCATGAGCATGTTGTGCTTGGGTTGAGCTAAAAACAAGGCTCTGCTGAGTTTTAATCTCTTTTTGATGACGAGTTTAATCGATTCGGTATTTTATAAGCACAATTTGCACAAATTTGATATTTTATTTATGATTTGACCTAAATTTCTGCAATAAATCAAGAAAATTCAGGTTTTTCCACATAACCCACAACTCTGTCTGTGAAATGATGTCAGCAAATGCATTCTGATGTCATTATCACAACAAAAACTTAACATTGGTATATACTCTTAGCTAAATTGCATAGTTATTCCACTAGTGTAATAACACCTGTGTAATATCAAATAAGTTCAACGGGGTTATTTCACTCCGGCAACATAGGTTATATCATAATACCTGAATACACCATTCTGCACTGGTCTATATTTGAGGATGTTGCATAAATCTTGTCTTTCTAAGATGAAAACACTTTGACAAAAGATAAGATCTTTTTGTAAGTGAATTCTTCATTTTCCAAAGTATTTTTATGCCCCCGTATCGAGAGATCCGAAAACCCGAAAACTTAACCTTGCCAATATCTTCAAGCCTATTCAAGATACAAAGCTAATATTTTGCATGATGATAGATCTCAATGATCCGCATCCGCTGGTACCAAAGTCAAGGTCATGTGACAAGGTCAAGGTCATCTGTCAAGGTCAAACCTTTGAAAAAAATGCCGTTCCGGGGGCATTCGTGTTTCACAAACACATCTTGTTTTTCTAGAAATTACTAGATGTATGTTTCTAAGAATGGAAATTAGGAAAGGAATTAAATGAGAAATGTTGCTGAAGATATCTCTTTTTTTCCTCTTTTGAACAGGTACCTAAAGGTTTTCCGTATTTCTCTGTGGACTTTGGTAATGAGGGAGGGTTTGCCCATGTAATAGAAGATGAGCGAACATTCCCAGCTTATTTTGGAAAGGTATGTTTTTATTATACAACATTGATTTGATTTTAGTTGTGTCCATCAAAAATTTGTGCGTTCTTAGTGGCTGAAAAGCTGGTTTTATTCCCCCAATGAAAACAATTTTGAATACACAGTGTTTTGTAGGCTTCTGAAGACCTGTAAGAAATCTGCTTTTTTACTGACAAATCTTTTCTTCATGATATTAAATTATAAGATATGAAGATAATATTTGTTGATTTCATGGAGATATGAAACTAAAAACCTAATCACACTCTTGTATGAATCTGATTTGCTTATTCATAGTGTGGTTAGGACTAAAGTATCATACCTCAATGAAATCAAAAAATACTCTCTTCATCTGTTAATGATATTTAGGGTCTGTCATGAAATTGTGTTTTAGAAAGCTTGTCTCAACCAATGCTGGCAGTGACTTCCGTCTTTTTCTATGGTTAAGGTAGTGGACCCTTAATAATTCTGCAATGTTCCGGAACCCATGAACTTTCACAATGTTGACTGAGGTTTCCTAATGAATTTCTGAAATGTTGCAAAACTATTACAGGTCCACTACCTTAAAAAAAAGACAGTAGTTAAAGCTGTCATTTGAGAGGTAACAGTGTGTCCTGGGTCATTTGACAGCAGTTTGACAAACCTTTTCTCGGGCATGCAAATTGGTTAAAGATGTCTTATTGTATAACTAAGCAAGGTTTACCTTATCCGCATAGGTTCTGTCATAGAGATATATTTTCTTAGTTTGGACATTTTAGGGGAAACAGTATTTTTTCTATCTCAAAGTAATTTTCTACATCAATTTCTGTAAACAAAATTGCTGGTGGTAATATAATGGAAACCGAAATGTAGTATAGACAAGACTTATTGACCTGATCCTGATCTGTATACTGAATAGAATATATAAGAAGTGAATGAAATGAATGACTCCTTTAATTCTTCAGAATGTTTAATTCGTAAAATGAAATTTTGTAATACCCTACAAATTACTGTTGATTGATTGGGTTACTGCCTTTCAATGTAGCATTCGACTCGGGCTTAACAGCTGTGTTCTGAAAAATGGCAGCTCTGTAAGTAATCGTTTTCATCATTCGGACAATTTTTTCTGAATTTCAGGAAATAATTGGTGGTATGATTGATGCAGACCATTCATTATGGAGAAAGCCCCACAAAGAAAACTTTGATGCTCAACGTAAAAAAGTGTTACGATTCTCAGAAATGTGGAAGCCATATGATTGGACTCAAAACTTATCAAAGAGTACACAAAATGATACCAGTAGTGACTCAGAGTGATAGATTATCTCCCCTGATTAGTGACTCAGAGCAATTGATTGTCTCCCCTGAGAAGTGACTCAGAATGATGGATTGTCTCCCCTGATTAGTGACTCAAAGTTATGAATTGTCTCCCCCCCAGGAGTGACTCAGAGTGATTGTTTCCCCTAAGCAGTGACTCAAGAGTGATGAATTCGGGGGCTATGTCTATCTTGTTAAATCAGGGGCACATTGTTTTTTTACCTATCTGATTGTCCCCCTAAAAACAAAAATGACATTGGCCAAGACTTATGCTTTGTAAGGGATAGGGCTTTCATATTTCATATGAGAATTGCGTGTGACATGACCTTTCTGTTGGTAGGCCCCCACCATAGCACAGTTGGTTAGGCATAAGACTTCCTATCTGGAAGTCGTGG
The DNA here is from genome assembly GCA_948146395.1 of Fragum whitleyi. NCBI lineage: Eukaryota > Metazoa > Mollusca > Bivalvia > Cardiida > Cardiidae > Fragum > Fragum whitleyi. The sequence continues at coordinate 6,445,311 of OX411549.1, forward strand.
GTTCGATCCAAGGTGGCGGCAAATATCCTTTCTGACATTTGTCTCTCACCAATGGGTAAATATAATTGTAAACCTATGTGAGATAGCAGTCAGAGGCTAGGAAAGGGTGTAATGGTAGTACAGGTGAAAGAAATACCAGGAATCCATTGTTAGGTGCTCCGGCCGCCCCGATTTAACTGCAAAATTGTTGAAAGCGGCGTAAAATCCCATTCAAACAAACAAACAAAACCTTTCTGTTTAAACCTCTTTCAAGGCCATCTATCAAGGTCATTTTCAAGGTCAAATATGTTGAAAATTTCTGAAAATGGCAGTGGCTGGGGCATTGGTGTTTAACAAACACATCTTATTAACCCTTATCATGCTGAATCAAAATTTTGTTTCAGACAAGACAAATTCTCAAATTTTAGGACAAATTAACCAGTCTGGCTTGAGTTTTACCAATGCTAACAAAGACAGACAGAGAAGGCGAAGATCAAACTGCATGTCTATGCAGACTGATCTTAGTCTAGACTGTCTGCAAAAATATTTGTATACCGTGAAGAGCATGAGAAGAGGTTTATTTTGTCTCAAACAGATTGCCAATTTGGAGATATTTCTGCTTGTCTTTTACAATTTTTTCACAACAATTTAGTAGAACAGAGGCAGTGTATGCTGTGACCAGCCTGCACAAGTATATAGTTTCTGGGCCGCTGTCATAGCACAGTGGTAGCATGTGGGACTATCATTCAAAAGGTCCTTGGTTTATGGCAGCATAAAACTCTACTCAAACAAACAAATCTATAGTTTCTGCCAAAGCTATATACACAGTAGGAATATGTGCTGAACAACATGAGGAGGGGGGTATTTCAAAATGTAAAATTGAATGAAATTGGTCCAAACCTTAGAGTGAGCATTGGAATCATCTCTTTCAGGGCCAAAGCTCATAAAACTTTTCTCATTCTCATCTCAAAACTTTCTCAAATGCCAACATGATATTAAAGCCATAATTCTGTAGCAATGTATTTATATAAATGTAAAAACATATGAGATGATATTAATAAGTTGTTATAAATAACATCTTATTAATTTTAGCTTGTAAGTTCATACATATACATTTATTTGCATTCTAAATTTGAGAACATTCTCAGTTGAGCACAAAAAAAAGTTTTATAACCTCAGGCCCAGATGTTTCTAAGGAGTATCCTCAACATAAAGTTTAGAGGAGATATAAACATTTTTTCTCGCCTCCACCCTCTTCCTTCGGGCACTGCTTAAATGTTTTTTACTCGAGATGTATCTATAAGTAAAAATTGATAAGCAAGTAAAAAATTCATTTATGAGCAAAAATTCATAAGTGAGCAAAAATTCAAGGATTGTTATAAGCTTCCATGCCCAGAATTGTAAAACCTATCTCATTCTCAACTCAAAATTTTCTCAAATTTCAACTTGAGATTCAAGCCATATGTCTGTTGTTAAACTTAAATAAATCTTTCAATATGCTCCTATGGATGATTTGAATTCATAGTTTGAGAAATTTCTCAGTTGAGAATGAGAAAAGTTTTATAACCACCGGCCTGGATTGAAACCCACTCAACTCTGACAAGGCTATTTGTCAGAGATATAAAAAGAACATTACAAACTATATTTTGGGGGACAAAAATTGGATAAAAAATTATTTATGACAAGATCACTGCAAAACATACAGCTAGAATAGGTCACCTGTTTAGAATTACAAGTATCAATGTTTGACACGATTATCACCTAGGTGGGATTAGCATATGGACATATCAGAGAGGATGTTAGGATAATTTTGAAGTGAAAAATACCAGGAATACAAGGTTAGCTGCTCCAGCCACTCAATTGTATAAATGAAATACTTTTGGAAGTGTTGCCCTATGAAAAAAAGATCTGGCTCAAATTATGATACAAAGATGAAAAATAAATGGCAATACTTTAATTCTTTTTCAATATGTTAATAAATACATGTTGTATGATAATTTATTGTTTAATTATAATTGAATTAATCTTAGAATGAATTTAACATGTTGTCTTTTTCCCATACTGTATAATGACTGGTTTTCCTTTATATTCATAACCATGTACCAGCTCCAAGGCTTCTCCAGCTGTACAAATGTCTGAAATGATAATTGAGAAATGATGATTGAGAAATGATATTTATAAATGATTATCTTGATATTTTGAATTTTTGATGATTGGGAAATACACTTGAAAGAGTTTAATGACCCAATTTCACTTTATTCTGCAATTTACCCGGCCACTTAACACTTTGATAAGGTATAACATGCAATTTTTTATGTTAGTATAATTTTTGAAAATCATTCAGGATTTCGTTTAATTTGCACTGATGTTTGCACTGTCATCTGTTAACAGACTTCAAATTTTCAAAACCTCTTCAAAATTTTGCAGACTGCAACTAACATTTAATAACATCTTAGAGATCTATCTGTGTTTGTCTAAAGGAAAGCATAGTGGAGAATGAGGAAACTTTTTTATTTCTAGCAATTTCTTTATTTTCAAGTTTTAGTTTTTTCTTTATAGGGAAAAAAAGTTGACTTTCAGTTCCATGTTCTCAATGTCATAAAATGTCTAGAGGTCATGATTTCACTTCCACTAAAAAAGAAACAAAATTATAAATAAAAAATATTGCCAAATATATAAGTTCTCTAAAACAATAATTTGTTTGTTTTACACAAATTGTCATGGCACTGTGTCCGTCGTGTGTCTGTCTGTGCGTCAGGTCGTCAACTAGCTCTTTAACAATCTTCTCCTCTGAAACTTCCGCATGAATTTTAATAAAACTTTACAGGAATGATCCTTGGGTGACAAACAAAGTTTCTTTCTTGAAATAAACATTCATTCTTTCAGTTAAATTCTCGTATAATCATATCAGTAGATTGAGGCCTTTGGAGCAAATCAGCTGCTCAAGCAACTCTCCTATCAGATATTTCAACCCATCTCAAGTTTTCTCAAAATTACTCAGAAGAACTCAGGTAACAATGCCCAAGATCAGACCTCATATCTGTCAATGCTGATCTTAGTCTATACCATACAGCAGAGTAATATAAGCATGTGCGTGACATTTCCAATAATTTCACACTTGCGCAATATCATATGCACAGTCTGATCAGAGTCTTCACTTTGGGCTCTTTGTAAAGCTTTGTACCTTGAATGATTCTCTACTCACAAATTCAAAATATTTCTAATCTAGTGTGGCGTTGTCCAGACTGTACAATGTCTGACCATCACTCAAACATGAAATTTTTGGATATGTCAAGCACAGGCTCATATCATAAACAGCATGAGAAAGGTTAACAAGGTTATTTCTTACCCGGAAAAGTGACAAAAGCCTGACCCTTCATACGCCCTGTCAGTAATTTAAAAACTATCTTATCTGTGTTATTCTTCTGGAAATCTATAAATAGAGCTGCAAGTTCTTCCTCTGTCAATTTTGGTGGAAGGTTCTTCACATACAAAACCTGAAAATCAGGTAAAATACAATTAAAGCTAAAGGTGCAAAAGGGCATATATTACTCCATATGCTTTGATATAGAAAAAAAAGGCAATATATAAATGGACACAAAAGTATTGTTTTAGGTGAAAGATAAATTTTCTCAACTATATTTTCTTCTTGCGACATTCAATCATGACAATGAGTCAAAGTTGCCTGCTCTTACACTTCTTAAAGTTAAAGTTGGGATTATAGTCTGTTTCTATGCCAGGCATATTCAACTGACTTCACACTTTAACCCCAGATTATCTATTTGCAAGCTGGCTATTAACATACAGTGCTGATCAGCAGCCACAGCACTTAGACATACATTCTCACCCATTTATTAACCTGAGTAGAGAGGAGTAACCGTCCTTACCATTAGACCATGGAAACCACAGACTTGACGGATTTCTTCACTAAAAGGAGCAAAAATTGTATTTCTTGAGAACATGTCTTCTTTGATATGAACCTGACAAAAACATTTTTGTTGATAACTTTTAAAATTGCAGTTTGAATCACTTACATTGGATGGCTCTCCTGGTTCGTAATTCTCAAATCGTGGTAACTTTTTCACCTCTTCTGAAGAGAGCTTGTGTTGTATTATTGCCTCCCTTGGGATTCCTTCAACATCATACAAAGTTCTAATTTCATTGTCACAATTTATGTAGTTATCATTCTGTGAACTTGTCAATCTTATGTCAGTTATTTCATTCTGTTCAAAACTACTTGAGGCTGTGGCATTTTCTATTCTATTCTGTTCACTTCTACTTTCACTTTGTTTACTAATACTTTGGGTTCTATTTACTACACAAAAACTAGAATTTTTTTTCTCCTTTTCTTTCTTTGCCTCATGCTTTTTGTGATCACTAGCTTTAGAATTATCGTCATACTGAGACACAAAACCTTCAGGTTTTTCAGCACAAGTTGGAATTGTAGCAATGTCAACAAGGTCACTATTTGAGTCGTCATTGTTACCAGTACTTTCACTTTCTTCAAAGTTTGCACAATTATCTCCAGTACAACATTCTAGTGAACATTCTGCTTTATACTTGTCATGTTTAAGTTTTCTGCGACTCTTTTTCCTGCTTGACAGTTTAGTAAGTTCAGAATTTGAAACTGAGGCTATTATTTCTGGTAACTGTGACATCACATTTGAGCTGGTACCCAATTGGGAATCCCTCTCCTGAATTAGAACTTTGTGTAGAAATGCATTGGACTGGTTACCTGCTGATATTGTTTTCTCCAGATCCATATCATGCCTACAAATAACAAGACCCTAATGACTTCAAAGATAAGACCAAAAACAAAAAGCAAAAAACATAAAATGAGACAAGAAAAATTTTAGCCTACTTTACCAAACTATCTTAGATTGTATCATCCCATAATACATATTCGGAAAACCATTGTAGGATCATGAAAACCTTCAGTATATATGGAAAAATTGCTAAAAATCTTTTAAAATGTTATTTCAATTCATTGAGTCTTCAAAAATTTTACCTTCAAGTATAACCTTGACCTTACTTATAAAAATGTTTTAAACAGCACATCTAATAGATCACAATTGTGCATTTTCACAAACCTGTGTACACTGTAATTATAGGAGTAACAGGAATGAAAAAAAAACTTTTTGACCTTCAAGGACAACCTTGACCTACCTGAACAAATACTTTCAATGGCACACGCAACATCATAGATAATAATAAACAAAGATCAACTTTTAAGTACAATTTGTCAATTAATACAGAAGTAATGTCCAGAATAATTGAGAGCTGCGCGGAGTTTTATCTGTTTATAGATGATGAGTTTAATAAATTCGGTATTTTGTGAGCACAAATTTTATATTCTATTTATAATATGACCGGAATTTTTGCGAAAAATCATAAAAATTCTTGAAATTCAACATTTCAATTTTCCGCAAAACTTTTAACGCTGTTTATAAGTGACGTCACAATAAAAATATATATTGATGTCATTTTCATAATAGCGTTGCTATTCGCTCTGAGCTCATTTGCATAGTTATTCCACCAGTGTAATAACACCCGTGTAATATCAAAAATATTTAACGGCATTATTTCACTCTTGCAACGTAGGTCATATTATAAATTAGAATTAATTGTCTCCTGTATATCTTTATAAGAGATTCGTATGAATCTCTTATGACAATTATCCCATCATTCACTGCAATTTTAGCTTTACAAATTGAAGTTCCATATACCAAGACCCACCTAGACAATTTTTTAACATTTGCAAAAGTATCTGGCTTGTCGAGTCCAGCTTTTTTCTCTGCAATTTTTCTCTCAATCTCCAACAATCTGTTCTTCTCATGATCAGAGTTTGCATATCTCCCTTTCTTAGCTTCCTGAAAAAAAGATTGTAAATAAACTCAGTATGTGAAGTGATCTGCACAGTGAAATAATAAAAAAAGTTTAAAATATTGCAATCACTTATGCATCTACCTGATAAATTGGAAAAGTGTATGGTACTCCATTCTCATATAATCCGGCTTTTTTAAGCCTCTGAGGCAAAAGCTTCATAAAGATATTGTGGAAAATGAAGAAACTGCTTGTTGTCTACCATGTTTTCTTCCCCCAAAATATTTTGAAAAATTTCATCAACAAAATACGGTCATCTGCATCATATTTCAATTCAGTCCAGTCTGAAATTCTGTCTTCGAGTATTTGGATCAGACTGCCCAGTTTCTCCAGGCATACTAGTGTCATAAGGTTAACCAAAACATAAAAGGTTGAAATTACCCAAGTTTACATACATTAACTCTATTACCATAGGCTTTAAATTCTTGTAACAGCAAATAAAACATTTAGGTTTTTAGATATTTTGGGTTCTACTGATGTTGAAAATGATATTCAAAATTTACACTATATAACATGTAGAGAAATGACCTCCGCCCAAAAAAGAAATATTTTTCATTCAATCACACTATAATATTTGGCTGCATGAAAATGGGTCACCCAAGGGTCATACCAATATTGTTTGATTGATATCCATCAGTAATATACTGAGAAAATGATTTTCAAAATTTTCACTATATAACATATAGAGAAATGACCTCCGCTCACAAAACTTTTTGGTACACTGATAAAGAGTCACTCAAGGACCATTCCAGTGAAATTTGGTTGCTATCCATTAATTTCATTCTGAGAAAATGATTTTCAAAATTTCACTATAAAACATATAGAGAAATGACCTCTGCCCATAAAATCCATATTTTTCACCAAATCACAATAATTTTTGGTGGATAAAGGGTCACTCAAGGATAATTACAGTGCAATTTGATTGATATCCATCAGTTACATTCATAGAAAATGATTTTGAAAGTTACACTATATAACATATAGAGAAATAACCTCCGCCCATAAAAACCATATTTTTCATCCAATCAAAAAACTTTTTGGTACACTAATAAAATGTCACTTGAGGATCATTCAAGTGAAATTTGGTTGATATCCATACATCCTGAGAAAATGATTTTCAAAGTTTCCACAATATAACATATAGAGAAATGACCTCCGCCCATAAAATCCATGTTTTTCATCCGATCACAATAATTTTTGGTAGACTGATAAAGGGTCACCCAAGGATCATTCAAGTAAAATTTAATTGGTATGAATCTAATCTGAGAAAACTTACTTTTTACCATATTTGGAAATTAGCCACGCCAATTAAATCCATGTTTTTCATTGGATCAAAATTTCTTGAACAACTTTGAAAGACAGTCACCCAAGGATCATTCCTGTGAACTTTGGTTGAAATTCATCCAGTAGTTTCTGAGGAGAAGATTGTTAAAGAAAAAATTTACGACCAGACAGACAGACATAACGGCATGACTATAGCTCCAGTGGCCTTTGGCCACTGGAGCTTAAAATCAAGAAAGTGGTAGTAAAAAGCAACTTCTTCATTGACCACAACATTTTCTACTAAGGCAGGCAAATTGTGACAATAACATGTATGCCCATTTCACAGCTGGATATGTAACTATGAAAAACAATAAAGTGCAATAGCTCAAAAATAAAGCTAGGTCCTAAAGCACTACACTCTGTAATCATGAGAGCAATATAACTACCAAGGTTGAAGTCAATTGGACTTAAGATGACAGAGCTATGCCCTGGATGAAGAGGTGGATGCCGGACATTAGACACCAAAGTAAATCACATAATACGTCCTGTCTTTCAAAAGGCATATGAAATCCTCTTATTAAAATAGCTACTGCGATCAAAAGACACATTGTATTAATGATCTTGCAATATAGTAGATTAATTCAATATTATCTAAAGTCTAAAATACTTATAGTATGGAAAATACAGTAGAATGTTCACCGAAGACCCTTCATCAGCTTGTAACTTTAACAAGATTTCCTCCGTTGTCAGACCACATGACTTCAGTTCGTCAATATATCCGTCTGTCTTCTCTAACACTTGGTACTCATCAAGAGTTAACATTCCTGAATTATCCTTTGAAACAGGATTATATTCAGCACTTCTTGAAAACTCCTTCCTTTGATGAATATATCTGAAATTCAAAAGATGTAATGATATCATCATTTCTGTTTTGAAGACAATTAAACAAACCACAGAAAAAATTATTTTGCTTTCAAAAAGATATTTCATGCCTTATTTCATAGAAATAAGACATGAAATATCTTATGGAAGCAAAAGTAATTTTGCTGTGGTCAACCAAACATTGTAACTACTGCTTGAATGGGGCTTGAATGTTTTTAGGTTGTGGTTGCCAACTGACTACTCACTTATGCTTATTTACTTATTGGGAAATTTAGTTGGGATTAATTGTTGATGTCAAAATGAAACAAGAGGACGGCCTACAGGTGCAACACTCTGCTGCAGGTGCTCGATAATGCAAAAAATCTAAGTTGAATAAGGGACATAGCTCTTATCCCCTTTGATAGTCTGGATTGCTCTTGTGATGGTGAACGCACATGCTAATTTCCATGGAGACTTTTATCAAATAACAACAGATATGACTAAAGTTAAAGTTTGTCACACGAACAACAACAGCGAAGAAATGACACCAAGGTGATCTCAATACCTCTGGTTTTCTGCTTTAACAGCCAAGCTAAAAAACATGACATTTGATTACATTGCAATCACAAAGTGAACGAGTTGTCTTGATCTCTGAAAAAATGGATATTTTTCAACAAAAATACTAACAGTGACGTAACAAGATAAGCCACCACAGGAAAATATCAATCATGAATTAGCCCTATGTTCAGGATGACAAAATGGTGTTAATTGTTAACAATTTATACCCTGTTTTGCACACAAGTTCATTTCAGGCTAAAATTTGCAATCAGTTTGCACTGTTTGATATTGTTAAATAACTCAGATGTGAGCATGATGACATAATAATTCTGTCTATAGTTTATAGTGGTAGATAATGTTAAAGAAAAAAATGTACACAAAGGCCCCTTTTTCAGTGACACAGCATGATGTTGCAAAATGGTTACAGCATGCACATAGTCAAATGATAAGGAATGTCATTATCTTTTTAAGTTTTCATGACATTTATGTTTTAATGACTTTATCAAAACACAAATCATTAAACCACCTTTTCAACAAGAGCCATGTTGGATATGGCCATTCCTACACTTCAAAGCTTGATAGTAAACTGAAGCCTAATCAAAGGGCAATAACTCCAAAATTATGCAAGCAAGACTTGTAGTTCTTGTACACTGCACTTCTCCTCCATGAGATCTATCCACCAATAAAGTTTCAAGTTGATAGCTTTTATACTTTAGAAAATATACTCTGGACAAGTTTAGTGACAGAATGATGGACGGAGACCATTACTATATACTATACTATATATCACCGAACATCGGGTGATAAAAATGCACAGATGAAGTCTACTTACTTTTGTAATGGTATTTTGCTGTCCAATTGTTTGCGTAACAATTCTTGCAAATGTCTCTGACCAGCAGTCTCAATTTCTTCGACTGGTCCATCGATACGGCTAGACGCTGTTCTCCTACCGGGCTCCATTCTAACAACATCATGGCTGCGAAAACGTTTTGGGTTACCGCTGAAATTAGAGAAAACTGTCAATACTTGTCATGGCTGAACCTTGAATCAGTCTTGTTCTGATGGGCAATAATAGAAATAGTGAGATTTTAATGCCTTTAGCTATGATACAATCATGCTTTTATACTCCGAACCAGAAGAAAGAAGGTTTGAAAAACATTGTGGAAAATGAAGAAATTGCTTTTATCAAGCAATTTCTTCATTATCCCCTGTTTTCAAAATAAAACATTTAGCTTAAATTGGGTTATCTGTTTATGAAACTCTGGACTGCTTTTAACCCTTTGCTGTTTAATCCCTGCTTTTTACGTGCCTGTGATTTTATGATTGAGAAAACATTGTGAAAAAAGAAGAAATTGCTTCTGTCAAGCAATTTCTTCTTTTCCCACACTATTTTCTACCCTACTGAATGGTAATTTTTCAAATTAAATCCACTTTAAATTTTCGTCTGCAAAACCTTTGAATTCGGACAGGTCCAAAATTTTGTAAAACAGGAAAGTGTTTTTATGTGTCTGGGTTTAATCATAAATGGGATCTTAAGACACCTAATGACCTGTCAAGTGACCTGTCAAGTGAAAAGGAACCATCTATGTAGTATATGAAGTGTATATCCTAGTTAGACTGCATGGAGATAATGATGTTAACAACTTTTTGCACTTGGCTAGATTTTCTTAATCTAAAATGATCAATCTACCTAACCCATAAAGATTTTTTTGAAATGCAATCTCTGAATGACCTCTTCTGTAACCAACCTCTATCTCAAATATTAACCAACCTCTTTTTCAAATATTAAATTTACATACTGTACTATGATGCAGAGTTTAATAATGGTCCTTTTATTGTGGGACAGGTTACATATCAAGAGAAAAAACATGTGGATAAAGCATATAAATATGGGCCAACTTAAATCGGGCCCGGACAGGTCCCGTTGTTGTTGTTTTTTACAACCGAAAACCAGCTCTGCATTCAGACTGAAAAGAAGTTGTAAAGTGTATTCATATTATATTCTGCTTTACATGCAAATGCACATGCAAAGCAGGGTACAACTTGAATTGTTTTGTAATCCTGAACACATGACAAGTTTCCGGTTGAAAAAACAACAACAACAGGACCCGAGAGGAGCAGAAACAAGTTGGCCCTCTGTTTCTGGCACATTGACTGAGCACAGGTTTAATCACCTTGTTCTACTTGTAATCAGATGGTTGTGGCTTAACCCTTTGTTGTTTAATCCCTGCTTTTAACGAGCCTGTGTTTTTATGATTGAGAAAACATTGTGAAAAAAGAAGAAATTGCTTCTGACACATTGACGGAGCACAGGTTTAATCACCTTGTTCTACTTGTAATAAGATGGTTGTGGCTTAACCCTTTGCTGTTTCATCCCTGCTTTTTACATGCCTGTGATTTTATGATTGAGAAAACATTGTGAAAAAAGAAGAAATTGCTTCTGACAAGCAATTTCTTCTTTTTCCACATTGTTTTCTACCCTACTGAATGGTTATTTTTCAAATTAAATCCACTTTAAATTTTCGTCTGCAAAACCTTTGAATTTGGACAGGTCCAAAATTTTGTAAAACAGGAAAGGGTTAATTACCCCACCAGAGGCCATTAGTGACTTTGAGTAGGTCAGTTTGCAGATTGGGTGAAAATGTACCTGTCTATACAGAATGCCTTCCAACTCCTACATCTGATATGTAAACAATGCATGTGCAGATCTAAGGGAGAGGGCCTCAGACCCCCTTCCCACTTGAAAATTGTTTAAATGAGAGATGTATTATCAAATTAATTGATCACAACAATTTTTTCTTTAATCTTTCACAAGCTTTGATATCCATGAGTTTCAAGAGTTTTATTGAATTGACAGACCCCTAACCGGGGTACAAGTCCTAACAAACAAGAACAATAAAAAAAAAAACATTCGGAGGAAAGTTTCAATGTAAAAACAACCTCAGTTTATTCATTTTAGTAGACCTGAGTGTAGAGAAGTTTCAGTTAAAGATGATTAGAAGTTAACTGACTAGATTTAAAACGGTGACTGGTTAACTCGGCCCATTATTTAACCTCAGTCTGAAAAATGAGTCAAGCAATATTTAACATTGTCATGCTGAACCCAAAACATTTCTGTTTAAGCAAAAGGCACAGACAAAGATCAGCCTCCGAATGTTGCAGTCTGAGACCGGCCAAAGCCACCCACTTTTACCCTCCATGTCTATATGGAATAAAATTTTTACGATCAGGTTATTTTAACGATCACCGATTGACCTTCCAGCCGCATCGTTCACTTAAAAAACTCTACAAATTAAGACAAAATGACGGCTTGGAGAGCTGCTGGATTAACGTAAGGCTAACGTTAATCTCATTTCAGTTTTCAGCATAGTTTTGATGTAGCGTCACATAATCAACACAGTAAAAATATCTTCTACCGATCGCCACCCCTTGAAAAAGTAGTGGGTGGGGTAAGATAAATTGTAAACAAACCGTTGTTTGGTTGTGATAATATAACCCTCGTTTGATAATGGGTGTGCGATTTTTATGACGCCATCCGTCTTTTTAGCTCCACTGGCTGAAAGCCACTGGGGCTATTGTCATGACGTTGTGTCCGTGCGACCGGTCGTAAACGTTTTCTTTTAAAATCTTCTCCTCAGAAACTACTTGATGAATTTCAACCAAACTTCACAGAAATGATTCTTGGGTGACCCTTCTTCAAAGTTGTTCAAGGAATTTTGATCCAATGAAAAACATGGATTAAATGAGCGTGGCTAATTTCCCAATATGGTAAAAAGTGTCTATCAGATTCTAATTGATGGATACCAATAAAATTTTACATGAATGATCCTTGGGTGACCCTCTATCAGTCTACAAAAAAATATTGTGATCGGATGGAAAATACCTATTTTATGGACAGAGGTCATTTCTCTATATGTTATATAGTGGAAACTTTCAAAATCATTTTCTCAGAATTTTATTGATGGATATCAACCAAATTTCACTGGAATGATCCTTGAGTGACCCTTTATCAGTCTACCAAAAATAATTGTGATTGGATGTAAAATATGTATTTTATTGGTGGAGGTCATTTCTCTACCTTATTTACCCGAAGTATTCGGACACCCGAAAAATTCGGAACTATTACTTATTTTCAATAATAATTTATTTTTTTTTTCCCTAAAATCGGACACAAGTGAAATTGTCCGTCCCTTAGTTTTCGGACACAAATTTACGTTATATGAATCGAGTTGAAAGGCAAAGTATGCACGCTTACCTTTTGTTTGATTTACGGTATCGCCGATAATCCCCGTAAGGTGTAATCCATTGTTTGACATCCGATAACCCTTGTTAATTTGATAGCCGCTTGGCAAATTACACCCGTAATGTTATTTGTAATAATAGCTACATAAAAGGTTTTATTATTCCCTATCTACATCGGGAGATACGGGTTTATGCATAGCGATCTTTTATCGGCTGCATACGTGACGTATAAACTGACCTGCGTGGCTTTGATAAGGCATTAGGAATACTTCAAACAAGAAATGCGGGTTGGTCAGCTTTTTATTTTTCAATCTGGTAGTAAAAGTATCAGATTCGCCGTAATCGAGAATATAGGCCTAATGGTAACAATATCCAGTCAGGAAAAAGCTGGTTTGGAAATTCTCTTTATCATTATTACTATTTTTCAGGCGTGAATTTTAGCGACAAACAAATAAGACCGATCCATCCCTGCGAAAAGCAAGATACCTGGAACAGTTGAATAAAACGTGTTATCAAACGAGGCGTTGCAGGCCTGGCGTAAATCTAATCCATAAGCATCTAGTGATACAGTTGTATGCGAAACAGAATAGAGTTGAAAGTTAAACATGTAACCAAGGAGACGCCCAGAGTCGCGTGTCGAGCCGTCTCAAATTATGTAATGACCGACATTCATCGACCCGAACACAAACCCTCTGTGTACACGTATAAAAGTTCGAGGCAGTGCGATGAAAAAAATATTATGTCGGTAGAGAATTGTCTCTTAAGATCGGAGGATTATTATCCGATGGAAAACGAGGGAGAGAGGGAGAAAGAAAGAAAGAGAGAGCGAGAGACGACTTTGTTAAGCTCCAGTTATTCGCTTGCATACGTCCACCAACGAAAATCTAACAGTCATTCAATTTTCAATATTTGGAACGTCTGCCGTTCACTACCAAAATATCGTAACTACTAAGACTCCCAATATTGTTTATTTCATAATTGTCGATCTGTGAGCAAAATATCATAACTACGGCTTTCAGTAACCTTACTTCCGATATTTCAGTCACTCTTCGTCTATTTATTTGTGAATGCCGATCAGTGACAAAAATAACGTAACTCCAATGCATTAAACGAAGCTTGAGTTCCGATATTTAATTAGCTGGACGACGTTTTGCTTCCCGTTTCCACTGGTTTGGAGCCAAGTTGAAAAAGAATGGCGATGATAAGGGATAAACTATAATAAACAAAGTTTTTCAGTCTTTTTTTTAAAAAAAATATTTTTTCACTGTGCTCGGAATTCATTTGGGCCTTGAACTTGTTATCTGAAAATAGAAAATTAAAATGGTTGAATTAAAAAACGTGAATTATTGCGTCATCCCCAAACTCGTTTGCGTAAAACTGATTCTATGCTGCATGATTTGAATTTGGCAATGTTTTAGTGAAAATGTGTAAAGAGGAACATAAATTTTGGATTGTTACTGCTCCAGATTTTCGTTCAGGATTATCTTTTTTTATTGTTTCTTCAATGAGGTACGCATATTTTCTTGATGCATTTGTCGAGACTTTACCTCCCTCCTAGCTCCGTTAAAATGATGAAAGCATATATATTTGACGCATTTATCGGCACTTTACCTTATTCCAAGCTCTGTCCGCATATTCTTCAATATTGTTTAAGAGCCTTTACAAATATTAAAGATCGATTTCCACCATGAAATTGTGAAAAGACCCTAAATTTTCGGACACAGAGGAAAATATTTTTATAAATATTCGGACACAAAAAATAATAATTATTTTTTTCCGTCCGAATATATCGGGCAAATACGGTATATATGTTTAATAGCGGAAACTTTCAAAACATTTTCACGGAATGTAATCCATGGATATCAATCAAATTTCACGGGAATGATCCTCGAGTGACCCTTTATCAGTCTACCAAAAAATTTATAGTGATTGGATGGCAAATATGTATTTTATGGGTGGAGGTCATTTCGCAATATAATATGTTATATAGTGGAAACTTTGAAAACCATTTTCTCAGAATCAGAATGTAACCAATGGATATTAATCAAACTTCATTGGTATGATCCTTAGGTGACCCATTATCGTGCAGCCAGAACTTATTGTGATTGGATGAAAAATATGTCTTTTATGGGCGGAGGTCATTTCTATATGTTATTGAGTTTAAACTTTGAAAATCATTTTCAATATCATTTGAACCCAAAATATCTGAAAATCTAGTCAAAACTTTGATTTGCTATTACAAGAATTTCAAGCCTGTGGAGCGACTCAAGCCATTCATGGCTTTCTAGTTTCAATGTTGCAGCACAGTTGAGTTTTTGCAAAAGTAGGGTTTCTGTGAAATGAGTTGGGAGATTATCTCTAATCTCAGACGGTTTGAATACAGAAAGTATATTATATTCTAATTTCATTTATTTCAGATATATCCACTACTCTAGAGCTTGTGCTAGAGCTTTACGGGAAGCTTTAAAACCAGAACTTAAGGTAGATGCCATTAAAAGGAGTGAAGATACCATAATTAAAGCTGTTAAATGGGAAAATGGAAAGCCTGCAGGTATGAATTGAAAGAAATTAAAAATGAGCTCATGTATAGCATTTTTTATGAAACAACATGTGCAATAGGCCCATGTGCAATAAGCAATGAGCTGCCTAGACAGCAGCTGTACACCAAATAAGATCACTTGCTCATAGTGACTATGTATCAAGACCCAGGTACATTATCTGTTAAAACTTTAAGAATGCATAGTGAAGACTAGACATACTGGAGTAGCTACAGATAAAAAGGGAGTTTTGGATTTCACATTTAAACATTCATTACTCCTTACTGAAACCCAATATGTTGTTTGCACTCATTGGAAATGTTAAAGATGAATCAAATGAGTATCCAAAACAAGGTTTCACTGGAAAAAAAAGATTTCATACATGCTTTACCACCTCTTATCTTGACCAATGCTGTGCCGATGTATAGGCAGGCAAGAGGCTTTACTTTGCACTTGTGGAATTTCTGAGTAGGCTCAAATGTTATGTAAGGCCCAAGTACATTGTGACAAGTGTAATTTTTCTACCACTAATGAATGACTAATAAGTATATTCCTTAGTTGGATTGGCAGTTTGTGTAAATCTGGAACACGAAATACCCAAATTTTCACAGGAGAGGGGGTCTTGTAAACTCTCAATTGTCACCTGAACAAACTTAACTTTACTATGAATGATTATGTGGCTTAGGCTAGATTTTGTTGGTCACTTTGTTGTAAGTAAAGTCATGTTTGAGACTGAGTAAATAAAAGAACGCCAGAACTTACATAAGCCTACAAAGAAGAATCATGCTTTTGAAAATCCATTTTAGCTGTTGGTCTCATAGTGGAACACAAATTCTTATAAAAAAAAATTCAGAACAGACAGTTTAATCAAAATGCTTGGCCACTTGTTTACATGATTACCCGGTATATTGATTGTTTTCTTCAGAATTCTTTTAGGGTTTTTTATAATTGAATTAACATTAACAATAAAGTGCCAAGACACTCATGTATTATTTATGTTGCTTAATTTATATTGTTTATGTTGTTTCATTCTAATATAAAGTACCAGTACTTTGAATTAGTTTTGACCTCAAGAATTTTATGGTCAAGGGGTCAAAGACTCCTGAATTTGAAAATCTAGCACAAGCCCCGAATTTGATATCAGGTTCGAAAGGATTTTATTTTATGTTATTAGGAAAGGGATATGACTAAGGTAACCTATCACCAAAGAATGCTTTTATTGCATGAGTGTTCCAGTTTTGATTTAAATTAGACTTCAAAGCTGCATGCACAGCCACAGTTGTATGCCAAAGAAAAAAGATTTTTCTAATTACTGCTTCTTAGCTTTAGGAATGATTCGTTTAGCAATTTTGCATTGATTAAATTTTGTTCTTGTGTTGCTGTAATATAGCCAAGGAAGGCTGACTATTCATAAATTTAATCAAAGCAGACAAGTGGCAATTCGGCAATAGACACAACAAATCATTATAAAACCCATTTAGTTATGGTACATGTGATTTTTCATGGAGATTCAGGTGCATGTAATTTTTTCTTTACTTGCATGTGTGTTTTATTTTTACCAGCAAGCATTCAAAAATAATCTACGAATAGACATGTACTCCACTTTCAGTTCGGCTGAACTAATCATTTTAACCAAAAAAAAATAAAGAAAAACTACAATTTACCAAATTTTGATTTTGAAGTTATCAGTACATCAGACACAAATCATATTTTTTGTTATATGAGTGCCCTCCAATGATGTAAATATAGGTCATGAAGGATATTCATAATTTGGGAGCAAAATAATGAGCCCCCAGTTTGTTCATTTTGCTTTTCTCAGGAGTGTGGAATTTCCATGCCCAACTTGCTGACATAGGCTTTTTTACCTGTGAACAAGTACATTTTTAGAGACCAGTTGTCAATACAACTGCCAAAAGTCAATACAAGGGCAAATGTTGGAATGGTACCATATAGATGAAAGAGATAAATTAGCCTAATGTTTTTTCAAAGAGTGGAGAATATTTTTTTTTAATAAAGAAACTGCCACATTCCATCATTTTCTTATTTAAACACAATGTTACAATACGCTCTTTGTTGTGGACTGTTCATTTTGATCCTGAACAGTGGAGAAAATTCATAATTCTTCATCCCTGCTTTTCTCCATAGAATGTTTATTAATTCTTGTCATGCTGAACCTGGAATATTCTGGTTTGGGCAGGAGGCATAGACAAAAATCAGCTTACAAATGTGTTCATTCTGATCTTAGACTTCATCTCCTAATTTTTATCACATGCCGTTCGGCGAAGGGGATATAGTAATGGTCACCGTCCGTCCTTATGTCGTTCCGTCTTTCTGTCACTCAACTTGTCATTTTGAAACCAGAAAAGTTTTACAAAATTATTTCCAAAATAAATACTGACTCTTTATCCGGTGCTTCTGGCACTTTGATTTTAATGCAATTTTGTGCAGATATTCATCCAACATGTCAAGGGTTAAGAAAAGATACAGTATTACTTGCCTTGAATATTTGGAGTATCATTGAAAATTGAAATCTGGGTTTTGGTCGTTTTGGAGAAAAATCCAAGGTAATGTTTTTGGAAATCAGCATTGTGATGGTCGTATAATCAAAAGTACAATGTTAATAAATTACAAAAACTTTTTGAATGACATTTTGAAATATGTAAAAGTTCAGCCCTCTATTTTGTCCTCTAAATACATTTTCACTTTCAAAAGAGCAATCTACTGTATTAAATAGGGGTAAATCTGAGCATATGGAACTAATAGGGGTAAATCTGAGCATATGGAACTAAGATAACAATGGTTAAGGGCAAAAAAGTTGTAACTGCCTATATGTTTTTAGGCAGTTACAATTGTTTTGCACCGAGTCATCGATTTTCTACCTGTTTTGGCTGAAAATTTTTAGAATCATTGAATTAAAACGATAACAGCACCATCCATCACCCCAAAGTCTAATTTCAGGCATTTACATGCAGCTCTTTTACAGTTAAATTTATATACACATTGTAATTGTCTTTGCTTTTACATTTCCATGGCTCAGTGCAAAACAGTTGTAACTGCCTATATGTTCATAGGCAGTTACAACTGTTTTGCACCGAGACATTGATTTGTGACTAGTCAGGCAAAAAGTATCCATCTATATAGTGTATAAAGTTCCAACCCTAGTCAGACTACACATACTGTGTAGTTTAAAAATTCACATTTGGCAGAATTTCTGAATCTATAATGATCAATTTACCAGCCTTCCTGTTTCATTTTCATGTGGCAGCCCATTGACCTCTTCTGAAAATAATCTTCAAGTATTTGTTTTACGGAGTTTCTATGGCCCTTTTTACTTGACCATTCATATTTACACACACATTTTGAAATTGTTGAATGTCAAACTTAATTTAAATAGGGCTAGCAAAAATTATGATGCTCAGAATGAATGTAATATGTTGAATAGTTTGTTAGTCAGCTCTCTCCTAGTTTTTAAAAGGTTTCTAATATCTGTAGGAGTAGTAGCAGAACGATAGGACCCAAGTATGACATATCCAACAATAACATGTGCGTTCATTTCTTAAATAGGGTAGACTCTGACCAGACAGTACAATAGTTGTAAGTCTTGGCCTGTTAAGTGCTTACATTTTGAACTTATGTGAAACAGTTTGAAATGTCATGCACAGGCTCAACTTCATTTATTGTCATTCTCAAGTAATATTAATTTCTTTTCATTTTTCAGGGGAGGTCAAAAAGGCTGCAGCATAACCCAGGATTTATTTAGAGACTATGTACATAATGATAGATTTATACCAGCGGCTCAACCCATCTTCACATTGAACTATCCAACAGGATGTGTGTTTTGCGACTCTCAATATTTTGTTGTGTTAACGATGGGTTAAATAAAAATTAAGTAATTGATTTCTTAATTGGTGTTTTAAAATGAGATTATGTTGCTTTAAACCTTCCCTGTTTTCAAAACTTTACACTTTTTCTGCCGATTGTAAATTCTGTGTTAAACAAATTGCTAATCGTAGGCCTATTTCAATCAAGTTTTCTTCACAATAATTAAGTAGAAAGTATGTGGTTTGGTCTAAGATTAGCCTGCACATATTCATATGTGAAGGCTAATCTTAGTCTTAACTGTCTGCCAAAGCTTTCTGTAAATCAGGAATAAGGCAAGAGCAGAATGATAATGGTTACGACTGGTATTATTATCTCCCATCGTTTTTGGCGAGGGGATATAGTAAGATATAGTAATGGTCTCGGTCCATCGTTCTGAGGTTCTGTCACTAAATTTGTCCAGAGCATAATATCCTCAAGTTTAATAGAGTTATCAACTTGAAACTTTATGGGTGGATAGATCTCATGGAGGAGAAGTGCAGTGCACAAGAACTACAACTCTTGCTTGCATTATATTTTAGTTTTTGCCCTTTGATATTTTTAATACTTAGATTTTGTCCGGAGCATATCTCCTAAAATTTAATAGCTATCAACTTGAAACTTAATTGGATGATAGATATCATGGAGGACAAGTGCAGTGCACAAGAACTACAACTCTTGCTTGCATAATTTTTTAGTTTTTGCTCTTTGTTATTTTAAATACTTAGATTTTGTCCTGTGCATATCTCCTAACTTTATAGGTGGATAGATATCATTGAGGAGAAGTGCAGTGCACAATAACTATAACTCTTGCTTGCATAATTTTCCAGTTTTTGCCTTTTGTTATTTTAAAGTCTTAGATTTTGTAGGGAGTAAATCTTTTAAAGTACAAAAGAATCCTTAATCTATTAGGCTTCAGTTAACTATCAACCTTTCGTCGTGAGGATGGCCATGTCCGACATGGCTCTTGTTCATACCAAAACTAATAAAGGTTTCAAGTGACAGAAAAGTCATGAAGTGAGAGCAATTTAAATTGAAACCAACCAATCTGACAGAAAATATTGGAGGAAGAGGAGAAATTTCAAATTACAAGCAATATCTTTTCCACAAGATGAGATTATTGATTCAGGGACACGAAATTCCGATTCCCAGTTCTGTACAGGAAGGGGTTAAATCCTCAGAGTCAAGGGCAGGCCTATGGGCATCAATTAGCCTGCCAGCTGTTTTAAAGGAGACATACTAAAAAGTTTCTGTCCAGTTACTTTCAACAATTGTTCCCCAACTCTGACACTCTTCCTTTCCAACTTTTTGTCTACTATCAAAGGGTTGATAACTGAAATCTATGTGAGATAGCAGCTTGGGGCTGCTAGGAAAGGTTGAAATGGTAGTTCTGGTGTTAGAAATACAAGGAATCCATTGTTTGGTGCTCCAGCTGCCATGATATGACTGAAGGAATGTAAAATACAGCATAAAACCTCATTAAAACCAATTTCACCCTTGTACTGAAGCCGGAACATTCCTGCTTTGTTAGGAGGTGTAGACAAAAGATAAGTCTGCATATATTGTGAAAATTCTAAAAGAGCCCCATGCTCTAACAAGAGGGCCGTTGGCCCTGGGTCGCTCACCTGAGAAAAAAGCTTCATTACCTAGGGATGTCCATGCAACCATAGAAAAAGAGATTTTCACTTATTCAATCAGATAACATTTGAAATAATCCTCCCCCCTCTGCTTCTCCCCTGGTCATTATTTATTTAAGCTTTTTCATAAAAGGTCTGTGATCAGCTAATCTATGCCAGATATACAGGCTGAGTCTGAGACTTTTAAAGTTTTCTTTAATGAGTTGATCAATCCATGTCAAATATAAAGGCTGTAGGGATTCAAAATTCTCAACAAAGCACCCCCCCCCCCCCAAGATGCCTTGCACCTGGTGAATCTACAGTCATGATCTTAGCTCATTCAATTAATGTCCATATGCTTATCATCCATGCCAATATTGAAGTCTGTAGGGCTCCTGGTTCATTAAAGGATGAAGGTTAAAGTTACAAAATTTTCATAAAAGTACTACCCCCTCTCCCCTGGTGCTCTGCACTTGGTGGCATTACAGTCATGATTTTAGCTATATTTATTAAGGTCTATGAGCGGATCCTCCATGCCAATTTTCAAGTCTGTAGGGCTCTTGGTTCCAAAGAAGAAGAAGCTTAAAGATTACAAAATTTACCCAAAGTACTACCCCCTCCCCCCTGGTGCTCCGCACCTGGTTGCCCAAAAGATATGAGTTTAGCTATTGTTATTAAGGTCTATGAGCAGATCCTCCATGCCAATTTTCAAATCTTTCAGGCTCCTGGTTCAGAAGAAGAAGAAGGTTAAAGATTACAAAATTTTCACAAAAGTACTACCCTCTCCCCCCTGGTGCTCCGCACCTGGCAGCCCAACAGATATGATTTCAGCTATTTATATTAAGGTCTATGAGCTGATCATCCATGCCAATATTCAAATCTGTAGGGCTTGTGGTTCAGAAGAAGAAGAAGGTTAAAGATTACAAAATTTTCACAAAAGTACTTCCCTCTCCCCCCTGGTGCTCCGCACCTGGCAGCCCAACAGATATGATTTTAGCTATTTTTATTAAGGTCTATGAGCTGATCATCCATGCCAATTTTCAAGTCTGTAGGGCTCTTGGTTCCAAAGAAGAATAAGCTTATAGATTACAAAATTTACCCAAAGTACTACCCCCTCCCCCCTGGTGCTCCGCACCTGGTTGCCCAAAAGATATGAGTTTAGCTATTTATATAAAGGTCTATGAGCGGATCCTACATGCCAATTTTCAAGTCTGTAGGGCTTGTGGTTCAGAAGAAGAAGAAGGTTAAAGATTACAAAATTTTCACAAAAGTACCACCCTCTCCCCCCTGGTGCTCCGCACCTGATGAATCTACAGTTATGATTTTAGCTATTTATATTAAGGTCCATATGCTGATCATCCATGCCAATATTCAACTCTATCAGGCTCCTGGTTCTTTCAAGGATGAAGGTTAAAGATTACAAAATTTACCCAAAGTACTACCCCCTCCCCCCTGGTGCTCCGCACCTGGCAGCCTAACAGATATGATTTTAGCTATTTTTTTTAAGGTCTATGAGCTGATCATCCATGCCAATTTTCAAGTCTGTAGGGTTCTTGGTTCCGAAGAAGAAGAAGCTTAAAGATTACAAAATTTTCCCAAAGTACTACCCCCTCCCCCCCTGGTGCTCCGCACCTGGTTGACCAAAAGATATGAGTTTAGCTATTTATATTAAGGTCTATGAGCGGATCCTACATGCCAATTTTCAAGTCTGTAGGGCTTGTGGTTCAGAAGAAGAAGAAGGTTAAAGATTACAAAATTTTCACAAAAGTACCACCCTCTCCCCCCTGGTGCTCCGCACCTGATGAATCTACAGTTATGATTTTTGCTATTTATATTAAGGTCAATATGCTGATCATCCATGCCAATATTCAACTCTGTCAGGCTCCTGCTTCAGAAGAAGACGAAGGTTTAAGAATTCAAAATTTTCACAAAAGTACTACCCTCTCCCCCCTGGTGCTCCGCACCTGGTGTATCTACAGTCATGATTTTAGCTATTTATATTAAGGTCCATATGCTGATCATCCATGCCAATATTCAAATCTGACAGGCTCCTGCTTCAGAAGAAGAAGAAGGTTAAAGTTACAAAATTTTCACAAAAGTACTACCCCCTCCCCCCTGGTGCTCCGCACCTGGTTGCCCAAAAGATATGATTTTAGCTATTTTAATTAAGGTCTATGAACTGATCATCCATGCCAAGTTTTAAGTCTGTAGGACTACTGGTTGAGAAGAAGAAGAATTTTAAAGATTTTCTTAAAATTTCCATTTTGTTGCCATAGCAACCAGAGTTTTTCATGGATTTCAATTCTTTTAGCTATTTTTGAAGGGGACCACCTAAGCAACATTTCTGTAAAATTTGGTGTTAATTGGCCTAGTAGTTTAGGAGGAGATGTCGTTTAAAGAAATTGTTGACGGACGCCGGACGACGACCGACGGACGGACGCCGGACGAAAGGTGATCACAATAGCTCACATGAGCACTTCGTGCTCAGGTGAGCTAATAAAACCCCGTCCCCCTATCGGAGGTTGAAATAGCACATTTTTATAAGCTGTAGTTTCGATGTAATGATCATTCATCAACGAGATTGTTTGAAATAGGATTTATTTGTATTACGCAATTGCGTAATGTGTGTAATGGGAGCTACGCCCTTGAAATTTCAGGTTGATTGAATAAAACAAGAGTGTCCTTGACACAAGATCGCTGCTAAAGTATTATCATTTAAATGAAATCCCCCCTCTTTACTGTGATAGCGTGTCATAAGAATGAAAGGTGGAATTATGCTCCTTTTCACAAGATGAAGAATATACTTTGAAATTGAAAGTATCAACCACATTGTTCCTTAAATGGAAAGTTGTTTCCTTCCATTTCTGTGACAAAAGAGAAACTGAACAATTCTGACTAAATGTGCAATGTCAGGTGACTAGGAATATTCTGAAGATCTGGATGTACAGACAGACAAACAATTTGACATGAAGGCCCCTTTTTCATGATGCGGCTGAATTTTAACAAACCGCAACAATATGGTGACAAGGAACATTATGTGACAGTTTCATCAATTTCAGTCCAAGAAATTAAACATAAAGGCCCTTTTTTCCATAACATGGCTGCAATTCATCAAACCGTGACAAAATGCACAAGGGTAGGTGACAAGAAACATTTTGTGAAAGTTTCATCCAAATATGAAGGCAGAGTAGCGTTTTAGAGATAGTAACACACAGACAGATGTTCTGACATTGGGACAGACAAACAGACGAAGATGATGATACCAATATGCACCCATCTTCAATGGACTCTTGATGTCTACAAGGCTTTTCTAAGACTTGACCACTGCACCTAGTTTTTGGAAGCATTTATCCCAATTTCGAACTAGTAAGAGATTTCATCACCACAATCAACAATCAATCAGACCAATTATTGTCCATCCGAAATTATAAGTCTGCAGTATCCAGTGAACCCAACTCCTCTACCATTTATGGACATGGATGAAATCTTTAGAGAATGTTCCTAGTTCAGGTTTTGAAGAATGTTCCTAGTTCAGGTTTTGACACTTACTACTTTTTGCCACCAGCCTTATGGACCTGTTAGCTCTAAATGTCCTCCTTGAAAACTTTAATTATTTTTAAGCAGGTTAAGGGGAGAAATGTATGGAAACAGTGTGGGGAAAAAAGAAATTGCTTGTGACAAACGATTTCTTCTTCTTCCACATTGGTTTTGAAAGGGTATTGGAAAAATTGAGTATTAGAAAGGGAACAAATTTCTAACAGAATAAATTAATAAATAAATAATATGCCCAATATCTACAGGCCCAAAAGACCTGCAACATGGCAACTTCTACCAGTCCTCCTTAACAAGAGAACCATGATGGTCCTAGATCGCTTACCTGAGTCTCTTTGATCACTGGGAAATCACATCAATTAAAAAGGCAGATGTCATGAAGAAGACAATTTCTACATAAAACCAAGTTTCACAAAGTTTGGGCCATATTTGTGGCCATTAGTGTTATTTCAAGTAAATTATCATTAAGACTCCTTTTCCTGTGATATGGCATGAATCCTTCCATTTTTCGACAGAGTTCATTCTTGTGACCTGGCAAACATTTTGACCAAATTTCATGAAGATTGGACCGTATTTGTGGCCACTAGAGTGTAAACAAGAAAATTTCATTTAGGCCCCTTTTCCTGTGATATGGCACGGATCCTTCCCAATTTCAAAAGAATTCATCCTCATGACCTAACAAACATTCTGACCAAGTTTCATGATGATTGGACCATATTTGTGGCCTCTAGAGTGTTAACAAGAAAATTCTCATTTAGGCCCCTTTTCCCGTGATATGGCAAGGACCCTTTCAATTTTCAGTAGGGTTCATCCTTGAGACCTGACAAACATTCTGACCAATTCTCATGAAGATTGGGCCATATTTGTGGCTACTAGAGTGTAAACAAGAAAATTGTCATTAAGGCCCCTTTTACCATGATAAGAAACAAATCCTTCCCATTTTCCTTAGAATTCATCCTTGTGACCTGGCTAACATTCTGACCAAGTTTCATAAAGATTGGACCATATTTGTGGCCACTGGGTAAACATAAAATTGTCAATTAGGCCCCTTTTCCCATGATATGGCACGGATCCTTCCCATTTTCAATAGAGTTCATCCTCATGACCTAACAAATATTCTGACGAAGTTTCATGAAGATTGGACGATATTTGTGGCTTCTAGAGTATAAACAAGAAAATTGTCATTAAGGCCCCTTTTCCTATGATATGGCACGGATCCTTTCCATTTTAGCAATTTTTACAAGAGACCACCCAAGGAATATTTCTGCCAAATTTGGTTGATTTTGACTCTCCTGAAGTTTAGGAGGAAATGTGGTTTAAAGAAACTATTGACACCGGACATTGATAGATCACAATAGCTCCCTGGAGCACTTCCTGATCAGGTGAGCTAAAAACCACAAGTCTTGAGCCTGAGGACTGGTGTTAGTGTCAATCTAGAAACGATAACATATCCCTCCTTTGATAATCTGATGTAGGAGGCCGGCAGCATATATCAGAGAGAGGGGTACATTATTGCAGCTAGTGTCAATCCCTGTAGTCACCTGAGCTTTCACATATTGTCTGGGCTTGGTGATACTCTGACAAGAATTTATGTAGCAGCTTACATTTGTGTTGGGCAATCAATTTCAAATCAAAATGGATAATCAGTTTTTTGTTGGAAGAGTAAATCAACATTTCAACTAATGATCAATTGTACAATCGTTTTCTAAGAAATTGATACTGCCTTCCCAGTGTCATTCTTTGAAAAATATATGTGAAAGTTTAGTTTAACTCATGACCTAAGGCTCTCTTTGAAGAATTTTCTACAAACTTCGTCCATGGCTCAGTATAAAACAGTTGTATACAGTCAACTGGCCAATAGCGGATCACTAGTGAGAACTTTGTTGATTATTTTTCAAAGAAACGTGGCAGAATGCTGATCTTGGTCTAAGGAGGCAATAAAATTTGTACACTTTGAAGTGCAACATACATCTTTAGTCAATCAATCAAAACAGTTGCATCGTCCGGGAAATAGTAGCTTTACGTCAATGAGCCATTTCCGGATCAATTTGGCCAATAGCGGATCACGTGATAAGATGACTCTGGGGGCTGTCTCAAAATGATTTTGACCTGTCATCACTGTCAAACCATCATGTTTTCTTCCGTTGGAAGTGATTTTTACAATAATTTTGACATTCCAATATCAATTGAGTAGGACAAACGAAATCATTGAGCAGACATTTATTTATTAAGCTTCTTACAAGATTTC
This sequence comes from Fragum whitleyi, assembly GCA_948146395.1. Lineage (NCBI taxonomy): Eukaryota > Metazoa > Mollusca > Bivalvia > Cardiida > Cardiidae > Fragum > Fragum whitleyi. The sequence goes on from OX411549.1 coordinate 6,471,908, forward strand.
ATCAATCCAAACTTAAACTACGTTTTTAGACTGCATCAATTTGAATTTGTAATATTCTATTAATTGCCTTCTTTGTAAGAAACATTGTAACAAAATGTTACATCGAGGGGTCAGTGCAATACTATTGTAAGTGCCCATGAATATTTGGGCACTTACAATAGTATTTCGCTGACCACTCGACATATAATCCTATCATTTTTCATTTTCCAATTCCTGATTTTTTTCAAATCCTAAAATGATCATTTCCTTCAGTATCTATCCATTTACACTTGACACAATTTTGGGCTGGCTGAAATTTAAAAGAAAAAGTACTGTGCCAGAATTTTAAAGTATCACTTTTTTTCAGTTATGGAAAATTGAAAATATGGACCTTTTCAGTAGAAACCATTGGAGAGAAATAGAAATCACTTGTACACTTGTAACAAGAATGACAGTTCTAACCACCTACCTGTTACCAGACAAAATTTTCAATTCGTAACTACAGCTTGATCAAAGCTGTCGTTACGAGGTTTTAGAATTACAACGACGACATGTATTGTTAAATAACTCTTTATTCTAGTTAGAAATTAGCATGGGAAAATAAAAAAAGTAATTTGTTACAACCTATTTCGTCATGTACACTTTGTTTTTCCTAGCCCATGCCACGCATGGTTCAGAAATCCATATATGTTTAAACTTATCCTTTCTGCAAATCATTGAATTTTTTTTTTGCGACATAGTGAATCTAAACACTTATTTAGAGCAGTTCCATTGCAGAACCTTCTGGTATTGTTGACAACAGTGCCTTTAACTTATTTTCATAATATAACTGAAGGTCAGGTTGCAGCTTTTTGCCTTGACTCATGCTTATTCCACGATAACATTTTCTTAGGGTAAAATAGTTTCACAAATTTTTTCTGGGAAAATTTCACTGAAAGTGAAGTGCATCATTTAGCATACAAGTGGCTTTTATGACGTCAAAATCATTAATTAACGTTTGTGCTAAAGATTACGTTGAGAATAATAAATGAGTGCACTGTCAAAACACATGACATGAATATTATTGCCAATAAAGTTCCATGCCATTTGTCCTTATTATCCCCCGCCGTTTTCGGCGAAGGGGATATAGTAATGCTTTCCGTCCGTCATTCCGTCATTCTGGTTCCGTCGTTCCGTCATTCCGTCACTAAACTTGTCCGGAGCATATCTCCTAAAATATAATAGCTATCAATTTGAAACTTTATGGGTGGATAGATCTCATGGAGGAGAAGTGCAGTGCACAAGAACTACAACTCTTGCTTGCATAATTTTGGAGTTATTGCCCTTTGTTATTTTTAAGACTTACATTTTGTCCGGAGCATATCTCCTAAAGTATAATAGCTATCAACTTGAAACTTTATGGGTGGATAGATCTCATGGAGGAGAAGTGCAGTGCTAAAGAACTATAACTCTGGCTTGCATAATTTCGGAGTTATTGCCCTTTGTTATTTTTAAGACTTACATTTTGTCCGGAGCATATCTCCTAAAGTATTAAAGCTATCAACTTGATACTTTATGGGAGGATAGATCTCATGGAAGAGAAGTGCAATGCACAAGAACTATAACTCTGGCTTGTATAATTTTGGAGTTATTGCCCTTTGTTATTTTTAAGACTTAGATTTTGTCCGGAGCATATCTCCTAAAGTATTTTAGCTATCAACTTCATACTTTATGGGTGGATAGATCTCATGAAAGAGGAGTGCCGTGCACAAGAACTATAACTCTGGCTTGCATAATTTTTGAGTTATTGCCCTTTGTTATTTTAAAGACTTAGATTTTGTAGAGGCTTAATTTCTAACAGTAGAACCCTTAATCTATTAGGCTTCAGTTTACTATCAAGCTTTCTCGGCGGGGGATGGCCATGTCCGACATGGCTCTTGTTTCATACTTGCATTTTATGCCGTTGTGTTATAATCAAATTTAGATGGAGGCTGAAGACAACTGGTGGGAAGCGATGGGGCCTTAAGCATACTTGATAGGAAATAAAATCTTTAAAGAAATTTTGGGTGGCAAGCAATCAAGGCTTATTTTACATTCCTGTTTTCTTTTTTTTAAAAAGTATCCAAGTACCTTTAAAACATTAGAGTTGTAGATCGATTGAAATGATAAAATAATACCCCAAAAGCAATTACTTTTCTAACCACCATAATTATGGCCATGTTTTCAAAGTTTTCAACACTTATTTCCCTCTGGTTTGATACATATATATAGGTAGAAAATCTGATATCTATGGCCAGCTACTTCTGAAATCTCCTTACTACCACCTTTTTGATTCAAGACGTAGATCTAGTTAAGGTATTTTTTTGGGAAAAAACTACCAATGTTATAGCCCTTTAACATTTAGACTCAACGAACAAATTAAAATACTTTTTTTTAACAAAAAAAGAGATGTTTTTGTGAAAGACGAATACCCCAGAAAAGGCCATTTCCATGACCTTGTCAGATGACCTTGATCTCGTCACATGAGGTTGACCTTGGTTACTATTGAGATCTAACATTATGCCAACTATGAACATGGTATCTTGAATAGCCTTGCAGTAATTGGCAATGTTGAGGGTTTTTCTTTTTGTTAAGTGTTGTAGACAGACGGAAATTGGTCAAGCAATATGATCCCGATCTTTCAATGTACTGGCATAAAAAACAGCCAGATTTGCAAAAATTCTAGGAAATTTCATCAGCCACTGCTGTCAAACAACGACATTGCTCAACAGATAAATGATCTTAATATAGGTCATTTCTCAATTTAATACAATGTTTTCAGAATTAATAAAAACCAGATAAGAATTGGAATCTATAAAATTTCTTATCATTTTTTCTTTAAAAACTTCAATATATTAAATCAAAATGCATAATCAGCTAGATTCGGCGCGGTTATCTGTATAAAATATTTGGTTTGCTTATTTTGAGACGCCCCCTATGATGCGCATAGCTGATCCGCTAATGGCGAGTAAGGGTTGAGGGTTGTTTCTATTTATTGTACACAAAAAGGTGGATAAAATCATGCGAGAGCATAGTGAACCAACAATTTATGCCTCCTTTTTCGTGATTTCATCCACTATTTGAACTTGCACTCGTTTACTCGCCTTCAATTTTGCAGACGAATACTTTTCTTTGTAATTCCTATGACGTAATCTTTCAGTCGAATAGACGCTTGACCAGCGTTTCGTCGGTCTGAAGCACTACAACAACAATGTAAACTGTCAAAATTTTGTTATGCTACGAAGAGATGGACAGTGTTTTGGGAGAGATAATTAGTTTTTTCTTCGGCATTTGCGAGTGAAAGTAATTGAAGATATAAATCAAAGTGATCCGCTATTGGTCATGATCCGCTATTGGCTAGTTGATTGTAACTGCCTATAAACCACAACAAGATTAGCCGGTCCACCGAAAATTGATTAATTAAATATACATTATATATTACCATGGTATTCCAGTCCGTTCATATGAATCGGGGCTTTCTCGAAAGGGTCGACCATTCACAGATCCGCCAGGCATCTTGAAAATTGGTTTCTTTAACCTGTTAACTGTCATATGTAGGATAGAAAAGGTAGGTAAAATCTTGCTAACCACCGGTTTAGTCTGTTCGATTAAGAGAAGGCATATTCTTGTAATAATGTTCTGTTGTGGGCCCAGTCAAAACTAGACTGGCACTGCTGTCGACTCATGTATGTAGACTGGTTCTGCTGTCGACTCATGTATGAAGCCTTTTTTAATAGACGACAGTGGGACCAGACTACTCATGTATGAAGCTAGTTGCGATAACATACCCCCATCCCTTTTGATAGTCTGATGTGGGAAAGGGCAGCATAGAGGAGAGAGGGGTACATTATTGCAGCTAGTATGAAGCCTTTTACGATAGACGACAGTGGGACCAATCTAAGTCAAAACGATCCCGTAGTGACTGGGTAATCCAGTTAAACGATCCGTAATTTACTTTAACAGATATGTGTAATGTATCAAAACTAGATACATTGTAGGCAGAAGTGTACTAAACTGAGCCTTAGGCTTCTGTTGTGTATTCGGAGGTCAACTGAAGCAGATATGTAAAAGCATTCAGTGTAAACGCAAAAATACAGATACGCTTTTACACATGTGCCTTTTCACATCTGCTTAAACATTCAGTGTAAACGCTCTCTTACGCACTATCCAGGGTGTCGGGTAAAAAAGGCCCAGTGACAGAAAGGCCCGGGTCAGAAAGGCCCGGGTCAAAAAGGCCCACTATCAGAGTTGACCTAAAAGGCACAGTCCAAAAAGGCCCACTCTTGAATGTGACAAATATACCAACATGATAATTATCTTCAATACTTCAAATACCTGTTACACGGTAGATGTGTTGATGATAATTAAACCTTATTTTTAAATCATCTTTAATCTTTTACCTGTTACCTGTTACCTGTGGATCGAGACCTTCATAGGCTTGAGCCTCTATGGTCCTTTTCTTCATTTTCAATTCTTGTACCCGCTTCCGGCCAAAAGCATTCGGGTGCAAACTTGACTGGTTTATTTTTCCAAAAAATATTCAAAGCATTTTTAAAACTATTTACACTGCTGCTATTTACAATGTAATTGGGCAAACTGTTCCAAGCACTGACCACTCTTTGTGTGAAGTTGGATTTTCTTATATTTATTCTGCAAGATTTTTTGTAGATTTTGAGTGTATGTCCTCTTGTGTTTATACTTCTGTTTTGGACTATTGGAAATAACTTGTTTTTGTCGACTCGGTCTTTGTTTGTTAAGATCTTAAAAACTTGGATGATGTCTGATCTTTGTCTTCTGTATTCAAGGGTTGGCAATCCTAGATGTCTTAGTCTCTGGTTGTAATTCATGTTTTTGAGAGATGGTAAAATCTTGGTGGCTCTTCTTTGTACATTTTCTATTTTAATTTGTTCTTTTTTGTAGAATGGTGACCAGATGTTTGTACCGTATTCAAGATGTGGACGGACTAAACTTTTATATAGAATTAGGAACATATTTTTGTCCATGAAGTTGAATGATCTCTTTATCAAGCCCAGGATTTTGTTTGCTGTTTTTACTTTTGTGTTAATATGTTCTTTAAAATTCAATTTGTTGTCATTGTGAATTCCAAGGTCTTTTTCTATGTTATCTGTTGCTATATCTTTTCCCAGGAGTTGGTATTCTGTTGCTTTGGCGCTACCAAGCTGTAAGTGTTTGCATTTGTCCGGATTAAATTTCAGAAGCCATTTATTTGACCAATTTAGTAATTTGTTCAGGTCTTGTTGTAGTTTGCACAGTTCGATTTGGTTGTTTACTTGTGAGTAGATTTTTGTGTCGTCCGCGAACAACTTGGTTTGATTTTCAGTACATTCTGGTAGGTCATTAATATATATGGTGAATAAGATAGGTCCAAGGACACTGCCTTGAGGAATACCGCTTGTAACGTTTGCCAATTCTGATTTTTCTCCATTTAGAACCACCCTTTGCATTCTTTTTGTTAAGAATTCCTTTATCCAATCTAGAAGACTATCCTGAATTCCATATCCTTGGAGTTTTTTGAATAACCGTTCATGTGGGACTGTATCAAATGCTTTTTGAAAATCTAAGTAGATAACATCAATATGGTCGCCTTTGTCGACTTTCTCTGTCCATTCATCCATTACTTCTATTAGTTGTGTGATGCAGGATTTACCTTGTCTGAATCCGTGTTGGTTATTGTTAAATAGGTCATTTGATTCCATGTGCGTCACTATCTTGTCTCTAATAAACTTTTCCATAATCTTGCAAGGGATTGATGTGAGGCTTATTGGTCTATAATTAGAAACGTCTTGTTTTGGTCCTTTTTTGTGAATAGGTGTAACCGTGGCAATTTTCCAGCAATTCGGTAGTTTACCAGTGTCCATAGATTTTTGGTATATAATTGCTAGTGGTTTAGATAGGATGTTAGAACATTCCCGTAGTAGTTTTGGGTGTAACCCATCAGGTCCTGGGGTTTTTGTTTCTTTTAACTCATTTAGGCATTTCTCTACAGTTTTTTCATCGAAATTTACTGTTTTGACGGATTCTTCTGTTCTTCTTTCGAAATGTGGAATGTTAGTTTTGTCTTCTTCGATAAAGACACTCTTGAAGTAATTGTTCAATAAATTTGATTTTGCCTCGTTTCCTGTTATAATTTCACCATTTTCATTTTTCAGACAAGGTATAGTTTCCTTTACTTTTGTATTTTTTTGTACATATTGCCAGAAAACTTTTGGATCTGACTTCATTTTTTCAACTAATTCTTTTTCATAGGTAATTTTTGCGTCCCTTACTTTCTTTGCTGCGGTGTACTTTGCCTCGTCATATTTTGTTTTGTTGTGGTCATTCTTGCAGTACTTGTATTTTTCCATCTTGCCCGTTTGTGTTTAATCGCTTCTAGAATTTCAGCCTTCATCCATGGGGTGTTAAAGGGTCTTGGTTTGAAGTTGCACTCCGGTATGTGTTCTCTAGTAATTTTTTGTAGTATATCGGCAAACTTCAGCCAACACTCTTCCACTTCCACATGATTGAGTTCTTTGTTCCAGTCGATATTTTCAAGTTCAGCCCGAATTGCCTCGTAGTCTCCTTTCCAGTAATTTAGTTTAGCTTTGTTTTCTTTTTCTTGCGTAGGCCAGTTAGTTAAAATGGAAAATTCTAACGTTTCATGATCACTCTTCCCTAGTGGTGCATTGTGGGTTATATCTCCCAGTAGGTTTTTGTCGTTCGAGAGTACTAGATCCAGTATGTTTGGTCTATTTCCTTCTTTGTACCTAGTTGGTTTCGTTATATGCTGTGTAAGGTAGGAATCTTCTACGATTTCTAGGAAACTGTTTGAGAGAGGATTATAATTTGATATTGTTGCCTGCGATATCCAGTCAATGTCTGTAAAATTGAAATCGCCAACATACAAAGATAGATCGTATTTAATATTTTGGATTTTGGTGGATGTCAATATTTGATGTAATTCTTCAAATGTTTTCGGTTCTGTTGCAGTGGGACTCCTGTATATGCAGGTTAGTAGTAATTTAGTGTTTTGGTATAGAGTAATACCTATCTGAATATATTCAACACAGCTGGTTTGGTTTTCTAATTATTTCCAAATCATCTTTTGGTTACTTTGAACACTTAATAGATAAAAATAATTTTACATAACGGTTTCATGTTATGTTAGTCAAGAAGAAGAATTATTCAAAAGTGAAAATATTTTACCTTGAAATAAAGATAATAATAGGTGTGTGGATTTGGAATGATGCTAAGAAGTAGAAGACATGCGCATGATTGTCATTTAATAAATAATATCTCCCAGGCTCTGACACCTGTGTTTATTTTTCATTTTAAACAATAACCAATAATTTAATAAATAATATCTCCCAGGCTCTGACACCTGTGTTTATTTTTCATTTTAAACAATAACCAAATATTGACTCTATATGATATCACATTTTAACCCTCTTTTATTCAGTTCTGACGGTGGGCCTCTTTAGTCATTTTTCATTGTGGGCCTTTTTGGACTGGGCCTTTTTTGTCACTGGGCCTTTTTGTACACTGGGCCTTTTTGTCATTGGGCCTTTTTCACCCTAAACCCTATCCAGAAGGTGCCTTTTTTCGTGATAGGTCACACATTTTAAAAATGTTTCTGTGTTCGATTAAATGTGGATAGGACTAATTTTAAAAGCAAAATGGCGTCTGATTTGTTTGGGTGAGAATTGTTTTCAATATTTTATTGTTTATATGCAAACCTTTCGTTGATCTCCGATAGAATATATGACAATTATTTATATTTTGTTTTTGCAGGAAGGCTAATGACGAATTCATCAATGAAAACTTCAACAGAGCTCTAGAGGTAAATAATCAGATAGAGATGCTTTTTCGCATGCTTTCTAGAAAGTTCCCCGTGCAAAATCGTTGTTTTTAAAATAAATTGAATAAGATTTATGATGCAAAATACTGATTTATGCAGTTAACCGGCATGTGAATACGGCCAATAAAGAATGTTCTTTTTGAAAATAGTATACTCCAACTCCGTATTTTCGCGGACGTCATATTTTCGCGGCAATCGAATTTTAGCATAATGCTTGCTCTGGTGGCTAAGAAATGATGCACATTTTGTGAACAAACCCAATACATATTAACCAAATAAAGAAGATCAACACTGTCTTGCATTATAAATTTGAAATTAATTAAAATATCAATGCATTCAAAATAGGCACCATGTTCCATCATTCAGCCACCCCCTTTCCAAATTAACTCCATTTTCTTGGTTCAAAATCGTAAACACAATGCAAATTTGACCAATACATGGTGCATATACATTGAGAAATGTAATAGAATACGAAAATCAAATCTTTGGACCTTAATAAGTTCTTTCAAGATAGATTTTGTAAACTACCGTGGAAATATGACGTCCTGACTCAATATAGTGCTCATGACGGTGGTCAACATCAAGAGGCATTTTCAGCTAAAAATGTTTTTGCAAGACCCCTTTAATCTTGCTGATGGACAGATTAAGGAACAGGCTTATAATGCATAGTGTTTTAGTTCAAGATTTGTTTTTTATTTGAAGCCCATCAATAATTGACTAGTTTGTACCGTGAAAATACGAAGAGCCATGGTACTGATCTTTGTTTCTTACCATTTTTTACCATCCTAGACATCAGAGGTAGGCAGTATCTGCCTTTCATGATGCATTTTGACATTGTAATCATATAATATAATAATAGGTTTAACCTATAGACAGGAAAAGTAATTTGAAGAAAGAACAATTCTTGATTTACCCATTTACTCAACTTAAGCTACCGAATTTAACAATAAAGCTCATGCATCCCAACCTTTTGCTGTATCCACACGTATGAATGAACTATCAAATTCAATATTACCTGTCTGTCTGTTCCGACAGCTCATTCTTTTTTTCGCTTGAATGGGGTTTAAGGCCGCTTTTTTATCATTTTAAGTCATATGCAACAAAACAAAGAAAATAGATCCCTTGTTGACCGTTTTCTACTCCGAAGATATTGTCACTGGAAAAAAAATAAGTGCAGTAACAATATGAAATAAACTTCCCCAGGTGCTGTACAAATCATGCACATGATATTTTATTTTCATAATACCAAAATAGGCTCTTTATCAAATCGATGGCTACTTGATTTTTCTCATTCATTTCTAGATTGATTTCCTCAGTCACACAGTCATTTTGACAAGTGCAAAAATCGGAAGAAATTAACATAATATGAGTGAAAGATACACTCAATACAATTCGTATTGGTGTTTCTTCGTAAAAAAATGTAAGAAGGGTACTTTGAATATGGGCGCACGTATTAAAGAAACTGTGTCAGATCTAAATCCTAAAGAATGCGATTCCGATATGATGTTTGCTGGCACAGCTTTAGCTAAAATAGCTGTATTGTAAGGAAAAAGTGCTTTTTGGAAATATTACCCCACCCACTATTTTAGCCTTGCCAGGATTCCTGGCATTAGTTACTGTATTGCTGAACTGCCAAGTTTACATTAAAATGTGTTTGTTTGGGTTTGTGAAGTATTTAAGGACTATTTTGATGTTGAAACTGGTCTGTTTGCAGCAGTTAACTAGAGAAATCTGCTTATTTTAACATTTGTCGTCTGATTGTTTACAAGACCGCAGTGATTATCTCCCTTGACTACAAACTATTTATTCCTCTATTATCTAATCTAACTCTGTAAAGAAGCCCTTATATTGTCAATAACACTGCATTATGTTTGTTGTTTGTCCTTACATCATCAACTTTAAGGAATTATTTGTGTTAAACAAGTTATTGAATTCCTGGCAATGACCTTAAGTTTGGAAGGAGGGAATGTTTGAATTCCTGGCCACTTCATATTTTCAACTGTCAAATTCTAGCTTTTCTGAGAATTCTATTTATAATGTAAGATATCAATGTTTAGGTCTTGGTGTGTTCTATCTATTTATGTGCACCATTAATGTATATTGTTTACTTGTATGTAGCATTTGCATCTGAAAGGATTTGCTCCTGGCAACATGGCTGCAGTTGCCAGGAATTGTTATCTTTACCTGACAGGATTCCTGTCAGCCAGGAACGTTTTGATTGGCTAAGTGAGACCTTCCACTGCCTCTGATTGGTTTGTAAGGTTGTCACTATGGTGATCAAAAGCTTATAAATAGGGGTAAATCCTAGCAGAGAATCAATCTTCAGTATCAGACTCACCCATGTATGTCAACTTAGGGTAAAATTCTCAAAGTAAGAAACATCAATTAAATTCATCATCATCATCAAAAATAGAGTTTGCATATTATTTCTAACCTAAATGAAGTCAAACAGCCCCCTTTCCACGAATTTATTGCTATGACCTTGAAGCCGTCCTCAGCTTATTGTTTACATTGGTGTCAGAAGTAAAGGATTAAAAGAACTCAACTAATGGAATTAGAAGAAAGGACAGAAAGTATTATTTTTACCCAAAAGGACTTTTACTTGAAACCTGTATTGCCAGTTTTACATTTTTAAAGAACTGTAGCATGTCTGAACCTGATAGTAAGATTCAACCCAGTAACAATAGAAGAGTTAAAACCAGATATTACAACAACCAAATTGGTTCAAATAACTCTTTACCAGACAAAAGCTCTTCATATACTCAGATGGAATATTCGACCAGATTAGCTGATATTGTGCGACCAGAACCTTATGATGGATCGATAGAATGGGAACATTTTATTCCATTTAATCTCAATTAGGTCATTGGACAGAGAAGGAAAAAGCTTTAATACTAGGAGTGTCACTTAAGAGACAGCCCTTGACTTTTACTGTTCTCTTCCGCAAGAGATACACAGTTCTTATACCCAGTTAGTGCTGAAATTTTCTGAGAGGTTCATCAGTGCTAATCTTCGATAAAACTATTTGTCTGAACTTGAATCAAGAAAAAGAAATCCAAATGAAACTATCTCACAGTATTCCGATGCCATTTATCATCTTGTTCAGAAAGCTTACCCTACAATGGATGGGAGTGCAAAGGAACAATTTGCGCTACATTTTATATACAGAACCCTAAGCCCAGACATTAAATGCAAGTGTTTTTTAGAACAGTGCCAAACCTTATCCCATATAGTAAATGTAATAGAAACGTTTGAAGAAGTTTTTCGTCCCCATGTAGATTGTAATGGATTGTCAGAAGTTTTGCTCCAATTTTAGAACTAACAAGTAGCATATTTAGCAGAGTAAAACTTTTATTCTATGTATCATATCAAATTCAACACTCTGGTTGGATGTCTCATACAAATTTAACTGAAATTACTAAAAGTGTTCTTTTCTGAATGGTTATAAGACTTAATTACAAACTTGGACATCTTGATCAAGGGTCTCAACAGATGAAACCAAATGAAATAGAGATAAAGATGTTCAGTTTCTAATTGAAGTAATGACATGACAGACATATCAAGTTGTAAGTTGTATGTATTAGACAAGGAGAAACGACATGGACAGGTGAAACTCATGTGGAGTTTGTTGTTTTGTAGAAGATGATCTGGCCAATCATGGAGTCTACAGGTTCATCCATAATGATGGTTAAGGAGAACCAGTCATGTATGGAGGTGTTACTGTTCTTTGTGCAGCAGGAGGTGAAACATCTCTCCATTAGCTTGGAAAGCACCGAAACTTGTTGTAGCTTGGAATGGGGTATCTATCTTAGTGTGACAGGAGGTGAAACATCTCTCCATTAGCTTGGAAAGCACCGAAACTTGTCATAGCTGAAGATTTGTCCATGGTGTTTTAAATGGTCTTTACACAGAACTTCTCGTGGTAGTGCTGTCTAGAATTCGTGATTTAGCTGGAAGACTTCCCCGATTGCTTCTGGCAGAACATTCTGTTAACAACAGATTACAACCAATATTTGATAGCACAACAGTAGATTTGTCAAACTGCTTGACTTTCTTCCGCGATTTTCATCATCAGATTTCTTCCATGTTTTAAATTTATTTCTTTTTTATTTAAGTGGGGGTGAGTGTAAGGAAAAAGTGCTTTTTGGAAATATTACCCCACCCACTATTTTAGCCTTGCCAGGATTCCTGGCATTAGTTACTGTATTGCTGAACTGCCAAGTTTACATTAAAATGTGTTTGTTTGGGTTTGTGAAGTATTTAAGGACTATTTTGATGTTGAAACTGGTCTGTTTGCAGCAGTTAACTAGAGAAATCTGCTTATTTTAACATTTGTCGTCTGATTGTTTACAAGACCGCAGTGATTATCTCCCTTGACTACAAACTATTTATTCCTCTATTATCTAATCTAACTCTGTAAAGAAGCCCTTATATTGTCAATAACACTGCATTATGTTTGTTGTTTGTCCTTACATCATCAACTTTAAGGAATTATTTGTGTTAAACAAGTTATTGAATTCCTGGCAATGACCTTAAGTTTGGAAGGAGGGAATGTTTGAATTCCTGGCCACTTCATATTTTCAACTGTCAAATTCTAGCTTTTCTGAGAATTCTATTTATAATGTAAGATATCAATGTTTAGGTCTTGGTGTGTTCTATCTATTTATGTGCACCATTAATGTATATTGTTTACTTGTATGTAGCATTTGCATCTGAAAGGATTTGCTCCTGGCAACATGGCTGCAGTTGCCAGGAATTGTTATCTTTACCTGACAGGATTCCTGTCAGCCAGGAACGTTTTGATTGGCTAAGTGAGACCTTCCACTGCCTCTGATTGGTTTGTAAGGTTGTCACTATGGTGATCAAAAGCTTATAAATAGGGGTAAATCCTGGCAGATGGGCAGTTTTAGTATCAGATTCACTCATGACACATGTCTTTATTATGATGTAACAAGAGTCTCAAATGGCTATTCATTCATTAAATACCATCATCATCAAGCTGAATTGTCCTTTTATACAGTCCTTATGCTAATTAACCGGGAATGTCTTATTTGAAGGAGATAGTGGGACCTTAGAAGCTCGGATAAGGGCAACATTTTGTTTACAGTATTTCCATTATTTTTAAAATCAATCTTCAAATTCTGTTCTAGATTTCATCCTTTTCAAGTCTTAACCGGGAATATTGCTATAGATTTAATCTCTTTCAAGTCTTATCCCGCTTTTTACTCCGACGTTAAAACGCGATAACAATGACGTTGTTTTAGCGGGAAAAAGTAACGCCATATTTCCCATAAGTGTAGAATGACGTCATTTGCGGAGGGTAAAAAGAAAACGTCATCCAGACGAGATTTTTAAGCAAAAATGTGCAACTTTTTACATGTAAGGCTGATTTTATCCTAATTTTACATTCACTACAATTTAAATTTTGATAATGGTCAACAGAAACAAAATCGAAGAAAAAAGTAGGTAAATAAAAATAAATAATGAAACAAAATGGCGAAATCTCGCGAGATCACCATCCTCCATGTACGCCGCCATTACGACACAAAATTTAACTTTGATGGTATATGTATTTCATTTTGATTTTGATTATTTAAATGTTTTACACGCGTTATCTAGAAGCGGGAAAAGCAGCAAAGCGCCCTCCGGGCGCTTTGCGTTACTTTTCCCGTATAATTCTGTTGTTTATGCCGGGAAAATAGCATACTGGGTTTAATTTTGATGGGTGATTCTTCCAAAACTTATTTAATTGACTTTAGAAGATGTTTACCGAGGGTGCCATGACAACATTGTTTGGTAACGAGTTCCACACATTTATAGCACGGTTACAAAATGCATTCTTTTGAGTTCTTAATTTGACCCAGGACTAAATATATTTGCGAGTTTCCCCATTTTTTGACAGCGATGCCATTTGAAAGAAAATTGATGGATCTACATCATCTGTCTGTGAGAAAACACAAGAAACGGATGGATTTTGGCTCCAAATGTTCTCCTTAATGCCATGTTCTTCTTCTTCTTTATCTTGAAAATTCCTCCGCTGACTTTTCGGAGCACCCTAGGTTGTAGGTAACCTAGGTAATTGTGATCCTAATCCACCAAATGAATCAAATACACATATAGATGATATCACATAACACAAATTTCCTATTTCACATATATTTACGATTACATTTACACTTCCTATGCACAAGAATATACATGAATTGACAAATATTTTTAAATTTCTGTGAAACTTTTACAAGATCAAAGAAGGTCAAAAGAAGACTCATTTCAAGAATTATGCTGATTTGTCTTAAAACATGAGAACAGGGGCCTATGGATTTTTGTTCAAAATATTATGGCTTACACGATAAATTCCACAAATATGATCAGATATTTTTTGAAACAGGGGAATTCTATGGTTCCTATGAAGGAAACATGAATAGAAAACACATGAAAAGGATCCTTAAGCAAATTTTAAAAGGAAAAAGTAAATTTTTTTTTGTAATTTTCATTTTAAAATTTGCTTAAAGCGATGGATCCAAAAAATATCAGATTAAATAGAGGTAAAACTTTGTATTCAATAGAGCATCTCAGGCCCTCATTAGCCTCTTCTTTCAATTTCTTGTCTTCCAGAATGTTCTCCTTAATACATGAAGATATAGACTCACTACTTTTAGCTTGGAACCCGAGGTAAAGATAAGTGGGGTAATGTCAGTCTAAAATCATTAAAATCGATGAAACCCTATGTTGTGAGTACTCATTGGAATTGTCTTGATGAGACGATTCCAATGCTTACAACACAGGCTTTGTGTTGTAATTATTATTAATGAATTACTTTGATCTAAAATAGAAAATAACCCTTCTATCTTTAGCTCTTCTAGGACCCCTTTATACTATAGTAGGTTGGGAGTCTGCCTAACCAGACAAAAGTCAATGTAGAAACAAGACTTCATATCTTGACCACTTAAAATTATTGTTATCCATAAATTTATTTCACTTGAGAGAAACAAAATTAATTTTGATATGTATTTCAGCTGTATACAGAGGCCCTAGAATTGGACAAAACAAGAGATGATATTTATTGTAATAGGGCCCAGTCTTATATCAAGTTGGAAAAATATAAAGGTAATTATTATAGGGTTAATTCATGTTTTGAGTAGTTAACATTTGCAGAGACCCGAAAAATGGCTTAACACTCCAGCGCAAAGCACAAGAGTGTTAAAGCATTTTGAGGATCTCTGCAAATGTTAACGCCTGCAGTGTTTTCTCCAGCCCGCATTCCTGCATCTTTTAGCACAATAAAATTGGTTTTGGCGCACTAGAAATTGACCGCGAGTAGAAGGTCCGTTCTTGCCGAAAACTATTTAAAGCATGTAACAATAAGTGATTAATGATGGAAAAATAAATATTTTTATCACGTCCAATGATATTTTGGAGGTAACATTATTTGATTTACGAAATTAGCGTTTTTGATTGCAATGCGGGATCTATGATCGTAAAATTCCGCTTTTTAGCCTTCACATTATTGATCGTGATCTTTTTTTGTTTGCAAAGATGTGCAGAAAGAGAATTTACGATTATTTGTAAATATCAAATAAAAAACCTAAACCATCAACACCCCAAACCACCATCACTGAGTCTGAACATGAAAATGCCAAAACTAATAGGTCCGTTAATGACCCCAAACCATCAACAAACACCAAAACTGACCCTGAAATACAGGTTTCAGAGCAAACAGGCTCAAAACCAGTATCAACAACAAAATCATTTGTTCATAAATGGTTGTCTGAAGACAGATACTCTAAGTGGTTGATGAAAAAGATAAAAACCAATACTGAATAAGGACAGTTTTTTCATAGCCTCACAATAAAATAAATTAGATTTGTTAAATAGTTCTCTGGTTTTAAATCAGTTGAAAGTTAATAAGCCAAATGACTTTTTTTGTAAAGTTAAAAGATATTGTGGATTTTTCAAGCTTTCCTAAACACTTTTTTTAGGGGGCCCTCTAATTTCTAAAAGGGCCCTCTAAAACTCAAGACCCCTTTAGGGCCCATTTCAAGTTGAACCTGGAGAAACACTGTGCCTGAGAATACGTGAATTGATGCTTTTATTGCATAAAATTAAAAAGAAAGACTATAGTATTTATTCAAACTGAAATTGCAAAATAATTCTTAGGAACACTTTAAAACTAGCTCCAAAGCCGACAATGTGTCGGAAATATTTTATAATATGACTCGAATTTTCGTAAAAAATCGTCAAAATTCTTGAAATTCGACATTTCAATTTTCTGCGAAACCTTAAACGCCATTTTAAAACTGAGGTCACAATATATACATTATGACATCATTTTCGCGGTTACAAAATACTGTTGTTATTTGCTCTTAGCTCATTTGCATAGTTATTCCACTAGTGTAATAACACCCGTGTAATATCAAAAATATTCAATGGGTTTATTTCACTCACGCGACACCGGTCATATTATAAATCAATATAACACTGAAACAAAGAATCATTCTATTTCTCTGATTTAAATATTTTTTTCAGAAGCTGTAGAAGACTGCCAGGATGCAATCTCAATAAATCCTAAAAATGTAAAGGCATATTTACGAAAAGGGTTTGTAATTACCGGTATTGATTCATTAGATGCCAGTAACTAGTGTGCTAACTGCGAAAATGATTGCAAACAATATGTAAACGAAAAAAATATTCCTTATGCCTCTGCATCAATAGATTTTGGGCATATAGTTTTTTACAATGCCTTTATTTGGCATAAAACTTACTTTCACTGTTTTAGGGCGTAAGTGTTTATGAATATATCTTGTTTATTGCTTACAATTGCCTGAAAAACTTCACTAGATTTAATTTTCATAATTCTAGGGTATTCCAAGTAAAGGACATGCCAAGTTATGCCCACAGACTTAATTGCCGTATAAAATGAGCTGGTGGGTGACATTTCCATTAATTTCACATATGTGTGAAGCAAAGCTTTTGGCCAGCCTGTGCATCAGCACAGTCTGACCAGAGTCTTCCCTGTACACTTGTAGATAGATAAGGTCTTAATCCCTCTTCTGGCGGTCAGCATGTATTAGTTTTGCATTGTGTTGTTGTCTATACTTACGTTATTACCTTGTAAACCTGTGAAATTGTTGGAAATGCCACACACAGGCTCATTAATACGTAATGCTTAACTTGTCTCTACTCATTTTGCCTTTGGGCATTGTATATCAATTGATGTTGGACATTATTAAAGCTGTTTTTACTATGTTTTGTCCACACATAAACAATGCATATGTGGATTACCTCTTCTCATACACTTTGAGAAATATACAAATCTTTGGCATTGTCTGTTAAACTTAAGCTAGACTGGTTAAATTGTCCCGAAAATCAACAATTTGAAAAAAAATCTTATCCACCAGGATTAGGGAAGAATTGATGTGTATATTCATTGTAGAATTGTATAACTTAGAAGATTTCAAATCAGCAAAAGAAGCTTTATTTGAGGGTCAAATAATATATTGAGCACTTTGCTGTGGGTTGTTTAAAACATTAAAATATAGCCTAGATTGCTTTTGACCACATATCAACAGTACACAGTACTAAATGGGTGTACATGTGTATATATCTTTTTGTAGGATTGCCTTGTTCAATTTAGAAGATTTCAAAGCAGCAAAAGAAGCATTATTAGAGGGTCAGAATAAAGACAGTAAGTAGAAATAATTTTGACCCGTCACACAAAAAGGGGCCATCTGGGAACCCCTTTTAAGGGGAATATCTGAAAAAGAAACTTGGTTTATCATAGGTCAACCAGAGGGCCAATTTTAAAAACAATATGTGAAGTTAGAGTAAGCATTCTAGATTCAGAAAATTAGCCTAGTGTGAAAATTCTTGTCCATAGTTAGCCTGCCCAATCCATATAGTCTGACTGGGTATGAAACTTTACGCACTACCCAGATGGCCCCCTTTTCATGTGACGGTCACAATTATTAACAAGATTATACTCATTTTCTTCTAACAGAATCCTATGAATTGAAAGCTAAACTCCTAAATGAACCAAATTAATTGAAAACTGAACTCCTGAAAGAACCCAATGAATTGAAAAGTTAACTTTCCAAACTCCTGAAAGAATCCAAAAAATTGAAAAATACACTCTCTAATCTTTGGACAGAATCCTATCAATTGTAAAGTAAACTCTTCTAACTCCTGACAGATTACCATGAGTTGAAATGTTAACTTGCAGGGTTCTCCCCAGAAAATTTTGAAGGCGTAGTGGCTTGTGCGCGCGCGCGGCTATATGGCCTAATAATTTTGTATTTCTGTTAATAATAAATGATTATTACAGTGGTTTTACTGTGGATAAGGCTATTTATCTTTGTGAATCAGAACTTTTTTTGTTGAATACATAATTTAATTGGAACTTATTTTTTTTTCTTTGACACCTATTCAGCTTCTCTCACTAACCTGAATACCTAAACCCCCACATCATCACTAAAATGTTGCTTGAAGGCTAGAAATCTTTCCACCTTCTCTCCTTCCATTTGTATCCCTCCCCATTTAATAGAATATATTGTGGACTAAAAACTATTTCAAAAGAAATAAAGAAAATTGGAATATTAAGAAAGTTAAGTTAAAAAGACTTCGGCTGTGTTATGTTCATATATTTGAGAGGTCCATGGACAGCATTTCATGTATTGTCAACTTGTATAGGTCTCTGTTTATGTATATAAAAGGACTTTTTAAAATCCTTGGGAAGTCCTTGTATGATTGAGGAAAGGCCATTTTTCTGAAATAAGTAAAACTAAATTCTGTTGCATCTACATCTACATCGATACATTGTTCCGTCAAACTTGACTATTATACAAAGGTTGACTTCTTATGGTAACGCAAGATGCAATTACTTTCTAACATGTTCACAAAGCCTTTTCCAAATCTTATTTCCAAAATAATTATATCCAAGAGCATTATTTTATTCTACAATTACCCTTTTAACAAAATTACAAGTTGATTACTAGTTTGTTTAGAAAAGCCAGTGACAGGACTTTCAGTACTTTGATTTAAGATGGTTTTTATGCCCCCGATAGGGAGGCATCATAAATTTGACTTGTCCGTCCGTCCGTCTGTCCGTCCGTCCGTCCGTCCGTCTGTCTGTCCGTCCCTCCGTCATTCCGTCCAAAAACTTTAACATTGGCCATAACTTCTAAATCAAAGCGGTGTCGGGGGCATTGTCATCTTACAGTGACAGCTCTTGTTTATATTTATTTTTTTGTTTAATATTTATTCCCCATATTAATTTCTATGACCTCATTCAGAATTTTATCTTGATTTCAATTCTGGTTAAAAAAAAGAAAAAGAATAAATGTTTTGGGTTGAACACATCAGGGTACGAATCTGGTTAAGAAATAGCGTCCCTGTAGAGAATCATAAACAGTTTTTTGTTAGCTCACCTGAGCACGAAGTGCTCATGTGAGCTATTGTGATCACCTTTCATCTGGCATCCGGTCGTCCGGTCGTCTGTCGTTGTCCGGCGTCCGTCAACAATTTCTTTAAACGACATCTCCTCCTAAACTACTTGGCCAATTTACACCAAATTTTACAGAAATGTTGCTTAGGTGGTCCCCTTCAAAAATAGCTACAAGAATTGAAATCCATGAAAAACAGTGAAATTTTAAGAAAATCTTTAAAATTCTTCTTCTTCTCAACCAGTAGTCCTACAGACTTGAAAATTGGCATGGATGATCAGTTCATAGACCTGAATTAAAATAGCTAAAATCATATCTTTTGGGCCACCAGGTGCAGAGCACCAGGGGGGAGGGGTAGTACTTTGGGTAAATTTTGTAATCTTCTTCTTCTTTGGAACCAGGAGCCCTACAGACTTGAAAATTGGCATGGATGATCAGCTCATAGACCTGAATAAAAATAGCTAAAGCCATATCTGTTGGGCTGCCAGGTGCGGAGCACCAGGGGGGAGGGGGTAGTACTTTTGTGAAAATTTTGTAATCTTTAACCTTCTTCTTCTGATGAACTAGGAGCCTGACAGATATGAATATTGGCATGGATGATCAGCATATGGACCTTTATAAAAATAGCTAGAACCATGACTGTAGATTCACCAGGTGCGGAGCACCAGGGGGGAGAGGGTAGTACTTTTGTGAAAATTTCGTAATCTTTAACCTTCTTCTTCTGATGAACCACAAGCCCTACAGACTTGAAAATTGGCATGGAGGATCAGCTCATAGACGTTAATGAAAATAGCTAAAATCATGACGGTAATGCAACCAGGGGCGGAGCACCAGGGGGGAGAGGGTAGTACTTTTGTGAAAAATTTGTAACTTTAACCTTCATCTTCTAATGAACCAGGAGCCCTACAGACTTCAATATTGGCATGGATGATAAGCATATGGATCTTAAATAAAATAGCTAAAAGCATGAATCTAGGGCCACCAGATGCGGAGCATTAGGGGGGAGGGGGTAGTACTTTGGATCAAATTTGAAATCTTTAACCTTATTCTTCTCCTGGAACAGGAATCCTACAGACTTGAAAATTGTAATGGGTGATCAATATATTGACATTAATAAAAATAGCTAAAATCATGACTGTAGGGTCACCAGGTGCTGAGTGTCTTGGGGAGGGGGTAGTACTTTGGATCATTTTTGAAATCTTTAAACTTCTTCTAATGAACCAGGAGTCCTACAGACTTGAATATTGGTATGAATGATCAGCATATGGACATTAATTGAATTAGCTAAAATCATGACTGTAGATTCACCAGGTGCAGAGCATCTTGGGGGAGGGGGAGTGCTTTGTTGAGAATTTTGAATCCCTACAGCCTTTATATTTTACATGGATTGATCAACTCATTAAAGAAAACTTTGAAAGTCTCAGACTCAGCCTGTATATCTGGCATAGATTAGCTGATCACAGACCTTTTATGAAAAAAGCTTAAATAAATAATGACCAGGGGAGGAGCAGAGGGGGGGAGGATTATTTCAAATGTTATCTGATTGAATAAGTGAAAATCTCTTTTTCTGTGGTTGCATGGACATACCTAGGTAACGAAGCTTTTTTCTCAGGTGAGCGACCCACGGCCAACGGCCCTCTTGTTTTTTTTTTATGCCCCCGTATCGAAAGATCGGGGGCATATTGTTTTACCGTTGTCCGTCTGTCCGTCCGTCCGTCTGTCTGTCTGTCTGTCTGTCTGTCTGCAAAAGTTAACCAAAAAACTTAACATTGCCAATATCTTCAAGCCTATTCGAGATACAAGGCTCATATTTGGCATGATGATAGATCTCAATGATCCGCATCTGCTGATTCCAAAGTCAAGGTCATGTGACAAGGTCAAGGTCATCTCTCAAGGTCAAATAACTCAAAAAGTTAACCAAAAAACTTAACATTGCCAATATCTTCAAGCCTATTCAAGACACAAGGCTCATATTTGGCATGATGATAGATCTCAATGATCCGCATCTGCTGATACCAAAGTCAAGGTCATGTGACAATGTCAAGGTCATCTCTCAAGGTCAAATAACTCAAAAAGTTAACCAAAAAACTTAACATTGCCAATATCTTCAAGCCTATTCAAGATACAAGGCTTATATTTGGCACGATGATAGATCTCAATGATCTGCATCTGTTGATACAAAAGTCAAGGTCATGTGACAATGTCAAGGTCATCTCTCAAGGTCAAATAACTCAAAAAGTTAACCAAAAACTTAACATTGCCAATATCTTCAAGCCTATTCAAGATACAAGGCTCATATTTGGCATGATGATAGATCTCAATGATCCACATCTGCTGGTACCAAAGTCAAGGTCATTTGATAAGGTCAAGGTCATCTCTCAAGGTCAAATATCTCAAAAAATTTAACATTGCCAATATCTTCAAGCCTATACAAGATACAAGGCTCATATTTTGCATGATGATAGATCTAAATAATCCGCATCTGCTGGTACCAAAGTCAAGGTCATGTGACAAGGTCAAGGTCATCTGTCAAGGTCAAATAACTCAAAAAAACTTAACATTGCCAATATCTTCAAGCCTATTCAATATACAAGGCTCATATTTGGCATGATGATAGATCTCTATGACCCGCATCTGCTTGTACCAAAGTCAAGGTCATGTAACAAGGTCAAGGTCATCTGTCAAGGTCAAACTTTGAAAAAAATGCTGTTACGGGGGCATGCGTGTTTCACAAACACATCTTGTTTTTCTAACTATAAGAAGTTGTAATGTCCATATGAATTGGATAGAAAGCTTGAGGTAAGTGTAACTAGAACAGACAGACTGCCTGCGATGTGTCTTATAATTGGCAGTAGAAAGATCGCGAAAACTGAACATTCTTGCCAATCTTTTGTTTACTAGATATAATCAAAATTCGCATTGAAAGATTAAGATAACTCTAGTTTGACTTGAGCAGATAGATGTAATTTGAATTTCTTTTTCCATTGTTTCCGTTGGATTACGGTAAAAATCGGCAATTTTCGGTAAATGAGTCGGACATTGAATTGACAATTTTCCTATTGGTACCGATCCATTAATCTCTGTTACTGGAAGTGCGGAACCAGTGAAAATCAACCAAGCGTGTTGGAAAAATCGATAATCACTTATTAGTAAGGGTCTTATTAATTAGGGGCACTGTGTAATTGACAGTATACAACTTCCCAGAATGCGATTACGTAATGACAGCGCGTCAGCAATTGGTTTTGACCTTTTGTTCAGAAAGAAACTTAGCTGTATCGGTGATCAAATTAAAGCGTATCAGTGTTCTTAATGTGTATCGGCAACCTGTTAAATTTCTTGAAGGCGTATCGGCACCGATACGCCATAAGGGCCTGGGGAGAACAATGACTTGCCATATAATATTACAGCTAAGCCACACACTGACAAGTTAATAATAACACATGATACATGTGTATGTGTCAATTAAGATATCTAATGACCATGAAATTACAATGATTATATATACCATACTTTGGGATTTTTAGCTCACCTGAGCACATCATGCTCGAGGGGAGCTTTTGTAATCATTGAATGTCTGTCGGGTGTCGTCCGTCTCCCAGCATCAACAATTTAAGTGCTTACACTCTAGAGGCCACAAATATAATCCAATCTTCATGAAACTTGGTCAGAATACGGGTCAATTCACAAGGATGAAGCCTATCGAAAAAGGTGCCTTAATGATAATTTTCTTGTTAAAGCTCTAAAGGCCACAAATATGACCCAATCTTCATGAAACTTGGTCAGAATGTTGGCCTAGTCACAAGGATGAACCCTATTGAAAACGGTAAGGTTCAATGCCATATCACAGGAAAAGGAGCCTTAATGATAATTTTCTTGCTTACACTCTAGAGGCCACAAATATGGCCATATCTTCATGAAACTTCGTCAGAATGTTGGTCAGGTCTAAGGGATAAACCCTTTGAAAATGGGAAGGATCCATGCCATATCACAGGAAAAGGGGACTTAATGATTATTGTCTTGTTTACGCTCTAGAGGCAACAATTTTTGCCAAAACTTCATGAAACTTAGTTTTATGTAGAAATTATCTACTTTATGACATCTGTCTATTTAATTGATGTGATGCAATCTAGGACCATCATGGTACTCTTGTTAAACATGGTCTAATTTTTGCCAATTTCACCACCCTGGCTCAGTGGCAAAAATTAAATGCACCAAATTATTTCTATTATTTTGAAATTTTGCCGACCATACATAATACCTCTGAAGATATACCATATTCACATATATACCTGTCTGCATGAGGTTTCAATTACAATTATTGTTACCAAAAAAAATTATTGTATTGTTATCAAAATGTGAGAAATTTGATGCTTCTTCTGTCAGTTTGTCACTGGATTAAGATGTTAATCAGTGTTCAAGAGAACACATTTTGGCCGAGAAATAGTTGATGCTATTACTTTCCTTAAATTCCTGCTCTGAACTCTTCATAAATGACTGACTTGTAAAAATATTTTTATTTTGGTGCGTCTTATTTTCACCACCTAGCATAGGTGGCGAAAATAAGACGCTTTAAAATAAAATGGATCCATTTTGGACTAAAGTTGCAAAAATAGCACGATGAGACTTTCTATCTTATAACTATACAAATATCCAAGTGATAACATCCTGTATGATAATTTTTATGATATCACATAGTTATTTTTAGAACAATGTCATGATAAAATGAGGTTATTTTAAGAAACTTGCATTTCAGTTAGAAACAAAAACAAAAACCAGACAAATATAGGTTGTAAGATAAGTATAATACATAATTAGGGAATTGTATTAAAAAAAATATCTAACTCGGTTGTGAGAATTGATAATTGTCTCGGCAGAGCCTCGACAATTTTCAATTCTCCCAGCCTCATTAGATATTTTTTTCATATAAATACACTAAGTATGTATTATATATATCCCAAAGTATGATACACATGTCCTTATTTTGTGTATATTCAGGTGAAGAGAAGAACTTTTCTCTCTGGATAAGAAAATGTGATGCAGAATTAGATTGTAAGTATTTATACATCAACTTTAGATTTAGAATTGAAAATTAGGTGGTATAGAATAAGATAAGCCTGCATATATGTGCAGGCTGATCTTGGTCTTTACCTCCTGCAACAGGGTCAGCATGACAAGGGTTAAGAGTTTTTACTCATGAATTACAGTGGTCATCATGTTTCTCAGAGAATAGTGCTCGATTGATTTAAACCGTCAAAAGAACTGGTACACCTAGTTTTTAGTGTCACATATGTATGCTGATGATATGTATGCTGATACTCTCTATTCAACTTTTGCAAAAACAAACAATAAAAAATGATTTTCCTCTATGTTTTAGCTCACATGAGCATAAATTGCTCAAGGTGAGCTTTTGTTCTATTAGCTTGGATGTTTTTTGGAGAAAACCCGAGGTATAACTACAGCCTTGGCATTGTAGTCATTGTCCTCATTGTGCCTAAACTGACATTTTGTAATATCTCTGGTTCTACCAAAGGCATTCACTCGAAACTTGATACATATGTTCACCACCAAAAGAGTAATCTAGACTATCAAAAGGGAAAACTCTAGATGCAATTTGTGCAAATTATGTACCTTTTTAGACTGATTTTTACCCAATATCCAGCACTCAACAGCTGGGTGTAGGCACCCAAAGTTGATGCTCTTGTTGGAAAGAAATTTATCTCAATCCCACAAATTTTTATGCCCCCGCATCGAGAGATCGGGGGCATATTGTTTTACTCATGTCTGTCTGTCTGCCTGTCCGTCTGTCCGTCCGCCTGTCCGAAAACTTAACTGGAAAACTTAACCTTGCCAATATCTTCAAGCCTATTCAAGATACAAAGCTAATATTTGGCATGATGATAGATCTCAATGATCCGCATCCGCCGGTACCAAGGCAAAGGTCATGTGACAAGGTTAAGGTCATCTGTCAAGGTCAAACTTTGAAAAAAAATGCCGTTACGGGGGCATTCGTGTTTCACAAACACATCTTGTTGCTTTTTATGCCTCGAAAAAAAATAAGCTTTGGGAGAAAATGGAGAATGAAGGAACTAACTAAAAAATTGTTGTCTGCAACTTCTTTGTCTTTAGATCAGCATAGAATTTTGTTGTCTGTGTGTTACATTTCCAACAATACAACCATGCCCAAAGTAATGACTATGGATAACCTGTGCATCTGTTGATAGTTCAGGTCTCAAAGTGTCTTTAGCTTGTCTGGTTTTGGAGAAAACCCATAGCATTGTGATCACCTTGGCTTAGTTTGTAAAAGCTTTGGAATTGACATAGGCAGTGGTGTTGGTATGACCAACTTTAACTTTGGTCATATCTGTTGTTATTGTTAAAGATTTCTTCATGAAACTTTAAGACCATCTAGGGGTGATAACTCTGAAAGCATTTTGTAAGAGTTATGCCTTTTTTTCAACCAAGATATTTTGCATTATATAGCACCTTTAGCTGAACATTGCATCCGTAGACCATGTTCTTGATTTACTGTCAGGTTATCTTCTTATATTACAATATGTAGCTGTCTATGCTGCATAATGTTCTCCCATCACGCACATGTCAAATTGTTGGAAATACCACACACAAGCTTAAATAAGTTATGTCTACAGATCAAAAAGATATTAGGTGAAGCAGATGTCAAATAGAGATTATTTCTCAAAATTTGATTGAAAAACTCTAAAATCTTTCAACTTTTAACTGTTGAACCCAATTAAAACTTATTCAAACAAACAGAACAAAGGAATCATTTGGATTTTAGAAAATTTGCTAGAATGTGAAAAGTTTCAACAGGGCCAGCCTACAAATTTTGCATCATCTGAGCGGGGCTGGCACTTTTTATACTGGTCCAATTCAACATAGCGCTTCACAAAACATACTACCTTTAGTCTCATGAATTATGTCCCTGTCAAAGAAGATGAGCTACATTACTTAGCACTTGTTGGTCTGTGCATCAGTAGGCTGTTTTTAGACTAAAAGTATGCAAGCTAGAATCATGAAACTTCAAAGGTGAATAAATCAAATTGATTTGAATCAACTGAAAAAGAGTTCACTTTAATTTAGGCGGAGCAACTATTTGGGAGGGTACTTGTATTAGTGGGAAGTACAGCCTTTTTGCATTAACCTATGGCTTTTCATATGTGAGCCCTCATTCAAAAAGGGACCATGTGGGTAGTATGTTAAGTGTTGACTCTTGTTAGACTGTGGGGACTGCATAGACTGACTAGTCTAGAATCTTTTTGCACTTGTACCATTTTCTTGATCTACAATAATCATTCTACCTTCCTGTTTACGAATTCTTGAAACTTGAATTCCAGTTGACCTACACTGGAGCTGATCACCTTTTAAAACATTCATTTTACAGAGTTCCCAGAATTATGGTCACATATATTTTCATTTTAACGAGCCTCTTACTTTTATTTACAGTGTCCAGTCAAACAAATGGCAGTATAGGAGTATCATCAATAACAAATGTGAGTACAATACAATACAAATTCTCTGCTATAAAAAGCGCTCAACATGAGCAGAAAATTTTACAACCAATCAACTTTAACAAAGCATCAAACAAATGAACATGTCAATGGATAACACATTCTGGTATATGTTGCCGTTGGCTCACAGATAGCTCCACACAATTGGGCCATTTGAAGGGATGGAAAAAATAAAATTATACAAAAAATATTTTCCTTTTATCAACAAGTTTATTGAGTAAAATACTACCATTTCTTAATATTAAATTGTCCTCTGAGTTCATCAACCAGATAAAAGTTCATATGTATTAAAGTTTGATAGGTTTTTGTATTGGGATTTGTTTTTTTTTCGAAAGTGTACAGGATCTTTTTTCTTCAAGATTGGGGCATATAAGGAGAAAGTGAATTTCATCCTCTACCTCAGGTGGCATAATCTACAACATAGATAAGATAGAGTAAAACATAGATATTAGAGCTCGGAGGAATAGAAATCTTGTACCCGGGCACCCGAGGTCTCGTTATCTAGGGGTACTTGAGTATCCCCTAGTTACTGTCAATGTATTTATCTTATCAACTTTATACAAAGGCAGATTAAAATTTCTTTAAAGGGGGTTCTAACATACAAATTCTGACAGGGTTTTAAGGAACATAGGTGTTGTGAGCCTGTGACTCACAAATAAGTAGCCAGGACTTTCTAAACTATCTGATGTAAGTCTGTAGGACCATTTGGAAATCAACTTCAGAATAGGATTGAATACTGTTTTTAACAGTCTTCAATTCTTTTCTGAAGTTGATCCTCAAAGGTACACAGTGATTATTCAATAGTTTTGTAAAGGGTGATGAGGTTGCTTGAATAACCTTGTAAAGCCAATATTTTGATTAGTAATAACAAATATTTTCAGAAAACATTATATCAATAATATTGTTAGTAAATCATTTCTTTAGCTCCACTGGCTGAAGGCCGCAGGGACTTCTTTTATGGCACTGTTTTCATGGTGCATTCATTTGTCTGTGTGTCGGGTCATTAACTTTTTATACCCCAGCCATGAAATGGCAACGGGGCATATAGAGTAATCTCCATCCATGTGCATGTGTTCCATTCTTGTCCCGAGCATAACTTCTACATTAATGTATGAATTTCACAAAAACTTTGCTCAATTGTTCTTCTTGGTGAGTACTAATGACCTGTGAAGAATTTGTCCCGATACACCGAAGGTCAAGGTCATGGCTGAAGGTCAAATAGGTCATGAGTAAAAATCATGTATTTTCAGGGGCATCGATGAGAGCCTTCATTCTACCTGAAATAACTTTTATGAAAAATGTTTTATTCGATTGGTACTTTGTATGGGGGAAGCAAATTTTGAAATTAAAACCTTTAAATCAGAATAGGCTAATCTGACTTTCAATTCAAATAAAGTAATTTATTTGAATGGAAGGTCAGAATAACCTAGTACAGTTTTAAAAATTTTGTATACACACCATAGGCCCATTTAGTAAACTTCTTACGACAAAATTAATGTTAAGTCAAAATCACAAATTGTACCTGGTATTTTTATTTGATTTTAGATTCTGCCTTGCAATATCTCATTGGAATTGTTTTTAGAAGGCGATTCGATTGAGATGATGCACGGTAGAATTCCTTATTTAGTTAATTCTGTAGAATCAACTTTAATTTTTGACTTACACAAAAAATGATCGTAAGATGTTTAGTGAAAAGGGCCCCAGGTCACTAAAGTTTTATCTTTACCAATAATAGTACAGTAAAACTTGTGTTAAGCGACCACTTAAGGGACCACCAAAATGTGGTTGCTTATGGGAATGGTCGCTTAATATGAAATACCATGATAAACGTGAAAGTTTATTTTGATAGCATTTATAGATTGTCGTTCAAGTCGTATAGAATCTTATGATGTTCAAACCCATTAGAATCGTCTTATTGAGATGATTCTAATGGTTTCAAACAACATAAGATATCAACAATAACCAATTTTTCGTTAAGAATGTCATCTTTTTCAGAAAATTTGCTGACATTGCGGGGACTTTTTATGGTGGTCGCTTAATAAAATTGGTCGCTTAATAGACATGGTTGCTCAAGCAATATCGACTGTACTGACTTATTCTTATTTTAGGCATCACCAGTTAATGATAATATGTCACAATCAACAAGTACCAACACTGATATCAAACCTGACCTAACTACAAACAATCAGATCACTCCAGCCATTCCCATGCCAAGTAAAGAGAAATCCAAGTAAGAGAATATTTCTTCTTTAACCCAAAAACTAAATTTGGACAATTCCTTTGTTATAGAATTTGATATTTCCAACAATTTCACATCAAGGGATCAGTGCAACACTATTGTAAGTGCCTAAATATTAATAGGCACTTACAATAGTATTGCACTGACCCATCGACATTTGCTTCAAGGTAAGACTCAGATCAGACTGTGTACCCTGTCTGTCTGACCAGACTTTCTCTTTTGTACCCGTAGGCTCTGCTCTTGATTTACCGTCAAGTTATCTTCTCAGGGCTTGAAAATTCTACTCGTCCGCTCGTCCTACATGATTTTTTCCTTCTTTGTCTATATGAGCAGGATGAGTGGATTTTGCAAAATTTAACTCATGAAATTAATGTATCACTATATTTTCTTGTATAGCAGGACGAGTAGAAATTGCAAGAATTTTCAAGCCCTGCTTCTTATTACAATATCGTCGCTGTTATGACAAAAGCTCGTAACTCATTTTTTGGAGGTTTTCAGGAAGAAGATAAAACTTCATAACTTTTGTGAAACTGAAAGGTTTTATTTGAAATTCTGACATGTTCTTACAAAATAAAGTGTCTTTAATGCTGATAGGTTAAAATAAGCCTAGCCTGTAAAAGTCCCCCAAAATTGGACATACGAGGTTTTAATTTCCAATTTGTGATACTAAATCCGAGATACGTGAGATACAATGCTTTTCATGTAAGATTTCTTAACATATACTTAACACAATAGATTTTATGAGAAATATGACCAATGATTTCTTTTAAACCATCCCTTTACAACCAATCTTATTCAGTATTATACATTAACCAATCGCCGGACAACAAAATTTTAGATCGGTTCGTACTGAAAGAAGTTGTAGACGACACTTTTAAGCAGATAGAACATCGAAATTCTTATTTTGTGGATAAGAAACATTATGGGAAATGAAGAAATTTGTTGCTACAGTTCTTTTTATTACACAATGTTTTCCTCGGTCTAATTTTATTGGTAAAAAGAAACTTTTTGAACTTTGAATAGATATAATACGTTCTATGTTGTCAACCTCGAGAAGCTAACAAGAAATATAATAAGCGGAAAAGGCGTCTTATTTTAATAACAAAGACGCTTACCAGATATATACAATGTTTACTTAGAAATCAATCAATCAGTTATTGATTCATTTATTTCTAGGTATAAATTTCAAAAGACAGTTCTAAAATGCAATTTAAGCAGATTGAAAATTGTGTCTTACTTTGACTAGAAAACATTGGAAAAGAAGGATTGGGTAAACGTAGATAAAATGATAACTATCGAACAATAACTGGAATTATTTCAGTAAAACTTGTACTAAGCGACCAGAAATTGGTTGCTAAAGGGAAATGGACCTAGATATACTTTTACTTTACATATAAGATAGGTCCATTTGATTGCATACACAAACTATCAAATATTCATTCTGTAATCATAAGTTGTTCGAACTCATTAGAATCGTCTCATGAGACTATTCTTATTAGTTCAAATAACAAAGGATTAAATAAGATTTCTTTCGGCAAATATGTTCACTTTTAAGAGCTTTATGTTAAAAAGGATACTTAAACTTACGGTCGCTTAATAAAAGTGGTCGCTTAAAAGAGTTGTGGTCAAGCAAGATTTGCCTAACATGAATCATGATATATTTTCTTGAGTTGGCAAAGTTTGCTGAGAAAGAAATTGCACTTACATTCTTAACAATTTCGATTAACTTTTTAATTTTTAACACATTTAATACTGTAAATCACTTTAAATTCGCGAGGTCCAAATTTCGTGACTTCGTGTTGATTTTCTTTTTTCATTTATTGGCGAGTATATGAATTCGCGTCTTGCTTAATCAATACGTAATACCTATTTTGCGCAAAACATTTCTAAAGCTTGGATTTTTAAGTCGCTTGCACTCGCGCTGCGATTTATTGTGGCCGTACGAAGTTTTCTGGACAGGTCAAAGGTCAAAGACAGACCTCTTAACGCCTTCTGTATTTCTGTTTTGAGACTAAGTAGATCTCTGATTTCTTGTCCGCACTTTATGGTAATAAACATAACGAAATAATGCCACATTTTGCGATCGTATGAAAGTTGTAGAAGAAATATACATCATATTTCTTAAACGCCATATGAGGCAGAGAAAGAATTTCAAAAAACAAAAACTAACAAACAAAAACACCGTAACCACACCTGTTTAATATGCAGTTACGAGTTTTTTCGTAAACCATTGAAAAAATAGTGCACTACGCGCAGTAATACAGACGCGTTTCAGAAAAAGAATAACAACGGTTTTCAACGAAAAACTCGTAACCACAATTTGTTTTTATATACAGTTAAGGGGTTTTCATTGAAAGCAGGGCTCTCGGAAACGACAGTAGTGTCGTCTGAAACGACAACTTTTCTCAGCGGACGACAAAAAATCCTATCAAAGGATTCCACCGGACGACAAGTTTTTCTAAGGCACAGGTCCCGACTTATAACCTCTCGGCTGTGTATAATACACATGTATAAGTAGAATTCGCTATTTTGACGCGCCGATCGTATAGAAATGCACGGTAATCACAAGTCACGATAGCGTATTCCAGTTATATGTAATTGATTGTTTACGTAAGTTAGGCTAACTGTCGCGTGAAAAATCGATAATAGCCATATCTGAAGTCCGATAGATGGGCGCGGTAGGTGTGGCGTTAATTGAGGCCAACAGCCAATCGTAATCGGTTATTCGTAGACCTTGTAGGCGGAGCCTGACTATCAATGAATTGAATCTAGACTCTGCCCGACAATGTGTTTTGGCGATTGTTAGGCATAAACGAAACACGTGAACTATTAATATATTGATCGAAGCAGTTGATTCACTAATTATATACCGGTAATTGAATTCGAGCAGGGCCCCAATTTAGACGAAGACAATCGTAAGACAACATAATTGACCCGATTTGTTCGTAACAAGTAAATGATTAGTCCGTGTCCTTCGAACTGTCCCGAATCTCTTTTACCTTTTTTAAAATCGGTATTTTGACTTTGTTACGTGCCAATGTAACACGAACAAAGAAGCCAGCAACAAACTTTACAATTAACAATATTTATTGACAATAATTACAGAATT
This sequence comes from Fragum whitleyi, assembly GCA_948146395.1. Taxonomy (NCBI): domain Eukaryota; kingdom Metazoa; phylum Mollusca; class Bivalvia; order Cardiida; family Cardiidae; genus Fragum; species Fragum whitleyi. The sequence goes on from OX411549.1 coordinate 6,504,072, forward strand.
ATTGACAATATGAAACTAATACAAAAACAAATTACAATACCTTGAATGTTTAATCCTAGAGTTTTAATTTTAGATCCAATTTATTTAAGTTCCTGGTCCACAAATAATAAGTCCAATAATATCTGAATTTAAAATTAAACACGCTTTCAAACACACTTTTAAGATAACAAGAAATCCCCTTTTAGTTTAACACAGTACTACTAAATGAAACCATAAGTCTAAATCAAGTGAACCAAGAATGCTGTAGGAACCCCTTTATATAATACTATAGAACAATCTGGAATAGTATAGAACATAAGAATACTCTAGAGTCTGAATCACCTTCCAAAAGGCCTTTCTAGAAAGATCTAAAATCTTCTACATCTATTACCTTAAAGTGTCAAGAGATATTGGAAAATCCCCAGACTAATTCTAAAAATAGACATGGTAAATACCATTAGGTTTATTTATAGATTATACATAACACTTTCCCCCTTGAAAGAAAAAAAGAAAGGTTTATGAAATAAATCTTTCTTTTTGAATTATCATTAGCATTTACAATGATAATATACATCACATAATTGTTAATATCATGATTCGTTGCAATATTTCAACACATCTAGCATGAATATACAAACAATTTTCATCAAAAGAATTAAAAAAGAGTTATATAAGCAAACATACATACATATATACAAAAAATATAGTAAAATGTAACTGTTAAATTCAATGTTTTATTAAAGATATGACAATTCAAAATTTTAGACTCTTGACAGAGCATCTGGTATAATGTTGTCTTTTCCTTTAATGTGTCTTACATCAAGATCAAATTCTTGAAGTGACAAACTCCACCTCAATAATCTTTGGTTCTTACTCTTAAGTTTGTGAAGAAAACTTAAGGGATTGTGGTCACTGAATACAACTATAGGAGAAGTTGTAGATGTTAAATAGACTTCAAAATGTTGGATTGCCAAAATCAGAGCAAGACATTTCTTTTCAATGGTGGAGTAGTTTCTCTGATGTTTGTTTAATTTTTTAGAATAATAACAAACTGGATGATCTATACCATCATCGTCTTCTTGCAAAAGAACAGCACCAATACCAACATCACTTGCATCAACAGCTAATTTGAAACATTTGTCAAAATCAGGTGCTGAAAGAACTGGTGTGCTCTTTAGTATGGCTTTTAAGCGATCAAAGGCAACTTGACAGTTATCATTCCATTTGAACTTAACGTTTTTCTTTAATAAGTTTGTTAAAGGTTCAGCTATTATAGAAAAATTCTTACAAAACTTTCTATAGTAGCCAGCCATACCAAGAAATCGCATCAGTTGCTTTTTAGTAGCAGGCACAGGAAACTCAGAGATAGCATTGACCTTAGATTCTAAAGGTTTAACTTGACCCTGTCCCACAAGATGTCCTAAGAAAGTAACAGTAGCATGACAAAATTCTGTTTTTCCAAGATTAATAGTCAATTTTGCATCACTGAGACGGTCGAAGAATTGTTTGATTCTTTGAAGGTGGTCACTCCATGTATCTGTATAGATGATGACATCATCAATGTATGCGTCACAGCCATCTAAGCCAGCTATAACCATATTTACAAGCCGCTGAAACGTCGCAGGAGAATTTTTCATCCCAAACGGCATAACTTTGTACTGGTATAGACCAGTTGGAGTAGCAAATGCTGATACTTCTTTAGCCCTATCAGTGAGCGGAACTTGCCAGAATCCATTGAGAAGGTCAAATTTGGTGACATATTTAGAATTACCGACTTTGTCAATACAGTCATCAATTCTTGGTATAGGAAAAGAGTCAGTTTTTGTCACAGAGTTCACTTTTCGATAGTCAGTACACATTCTGTATGTTCCATTTGGCTTTGGAACTAATATACATGGTGAACTGTAATTACTTTGGCTGGGTTCAATAAAATCATTCTCCAATAAGTAATTCACTTCATCTTGAAGGGCTTTTTGTTTCACTGGATTCATTCTATAAGGATGTTGTTTTATTGGTTGAGAATCTTCCACAATGACATCATGATATATTTTATCAGTTCTTGTTGGGATGTCAGGAAACAAGTGTTCATATTCATTAATCAACTGTTTCAGCTCTTCTCGTTGAGATGGCTCCAAATGTGAAAGTTTGTCGTCAAGATTCTTTAGTATTTCAGAGTTCTCAAGTTTAGGTGGACCGGGAACGGATTTTTCACTAAAGTCTGAATTAACTTCTGATTCAATCACATTTGATTCTTGTGGGACAGTGTTTACAACTGTAACCGGTTTTGAAATAGAGCTATCTCTGTCAAAATACTTTTTTAACATATTCACATGACACATTTGTTTATTTTTACGCCTTCCAGGAGTATTGATGATATAATTCAAATCACTTGTTTTCTTATCAATAGTATACGGGCCATAATATCTTGCCTGTAAGGGTCGGCCAGGTATTGGCAAAAGAGCAAGGACTTTATCACCTGGTTCAAATTTCCTATCAACACTATGCTTGTCATATCTTGCCTTCATTTTGCTCTGAGATGATTTAAGATTTGACCTAGCAACCTCACATGCCCTAGACAGTTTATTTCTGAAGTCAGAAACATACTGTAATAAGTTCAAAGGTGTTTCATCATCAGCAAGAAATTTCTCTTTTAAGAGTGTTAATGGCCCACGAACAGAATGACCAAAAACTAACTCAAAGGGGCTAACGCCAAGAGATTCTTGAACAGATTCTCTGACTGCAAATAATAGCAAATGAATACCTTCATCCCAGTTTTTCTCAGTATCGAAACAATATGACCTTATCATATTCTTTAGGGTCTGATGAAATCTTTCTAAAGCACCTTGACTTTCAGGATGATAAGCAGATGACCGATATTGCTTGATACCTAATTCATGCATAACCTGTTGGAATATGCCTGACATGAAGTTTGATCCTTGATCAGACTGAACTGATTTTGGAAGGCCAACAAAAGTAAAGAACTTGACAAGAGCCTTAACGATTGACTTTGCCTTAATGTTTCTTAAAGGAATTGCTTCTGGGAAGCGAGTAGAAGCACACATAATTGTCAACAAATATTCAGAACCTGACTTGGTTTTTGGTAAAGGACCAACGCAGTCTATTATTATTCGACTGAAAGGTTCATCAAAAGCTGGAATGGGTTGTAACCTTGCTTTTGGAATAACTTGGTTAGGTTTCCCTACCATTTGACAAGTGTGGCAACTTTTACAATATTTGGAAACGTCCGATTTAAGTCCAGGCCAAAAGAAATGAGTCATTATCTTGTGATAAGTCTTGTTTACACCTAAATAACCAGACATTGGACTTTCATGTGCTTTACTAAGTATTTCATGGCGATATGACTTTGGAACAACAATTTGGTGATGAACAGCCCAATCATCATCAGCTGAGACATCAAATGGTCGCCATTTTCTCATCAGAATACCATTCTTTTTATAGTAACAAACAGGATTCTGAGACATTTCTTTTTCGGGTAATGCCCTATCAATTAACTTTGAAATCTCAGGATCATTTTGCTGTTCCTGGATTAACTGTGACTTTGAATGCATTTCATGACCTTGGTCATTTGACCTTGGAGATGACTGACAAAGTTCTGACGAGTCTGTCTGAGTATCAGGCAGACTAAGATTAAAAGACTTTTTAATCTCATCATTGAAATATTGACCAACAAAAGTATCAGTTAAGTCAATATCATTTGAATTTTTCAAGGAAGCTTTTTTAGCCATAACCCGAGTTACTGCACATGAAGGGTACAAATCAGGTATTTCCTGCAAAATAGGATCATCTGTTTGACCTACATTAGGTGTGTCAGTTACAAGAGGATTAACAATAACCTTATCTCCAGCTAAGTCATTGCCTAGCAATAAATGTACACCTTTAAATGGTAAAGAATGTTTAACACCAACAACCACAGAACCAGTAACCAAATCTGAGGACAAATTAACCTTATGAAGAGGAACATTAATAACACCACACTCTACACCCTGAATAAGGACACTAGTACCAGACGAAGTCTTCTCAGAAAAAGGCAGAACATCTGCTAAAATAAGAGATTGAGAAGCTCCTGTGTCTCTTAAAATTTTAATAGGGGTAGGTGGACACATATCACCTGAAAGTGATACAAAACCATCCAACATGAACGGTTCAAAAATCTCCATACAGGAATCAGAATTTGGTTCTGCCTTAACAATTGAATTTAACTCAAAAGAAGGCTGTGATTTAGGCTGAAGGCTAGTGAGCCCTGTAGGTTTGGCTGCACTCAGTTCCTTCTTCCTTTTTAATCTAAAACATTCTGAAATAAGGTGACCTGGTTTTTTACAAAAAGTACAATGTACTCGAGATAAGGGATTTTGAACATTGGTTTCACCAGTAGACTTTGGTTTAGGTGAATTCGATTGACTAGACATGCTAGATGAATCACCAGACATAGATTTATTTTGGGGATGTGAGGAAGCAGGTTTTGCTTTATTAACAAAATAATTTTTGTGTGTAAGGTAGTAATCATCAGCTAAACGAGCTGCTTCATGTATAGTTTCAACATTTTTTTCATCTAAATGTGACTTAATGTCAGATTGAATGCAATTTTTGAATTGTTCAATTAATATAAGTTGTCTAAGATTATCATAATTTTGGTCTATTTTCTTAGAATAGCACCACCTGTCAAATAATTTTTCTTCGTTTCTTGCAAATTCAACGTGAGTCTGGCCAGATTCTTTTCTACAACTTCTAAATTGTTGTCTGTATGCTTCTGGTACCAGCTCATAACCTTTGAGAATGAGTTCTTTTACAGTTTCATAATCATTGCTTTGTTCTGTTCTAAGTTGCGAATAAATATTGCGAGCTTTTCCTACTAAGACACTTTGGAGAAGTAAGGTCCATTGCTCCTTTGGCCATTTCAAGTTATTTGCAACTTTTTCAAAATGTTCGAAATATGTATCAACTTCATTTTCTTGAAATAGTGGGACAAGCCTAAAATGTTTTATTACATCAAAATGGTCATTATACATATATCTAGGCTGATTTGCTCTATCTTGAATTTCTAATTCTTTTAATCGTAATTGAAATGCTCTTTCTTCTCTTTCCCTCTCTCTTTCTATTTCTCTCTCTTCTCTTTCTCGCTCTTCCTTTTCTCTTTCTCTTTCTCTTTCCCTTTCTTCCTTTTCCCTTTGAAATTGCCTTTCTCTTTCTTTTTTAGCTCACCTGAGCACGAAGTGCTCAAGGTGAGCTTTTGTGGTCGCGTGATGTCCGTCGTCCGTCGTGCGTTGTGTGTCGTCAACATTTACCTTGTAGACACTCTAGAGGCCACATTTTTTGCCCAATCAACCTGAAATTTGGTCAGAATGATTGTCTTGAAATCTCGGACAAGTTCAAAATTGGGTCAAGAGGGGTCAAAAATGAGGTCACGGGGTCAAATCTTAGAAAAACCTTGTAGACACTCTAGAAGCCATATTTTTTGCCCAATCAACCCGAAATTTGGTCAGAATGATTGTCTTGATAAAATCTCGGACAAGTTCGAAATTGGGTCAAGTGGGGTCAAAAATGAGGTCACAGGGTCAATTCTTAGAAAAACCTTGTAGACACTCTAGAGGCCACATTTTTTGCCCAATCAACCTGAAATTTGGTCAGAATGATTGTCTTGATGAAATCTCGGACAAGTTCAAAATTGGGTCAAGAGGGGTCAAAAATGAGGTCACGGGGTCAAACATTAGAAAAACCTTGTAGACACTCTAGAAGCCATATTTTTAGCCCAATCAACCTGAAATTTGGCCAGAATGATTGTCTTGATGAAATCTCGCACAAGTTTGAAATTGGGTCAAGTGGGGTCAAAAATAAGGTCACAAGGTCAATTCTTATGAAAACCTTGTAGACACTCTAGAGGCCACATTTTTTGCCCAATCAACCTGAAATTTGGTCAGAATGATTGTCTTGATGAAATCTCGGACAAGTTCAAAATTGGGTCAAGTGGGGTCAAAAATGAGGTCAAGGGGTCAAATCTTAGAAAAACCTTGTAGACACTCTAGAAGCCATATTTTTTGCCCAATCAACTCGAAATTTGGTCAGAATGATTGTCTTGATCAAATCTCGGACAAGTTCGAAATTGGGTCAAGTGGGGTCAAAAATGAGGTCACAGGGTCAATTCTTAGAAAAAAACCTTGTAGACACTCTAGAGGCCACATTTTTTGCCCAATCAACCTGAAATTTGGTCAGAATGATCATCTTGATGAAATCTCGCACAAGTTTGAAATTGGGTCAAGTGGGGTCAAAAATGAGGTCACAGGGTCAATTCTTATGAAAACCTTGTAGACACTCTAGAGGCCACATTTTTTGCCCAATCAACCTGAAATTTGGTCAGAATGATTGTCTTGATGAAATCTCTGACAAGTTCGAAATTGGGTCAAGTGGGATCAAAAATGAGGTCACGGGGTCAAATCTTAGAAAAACCTTGTAGACACTCTAGAAGCCATATTTTGTGCCCAATCAACCTGAAATTTGGTCAGAATGATTGTCTTGATGAAATCTCGAACAAGTTCAAAATTGGGTCAAGTGGGGTCAAAAATGAGGTCACAGGGTCAATTCTTAGAAAAACCTTGAAGACACTCTAGAAGCCATATTTTTTGCCCAATCAACCTGAAATTTGGTCAGTATGATCATCTTGATGGAATCTCGGACAAGTTCGAAATTGGGTCAAGTTGGGTCAAAAATGAGGTCACAGGGTCAATTCTTATGAAAACCTAGTAGACACTCTAGAGGCCATATTTTGTGCCCAATCAACCTGAAATTTGGTCAGAATGATTGTCTTGATAAAATCTCGGACAAGTTCGAAATTGGGTCAAGTGGGGTCAAAAATGAGGTCACAGGGTCAATTCTTAGAAAAACCTTGTAGACACTCTAGAAGCCATATTTTGTGCCCAATCAACCTGAAATTTGGTCAGAATGATTGTCTTGATGAAATCTCGGACAAAGTTGAAATTGGGTCAAGTGGGGTCAAAAATGAGGTCACAGGGTCAAATATTGGGAAAACCTTGTAGACACTCTAGAAGCCATATTTTTTGTTGATTAACCTGAAAATTGGTCAGAATGATCATCTTGATGAAATCTAGGTCAATTTTGAAATTGGGTCAAGTGGGGTCAAAAATGAGGTCACGGGGTCAAATCTTAGAAAAACCTTGTAAGCAGTGTAGAGGCATCATTTTTGCCCAATCGACCTGAAATTTGGTAAGAATTCTTCATCCTCTCTAAATCTACTTTAAACTATTTTCGACAATTCATTCAGGTGAGCGATTTAGGGCCACTATGGCCCTCTTGTCTTCAATTTCTAATTGTGCTCTTTCTCTTTCAATTTCCAATTCCTTCTCCCTTTGTTGAAGTTTTAACAGTTCAAGCTCTCTTGAGCTTGTAACTGATGGAACATCAACAATGAGAGATAGAACCTTTTCATCAAAAATGTCCTCATCAACAAAATATTGAATCAAAATATTCTTAATTTCATGCTTTCGCAATGAGGACTTGACTTCTTTTAATTCATAATGCTTGGCAAGGTTGAGCAAATCAGACTTTTTACCCAAATTCAATAGCTCCACGGAAGGTTCCTGCGTAAATTTTTCTAAGTCAAAAGACATGGTAGCTTGTTGCTGTATTCAAATAAGAATGTAAGATTATGATAAATAATAGTGAAAGTACACTCTAGATTTATTAAAATTGAAATATGAAATTAATTTCTTAAATAATTTTGAACAGCAGATTTAAATACAGAATTTGTTTGATTTGTTTTGTTTTGTTTGTTTGCTTGTTTGTCTGATGTTCGTATCCCGGACTAGCCCCCAATTTGTTACGTGCCAATGTAACACGAACAAAGAAGCCAGCAACAAACTTTACAATTAACAATATTTATTGACAATAATTACAGAATTATTGACAATATGAAACTAATACAAAAACAAATTACAATACCTTGAATGTTTAATCCTAGAGTTTTAATTTTAGATCCAATTTATTTAAGTTCCTGGTCCACAAATAATAAGTCCAATAATATCTGAATTTAAAATTAAACACGCTTTCAAACACACTTTTAAGATAACAAGAAATCCCCTTTTAGTTTAACACAGTACTACTAAATGAAACCATAAGTCTAAATCAAGTGAACCAAGAATGCTGTAGGAACCCCTTTATATAATACTATAGAACAATCTGGAATAGTATAGAACATAAGAATACTCTAGAGTCTGAATCACCTTCCAAAAGGCCTTTCTAGAAAGATCTAAAATCTTCTACATCTATTACCTTAAAGTGTCAAGAGATATTGGAAAATCCCCAGACTAATTCTAAAAATAGACATGGTAAATACCATTAGGTTTATTTATAGATTATACATAACAACTTAAAACAATTATTTAATTAAAGAAATGTTCCGAAAAAAAAACAAACCCGAAACGAATTACCACTACCGGTGAATCTCTGAAACACCGTGAATGTGCTTAATTCCGTCGGATACCGTATTTCGAAAATGGAAAGCTCCGGATCAGCCTACTGATCAGACACGTGTTGAAATGTAAAAAAAAAAAAAAAAAAAAAAAAAAAATGAACACAAATCAAGAGACAAGTGGTTCAGAAAGTTTAATTATTTCAATCTAAAAAAAAAAAAAAAAAAAAAAAAGAAAGAAAAAGAGAGAGATAACCAATGCAGTTCAAACATACAATCTTTTGTAATGAAAATGAATTATGATTTTTTTCTCTCAATTGGCAACATCTGCAAAGAGAAACATCGCATTGACTTATATGTTGAGATTTTTTAAAGTCTAAGTAAATACAATAACATTTTTATCCCCCCGCATCGATAGATCGGGGGCATATTGTTTTACTCATGTCCGTCTGTCTGTCTGTCCGTCTGTCTGTCTGTCCGTCTGTCTGTCCGTCCGTCTGTCCGAAAACTTAACCTTGCCAATATCTTCAAGTCTATTTAAGATACAAAGCTAATATTTGGCATGATGATAGATCTCAATGATCCGCATCCGCTGGTACCAAAGTCAAGGTCATGTGACAAGGTCAAGGTCATCTGTCAAGGTCAAACGTCCGAAAACTTAACCCGAAAACTTAACCTTGCCAATATCTTCAAGCCTATTCAAGAGTCAAAGCTAATATTTGGCATAATGATAGATCTCAATGATCTGCACCTGCTGGTACCAAAGTCAAGGTCATGTGACAAGGTCAAGGTCATCCGTCAAGGTCAAACTTTAACCCAGAAACTTAACCTTGCCAATATCTTCAAGCCTATTCAAGATACAAAGCTAATATTTGGCATGATGATAGATCTCAATGATCCGCATCCGCTGGTACCAAAGTCAAGGTCATGTGACAAGGTCAAGGTCATCTGTCAAGGTCAAACTTTGAAAAAAAATGCCGTTACGGGGGCATTCGTGTTTCACAAACATATCTTGTTTGACCTCTTTTTAACTTCTGGCAAAAAGAAGATATGACTGTTTCAAAGACTTGCTTATGTATTGGTTTTATATGGTTTTAAACTGAACCGGGAAAAGTTTTGTCATCTACTGACCCCATCTCCAAAAATGAATAAAAAAATGTAAAAAGCATTGGGATAAAAGAAGAAAATGTTTTTTACAAGCAATTCTTTCTTTTCAATCAATGTTTTCCTTAAGATAACCATTCTGGTGACTAAAACATTGGATTGTGTAGTAAAAGGTTAATAAATTGTTGTTTCAATATCATAGTTTTACATGGTACAAAATCAACCCTTATAATGATGGAATCTAACTTTTTTGTGTTGGATCCAACTTTTTTTCTTTTTCCTGGAATCCTACTTTCAAAACCCTAGTGAGAGCCCTGGAAAGCATTGAAAAAATAGTTGTTATGCGCAGTAATTCAGACACACTCTCATATAGATCCAGTCGCCATTTTCTCATCGGTTGTTATTCGCTTCGTTTTGACAGAAACTCTGATTTAGGACCAAATAAAATTAGATATTCTTAAAAATTTATCTATCAACATTTCTAGTCAATCGATAAAGAAGCATTATTCTCAAAAGAAGAAATTGATTCTATGGAATATTTCCCAGATATGAACAAATTTTCCACAAAATATTCCACCCACCAATGTTAAAATCCATCAAAGTCAAAATAAGGAGATATGGTGAATCTTGTGTATTTTTTTTTTAAATACTTGAACCAGAATAGTGGTAACATTTTCATCCTTTTCACTTCCAAAATTTTTATTCTGTTCAATGAAAACCGATGATGGTATTCATCCCGTCTCAAAATGTCATTTGTGACAGAAAATAATAGGCCGGTTAGAAGTTTTGACAAGTATGTTTTATTATACCCCAGCAGAACTTTTTGTAGCTCCACTAAAAGAATGTCACCCATATCGTGAACCTATGTAGAGGAATAGCAGGAGGCTCGGTTAGGGTATTGTGAAAGTACTGGTATGAAAAAAACTAGAATCCATGGTTTGGTGCTCCAGTCTCTGCGGTATGACCATAGCAGTTGAAGACGGCGTAAAACCCCAATAAACCATACCCCCGCAAAACGATCGTCAGTGTTCTCCCCTGCCCAATAAGCTGTATCAGCCCCACTACAGCTTCATCTAAAACAGTGTTATGCCCCTACAGCTTTAAAACTACCCCACCGCTTAATTTCTTCAAAATGGTCATCAAATAGAGAAATTTTAGTTATCTTATGTCAAAAACTGATGAAATAAGGCAAAACTGATGAATTAAGGCATTTTGTACAATAAATATGCATAAAAACATTAACATGAGCAATTTATTCTTTTCCTAAATGTTTTTATTCACATAATCATAATTACTTGCATAAACACTGTATTGTAAGCTTCCAACGATGCTGCCACTACAGCTTCCAATTATTCTTAGGAGAACCCTGATCGTTTTAGGGGTTATACTGGCATCAGCCTGTCTGTCCGTCTATGTACAAATCTTGTCTTGCACATAGCTCAAATATTGATAAAGGTACATGTATAGTTGTGACCCATCACACTCAAAGGAACCTTATGGCATGTGTGAAAAATATTGACCCTAGTCAGTCTGTACTGTCCGCGCAGCCAGACTAGGGCCGACACTTTTCACTTTTATGTAATTTTCTAAATCTGGGGTATTTACCCTATCTTACTCTGTATTCACTTTTCGCATACGGGATCTGGTTAACCTGCGCTGGTCTGACAAGTTTGTCAAAATTTGGATTTTTGGAGTTCGGATAAGGTCCCATTCAGGGGTGTGGAATTCCCATGCCCGACTTGTCCGACTCGGGCTTTTGTACTTGAGGACAAGTAAATTTTTCTAAGCCACTTGTCCAAGGACAAGTAAATACCAGGGCAAATCTTGGAATTTTACTTAAAAGAATTAAGAGAGAAATCATCCTAATGTTCATATCATGGGGAAGAAAACATTGTTTTTAATGAAGAAAATGCTGCATACCAGCATTTTCTTCATCAAAAGGCAAGGTTTTTTTTTCAATTTTTTCTATTTACTCTTTAGCGGACAAGTTCATTTTGATTCTGGACGAGTAGAAAATTCGCTTTTACTTGTCCAGGGACAAGTGGAGAAAACTCGTATTTCCACACCCCTGCGGCATTTAGCGTGACAGGTCACAATTTTGAAAATTCAAAGGTGCATAGAATTTATTGTGGAGAGGTTCAATAGATCTAATTTTTAAGAGACAAACATCTCTTGTTATATACAATTCAATATTAATTTCATTTCCTTCAATACTTTTTAAAACCTTCCCTGATAAGGTCATAAAAAGCAAGTCTTGTTTAACTAATACATCTGTTGAAGCGACTGTCAGGCCCTTCAGGGCTTTGATTTTTCATTTATAACATAACATATATAACATATATGTTATGTAATGTTATGTTAATTTTACAAAACTGGTAGGATGAGCCTCCAGTTTTTTATCAGTTAATATTCACCTGGAACTAAGTCAAGGTAGTTTTTGTAATAAATATTTCGCTCGAACATTTAATTCGCGTCCGAAAAAAGAAATAAAAAAAAATAAATCCCTCGCGAATAAAAAGTGATTTATAGTTCTCTGTCACTTACTGTGCAAAATATGTCCAATTTAAACTTAGAAAAACTTAAATGGCTAAATAACTAGTCACTGAACTGATAAACACACAAAAAAGATCATTTAACACCTCTAAACTTGTGTTTTAACCTGGAAAATAACTTGCTTAAAAGAAAAGAATTTACTTCAAAACATAATTATCCTCTATGCATGTGACAGTGTATCAAAAAAAGGATGATAGTCTCTAGGGATACATGCTTTCAATTGCTGAAGGTGATCGTATTTTGTTGCTTTGATCTGCAGAGACTGCGGATGCAGAGGGACAATACGATCATCTTCTTGTAGTTGTTTGAAATTTCGAGGCTTGGGAAGTTCCTCGAAATCTTTATCGAATCCTAGTTTGTACAGAACCGTTCCATTTGGTAAATATCGTAGTGCCTTTATGTTTGTAACTACTGGATCTCCAACTCGCTTTCCAGGTCTGATACTGTCATAATATTTCAATCCACTGTAATCTTTGAAGAACTCGTGCGACAGATACATAACTTTGTATGGTTGATTTGGCCTCGCTAGTGTCATATGTTCAACATAGTTTGTCGGAGAATAAATGGGTATCTTGCGCAGTTTCCGCTCTATGGTGCTATGGACTGAGTCGACCTCCATTTGTGTGTGGCCTCGCTCAAGGTATTTCTGGGTTATAATAACGCTATTTTTCATGGCTACGTGTACAAGGGCATTCGAAAGGGTGACATTCCTATTCTGGTAACAGCATCCGTCGGAGAATATTATCACTTCTTCAACAGCTGGGCTTAGAACATTCTCCACTTGGTTAACAATATAAGAGGCAAAGTTATTTGATGTAAGCCCACCTTCACCCTCATGCCAGAAGTAACAAATAACTTCCTTCGACGCTAAATTATACGTGGTGAAATTATGGCAGGCAAGTTTAGTTTTGGAGTAAACAGCGCTTGCCTCTATCGCTGGGCACAATAAAACTCCCTGTGCATCCATTGTAAATACCTTAACATTTTCATTATCCAAAGCAAGTGCTTTATCTTTAACCTTTTCATTTCGTGCCATGTCTTTCTTTTGTATATGAGCGTTATAATCTTCGGCTGATATATTTCCTGTCTCATGACCGACACACAGATCGCACTGGTCTTTCTTCGGTTTGAACAAAGACAAGTTCATTTCATTGAATACTTTCAACAGTGTTACTCTTGCTACCGGAATAATTGCCCTTTCATTACAATAATGATTGTAAGCCCGAAAAAGGTCTGAAAATGTTATGAAGTACGGTTCAATATATTTCTTGTCGCTCGATTGTCTACAGTAATGTGATTCCATTTTCGGCAACTGTTCTAAGTAGTTCATAGCATTATTAACACTTTCTTCATCACGTTTCCTTTTACCCCTTTTAATAGGAATTAAGCTTGGACTGGATGGTATTCCTTGGTCATTAGATCTGCTGACCCAAGAGTACACAGTTTGTTCTCCTATTCCAAGTATAGACAGAAAAATATTCTTGCAAACTTGAATTCTCTTGTCACCATTTCTTAGGAAATACTTGTAAGAAAACGATCTTCTGCTTTCGTTTCCTACTTTGGATGACAAACTCTTACATTTTTCAACTAAGCCCGATACATATATTTTCTTCTGATCCCAGTTCATATTTCCCCAAAACGTTTCAAATATATCTTTTCTGACAATGGAGGTTATTTCATGACACTTTCTAGTTTTAATACATCTTTTGCCACATTTTGGTGTATCCTGGATCCTCTCTGGTCTTTCTACACAGTTGGTCGCTTTACGGCTTTCACTATCTTTCCCTAAACCTTTATAAGCTCTCCCCTCCATCTGTAAAATTGTGTTTGAATTTCTCATCCAAGTATTTGGATCACTTTTACCTTTCTTTGCCTTTTTAATCTTTTGAGCTTTTTCTTTATTCTTTACACCGGATACAGTAGTAGAGACGACTTCCTCGTGGTCAACAACATCAGTATTTCCATCATTCTCTATGCTGACCACAGATTCTTGATTTACTACTTTTATATTTACATTGTCAGAGGCATCACCTGCATTATCTTCACCTTGAATTGGTCTGGTCTTGTCATATGTATTATCACCATTATCTTCATCTTGAATTGGTCTGGTCTTGTCATATGTATCATTACCATTATTTACATTTTGAATTGGTCTGGTCTTGTCATATGTACCATCGCAATTATCTTTTTCTTGAATTGGTTTGGCCTTGTTTGTAGTTATCGAGCGTTCTTTTCTTTTAAATTTCACTTTCGCTGCTTTCTTAGATTTACTATTATTTCTCCTGTCATCATCATCTGAACTGCTTTCTATTCTTTCGTGTTTCCTTTTCTTTTTGTCAGGGGTCCAATCTTTATCTTTAACATCATCATCAAAGTCAATCGACATCGAATCTTCACTCTCACTGTTTTCACTGTCTTGTTGGTGATTTTTATCTTCTGGTATATCATTTTCTGGGCCTAATTTATCACGACCAGTCTCCTTTGTTGATAAATGTTGATCACTCCGGCTTTCTACATTATCTTTGAATATATCTATATCACTTTTCCTGTTTAAATTAATTTCTTCGGGTATAATATTCTCCCCACAGATAGCTTTTGTTGATATTCTGCCTGACTATTTTGCTGGTCTTTACTACCATTGGTGAGTTTGTCTTGAATATCCACGTCAAGTTTGTGTGAATCTCCTTGTGTACAAGTTAATACTTTGTGTCCTTGAATGCGAAACTTTGTTCTACCTTCACTTGGTTTTGATGTACTGTTGGTAGAAGTAGAAGTAATATTGTTATTGGTATCGCGTTCAATTTTTTTCAGAGCTAACTGCACCATTAACTTTGCTCGCGAGGCCATATTCTGTATTCTGCAACAGTTTCTCGCGTGTTTATGATAATTATGGTTTTCGAAAAATATGAATTGCGCCCTTTTAAAATAATATATGAAGGGTGTTTCAATATCTACGAAGATGCCGTTTCTTCATCGTAAGCGCCTTCCACAAACCACCCACAGTCACCACACAGATAAAATGAGTCGATTTCCTCTTCTTTGATATCTTTAGGCAGATTTTCTACACACTTTAAGTGAAATTTACAGTTGCAAGATAGGTATAAAAGCCAAATGTCACCATTAGTATCTTCTTAAAATATCTTTCCTGGCAAATGTTGGTATTCAAGTGAAAGACTATCGAAGGCTTCTTCTTTACAGATTTCACAAATCCAGTCAATGTCAGGCTCTGACCCAGAGGATTGCGACATGGTTTATCTCTGAAAAGAAAAATACAAAGTTCTTGTCAATTTCACCTTTTCTTCCATAATTTAATTTTTTGGCTCATATTAATTGAGATTACTATAAAATTCACTTTGGTTTTAGTGAGGTGCGAAAACCGTTAGATTTAAATATTCTCGACCATGATTTTTGTACCTTAAACAAAGACACTCTTTTCCTTACTTTCATTGAAGGGTTTGGATTTGGTTCCAATAAAATAAATTCATATTTTGACCAGAACTTAAACTCACATTCGAATCTTCATTTAGAATGCCAACAAACGTAAGTAGCTCAAGGCTTATTAATATTGTCAATTATTTAATCGATATATTGACCAAACTTCGATATGGCAAATCTACTGACATGTATGGGTAAATTTCCCCATACACTAATACATATTATGTTGGTTCAGTATTATTGACAATAATATTGAGTGTATGGGACATTTAGGACAAACTTACAAAAGACAGGACATTCGAAAATGCGGATTTTAAGACAAATTGTCAGAGACTGCCGTCTTGGGAATAATGACATGACAAAAGTGGGTTAAAGAAATGAAAATTTTGTTTACTTTCACTTTCATCTTAATGCAAAACCTCGTATCTCGATTAAAATTAAAAACCTACCCTTATTTAGGTTCGAGTTAAAAACTCTTATCTCGGTTTGAATTCTATAAAAACAGTTAAAAGCACCGTTTTAACATTAGAAATTTCCGTTTAAGCAATGTTTTACTTTATATATCTTAATCCTGGAAAATGCGTGCAAAAATAGACATGATTATCTCACTTATATGGGCGTGATGAAGGTTAACGTTTTGACAGAAAATTATCAATTTCGCCCCTTTTTCATTTGATCATCAAAAAAATGGGACTAACAAAAAAACAGGAAATACAAAAGTAA
This sequence comes from Fragum whitleyi, assembly GCA_948146395.1. NCBI lineage: Eukaryota > Metazoa > Mollusca > Bivalvia > Cardiida > Cardiidae > Fragum > Fragum whitleyi. The sequence goes on from OX411549.1 coordinate 6,520,306, forward strand.
ATATCAATGTTTAAATTCATAGAGGATGTACTTACCTGTCCCTTTTCCACCATATTTATCGAAAATGTAAAGATTTTCATCCTTCAACAACGTGAGTTTTTGTCTGTCCGACATACGAGATTTTGCAATTACAAAATAATTGACCTATAGTTATCTGATATTTTAACACGTGACTATATCTCTGGTTCTAATTGGTGTAGAAGTACGAGATTTTGACAGAATATGTATAAGAAGTTGTTGTTTTCAAAACCTGTAAAAACGAAAAATCGCAAAAAATGAGTTACGAGCTTTTGTCATAACACCGACGATATGTAGCTGTGCTGCTTGATGTCCTCCCATCACGCACATGTCAAATTGTTGGAAATGTCACACATCAATAGATTAGGAGCATATTGATTTACCTGTATCCTTGCATGGTATGCATGTTCCATGAATGATCCTCTATGTAAATTATTCCTGAAAATGTGTAAAGAATGTTCTACTTGTTGCAATTACCTTAATGTTTTCAATTATATGGGTAAAGGATATGCAGGTTGATTGTGGTTGAATATTTTTGGTGCATGAGAGCCAGACCCAGTAAATCGTTATAAGATAGTTCTTAAGAGACTTCAAAGTATTGCTTTCATTCATAGTAAGCTTTGTTTAATAAAAGTCTAGAGATGTTCAAGCCAGTGGAGTCATACAGGCCCTCCCGTGCCTCTTGTTTTACATTAAGCTTTGAATCCTTTATTTCCTTTGTTATCAATAGTCATCTGGGCTCTTTGCTCTTGTAACTTAGTTTCCACCCCTGCAAATAATTTCTGATACAAATTCCTTTTCAGATATGACTGGTACCAAACACAGACTCTTGTTGTTGTTACTATTATGCTGAAAAATGTGAAACCAGAAGATGCTGCAATTGATATACAAGAAAATACGGTAATTGAGCATGTGCTTGATATTTACAAAACTTCAAAGTGTGTGAAGCAAATACACTAGCAAATCTGTGCATCAACACTGTCTGACCAGTCGTCACTTTACGTTTTATCGATAAATACAGTCTCCAGGTATCTGCAGACAGCTGAATACACTGTGTAAATGTCTGGGCTGGTAAATGTTTGCACTTCAAGCAGGTGTCAAATTGTTGGAAATGTCATGCTCAGGCTCAATTGGTTATTGATATAAAAACAAAATATACCACTCAACCTTTGCTAGGGATCCTGTGGTTGACACTAACTGTTTTTTCAATGGGATTACACAGGAATCCCAATTTGTTATGGATGAGATCTCTCCAGGTAATCAGGGATCCTTTCTTTCATGAAACCAGTCAGAATTTTAAAGAAATAGCAAAACAAAGAAAGAAATAAGAAAGAATAGGTTTATAATATATTTCCAAGCAAAGGTTCTAAAACTCCTCTTTGTTCCTTACATTAGTAAGGAACAAAGAGGAGTTATGGAACCTTGGCTTGGAATTGTTGGATCCTGATCAAAATAGCTTCTAAATTCTTTGAATATACAAGGATCCAATGGGAATCTCTTGTTTGGGATAATGGGATCCCTCCTATTATTTTTGGAGCCTGGGGATCCTGTTACACAGTTTGTGTTGAACCTTGGGAACAAAATGGAAGACTGTAAATTTTCTGGCAGAAATTTCGCTCTAACAAAATCAAGTTCAATCTTTTCTTCTTCTATTTATAGAACATTATATTAATTTTTAAGCCCCCATTCAAAGAAGAGGGGGTATATTGTTATTCACTTGTCGGCTGGACCGTCGGTCTGTAGACTGTTTTTTTGTCCAGAGCATATCTCAAAGAGTATGCAAGCAAGAATCATGAAACTACACAGGTGGATATATCTCGTTGAGAAGAAGTGTAGTGCACAAGAACCATAACTCTACTCATCATATTTTGTGAGTCATTGCCCTTTGTTGATTGACAAAGAATAGGCTATTGACCTGCTTTTATGGGGGGCATAAATGAGTTATCCAGCCTGTTAATTTGAATTTCTTTTGTGATGATGAATAAATAATCCAAATTTCAAAAGATGTCTTCAATAACAACAGATATATTGCCCAGTGTAAAATTAACATCATCAATGTCAAGAAATGCATTTTCGTCAACAAACTCACTAACAACCTCAAGCTAACAACAATAGCCTTGGTTTTTATTGCCGTGCTAAAAAATTGGCTGGAGATGGGAAACTATTGATCAAAATTAAATGAATATAATTTAAGTGAAGTGAAATACATTCTTTTATATTTTGATCCCAAGCAACACTTGAGCAGTATAGATTTCTCTTTTAATTCAATCAAATCTGCCTATAATACCTAGAGTGTTTCCAATACATTGATTGAATATAGGACTGGGTAGTACTCTACCACAAATTTTCTACCACCAATCACTGAATGGTAAGAAATGGAAATAAGCTGTTGCTGTAGCTAGAGACTCAAAAAAAGTTATTCACAACTGGTAAAGGGAGGTAATTAGGGAAATTATAAAAATGTTACTTCCTGACATATTTCACTGACAACACTTCGTCAAGGCATCATGTATTGATATTTGTTGGAAATATGTTGTAAAAGTAATGATAAATTACTGTATCAAATATTTGTCAGATTTTTATTCAAATATTCCAGCTCTTTTTGAAAGAAATAGCAAACTAATGTACATATATACAAATTTGATGCAGGGTAGCAACGTGCTAATGGAACACTTGCTGCTGAGGCTGCATACTGGGTATATAATTACTCACCTAGCTTTAGGGAAAGTCCCCAGGACTGGGCCAGAAAGTGGCTCTTGTTATGAAGCAGGTCAGTGCTGATCAGTGCTCACTGCTATGGCTGTGACGTTTGTCTGAGCCAGTGAGTGATCAGGATATATTGTCAAAGCAAAGATATGCAAGTAATGTCTATAGGGACATGAACTGAATGGGGCTTATTCTGTGATAGCACTCTTTTTGTAGATTGATTTCTTCTACTGTAACCCATATTCTCAAATTTATTCTCTTATTATTTGAAGGTAACATTTTAAGAAAAGGAGAAATTGCTTGTCACAATGCTCTAAATGATGTCATAACATCGTCAACTTACACATGTTGTATAATTTATCATGTGGGCGTTCAAAAAGTGAGTTATGATGTACAGAACTGAATTTTATGTGATAAAAACATACTGTTATTCCATTTTGTTTGAGACAAGCTGACCTAGTCTAGAATAGATATGTTATTAAGCTCAAGGCTCACTAAATAAGATTCCTTTTTTTGGCGTGGTTAAGATCAGCTTGTCTTAAACAAAATCTCATGACACATACTTTTTGTATAATTTCAGTTAACAGCTACAGTGAAGCTGCCCTCAGGATCTGATTATTGTTTGGACCTAGACCTTTCCCATCCCATTAATCCTGCACAGTCAAGTTATAAGGTTATGAAAACAAAGGTAGGGTTCCTGTATGTAATGCTTTTGTGTTCATCAAAATTTCAGACTACCAAATTGATTCTTGTCATGCTGAACCTGGAATATTCCTGCTTTGGAAGGAGATAAAGACAAAGATCAGCCTGCACAGATGCGCAGTCTGATCCTAGTCTACATCTCTTGATTTTCCTTTTTTAAACAAGAAAAGTTTAAAGTAGTTTCATACAAATCACTGCCTAATATTAAATGTATCAAGTGCTTTCTGTATTTTGATTTTAATGCATATTTTACCAAGGTTTTTATTTCACATGACAGGGGTTAAAAATAAGCCTTTTCCACGCTATTTATGGCATGTTTCTTACTGCTGTATGTGAATCTTTCACAGACAATACAGACTAAGACAAGCTGCAGACTGATCTTATTCTATATTGCCCTGTTCAAACTTAAATATTTTTGGTGGAAAAAAACTTGAGCAAGACTTTGAAAAACATCCCAAAATTGATAATTTGTTTGAAACAAAAATTTTAAGTTCGCAAGATATTGGGTGAACAATCAATTACAGAAGCAAATGCTCTTGAGAGGGCATAAAGATATGTTATCATAGGGTTAATTCACATTTTTGAGGGCATTAACATTTTCCGAGACAGGAAAAAGGGTTTAACTCCTGAGTGTGAAGCACGAGGGGGTTAAAGCATTTTGAGGGTCTCTGCAAATGTTTACACCTGAAAAAAACTTGAATTGGCGCTATTATTGCTTATAAAGAAAACTATATTGTTCATTCAAACAGAGATTTCAAAAAGATTCAATGCCACAATGATCCAAAAAAAGTACATTTTATGCTATACATTTTATTTCCAATTTTGTAGATTGAGGTGAAGTTGAAAAAGGGTGAAGGTATTCAGTGGAAGAAGCTAGAGGGAGAAGAACCAACCAATGTGAAACAAATTAGTGTAGACCCAGGTAAGGCATGCATAATGATAAGCAAATGAACCATAGAAGACCAGCTTTTCTTATTTCATTCTTATGCCTTTACAACAATAGATCAGAGGAAATTTTGTTAACCCCTGCCTTTCTGGTGTTTAGAATACAGAAATGGAGTTTTCTTAGTAATTGGTATAGGGTTAGGTGCTATTAAGAAGGACCATTTATGATTACATTTAAGTAATATCTGAAATGCGTTTGGATTATTTACTAAAGATAAACGGTAGATTATTATTTGATAATCTCAGTGCCAAACCGTTGAAATAACCACTAAAATATTCCCTGCTTTAATACATTTCAATCTATTTAATATAACTCTTGAGCTCAATCATCATGAATGTTGCCTAGCAATCACACGCAAAATGACACATTTACAGTAAAAATTGTTGAAAAATGTTCACATATTTCCTTCCATTTTTGCACTAAAGAGAAAGAATAATGCAAGATCGAATTTGCGTTAACAACAAAAGCTATTTCTTCAGTGTGGCTTTGCCACTTGTAAAAATATAGCTTGCCCTGTCCACTGAATGAAAGAATCAGATTAATTGATCTTTAAAAACAATAAGATTAATTGCACTTTAAAAACAATTATCCCCTTATATAGCTGGGTTTAAAGGGATGCAGGTTTTGTGTATCTGAGATGCAGAAATAAATAGCCAGGACGTGAGTCCAATAGACTCTCTGGGGCTCAACTTCAGAAAAGAAAACAGTCTTCAATTCTTTCATGTCGTTGAGCAAATATTGATATACTTATATAAATTTCTTTACCTTTAACCAGGATAGCTCTAAAATAGCTCTGGCCGCCACCATAGCGCAGTTGGTTAGGCATAAGACTTCCAATCTGGAAGTCGTGGGTTCGATCCCCGGTGGCGGCAAATTTCCTTTCCGACGTTTGTCTCTCACCTATGGGTAGAGAATCATAAACCTATTTGAGATAGCAGTTGGAGGCTAGGAAAGGGTGTAATGGTAGTACAGGTGAAAGAAATACCAGGAATCCATTGTTAGGTGCTCAGGCCGCCGTGATATAACTGCAAAATTGTTGAAAGCGGCGTAAAACCCATTCAAACAAACAAATCTAAAATAGCTCTAAATCCATAAAATACAAGAATAAAGCCTAAAATAAATTGTCTTTACCTAAAGCAGGGACTCCACATATTTAAGAAAGGACCCCCAAGATCCTAATGATTGGGTCCTTTGGACTGTATTTTATTGATGTTGGACTAAAACCCTGATGTGGAATATAAATTGTTTTCCTTTCTTCACACTTCAGCTGGGCAGTATCCAAGTTCCAGTCATTATACTAGAAACTGGGACAAACTTGCCCATGACATCTCAGAAGAAGAAAAAAGTGAACAGAAGGAAGGGGATGCGGCACTGAACGATTTGTTCCAGAAAATTTATAAAGATGGATCGGACGAGCAAAAGAAGGCTATGATGAAATCTTTTGTAAGTGAACACACTGTCAAGCTACTGTCATATCTCAATTACACTTGAAGATTTTGTAGAAGCCTTCTTTAAACCAATAGATGTATTGTTATGGGACAAAAGCCTAGTAACTACAGGGTGAATAAAATTTTGGTCACCCCCCAATGTTTTGAATCATTCAAGCTGCATATGATGTAGGTACAAAATGATAAAAAACATTACCCTTTTAGAAAAAATAAGAATGGACAATGAATGTAGGAATGGTAGAAATTGTGTATTGTATTTTTTGATGAATTCTTTACCCCTTGTCATGCTGGATTAAATATTTTTTAGCAAAATTGAAGAAAAATTTGTAAATGGTATTTTCTTTAACCCATTCTACACAAACCCAATTTGGAGGCTCACCCAAAAAAAGCTGAGTAAACAACATGTAAAGTGAAAAAATTGCTTGTACCAAGTAATTTCTTGATGGTTCATTGTCCACAATGTTTTTTTTTAAGAGAAAAAAATATTTGTTAAACATCTTCAACAAAAAATTGTCATCTGTGAAATATTTTAATTTCGACAGGTATAAAATTTTATCATCTGGTAATGAGTTTAAAAGAATACAGAAACAGGTTGTGTAGACAGATTGGCTGCAAATATGTGAAGACTGATCTTTGCTGTTAAAAACCAAGAAAATTCCTGATTATACCAAGGATGCACATGAATAAGTAAACTTTATAAGAATATAACTGAAATATAGTTTAAAGTGATGTTGAGCTCCTATTCAAATCAAATTTACTATGTTTACTTTATCATTACAGTATGAATCTGGTGGGACGGTATTAAGTACCAACTGGGATGAGATAGGCAAGCAGAAGACAGAAGTAAAACCTCCTGACGGAATGGAGTTCAAAAAATGGAATTCGTGATATATGAATGAGACATTGTCAAATCTGTGATCAAACAAACTATTTAAGCATTTTTTGTGTTGGCTTATTTCAATTTCAATGATGGCATCTCCGTGAAAGAAACTTCTAATGCTCTGTCAAATTTTGAAATAAACCTTGCAAAATTGATAAAATGAGCATTTTGTTTATTAGCATGTTTTAGATGCTAACAAAGGTGGGACTTACATATACAGTAAAATGTGTATTAAGCAACCACTTATGGGACCATCAAAAAGAGTCCTTACAGGGAATAGTAGCTTATTACTTAGTTTACTAACTAGAAATAGGATTTTGATGGAATATGTATGTTATTTGATTTTTCCGATAATCCTATGTTGTTAAAACTCAAAAGAATCGTCTCATCGAGATGATGCTTACGAGTTTTATCAACATAGTATTTATTTATAATATGTTTAAAATCAATGATATCTACTTTTTAAGATATTTTGATTTAAAGACGGGGATTTTGAAAATGATCGCTTAATAAAACTGGTCGCTGAAAGACATGGTCACTTAAGCAATATTGACTAATGGTTATATATTTTTCATCTGCCTGTCTGTCGGCTCCTGAAAAACGAATTCGGGACTTCTTGTATTTGAAGATGACTCTCTACCTATCGATCATGGACTCCACAACATACGTGTTATTATATTAACAGTGGAGCAAAAGAAATGTTTGCATATTTATGTATGTGGATTGTTCATATTTAGTCCCGTTGATCATGTGTTCAAATTTGTCTCTCACCAATGGGTTTATAATCGTAGACTTATGTGAGATAGTAGCTGGAGGCTAGGAAAGGTTGTAATGATTATACTGGTGAGAGAAATACTAGGAAACCATTGTTAGGTGCTCCAGCCACTGCGAAATAAATGAGAAAATATTGAAAACTATGTAAAACTTCATTCAATCAATCATGGGTTCAAAGTCTTGTGTAACCCCACTACGCGTAATAAAATGATCACGTCATTGGAAAAAATCTTCAAGCGGTGACTGAAACCTCGTATCATAAGGTACATGTGTTTGGTCGTATATCTAATGAATTACATGTATTATTACCCTGGTTGATGGTGGAGCTGAGACGAGTACAAATTTTGTATCCGGGTATCCGAGATCTCATTACCCGCAGTTACTCGGGTACCCGATTATTACTGTCTATATGTGTATCTTATCAACTAAATATTATGGCGGATCTAACATTTCTGTAAAGGGGTTCCAACATACAAATTCCAACAGTTTTATCACGACGGAAACAAATTTTTCGATATTTTTCATTAATTCTGTCTATACTTGACCGATTTGAAAAAGGTTTGAATTACAGAAGGCTGAAAAACGCAAGAAAATAGCTGGTAGAGGTAGATTTTTCGGAAAACTGCTGATAAAAAAGTTGATGACTACCAAGTAAGTTTTCATTTGGTCGTTAATCACTTTTTAATCAGCAGATTTTTAAATGATCTGCCATATCAACTGAATTCCTGACATTTTTCCACCATTGCCTGCTTCAAACCGAATTCAAATTAATCATTAACAATTGACAAAGAATAGGCCATTGACCTGCTTTTATGGGGAGGAGGAGGGGGGGCATAAATGTTTTACAAACATCTCTTGTTTTTGTAGTGATGACTTGGATAAGCAGTTAAGGTACATTTGACAATATGCAAAGTAACACATTTTCGGGTTTAGCTTTGATTTTATTTCTCTTATCAAACAATCCTCTTTGTAAAACAATTTCAACCATTTGCGCATGTGTGTGACATTTCCAACAACTTTATATTCATATAATTTAATTTTAGACGATTCCATCAATATTTGTGCATTCTATTTGTGCATGGCTGAAAACTGATTTTATCTCCCAATTAAAGCAATTGTAACACACAAAGTAGTCTCTATAGAAATCCCTTTCTTTTTTGACAAATCTTTATATTTGTGATTTTTTATATCAAATTATTAGATATTAGGAGAAGAATTAATGATTTCATGGAGGTATGACACTTAAAACCTAATCATACTCATGTATTCGTATCATAGTGTGATAAGGCTTTTAGCTTCATACCTCCATGAACTCAATATTTATTATCTTAATATTTCAAGTAAAGCAAAGCATCCGGCCAGCCTTTGCACCAGCACAGTCTAACCAGTCTTCATTTGACTCTGTAGACAGATTAGGTCGCGGCTCTTATTTAAGCGGTCAGCGTTTTATTCTTACTGCATAATTGAGCTGTTTAATTTGCTTGTTTGTGCCTTTTGCAGATCTGAAATTGTTGGAAATATCACGCACATGCTCATTTTTAAAATAAGAACATAAATTTTCCCTACATAAGTCCACTGAAAACCCATGGCCCCTAAACCATTTTAAAATACGACAAAACTTTAAATTTCACCTTTCATGAAAAACAAAATCACAGAATTTGCAAACAAAATCACAGAAGAGTATAAATAAAACATTCAAAAATGCCATCAACATGAACTATAAATGCGCGAGTTTACTAATAATTGGTTGATATTCTTGCCCCATTAGGGTGTGTTTATACCTTGACGTCAATTTGGAACGTAATGCATGCATTACTTCAGTACATTGTAGAAGTGACAACATGTTGATCCCTGCCAAATAACGTTATTGGAAATTACCATAAATATGTGTATTCATCTATTATAGAACAGTTTGGCAAATCGTCACTCGATACGCCCTTCACTCTACAGGATGTCGACTTGGGACAGGATTTAAATTTAAGTCTAGAAGTCAACAAAGAACAATAACTCAAAAATAAGATAGGTTGAGTTATGACTCCTACCTACTGCACTCCGTAATCAAGATAAGAATATAACTGCCAAAATTCAGGTCATTCGGACTTCAGATGACTTAGTTATGCTACCCACAAAGAAGTGTGCGCCGCAGAATACCGGGCGCCACGGGTGATCACATAATATGTCCAGTCATTCAACAGGAGTTTATGGTTCATTAAGGTAGTGGAACCGTTATAGTTCCGCAACATTTCGGACCACATATTCTTTCACAATGTTAATCGAGATTTCCAAATGAAAAATATTAGGAAACCTCGGTTAACACCGTTAAAGGTCATTACCCCTGAGACGTTGCAAAACTATTACGGTTCCCCTTCCTTAATGTGCAGATTTCGTCGTTAAACTGTATTCACATCTTAGGGTCCTGGGCCCGTTTTTAGCTCCACTGGCTGAAAGCCACTGGGGCTATTGTCATGGCGTTGTGTCCGTCGTGCGTCCGTCCGTCCGTCCGTCCGTCCGTGCGTGCGTCCGGTCGTAAACTTTTCTTTAAAAATCTTCTCCTCAGAAACTACTGGATGGATTTCAACCAAACTTCACAGGAATGATCCTTGGGTGACCCTCTTTCAAAGTTGTTCAAGAAATTTCGATCCAATGAAAAACATGGATTTAATGGGCGTGGCTTATTTCCAAAAATAGTAAAAAGTGAGTTTTCTCAGATTCTAATCAATGGATACCAATGAAATTTTACATGAATGATCCTTGGGTGACCCTTTATCAGTCTACAAAAAATCATTGTGATCAGATGAAAAATGTGCATTTTATGGGCGGAGGTCATTTCTCTATATGTTATATAGTGGAAACTTTGAAAATCATTTTCTCAGAATCTAAATGATGGATATCAACCAAATTTCACTGGAATGATCCTTGAGTGACCCTTTATCAATCTACAGAAAATCATTGTGATTGGATGAAAAATATGCATTTTATGGGCAGAGGTCATTTTTCTATTATGTTATATAGTGGAAACTTTGAAAATGATTTTCTCAGAATCTAATTGTTGGATATCAACCAAATCCCACTGGAATGATTCTTGAGTGACCCTTTATCAGTGTACCAAAACATATTTTGTTTGGATGAAAAATATGCATTTTATTAGCAGAGGTCATTTCTCTATATGTTATATAGTGGAAACTTTGAAAATCATTTTCTCAGAATCTGACTGATGGATATCAACCAAATTTCACTGGAATGATCCTTGAGTGACCCTTTATCAATCTACAAAAAATCATTTTGATTGGATGAAAAAAAAATGCATTTTATGGGTGGAGGTCATTTCTCAATATGTTAAATAGTCGAAACTATGAAAATCATTTTCTCTGAATGTAACTGATGGATATCAATCAAACATTTTTGGTATGATCTTTGGGTGACCCATTATCATGCAGCCAAAAATTAATTTTAATTGATGAAAAATATGTCTTTTAATAGCGGAGGTCATTTCTCTATCTGTTATATAGTTGATACTTTGAAAATCATTTTCACATCAGTAGAACCCCAAATATCTAAAAATCTACTCAAAACATTCATTTGCTTTTACAAGAATTTCAAGCCTGTGGAGCGACTCAAGCCATTCATGGCTTTCTAGTACTTAACTTCTTACGAACAACTTAATCGTAAGTCAAAATCACAAATCGTATCTGTTTTTTGTTGTTGTTTTTTTCATTCGTTGTTAGATTCTGCCTTGCAATACCTCATTAGAATCGTCTTTAGTAGACGATTCCAATGAGATGATGCATAGCAGATATTCACTTTTAGGTACTACTGAAGAAGCAACTTTAATTTTTAACTTACGCCAAAAATGACCGTAAGATGTTTAGTAAAACAGACCCCTGGTCGGCATTTGAGGAAACGCTATTAATCGCCAATGATCGTAACTATGCAAAAGACGAAGGTTGTGTGATTGTACTAAACGTCGGGGTTCGCAGAGAATCACCAGAGAACGCTGTCAAATCGTCCGTCGCACGTTACAGACTTCTTTGTAGACATGTAACATTTTGCAAAATATCTTGGTTGATTGTTGTTGGACGGCTCTCTTACGTTTAGCAAACGCTAGATATATGTTACACACGCGCTCATTACACACTAGAGGTCTTAGAACACAAAAAAAACCTTGAACAACTGAAACGTTGAATAAGAATGCTGATCAGAGCTACAGATAAGGGAAGCAATATGGATTTCAAATAAAAGAATTAAAATGATACTTGCACAAAGTCTATTTTGTGAATACTCATTGGAATCGTCTCGTCTTTCAACAGGAGCTTTGGAGTCTTTCGTCTTTCAACAGGGGTTTATCAGGAGTCTGATTTCAAATAAAGGAATTTAGATAATACTCGCACAAAGCCTATTTTGTGCATACTCATTGGAAACGTCTCGTCGAGACGGTTCCAATGAGTTCCCCAAACTTAAGGTTTTAGTGAAAAATACAGATTTTAATGTGGAAACATCCCCTCTTATCTGTAACTGTGCTGAAAAGAAAGTGGAGTTGTGACGGCGGCTTAAGGTTACCAAAACTATGTAACTTTGACTTTCTTAAGCTTAAGATGCATGGCCCTTCAAAGACTTTTGAACATAGATGTGTAGACTATAAATTTTCAAGATAAAAAATATATGAATAGCTGTTTTAACCCGAGACACCTTTCTTTGGACCCGCCCTGCCATGCCAATAAATATAAAGAAAAATCACACAACACAGAAGTTTAACTACATTGCACTTCTTAGTGGTTGCATTATTAAAACGATCACAAGTTTACTCTCTTGGAGAATTAGTTCCACAAAATAGTCGTTTGTTGCATTCCATACTAAGGCATGTAGGAACAACAGTTTAAAATGCCTGCTTTTACAGAATAATGATTGATATTTTTTTTAAATAAAAATATGGAGTATTTCCGGTCTTGTTCAGGCTTTCATTCACACTAAAACATTTAAATTGTGTTGAGAACAATGTATTTGTAATATTATTTACTAGTCTTTATTTTTGAGATGAATTGCCACGTATTCATTTGGGTTTATGCTTCTACCTTTGATCTGTATTTGTCCTGTCATATCTTGTTGGTATGTATCTGTCAGAGCGATCTGGGGTGACTCGAACTTGTGGATGTCTGACAACTCGAACATTTTGTGATCGTCGGGACCGGGGTGGCGATGGTCCGTTACTTGTACGTCTACTGCTACTTCCACTTCCGGCACGAGCGCCGGAAGAGCTCACTACTTCTTCATCCGGGGAACTTCCATCCTGATCATTTGATAAATCGAATATGGCCTCAGTAAGATTTGCGTTTGTAGCGTTCAGTCTTGAAGCAATGCGAAGTAAATACGACGAAGCAGCACCGGGTTCAAGTAGATCATTGTTTTCATGCTCCATTTCTTCTGTTTCGTCAATGTCTCGTTCTTGTTCTCTTTCTCGGTCATGACGAGATAACATCTCGCGAAGTTCTCGCGTTCGATACCGACTTAATCGATCTGCTCGTTCAGCTAATCGATCAGCAGACGCCCTAGCGCGTGACCTAGATGTGGACGAGACTTGATGTTCGGCAGCACTCGGCTCTACATGGGTTACCATTAAATCATCATTATCATCGGGGTGCGGGGCTTCTGCTTGTTGGCGTGCCCTCCTCTCCTCCATGTCTAATACTACTAATTGATGCGCCGGTATTTGATTTTTCAGTGACAGGTCATTCTTCTCCGTTACTTCTCCTAGGCAGCTCATTTCAGAGAGAAAAGATGGTTCATTATCGATCTGGAATTCACACGCAACGAAAAGTTCGTCATCATTTGCATCGGCATGTTGTGAAAATTCTTCTTCGTTTTCTTTGATTTCGTTATGAACTGTAAATAGTTTTGTTATGTCATTTGCAGGCCTTGCTGTTTGGAATGTGTCATGGAGCTTTTGAAGTTTTGATCCTTGTGTACAAACTTCGACAAACCTAGAATTTATCAACGATTTCTGTTGTTTTATTTTGTCATGCAGTATAGAAATCAAACCTTCCTGTCGCCTCTCCAATAACAGTCTGTACTCAATAAATGCGTCCTTAATTGTCCCTCTTAATTGGCGTTCAAGAAGGTCGAGCTGTTTGGACGCATTGGCAAGTGCATCCGTTCTATTTTTCATTCCCTGTAATAATTGTTTACTCCTATTTTCAATGTTATTGAAGTCGTCAGCTTTATCATTAAGCGCTTGTGAGACATCGACAATCACGTGACTAGATTCTTTATGATCGATAACCGTACAATCTCGGCAGACTGGTACTATACATGTTTTGCAGAAGAAATTTAATGGCTGCCGTTCATGTTTCGTACAGGCGTTTGTTGACTTTACAGCAACCTGGGACAGAAAGTCTATCATTTGAATGATTCTGTGATCGTTAGGTAGGGAGTCTATTTCTCCACGACTTAGAAATATTTCCACCCGACATGTTGGGCACTTCAGGACGCCTTCATAAGTATCATCTGCCCACGTGTACGCTCGTCTTGTATTTTGTTGATTGTGATCAAACACCTGAAAGGTTGAAAGGCTGTAATCAGTTTGGATCCAATAGCTACAGATATGAATCATAATAAAATTTAACCCGTCTAGCAAAAAGGGGACCCTGCTATAGATATGAATCAGAACATAATTTAACCCGTCTAGCGTGAATGGACCAACCAGGAATTCTGTTAAATAAATATTTGAAAAAAGGTATTGGCCATAGCGCATGTAAAACACGTGTCGCATTTCAAAAATTCTTTAACCGTTTCCTGTTTTACAAAATTTTGGACATGACAAAAGTTTATTTCACGGCTCACCGCGCAAAATCTACCTATACATTTTGATTTTCTTCTTTAATCTAAAACTTATTAAATATCTTGCACCTGTATAAAATAAAGTGTGCTTTTAAGTTAATTGTTAAGTTCAAGAAAAGAAAACTGAGAGCCCTCTATTTAAATATGTAATAGTTAAATCACAAACCTGTTTGAGACAAGGTAGACAGAATGTATGGTTGCACGGCAAGGACTTTGGCGTATGTTCTGTTTGGTCAAACTTGTCTTGGCAGATATGACACCGTAAAAACTGCTCCTCGAACGCAGCTTCATCAACTACTAGGTTTCTCTTGTTGTTTGGGTTAGTTTCCATTGCCTCATCTGTACTGGTTGCCATGACTAGATCTGCAATTGTAGGGGAGAAACGTTTGATCATTCTTTTTGTTTTGAAATTGTTAATTCGTAAACACTGTCGAGCACAAAGTGCGACGGGCTTTTCTTAAAATGAAGCATTTGAGATACTGTGTGTTCTCCATAATCCTTTCAAACAATTACGTGTGAATCAAAGAGAAAATTTAGAACCGCATTTCCATCCGCTCAGTCCGATCCGAGTCCAAATAACTTGGTCTATGATAATGTAATGTTTCTGATGGAAATCAACCCTGCGTTCGGGATGACAAAACGGTACAAACAGTTTGTCAATTTTACCTCGCTTTGCACGTGAACTTGCGTGCAAAGCGGGGAATAATTGGCAGACTGTTCGCACCGTTTTGTCTTCCTGGTCGCAGGACAGGTTTTAACTCTGTCCTGTTTTACAAAATTTTTGACCTGTCCACATTCAAAGGTTTTGCAGACGAAAATTTAAAGTGGATTTTATTTGAAAAATAACCCTTTAATAGGGTAGAAAATAGTGTTGAAAAAGAAGAAATTGCTTGTCAGGAGCAATTTCTTCTTTTTTCACAATGTTTTCTCAATAATTAAATCACAGGTACGTAAAAAGCAGGGATTAAACAGCAAAGGGTTAAGTTACCCACTTACGGTAAATATTATTATTTACAATAAAATTCAATCAATATATTGTTCAGTCTTCAATATAAACCTTTTTCGACCAATAATGCTGTCAGTTACTTAATTGAATTGCGTATTGTCGACATTAAGGTAGCGGACCCGTAACAGTGCCTTTTTAAAACAGTCTTCAATTCTTTTCTGAATTGGTTCCCCAAAGGTACAAAGTGCTTTTTATATAAAGCATTCGTGTAACGGATATCGATTCAGGGCTCGATTTGGAACGTTACCCTACCCGATACCTAGGTACTCGAGAACTCGTTTAAAATCTCGCAGTGAAATAGAAAGACACGGTGAGTATCTTACATCTTCACGGGTCAAGGGGTATCGAATCGATAAGATCTTCTCGAACTGTAAGATAAGTAAAACGTTCGTAACCCTTGGCTCGACAAGATGAGTATCTTAAGGCACTCTGAGATATTATCAAGTAAAGAGCGCATAGTAAAGGCTCTGGTCAGACTTGCGGACGCTGCGTGAGGCACGTTTGAAATTGGTGGAAATTTCACTCAAGGTCTAAAATGATACTGACTGCAATTAGTAAGAGCCAGTTAAAAACTGATTTTATTAGCTTGGCTGTTTTCAGAGAAAACCCGAATATTGTGATCATCATTGCGTCGTTCGTAACCCAACATGTACGACAAATGGAAAACAAAGACGCTTGACGAATGTCGTATCACGTTAGCCGATATAAATAGTTTGTCTCTTTCAAATGACAAATATAAATCGAAGTGGGTCAAATTCAAATCGATACACGGTTGACTATAAAGGAAGTATTTTACGCAGTTCTTTTTGATACATCAATGACGCATCGATTAACCAAAACCACGTGGTTGAAAGTTTGTTTATGTTTACATTAATACCCTGACTACCCGCCATCTTTGAGGCGGAGCGTATGTAAATTAGGTGCGCTATCGATTATTTATTATCTTTGTAAACAGCTGATTTTTGATGACTAAATGTTAGTTATCAAATTTGTATTAACGATTTCAGTGATGATTAAAACTTATTTATTTTTAATTCCGATGTTGTCATAGGAAAAAATAAGTAGGATGAGTTTACCTATGAAATGATATTAATTATTTTCACTTTGAAGGGAAAACAAAACAATCAGTCAGGTTTTCGTATTAAAACGGAGGTTCTTTTCTTTTTAAACCAATCATTATTTAAGAAAAAATATTTTCTACTATATTCTGATTTCTTCGTCAAGCGCAGCTTTCACTAAGAGTTACCCGTTATTTGAGAGGGGGAAAAACACAACCCTTGTCGAAACAATGGGAGGAAGCAAGAGAAGCTGGTCAATAAAATTCGCACTCGGGAACCCTCGGCGAATCTACGGAATAGTCCTCGGGAATAATAAGGGCGCAGCCATGAAAGCGCGTCATATCGCACGTGGGTTAACATGACGTCACAAACATAACTGAGGATGACGTTGAGAAAAATAAAATCAAAATAAGGTTAGAATTGGGCATATTATTATTTGAAAACAAAACGCAGTGTTTTACTGCGTTTTGCTTTCAAATTATAACATGCCAAAATGATCTCCACAGACGATCGGAAAACATTAAAGGAAAAAACTATTCTTCAAGCGTATTAACCAAAGTACCACCAGAAGCCGAATTACCGAAAAAAATTACCAAAAATTACTACTCTTACGTCCGAGGTACTTTTCAGTTTACGGAAAAGTCCGAGCGATGTTCCGAATGTAAAATTCGTCATGCCTCGGGTAAAAATTTGCAGAAAACCCGAAGCATTGCTATATATCTTTCGCGTCCTTGTTCTCGTCGTTCAAAAACTTTTTTTTTTTTTTTAATTTTGATATAACTCTTTTATTAAAGCATGATTTTGAAACATTGAATACACGGTCACCACCAACAGGACATCAATAGGGTCTACTTTTATCCACTATCTAAAATCAAATACCAAAGTGTCTGCCACCTGTAGCTAGTGCTATCCTTTAATCAGTCTATCAAAACTTGCAATCGACACTGTGCGTGATATTATCGATAAATTTTACATGTGCACAAAGTAAAGCCTCAGATCACCCTGTGCAATCGTACAGTCAGATGTGATCATGTGAGCCTACACTTTGCGCTCTGTAATTGCCCCAAAGCTTTTTGTAGACAGTCGATCATTGTATATTTTTGCGTATAGACTAGGTGACAGTCCAAGCTATTCTATATCTTCCCTTCATGCACGTGCCTATTTGTTTGAAATATCACGCGCTGGCTCATTTACCATAATGTTTTCGCGTATCGAATAAACGTGTAAAATGCTTAGATCATGTCGACTTTAAATAGGGCCCAATAAGTATTTTGACTTTCAAATGAGTGATGTTTTGATCGTGGTCATTATCCTTCATTTACCTAATTATACGGTCAGTAACCTGCCACAGACAGGATGGTTAAAAATCTATAGACGATGACCGAATGCAACCTAAATGGGGAAGTTTTAAACTAGCAATAAAGAGTTTGATTAAGCTAGCTATCAAATATTTTTCTACAAATCGAGTTTTCACCTTCAACAGTAAAAAAGTAATAATAATTACATTAATAATAATAATAATAATATTTCTTACAAAAAAATATTTATAACATCAATAATGATTATGCTATAATGAGTCGGAGATCTATAAATGTAAACCCATATAACTGATATTTTTTTCCAATTCCATTTTGTAAATATCGAGGCGCTCATTACTTAATTCTACTCCGTCATTTGTTACAAAGAACTAACCGAACAAAGGTGGCAACCATCCAAACTTGGATGACAAACTTTTTGTCGGCTTTAAAGATCTTAATCCTGTTACTTATTCTTACGTTTGAAGTCTATAAGAAACATCTTAATAGGATTTGCCTTTTGAGTCAAGAATCGAATAAAGCTTTTGTTTTAAGGAAAAAAATATTGAGCTCCTAAAGTTGAGTCAAGCGTGAGAAAGTTGATACTTGAAAAATTATAGACGAAGCTTATCTCATTAAAAAAAGAAGAGAGTATTTGTTAATTTCATTCATGTATGAAACTTAAACCATAATCACTCCGTATGAATTCGCGTATTCATACAGGAGTGTGATTTGGGTTTTAGTTATATACATACCTTTATGAAATCAATAAATGGTTGCTTCATATGTTATAATTTAATATCGTGAAGCCAACATAGAGAGATTTCTTTTATTGCTCTCGGTGGTTTATCGAGAAATAACGGTAGATTATCACTTGATAATCTCACCGCAAAAAGCAGTGAAATTATCAAAAACTTATACCCTGCTTTTGTGCATTTCATCCTATCTGACGTCATCTATGCGGGGCGAAATAAGTGACGTCACAATAAATGTTGCATAGCAATCCCGCGCAAAATGACGCAAAATGACGCGCTTTACGAAAATATGTCCTAGAAATCTCACATTTTGTCTCATTTTTGCATGAAAGAAATAGAATAATCGTTTGTTTTTCGTGTAAGATCGATTAATATTTCATTTCGTGAACAACAAAAGCTATATTTTCACTCGCGGTTCTGCCACTTGTGAAAATATAGCTTTTGTTGTTCACTCAATGAAATATGAAGCGATCTTACACTGAAACAAACGATTATCCTCTATTTATTTTGTGCCTACTTTGTGTGTATGCCTGAAAAATTAATATGCACTAAAATTGTCATCATCGGGGAATGAAACCAATTTTAGCCATTGAATGTTGATGGGCACTACTTTAATTGAATTATTTTATCTTGTGCTTAACTTTCCCAACAATTTCATACGTGCTTGATGAAAAGGGGTTGGATCCAGCATAGGTCAGTCTGTAGGCGGATTTCGGAAATTTTTACAATGGAAGGTTGAAAAATTATTCTTTTCTTTAAAAAAAAAATCGTTATTTGTGAAAAGTTTCGACCCTGGGCAGTCAGCGCACATCGCGCAGTCTGACCAGGTCGACACTTTTCGCACTATGGGCTAAAACCTCAGACGGACAGAAAGAAAAAAAGAAGGAAAGGAAATGAAAGAAAGGAAAAGAAAAAAAATAAAGGAAGAAAGAAATAAAGAAAGAGTAAGAAAGAAATAGAGGAAAAAATAAAGACAGAAAGAAAGAAAGAAAGAAAGAAAGAAAGAAAGAAAGAAAGAAAGAAAGAAAGAAAGAAAGAAAGAAAAAGAAAGAAAGATTACATACAGAAAGAAAGAAAGAAAGAAAGAAAGAAAGAAAGAAAGAAAATACAATGACGTTCATTTCAATTGTACACATACCAGCAGGTAGAAAAGAGCCTTACCCCTATTAAATGCTGAATTTACACCAATTCAGAAACTGTAAATTATAAATTAAATTATGAAATTTTTATTTCTCCAGCTCCATTCAAACTGAATTTCAACATGTGATACACCATATTTAAATACCCCGATCGGTTATTTTTATCCAATGTTTACATCGTCATCGTGTCAACGTAAGCCAATACACAAATATTAACTTTTACCTTTTTTGAAAGAGTTCTAAAAGTCCTAAATATCCCTGTCTGGTTGACCCCGGAATTACTCTACGACGGTAGATAGACAAAGATCAATCTTTAAAGCCTTATTTTAGTCTAAACCACACTTTTTTCTTCTATAAGCTATTATGAACTGAAAAAAGTTCTATAATAGAAATACCGCTTTACAATTAATGTTAGTGAATTCAGAGCATCATTCGGGAAAATATATTTCTATATGTAGAGTAACTGTTGTAATGGCCTTTATATAGAATTATACACAGTAGGTAAGACGAACCATACAAATGATGCGGCATATTCGGCGATATAACTCGATATTTCTGATCTCCCCGATTTGATATCCCATGGGAAAGAGGAAAGAGTGAGTCTTTTCTATTATATTGGCATCTATACATATTGGCCTAATAGGGCGACAAGCTAATGACTATGTATGAAATAAAGCCACGCCCCGAAAATAACATTGACGGAATAATGGGTCATCGGGATTGCTTATTTTCTTTTGCCTTTGATCAGCTGAAGCAAGTGCACTTATTTGATAGAAAATCGACAAAGAATAATCAATCAAATTAATGATAATTCTAACCTAAGAATAATACACCATTAAAGATATTCTAAATAATGCTGTAATTAGCCCATTTCTTACATTGGTTTGTAAATTTCAAATGTAATCCTTACTTCCACGCCCTATTCATGAATATTGATGACCCCGGAATAATCGAAAGGGGTGAAATAGTTCAATATAAACGGTCTTAACCGATAAATAAATGTTGGGTTATTTTTGGATTTAAAATACGATCTAATTTTTATCTCATTTGATGAGTCATAGATGGGCAAAAAAGATGATCAAAATAGCAACCTTTATTTTGCTAAAGTTACATAACAATCGGCGACGCTGACACGCGATTCTTATTTGAGCCTGTGCATGACATTAATAACAGTTTAACGTGTGCGTAAAAAACAACATAAACCAGCCTAGACAGCCACAAGATTTGATAAAAAGATTACCAGAATGTCCATTTAAAGGCACTTTGAGATCTAATCTATATCTAAAAATAGCAAAGTGATGCCTCTGGTCAGACTGTGCAGATGCACAGACTGACCAGAGTCTTTGCTTCGCGCCCGTTGGAAAATGTCGGAAATATCACGCACAGACTCATTGTTTTCATCGACCGATTAGCAAGAAATAGCGTTATCCGGACGCCGGTGATATCAGGGCAAAATATGTTTTTAAGCCAATAAAACCGTCGACTTGACGATGTCTAATTTTTTGGCCAGGGATGAGGCAGAAATTGGATGATCAATTACACGTAGCCTGCTGACGATACATGTCGTCGACTAGTTAGCGATAGGCAGGCGGTTAGTCGCCGACTAGTCGCCGATACCAAACGGAAGTGATAAGGTCGGTTATTGTAAAGCAACAACAAAAATACGTCTGCGATCTGGACAAAATCGGCCGGATCGGGTGAAGCCTGATCGATTGCCGACGATACAAAATCGTCTTCCATAAATCTGAAAGGCGACGCCGATTGGTCGACAGCTTTTACCTTGAAGATATAACTCGCCGAAGAGACGCCGATCTCAGAAAATTCAACTAATGAATCTTGCGATGCAGTCATAATGCTGATTTTGTCACCGTTTTCACAAAATGTCTCCGACGAGGCATCGCCGATGCCTCGCAGGGTTTATGTGACAGTGGCTTAACTATGCATGTAAAATGTCATAATTCTAACTGAATAGCATTTTAGATCAAGTTTGGAACAATTCTGCCTTGGATTTGATCAGTTTGTGAAGTTTCATTAACGTAGATAGTTGATATTGCCCAATTTAAACAAGTTGCCGATTTTGTGGACATTTCACCTAGTCTGGTTCAAGTTTTATCTGCAATAATTAAGTAGAAAGTGGATAGTGTAAGCTCAGTTCAGACCCTACGTCTGCAAAGGCGTAACTAGGACTTTGAAATCTATAACAACACAGTAGGCGACAAGATAAGAACATATAGGATAAAGGCGATATGAGGACTGTGACAGAAGATGAATGTCCTCCGTCAGCAACCTCTTAATGATTTGAGCGTTTGTGAATGATCAAAACATCGTAACTACAGCTTGAATAAGCTGTAATTTCAATGTTATGATCATTCATCAATGATACTTTTAAACAGAGGATTATTTCTTTACGCATTTGCATAAATTGCGTAATGGGAGTTGCGCCCTTGCGCCTGTGCAGGCTGATCTTAGTCAATAATTTCTGCCAAAGCTTAATGTACAACAGGGGCCCGTTTTACTAAACGTCTTACGAAAAAATTGATCGTAAGTCAAAATCACAATTCGTACCTAGTGTTTTCATTCATTGTCAGATTCTGCCGTGCAATGTCTCATTGGAATCGTCCTTTAAAGACGATTCCAATGTGACGATGCATGGCAGAATTCCATATTTAGTTACTTCTGTAGAAGCAACTTTAAATTTTGAACTTAAATAAAAAATTGATCGTAAGATGTTCAGTTAAACAGGCCTCGGGGATATAGAGAACCAGCGTGAGAAGTGTCGAGTTCTATTAAAAACGTACGACTGATGATGCGTAGATGCACCTATCCTGCATTCAGGATGACAAAACGGTACAAACTGTTTTCACATTTTACCCCGCTTTGCACGTAAGTGCACGTTCAAAGCGGGGTATATTTTGCAAACATTTTTCACTGTTTTCTCATTTTGAACGCTGTGCAGGTCAAGTTAGATTTTGAATCCCCCTTGACAAAACCCTTACAGGTAACAACATCGTGAAATTGACTAGGTGGGTGATTTTTGAATGAATACAAAATGAAATTGAATGAATGGAAGGAGCGAGTTGAATATAATAAGTGGAAGGTAATATAATATCGCTTTACCGACAAAATTTTCGAAATTTTATTACCCCCCTCCCTTTTTTCTGTTTGTGAGTCTATTCGAACTAATCAGACACTTTAAAATCCACACAATACCAATAAAGACGTAGAATGATTTAATCGTTTTAAATAAAGGTGTTGATCGTTTTGTAGCAATTTCGAAGAATATTTTCGAATGATTTCGGAGCGTTTTTTTCCTGGTTTGAGTGAATGCTTGGAGTGAATGGAGCGCTTAGTCAATGATTTAGAAAGATTATGATCGGAATGAGTGTCAATTGCACAGTGTTATGAATGTATCATATGGGTTAATGCCGTCCTTATCATATACCCAAAGTCTAAAGCATGTTATTCCATTCTATTGAAAGCATGCCATTTCATTCTAAAGCAAGTCATTTCATTCAGCAGAACATCTCTGGGCAAGTCCTTATTTCATGACAACAAATCGCTATCAAGTGCACTGGAGTTGGCACCTTATTTTACCATTCGAATAGTATTTAAAAGTATTTCAAAGGGAAAGCGCTCGCGAGCGCTTCGTTATCATGAAGTCAAAGTAGATGACTCAGTGACTCAATTCACAAGTCGCTGAACTTGCCATTTTGTATACTTGATAATACACGGTTCTTTGCATAATCAAAGGTACCATTTCGATGACTCAGCGCGAAACAGTTGTAACTGCCTATATGTTTAGCGCAGAGTCGTCGATTTCCCACGGGGTTTTTGAGAGGTTTCATGGTTATTTGGAACGTATGCTGTTCCTTGGCTTTATTTCATGGTCCAGTATTTCAAAGTCAGTTCACAATGATTATACAGTGTAGAGACAGTTACGATTTTCGAAGCTTTGGGTCGTAAAAGTATTCAATAAGTAAGGAATTTCAAACGAATTCAATTCTCAGCATCACTTAACCGAATATGGGCAACCTTAACGTCTTAACTGCAGCTTGAAGCTGCGATTGTGTGCCGTCTAAGA
The DNA here is from genome assembly GCA_948146395.1 of Fragum whitleyi. Lineage (NCBI taxonomy): Eukaryota > Metazoa > Mollusca > Bivalvia > Cardiida > Cardiidae > Fragum > Fragum whitleyi. The sequence continues at coordinate 6,543,945 of OX411549.1, forward strand.
GGGAAAAAACACGGGAAATGAGAAAAGCATCGACTCTGGTCAGCTTGCACAAAGTGTATAGTCTAATCGTTGAATGTTTTTCAATGTGAGAAGATTTTTGAATCTTGAATTATTACCATTAGTTCAATCCTTAATTTTGATCTCTGGTTGACCTCCGCCTTTTTCAATAATATTTTCACGAAATTTGGACCGGTCGACCCCTTTGGTGTAACGGAACACAAATTACACAGTCAGCCCAGGATAATTCACCAAAAATAAACAATAACTCTACCTTAACAAATTCAATACCCAAATAGGAAAATTGATCGTTATCTTAATGTTTTCCTTGTCACTAGTTTATAAATATCGGGATAAATAAATATCCAAACATAGCGAAGAAAGGAAAGCATACCTATTTTGATTCCATCGTAAATTCAAATGTGTATGTGAATATATTTATCTATATGCTCACTCTATAAAACACGCCATATTTTCCCACAAGTTCAAACCATTCACTTAAATATCGATCTTGTACCTGTCTAAGTCAAGGGGAAGTATTGTGTATGATCCCCGACTTGTCCGAACTTGTCTCCGACTAGCCTGGGGTTTATCAATACCAATACACAGTCTGTTATCCTTTACATATTGGCTACTGCCCGATTTCTTTTTCTAAAATTGAAAATGAAATAAAATAAATAAATAAATAAACGGAAAAAAGGCAAATGCCAAAAGAGTGAAAATGAAACAATGGAGAAAATAATATTTGCTAAAATACTAGTTTCAGCATGTTTGGATCCAGGGCTGGGAACCGAAAATCCGCACATTTCGGCAAAGAAATAGCTATAAAGGTAGTAGACCCGTAATAGTTACGCAACGTTTCGAAAGAAATGAACTCTTACAGTGTTAACCGAGGTTTCCTGATGATTTTCATTAGGAAACCTCTGTCAACATTGTGGAAGGTCATGCGTTCCGAAAAGTTTCGGAACTATTACGGTTCTACTACCTTTAGGCGGAGAATCTGAAAAAAAAATCAAAGTACAGGTAACAACATCGAGAAATTGACAAAGTGAATGGGTTTGAATGAATATGGGATGAAATTGAATGAATGGGGAATTAAATTAAATTGATGTCAATATAATACAGTTCATTTTGTCCAATAGTACGAAATTGCCTACATATGATCACCACCCCTTATCAAAATAAACGTATTTTACTGTTTGTGAGTCTGCACGTATGAATCAGACACTTTAAAATCCACGATAAGCGAGAATAATTTGGTCGTTTTGAAGGATTTCGAAGTGTTATCGAATTACCGGTTTGAGTGTGTGCTTGGAATGAATGAATGGAGCCCTGTTTTTTTTTTGTTTTGTTAAAGGGTCGCGTAAAAGGGGCATAACTACAACTTTCTTCAGGCTCTAGGTACGAAATAACGCTCTATCACGGACTTATTGCTATATAATTCTACTTTCGCTTCGATCCCCATCCCTTTGGGATGAGAAATTTATCATTCCGGATCTGCGTATTTTCATTTATCTCTGTGGTTTGTCCGTTTAAAAATCGTTTTCTACTCTTATAAAGCCTCATTAATCAGGGGTGTACAAAATATTGTAGGGAAAGGAGGAATTGCTTGTTTGAAGTAGTTTGTAATTTCCTGGCGATTTTTATTTAAGAACGCAACATATCAAAATCGGCCTCGAGACGCTTTCAGCCGGAAGCGGGTATAGGTTTATTTTACGGTTGATTTTGTGCGTTGATTATCTGAGGCGGTCTAACACAAAGACTGGTATCACTGTCAACTGTCAATATTCGACACAGTGTCTAGTCTATCTGATATGGCGAAAGTCAAAGGACGGTGCAAGCGACCTCCAATTTTATGGATCGCTGACCCCGCCTATTGACCTCCGTCACAACACATTCCTCAGATATTTATATGTCATTTATCTGCTTTATATACGGTACCGTACAGAAACTCCTTGAAGGGCGATCTAATTCGACTACTTTCAAAACATGACGACAAAGTCATTATTTACCAACGTCGTGCTTTTTCTACACGGTTCTAAACGATGTGTCTACACAGTTTCCAAAAATGTATCTCCACTGATTCAAAATCCCCTCAAAACCTTTGTATCTCCACTGTACCAATGAAAAAACGGCCTGTTTCTACACTGGACCGTTGACCATTTACAAAAACTAAAAATATCACTTTCCTCAATGCGTTTTCAGAGTTGTCAAAAATCGGGAGTGGTTTGTACGGGTTCAGGCTTATGATAAGTCGTTGGACATTAGCGATTTCATTTGTAATGAATCGAATATTCTGGAATGAACCTTGCGATCGCCGCTTCAATTTCGGTTTTTGCTAATCTGCCAACCTTATCGATTGAATCCAAATTGTGTAGTTGGCGCCACGAGAAAACAATCGAAAAATAAGAAAATAGGACATTTTATGTTGGTAACGATGTATATTGTTAAACACCATCAGTGAAATTTTTTAAAACCTGTATATTTGCAATTGAAAATTTACTTACAATTTATTGTCGCCATCTTGCATGCTTCTACATCGGACATTTTTTACTACACTGTACCAGGTATACGACTGTGATCTGGTCAACATAGCGAATACCATATTTCTCTTTATGATGTTTGACGTAAAAAGCTTCAGTCCTGCCTTCAGAAAAATGAAGTACACGTGAGCACCCGTGACTGAATGGTACCATGCATTGCACAGTGAAACGCATGGAACGAGTACTTAAATTTTGAAATATTGGGGTTTTTTTTCCATTTTTTTTCCAGAATTCTTTATTATTTGAAATTCTGAATTTTGACTTAACGGGGTGCCCGGGTGATACCTTTATGCGAGCCGACATATATCACTTGAAACGTTTATTCGTAGTACAGGGCCAACTTATTTCTCCCCCGGGCGGGGCCCGATTTGGTTGTTTTTCAGCCGGGCCACAATTTGAAACCAAGCCCTGTGTTCCGGTTGACAAGATGCTACAAACCGTTTTCTAATTATACCCCGCTTTGCGCGTGCACATGCTTTCAAAAACGGGTATAATATGAAAACAGTTTGTAGCATCTTGTCAGCCGGAACACAGGGCCGGGTTTCAAATTGTGGCCCGGCTGAAAAACATCAAAATCGGGACCCTTTCGGGCGAGAAATAAGTTGGCCATCAGTTACTAAACCCTCGTAACTTCAGCTTCGACAAACTGAATTTACGAGGATTTGGTAACCCAACCATGTAAATGTGTTCACTTTCGCCAAGCATGTTTGTCATTTTGGTTCTAGGGTATTATGCTCACGCGATAAGCGCGATATTACATATAAACACTGGATCAATCCATGTTATTGAAAACAGTGTTCATGTCGATTGGCTGTGTTTATTATACTGAAAAAACATGCAGTAGTTTATCGGAGTGGCGTAGTCGAGTGGATAAGGACGACAGAATTTTGACCAAGCGGACCGAGTTCAATTCTGCATTGCGACATAAAATTAACTTTTTCAATTTAAACATTTAATGCCATATCTTTTTTTAAAAAAGATGTTAAATGTTGTGCTAATTTTGAAAATTCTTCAAAGGCTTTTTGTATTCTTTGGATTGAATAGATATATACTATATTTACTTCACCGTGGGGATGGATATAAAGGCCACTTTAGATAGAGCTTTAAACTGCAATTTGACTATTCGAAGATTCCAAATTAAAAAGATTTCACGCTGATAAACCGAATGCAATAGCCAAAACAATTATAGACCAAAGGCGATTGTTTCATGATTCGATATTTTATCGCATAGAATCGATAAAGGTTTCTCCGAACGGTATAACCCTGTATGTTTAATCCTATGATACATATCTAAATTATAAAGAAACACATAGAAAAGAAATTTATCTGCGTGTATTTGATGATGTAAAAAAATTAATTTTCTCGAATAAAACCAACAATAAAAATATGTGCCGATGAAAGGATACGAACCGGGAGCGTTTTGGTAACAATCAGTCGATAGTCTAGCATGCGTATCCACTGAGCCATCGCAGTCATTTACATACGTCACGGTATTTTAAATATATTATATCAGGTTCTGTATATGAGGTTAACATATTCGATAAGTAACCTGCACTACCTGTAGATAATATCGATACAACCGTCTAAATGTTAACCTTATCGCGTGCAATTTATACAGCTATTTACACGCATTAACGTTTGAAAGAAACCAAAACATTAAAATTTACCCTCCAAATTACGTCATGACTAAACCATACCCTACCAGGTCAATTATAATGCAGAATACATTTGGCGTGAAAGCTGTGTTATTGATATACCTTGGCTAATTTGACCCGAATTTGACCTCTGTGGAATTATGCTTAAATAACAATTGTTAACATATTTAATCACTTAACAAACTATACATTTCATTCAAAACCGTTTGTTATTCATTCCAAAGAAAGCACGTGCGAAGTCGAGTAGGAAAAATAAGATTTTTATTCATCTAAATAGCAGGAGTCAGATTCGTGTAAATAAAACCGCGCTATACGGTTAGATACATTGTGAAATTGACAAGCCGATTTTGGATTGATTTTGGAATGATAATGAATGAGCCAGTTGGGCGAGTTTGGAGTGAAATAATAGGGAAGTAATACAATATCGGTAATATCGTCCAAATTGAAAGAAAATATCGATATCCCCCCCCCCCCCACACACACACACTCTTTGAAAAATATCCCCTTTGCCTACTTTTCTATTTTGACACATGTATTCATGGTGTAAACATACGCTTGAAAATCCATATCAGGCATTTAAAACGTAGAATGATTTATTAGATTCGAAAAAAAGGTATCTTTTTAAACGTTAGCGAAGTGTTTTTGAATGATTTCGGAGCGTTTTGGAATGGTGGGTGTGAGTGTTTGCAATGAAAGAATGGAGCGCTGATCGATTGATTTGGAATGGTTTTGATCGAAATGAGTGTCATTTTCATGATTGTATTAACCGTTTGCTATTCCTCGAATGTCGAAAGATTATACGGGTCACGGATTTTAGTTTAACTTAATGCTATTAAAGGTTTAAGAGTTTTTATTTCAGTTACAGAGTACCCACCGATTGGCAATTTAAAGTTCAATATAGGGTATTGTATTGATAAAATACAATGGATAGAATATATACATGTAAATAAGGATAAATGAAATTAATATTTAAGGTATGTTGAAATCAAACATTGTTCTTTATTTTCGTATAATAAACGTACAGGTCGATGGCATAGAGCGAAACAGTTGTAACTGCATATAAATATATAGGCAGTTACAACTGTCTCGCTCTGAGCCATCGGGGAAGGTATAAAAAGGCCATTGCAATAACTTGATCGAGCTGTAGTTTCGACATTAAAATTGTCCGAAACAAGCCTGGTTAGTTCATATCGGAAAGGTTTCTAACATCATTTACTAGTTTCGTACATTATGTCAAAGGTTCGTAGTTAAGGTACAGTTAGTTACATCGTGAAATAGGCTTTTACCTTAATCAAAACCATTCTAAATCGCTCACTCAGTGCTCCATTCATACATTTCAAACACTCACTCAAACCATTCGAAAACGCTCAAACCCATTGAAAAATATAGAATCAATAACTTAAGTAAAAATAAATTTTAATAGAGAAAAATCGCGATTTCACTGACATAATTCAAATTGTAAGCGTCTGATAGGTTCTTGAAGGAATAGGAAGCTATGGATAGAACGTGTACATGCATTTTATATTAAAGGGAGGTAATCAATATCATCCTGAACAAATTTTGCGATATAGGATTACCTCCTATTAAATTCACTCAAAGCTCGCTCCACAAACTCATTCAATTTCATTCCTAAATCATTTAAAATCATTCACTTGCCATTTCACGATGTTGTTAATAGTACATGGTTTTTAAAGTGGAATAAACGATCATTTTGTCCAGATTGTATCAAAAATTCATGGCTGACTTGATCTGAACATGTTACGTCAATTACGGCGTAGTTTGATAACATTTACATGTAACACGGAAATTACACTATTCTTTATAAAACATATGACAAAGCCAGCTATTAAAATAATTTGAAAGAATTATAAAAAAATGTGAAATTAAGAATTATATCTAGGTGAAAAATATAGTGTTCAATTAGTTGCTTATTCTCTTATGGTCAACATTGTTATGATCATTTTATTAATTATCTCCATAGAAGTTAAAAGATCCTTTGGAAAAGATGTTCTTTAAAAAATAGTCGTGTTACTTGTCGCGTTCTATTACGAAATATACATTTTATAACAATGAAATATCTCCATTCAACAGATTTTGCTCAAAACAACATAATCAGTCATATACAACATTAGTTGATAACATTTTCACACACACAAAAATAAACAAATAAGAAATCGGGATTTATTTCATTAAGGAGTACTTACCTTATTTTAGCGATAACTTTATTCTTCCAAACTTTTAGTTTATATTTATTTATTTTAAGTCAACGAAAGCTTAAGCTTATAGAATCGCTCTCGAACACTCGATCCTGATGTTTCAAGTCCCCGAAAGAGAGGCAACAGTCTAGCGTACTGTTACTAAATTCTACAGCTGGGTAAACTGTGAATAGCTTTTAAGCCCATAAACATACCCCGGCGACAGTGGAGTTCGAATTACATATCCCTAGGTCATAAGTCGAGCGCCTATACAAATAGGCCAACGAGGCAGTTAGCCTACTAGAAACCTTTATTAGGGATCATTAGGAAAGCCTCTTTTTCCTCGAGAATTTATATTTTACTAAACGAGTTATACATAATCCTGTGCGTGACATTTCCAACAAATTGAAATGTTCGTGAGGTGAAAACATCGAGAGACGTAGACAGCCACAAACTGTAAAATAAAGTACAGATACTTTGAGACCTTATCTATCTACTAAACGCATTGTAAAGACTCTGGTCAGTCTGTGCGGATGCACAAGCTGGCCATAGTCTTTCATTTGCGCATATTTGTAATTATTGGAAATCTCATGCACAGACTCATATATCTTTACGTGTACAGAATACCAGCATTATTTCAACAAGATTTTGATCGTGCGTATATCTGACCCAAATTAATTCATACATAAGAACATACATGTTCTTGTTTAATACTCTTATTTGAAATAAAAAGGTGTACTACTTCAACATTCAGAAACAGGATTTGCAACAGATGAACGCTTAATATAACAACATGACATGTTACAAATTATTTTTTCTTAACGTGAACCTACAAATTGAAAGACAAATAAACGGTTAACACCAAATATTATAATGGCGAACTATATTTGATTCACCTTGGCATTGTCTTGGAATATACCTCTTAGAAAAATTATTTGTATCCATAAACCTTAATAATGTATGCTGTATGTTGAATTTTATCGGACAAACTGTCCTTCCTCACATTTTTGTCTATGATATGTTTTTTAATTATATGTGTATGGGCCTGTGGCTTTATTATGCATTCAAATGTTCTTTGTTCAAGAGCACCTCGTGCGATGCCAACGCTCGGCTGCAGGCGCTTAATAATGCTGGAAATTTAAGTAAATAACGGGAATAATTCTTATAAATATGCTGTCAAAGTTATTCCATTGATATTCTTTATACCTCTTGTGGTGACGAACACACTCGCAAAGTTTCAAAGTATCTTCAATAAAACAAAGATATGGACCAGGTTAGTTAACACCAACGTCTACGAACGCACGTATGCTAATGACGTCAATGTGATATCAATAGCCCAACTTTTTGTGCTAAGGAAAACTGAGATAACAAATTAATAGTCTATGGAAAACGATTGTTTAAAATTGAATGATTATAATTTTATGGAAACAAAATACATTCGTTAAGTTTTGATCTCTGACAGAAATTGAGTAGTATGATTCCAATGGATACAAGAACCCCAATTTAACGCCAATGAACCATACGTGCTACTCTAGTGATGATCTTTTCAAAAGGGATATTGTTTACACTAGAAAATTCACTTAATAACAATGTGCGCAATCTTAGCTATACAAGTTACGTGTATGCAAGTGATGACGAGGGGGCAGCGAAAAAATATTGTAAGCGCCTATAGATTAAGGCTACCAGAGGCCATAGCTACAATCTTAGCCAAGTTCAAAGATACGTACATACTTCTGTTTGCATATGTTGTATTAACTATAAAGTACTGCGTTGACAATATGCCGCAAACTGTTTGCAAATCATACCCCGCTTTACACGCAATTGCACGTGTAAAGCGTGGTATAATTTGCAAGCAGGTTTGCTTTTTTTTAAATCCGGAACGAAGGACCGGTTTCTTAATTCTGGACACGTTTTATCTATTGAGTTTAAACTGCGACTTTATCGTAAAGCCTTTTCCTTATTTTAAACAGATTCCCGTCTTTCTGTATAGTTTTAAGTTCCACTGGCCGAAGACTAGTGAGCTACTGTCATGTTGGAGTGTCCGTCGGGTGCGCGGTTCCGTGCGTGCGTGCATCCGTGCGTAAACTTTTCTTTAAACATCTTCTCCTCCTAAACTGATGGGCGGATTTTGACGGAACTTGGCAGAAATGGGTGACCCTTTTATATAGTTGTTCAAGAAATTTAGAATGACAACCCAATTATTGGCGTGGCAAGGCGGGACTTATTTTCACTATAAAATCTTTAAACAAATATTCTCCTCCAAAACTATTTGCCCAATTTCAAGAAACTTGGAACGAATGATCATTTGGTGACCCTCATATAAAGTTGTTCAAGAAATATTCAACAAATATTCTCCTCCAAAACTATTTGCCCAATTTCAAGAAACTTGGAATGAATGATCATTTGGTGACTCTCTTATAAAGTTGTTCAAGAAATTTAGATCCCCCCCCCCCACACACACACTCAAAAAAAAATAAAAAATAAAATATGAGCATGGCTTATTTTTTTTAAAAAAAAATCTTCTCTTCCCAATTCATTGACCCGATTTCAATGAAACTTTGCATTAATGATCCTTGGATGACCCTCTTCTAAAGTTTTTCAAGAATTTGGATTGATACCCAAATATTGGCGTGTCAGGGCGGGGCTTATTTTCACTATATAAATCTTCTCCTCCTAAACCATTGGCCCGATTTCAAAGAAACTAAGTGTGAATGAAACTTCGGTGACCCTCTTCAAATTTTTTTCGAGAAATATGGATTGACCTCAAATGTGGATTTGGCAGGGCGGGACTAATTTTTACTATGAAATATTGCCCTTCAAATCCATTGGACCAATGTCAATAAAACTTTGCAGAATAATATTCCTTTGGGTAAACTCTGACTAGAAGAATTTTTGATTGGCCCATATATGGGTGGTGGGGATTATGTTAACAAAATGGATTGTTATTTTCCCAAGTGATATATAGTATTGTTTGATTGTTATGGTCCATCAAGACATATCTATCTTATAAAAAAGAACTTTTCCAATTTAGAATTAATACTTATATATATTTTGCTAAACAGCTTTCCATATAAGGTTTAGCTAAAACTTAAATCGGCTTTTCTTTCCATCTTTATGCCTCTGCAAAAATTTCCTTGTAAACTTCCATATCTGACTGAGTTTCTCATTGATAGATGTTTGAAAGCTAGTGGAGCGGTACATGCCCTCTTGGGCCTCTATTCTTTTTTCTTTTTTTTCATGACACTTTTAAGGTTTAGTCTTTCAGATTGACCTTTTGTACATGCTGTATCCATTATATGCAGGTTTTTTTGTACTTAGATGAAGCTCATGTTATTGTCTTCAGATCAAAAGCTATCATGGATTCCAAAATACTAATCAGAGATAGCTATATAGGCGGTATTGGAAACGCTTCATTCATACCAGATAACCCAGGGTACCACCCAAATCAGTTACTTGCTTCAGAAGAGGAACCATCTTCGGAACATGACGTCATTAAACAACAACCAATCAGCGCTGCATGGAATGAATTTAAACTGAATAAAAGTGGGAATCAAACTGACGAGGACAAAATCATACAATTGACATGCAGTGATGATGTTAAAGTGACGAATATTAACAAAACGGAAGAATATAACGTCGGTTACGTCGGACTAAGCATCCTTCCGTGGGAGGAGTTCGTATTCAACCCAAGAGTGTTCAATGAACTGTTCTATGTAGAGAGCAATAACCGGATAACATATGATCCGGATGAAGTCAATACGTTCTTTCATGGGAAAAATGTGATGCCACCTTCTGTCGGAGACATTTCTGAAAACGGAAAATCTTGGTACGATTGTTTTCCTCTTTATTAAAAGAATCAGGTATAAAATTGGAATAAACTGCAGGTATTTTGTCTGTGAATATGTTTTGTAGTTACATTGACTGAAATATTTTCTTTTGTATGATGAAGGACTTATATCGATTTGAAAGACTGAAGAGTTATTTATATTGAAATATTTATTATGGTGACCGAAGGATGATCAGGTGACTGAAATTTTGACCGTCAGTCCATCATTTTATGCGCTCGTCCGAGGCTTCAAATAACCGAAGTGTATGACCTACTTCTTCTATTTCGCTGACCTTAATTCTCTAATCTTTGTCAAACTTAATTAATAGTACTTAAGCCTCTACTAGACCAAGAGTCAGCTTAAGTGTGCGCCTTTTCGTGACACTCCAGTTTCAATTGTGTGCTAAGCGGAATCTCTGACCAATCTGTGATTCCACACAATCTAGCCAGTCTTAACTATGCGATCTGTAGCCTTAGATAACTTCTTTACCTGCCCTGCTTTCAGGATGACAAAGCAGTGCAAACTTTTTTTTCCAAATTTCCCCGCTTTGCCCTCGATTGCACGTGCAAAGCGGGATATAATTGGAAAAACTGTTTGTACCGTTTTGTCATCCTGAACGCAGGGCGGTCTCCAGGCGGTGAGGGAATGCTCTTATTGTATCGTGTTGTTGCCTAGGCTTCTCGCGCACATTTGAAATTGATAAAAATCACGCACAGCCTTTTTTTTCTATATAGCTATAGCATTTTCAAAGAAATGGTCCGAGCCGCGGCAATAGTGCAGTTGGTAGCGCGCCGGACTTCTAATCCAGGGGTCTATATTCGTACGGGTTCGATCCCCGGCCGCGGCACTTATCCTTTCCGACATTTGTCTTCCAACAATGGGTAGATAATCGTAAACCTATGTGGAATAGCAACTGGAGGCTAGGAAAGGGATGTGGTGGTAGTACTGGTGTGAGAAATACAAGGAATCCATCGTTAGGTGCTCCAGTCGTCGCGATATAACTGAGAGATTGTTGAAAGCGACGTAAAACCCCAATTCAAATTCAAATTCAAAGAAATGGTCCGGTACACAAAAATGATGAACCAAGGCTCTCTTCTTTATAAAAAGAACCATATTCCAGCAAATACATGTATACCCTTTCATAATTAATAATGTAGTAGGGTAGATTAGCCATTCTTGATCCAGGTCTTCTTTCAAGAATGCGAAGTATAGTTCTTGTTGAGACTGTGCTTCAAGCGCGGATCGACCTAGCTTTACACAATATCCACTTTAAAAATGGGGCCTTTTTGAGGGACAAATCACTATGAAATATGAACTTTTTAGCAAAGATTATATTTTTTCGCTAAAGAAATATTTGGGCTTATACATATTCGTATTCGGAACAACGCTCGGTCTTTTCCGTAAAGGGAAACTCAGAGTTGCATACACATAAAGTCATAAAAATGCGGAGTCCAACTTCAGGAACGAATTAAAGACTTTTTAAACTAGTCAATTTTTTTCTGAAATTGAGCTCTATAAGGCCCCCGATCAGACTAGTATAACATAGTTTTGAGGGTCCAGGATCCTTTTTTGTGAACCTCAGACTCTCAGAAACGTCCCATAAAATCCTATTATTTATTAGAGTACACATTAATGTGACCAGCCACGCGAAAAGGGACCATATAATAAGTACTTGAAAGAGATTGCTTCTAATTGATGTAAATTAAAAGTCGATTCTCAAAAATTCTTTCATTGGAAGGTATATTGATCAATCTTATTTCAGAAAATTAGTATAGTGCGAAAATGTTTCGACCCTAGTCAGACTGCGCAGTACGCGCAGTCTGACAAGGTTCGACACTTAACGCACTACTCAGATGGTCCCTCTTCGCGGGACGGATCACATTAATAAGTGCTCAGAGACTGAGCGTGTGCACATACTAATCCGAGTCATTTCTGGGCGTGCTTCGTTTTTATTTGAAGCGTCATACATATTCACACTTTAAAATTTCTAGATGCATTCCATTTCTGTCATTCCTTGCAGGAATATTGTTGTTGACAACATTTCCGATTTGAAGAAAGTCCGGACATGGCTCACAGAGAGATGTTCTATATTTGGTGTTACTTTGTTGTATAAAGAAAAGCGTTTTGGAAAACCAGAGAGAGGTAAGAGACTATTAGATTTTAAATTTCAACAAAGTACACTGATACGACTTGAAATTGAAAGAAAAATTTAATAAGGCACAGTAGTTTTCGTTGAATTTTACTGTATTTGTTGCATAACCACTTAGTACAAATCACAGCCTTAAACAACATACTTATATAACTTATTTCAATATAATTTGTTGTCTGTGAAAGACGCATTTGTAAACTCGCCGCCCAAAAAAATAATGGTAAAGCCTTTTTTATACGGTGTGGCCAGGGTTTCAGTTCCATATTTCTACGAATACAATACAAACCATTTATTCTTTTCTGAAACACTTTTGATAATGTTAATTTGATCACTTAACATCTTTTGACAAAATCATAGAACTTGTGTTTAACTTGTGTTTAAAGCCCCCGTCTGTATTCGTGAACATTTGCTAGACACAAGACAATAATCACAAAAATTAGTCTTTTATTCTCAAAGATAAGCTTGGATTTGTCATTCCATTATTCGTTTATGCAAATGATTATGACGCGATTATCTAAATATAGGCCTAACTAGATGAATATGTATGACCCGCAACATTTTGGACTCCAATTTGAATACCGCTCCTTCACCACTCCTACACGTAGGCATTTTTCACGTGACAAAAATCTCATTTACATATTTTACTTTATATGGCATATTATGCGTTTCACGAAAAGGCTGCCGTTGTCGATTGATTTCTATTTTTATTTAATTCGTCTTTCATAAGACTAAATCAAGAAAAACTATTCAAAGAATATTCACAAAGGAGCGATTTTTTTTACTCCAAACGCAAACTCGGGCTTTAACTTTCCATTTTAACTTATAAATCTTTTTTTTATATGACAAGCCCCCTGTCTTGTAATGATGGACCCGAATAAAGGAAATATTGGAGACAAACTGTACACCACTATAACTCGAGCTATGGATAGTCTTCATAATCGGAGACGATTCTGTGTTGAGGTAAGACACAAACTATCTATCAAACTATTAAACGTGAAATACATAGTCTTCATGATGGAAGACGATTCTGTGGATAGAAAGGACACAACCTGCACGCTTCTATTACACGAGTAATGGACAGTCTTCAAATCCGAAGACGAATTTTTGTGGAGGTAAGACTCAAACTGTACGCAAGTACTAAACGAGCAATGTATAGTATTCATAATCAAAACGATTGCATGTTGAGCTAAGCCACTAACTGCACACTACTATTTCACGAGCAATGTATTGTATTTATTAAGTTTCCATGTTAAGGTTCATGTAAAGTGTTTGAGACAAAATTTTAAGGGCACTTCATTTGCCAAGAAAAAGCAGTATGTCCAGGTATAATATATATCAAAATGAAGCTATTTATGAGCACAAGCTGTTGAGCAACATAGAAATGTCATAGCTAAAGCGGTATAGACAAAACATTGTGGAAAAGGGTCATTTTGTACAGAACAAACATTGGCTCATATATAGCTCCATTTTGATGAACAATGTACCTGGACATACTTCTATTTCTTGGCTAATAAAGTGCCCTTAAAATTGGGTCTCAAACACTTTACATGAACCTTAAGTTCAGAAAAATTGTAAGGACTTGTTTTAATGTACAAACATAATGTTTGTGCTACTATGCCTTAAATTATAAAAAGGTAATGAAAATATGTGACCCGTCACGCAAAAAGGGACCATCTTGGAACTCTGTAAAATGAATAGGGTTGGATTGGGTCCAGCAATGGTCAACCAGAGGTCGCATTTCAAAAATTCTTTTACTGGAAGGAAAATTGAACATTATAGATGACCAGATGTCCAGATGGTCCCTTTTCGCATGACGGGTTAAATATGTTTAAAAATACTTTATAGTTCATTTGAACTTATATTGCAAGAGCAGTGTAATTATTGGTCATTATCAAAAGAGAAAAATATACAGTCAAGGGCGTTCAGATATACATGCATTTTTATAAGAGTATTGCATCCACTGTACAGAACACAACGGCCAAGCATTGGAGTTCTTTTGTAAAGTGAATACTTTACATAAAGATTTAAAAATGACTTTTTTCTTTCAAATCAGTTGCACGACATAGCTGTCCCGAATCCATAACGTAATGCGTGTAAAAAGACGCAAGACAACTAGAAAGCTCATTGTACTCGACGAGGGGACCGCGAAAAAAATGTTTGAATCTTTTCAGCTTAGATTCTGTTTTACAGGTAAACATAAATGGCTGTGTTGAGAGATGGTGTAAACGTGTATTAATGACGGACTGTAAAGTAGTCGGAGGCAAGCTAGTTATAACTAACGGAGAAGAATATTTAGCTATGGACGACGTGGAGGACAAAATATGTTGCGTTGTATGCTTTCCTATATGGTTGTTACAGACTGGAATTTATAAGGTAAAACATTGATTCGATCTGGGTACTTGCCCTGCGTTCCGGTCCAACAACATCTGGAAACATAAATCAAAGTGCAAAGGACTGTAATTGTGCGGTACTGAATGACTGAACCGCTTTTTGTTAATTCAGAGGTTTATCTATGTCTAGTTTTTGAAATTTTAGAAAATAAATAAATAAAAAAAAAAAAAAAAAAACCACACACATCCAACCCAAGTTAACCAAGTTATTGTTAAATATATACTCAAACCATACATGCCACGTTTAAAGATACCTTAAAAATATTTGGGAAACGTTCATTAACCAAAGATATTATCAAGGATGCCGACAAAATTGATTCAACATCTAACTACCATATATCAGCAATAGTATTTGCTTTTTCCATAGCTTTAGGTTTGAATATACAGGCGAATAGATCAGAAAATAATCAGAGAAAATCAGAAGCTCAATTTATGCCAGCAAATTTTGAAACAAACTGTTTACAAAATGGATGTGAATTGGAAATGAAGGTAGGTTTTGCAAATTTTGATTAGGCGCAATCGTGGCAGAACCGCTTTAATTGTGCTTCTGCACAATAAAAAACGCATTTCCCTTTGCTCTTTCAACGAGGGATTCGTCCTTTTTTTAAGCGGAGTAAATTCAAAGTTAATTCATTATTTGTTATTGATTCAATTTTTGCAAAAAAAGTATGTATGCACAACACGGAGCTAAGTTCAAATTATGAATCAAACTGTCCTAAATTATAAAACCAGACGTTATGTCGAAACTACTTGTTGTGCGTCAGAATCTGGGTAAGGCAGCATTGTTCAATGGGCAAACTGTTTTCATTTTGACCAACATGTCTTAACAGCACGACCGAACTATTCTTACTTTAAGCTTAAGTAAATTGGTTCTACAATCGATGGTGTGATTTACAGTAAATCTTGCAATAAGCGGTGCTTATGGGTGTGCGAAAGAGTGGTGTCTTTAGTTAGTGGACCCGTTAAAGTTCCGCAACATTTCGGAACGCATGATCTTTCACAATGTTAACCGAGGTTTCCTAATGAAAATCATTAGGAAACATCGGTAAGCTCTGTCAAAGCTCATTACTTCCAAGACATTTTGGAACTATAGGGCGTCCACTACCTTAATACGCTTTTTAGTTTCAAATATCAATGACCAATTAAAATGCAGATATGGCTACTGCTTCATTACAACTCAATCCTTTGATTTTAGAACTCATTTGAATCGTCTCTCTGAGACGATTCAAATGAGCTTAACATTAAAGGATTCGCTTCAAGTACAAGGGACTGTTTGAAAAAGTCGCCTACTTGAGACTGTCTCCAAAAGAGGAGTTCGCACAACGGTTCCTTAATGGAGGTGATCACAAGATCTAGCAAGATCGGCTGTATTGTTGTATTTCAGTTACACAGAAAAGTTGTCTATGACGATTTTAAAGTAACTTTTGATGTTGATGATTTGTTTCTTCACGGTGCCTTCCAGGATGTTCGCTGTCAAAGACGTCATATTTTTACAGGTCTGTGTCATGTGATCAACATTTATGAGCATGTGCGTGACGCTTCCAACTTTTTACATATGCGTGCCATGTAATCAACATTTATGAGCATGTGCGTGACGCTTCCAACTTTTTACATATGCGTGCCATGTAACTAACATTTTTGACCATGTGCGTGAGGTTTCCAACTTTCTTTCATGTGCGTGTCATGTAACTAACATTTATGACCATGTGCGTGACGTTTCCAACTTTCTTACATGTGCGTGTCATGTTCACTAACATTTCTAGGCATGTGCGTGACGTTTCCAACTTTCTTACATGTTTTACGCTTTTCAACGATAATTACAGTTAAGAACATCGTAAAATTGACACTAACTGCGATCAAACCATTCAATATCACTCACTCACTCAGCGCTCTATTTATTCATCCCAAACACTCACTCAAATCGATCAAAAACGCTCCAATATCATTAGAAAACATTTCTAAATCGTTCAAATCGACCACCATTTAGTTCAAATCGATCGAATTAGTCTACGATTTTATTGGCTGGTGTGGATTTTAAAGTGTCTGATTGGTCCATGAAGACACATAAACAAACAATTACGGATAATTTATTAAAGGTAGGTAATAAATATAGCTAATTTTGTTCACCTTGAACAAAATTAGCAATATTGGATAACCTCCCTTGAATTTCACTCAGAACACGCTCCACATACACATTCTATTTCATTCCAAAATCATTCCAAAATCAATCATCGTGTAAATTTCACGATGTCCTTTACCTTAGTCATTTCACGGTTCGTTACTATGAAAATGACGTCATTGATCATGTGATAGCCTCACTCATGTGATAGCCTCACTTTGCAAACTGCCTTTTATGCTACACGAATCATTTTGAAGAACGATGTCAATTATTCTGGCCCTATTATATGTATAATACATACTTAGTGTTTTGTATGAGAAAAAATATCTAACGAGGTTGGGAGAATTGTTCATTGTCGAGGCTCTGCCGAGACAATTATCAGTTCTCACAACCGAGTTCGATATTTTTTTCATACAATACATTAAGTATGTATTATATTTATCTTATAACCTCTATTTGTCTTGTTTTCGTCGATGTATTTAACTGAAATGCAAGTTTTTAAAAAATAATTGCATTATATCATTGTTATAAAAATAACTATGTGATATCATAAAAAATATCATACGGGATGTTATCACACGGATATTTGTATAGTTATAAGATAAAAAAAAGAATATGAAATTGGTGCTCATAAGTTACCAAATTGACCAAACTCATTATTTAAAGCATGTTTAATCTAGTGTCGTTTTTATCTGTTTATACATGACTCGAGTACTAAATTACGTTTGTCATGACCACTCATTCAATATCGTTTATACATTCCAGTTACCCAAAACCAAGACCAGTCTGTGTTCAGAACAAGGAGTGCAGGTCAAACTGACATGAAAACGCTGCAAGATCTCGGCAGTTTTAAATTTGTTTGCGTGAAAAAGTACCACAGGTCTGATCTCAATGAACAGTTTGATGAGAACTGTATGGATAGAGTAACAGAACATAATACAACAACGTTTGGTGATCTTGTTGAGAAAAGAAAGGAAAAGGTAATGATCAAAGAAGAACGACTTAAAGCGAAAGAGAAAAGTAAAAGAGAAAAATATGATAATTCTAATGAGAAATATGATATTTCTAATGAGGCAAAAATAGATTCAACTGAAACAAGTAGATCTCAGGATATAACATATCAAACGGAAACAACGACTAGCGAGCCGGTAGAAAAAGACAGTGAAAGTGAAGACGTAAGTGAATCAGATGATAATGAACCTAGTTTTCACATTCCAGTAGTGGCAAGTGTTCTGTGTGATAATGACGAGGACAGTTACCAGGATATTCCTGACACAGAACGAGCGGGTAGTTCGTTATTCAGTCCTGGTGCTCATCATGATTTAGTACCTAAAGATGAGTTTGATAATGTTAGAAAATCATTTGGTACAGACCTCACTGGAGCAGACCCTAATTCAAATAATGTGATGCAATTCGAAATGAATAATATTGATCCCGATTCTGATTCTGATTCCGAGTCTATTTTTGAAAGCAGTAAGGATTCTGCTTTAAATACCAAGACTGAAAAAGATGAACTTTTAATTGAAATGTTGAAAATAGAGAAAACTCTTCCTTCAATACGAAAAGAAAGTCTGTATGGCGCAAAAGATTTGAAAGAACTTACAGCCAAAGAGGGCATAAACAGCTTACAAAAGAAGAAAACAAAGGAAAGACCTGGCGTAAAAAGGGCAATCAAAGATCTCATGAAAACAACCAAAGGGAAGCAAGAGCCGCTACCATCTATGAACGATGAGCGGTTCAAAGAGGCTTCTATCAAAATTAAACAGGAAAAACATGTACGGTCTGAAAAATCAACTGATGAATTGTCGAGTAACAAAGAAAATAGTTTGCAGAAAGACAGC
Source organism: Fragum whitleyi (assembly GCA_948146395.1). Lineage (NCBI taxonomy): Eukaryota > Metazoa > Mollusca > Bivalvia > Cardiida > Cardiidae > Fragum > Fragum whitleyi. The sequence continues at coordinate 6,562,661 of OX411549.1, forward strand.
GAAAATTTAGCAGGTAAAAAGGTGGACAAAGATGGAGACAAAAGAGAAGACACCATGACACATGCGTCTAAAAAAGAATCAGAAACTTCTGATAGCCATACTGGTGGCAAGTCATTGATACAGGCATACACAAACATTGACCAGGATGACCCTGTGATAGCAGACGATGTGGTAGACTTTGTTGTTAATCAGAAAGAAGAAAGCGAAAAGTATGCTGCAGTAAATAAGGAGGATAAAACAACTCTTGCAGATAAAAGGTCTTCGCCAGAAGGAGGCAACGACGATAAAGTCACAAATATGAGTGACTTGTTGGGACCTGATGATTCGTCAACAGACGGAGACGAAGTCGAGATGATTTATCAAGCACCACCAAACCATAATGATAAACGCAAACACGCATCTCTCTTCTTACATCAAGACGAAGACGACTTCGGATTTATTGAGAAAGTCAACAAAAAGTCGTTCATCGATTTCAATGTCGAAGATAAAATGGAGGATATACCATTTGCCGCACTTGGTAATTCATTGAATAAAACAGATGGCGAGAAACTGAATCAGGGTTCTACGCCCACTAGACAATCAGATAGTCCGCACAGAAACGATATGTTTCAAAAAACCAACAAAGCGAGCGCTCGAACGAAACAAAGAACTAAAAAGGCAGCAGATGAGCATCCAGTCCAACCGATCATGACGAAATCTCTGGATATTGATATGGAAGTCACTGATTTGGATGAAGATATAGAACAGCCAAGTCAAAACATCGTTAAATCTGTGGACACCGGCATTACTGCCAAAGCTGGTTCCGGACAGGGCGTCTCTAAAAAGTCAAAACGGGGATTGAGACAAACATCGTCAACTAGAAAATACCTCGGCACTTCTGTTCCACCGAAGCAATATAAAGGGAAATAATTACGCGTAGAATAAAATATTGTGTTTCATGTTTTTATCAAAACCTCATTATATAGAGAGCATAAATTGTGGGAAAGTCTACAAAACAATAATTCAATTAATATGTTATTTAATCGATTTATTTGTTGATAAAAAGTTTATTTTAAGTGTTTTATTTTTCGATTTAAATACTAGTAGTTTTCTTTTCATTTGACCACAATACAAGTATCAACCAAACAGTTCGTCTTTCCTGCCAGGCAATGATCAGAGGTACATATAAGAGGGGGGAGGTGGAGGGGGATAAAGCTGGTCTAAAATCTTTAATTCTCACTGAAACTCTATGTTGTTGGTACTCATTTTAATTGTCTCGATGAGACAATTTCAATGAGCACTCACATTATAGGTTTATTGCACATTTGATTGAAATAACTTATTTTGAAATCCGAAATACCTCCATCTATCTGTAGCTCTGAATTATCTATTATTCAGCCCGTGTGTGATATTTTCCACAATTGAAAATATGTGGTAAGCAACTTCACTATGGTTTATATGTAGATGGAAACGGTCTCTAAGTGTGAATACACTGTCAAGAAACTTTCTTGTGACACTACTTTACTATACGTAAACGTATATGTTACGTGTGTGCGTGAAATTTGCAACTTTTCAAGTGTGCGCCAAGAAAAGACTCTGGCCGGCCTGTGCATCCGCACAGTCTGACAAGAATCTATACTATTCGCTCGGTAGATAGAGAAGTTCTCAGGGTATCTTTGGGCAGCTATGCGACCTAGATATTGCGCTTTGATGCTGTCTGAGCCGCTCAATGTTTAAATTTCACGCACATGTCAAATTGTCCAGGTTCATATAGTGTTGTGTGTGTCAAATTGTTGGAAATATGACGCACACGACACTGCGTATAGTTCCGCAAGAAAGAGTGAGGTCCGAGAAACCGTTATCTCCTATCATTTTCAATGTAAAATTGATCTTTGATCACTCAATTGAAATTGCAGGTCTATAGTAATCATATACACAATGACACGCTTTAAAATTGTTATTAATGGTTACATTTCGTGTCAGTTTTATATTAAAGAAAAAGTATAATCGTTTGTTTTCCGTGTAAAATCGTCTAATATTTCATTTTGTGAACAACAGTTTTGCTGTACACTCAATGTAATTCAATTTGGTTTAAATCAGGTTTAACACCGCTTTCAACAATCTTTTAGTTATATCGCCGTGGCTGGAGCACCTAACAATTGAATCCTGGTATTTCTCACCCTAGTACTAACATTCCATCCTTACCTATCCTCCAGCTGTTATCCCACATAGGTTTACGATTATCGATCCAATTGATGGGAGACAAAAAGTCGGACAGGATGAGTACCACGGTTAGGGACCTCTGGATTAATAGTCCGTCGCTCAACCAACTGCTCTATGACGGCGGCTACACTCAAATAAATATGAATCTAAGATCTCACGGTGAAATGATCAATTACCCTCTACTCTTTATTTGGATTTTATAGATGCATGTATATCACCTAGTAATCGCACAGCCAATCCATAGAAATTACCAAAACATAGGTGTATCTAGGACTTTGAAATATTTACGCACTCCAAAGGCGTCAACCAAAGAATATTTAGGATAAAGGCGAGAACTGTGACCAAAGATGAATGCTCTCCGTCCACTCATTTTTTGTGATTTGATCGTTAGTGAATAATCAAATCTTCGTAACTACAGCTGGAATGATTGATCATTTATCGACGATATTTTTCAACAGAGGATTACTTCTTTTACGCACTTGCGTAAATTGCGTAATGGGAGTTACGCTCTTGCAAAAGAATATACTTTGCTTTCTTTCATTTTACTATATTTGACCAACCTAAGCGGGTCCATTTAACAAATGATGTCATGACATTGGATAGAAATCAAATGCAAAACAACGCGCTTTGAGAGAGATTTCACATCTGTGTCTCATGTTAAATTGAAGAAATATAATAGTGGTTTGTTGTTTCACAAGGTCGATAAATATTCCATTTTGTGGTCGCCAGACGCTAAATATGGTCAACTTATTTCTGGCCCCGAGAGGTCTATTCTGATAGTTGAATGTGAGACCAGTCTACACCCGGAGAGGATCCGTGCCAGAAATAGGTTGGTCCATACTATCACTTGTGGCTTCGGTCATGTAATTTTTCCCGTCAACAGAAGACCTGTCTGCATCTCTGGGGAAGAAATTCATGCAGCCTTATAACGCGAGAGTTGAATGATAGCTTAAACTGGTTGGTGAGATTGCCCGATCGGGAAATGGTTGCCCGATCCAGAGACTCTAAATATACTCTTTATTTAGGGGTCGTGCCCGATCGGACAATATAAAATTCAAAGAAAAGCCAAACTTTTGACAACAGCAGAACGCTTCGAAGTCGCACAGCCAAATTTGGACATTTTCTATAGGGCACCAACCCTGGATCCATGCAAAAATATGAACATAGGTTGGTCTATCTTCATGCGCCCTGACGTTGAAAGATTGCATTGAAGTGGGCGAAATGGGTATTAAATGAAGATAAATTCATTTTTTTCTCAAAAAAAAAAGTAAATAAGCATTATTTGGACAGTCTTAAATGCACTTTAGCGTTTGTCTATGTGCTATAAAAGGGCAAACACCTTACAACCTTAATATCCATATTGTTAGTACAGTTAACACCATCGGAAATTGACAAGGTCAATGATTTTGGAATGATTTTGGATTAAATTGAATGAGTGCGATGAGTGAGATTTGAGCGAAATAAAAGGAAGGTAATCCAATATCGCTAATTTTGTTCACATTGAAAAACATTCAGACGTTTATAATTTCAATTATGTCCGTGAAATCACGATTTTTTTCTAGCTATATTTATTTTGAATGGAGTTTATGAACTTATCTTTTTTAGTAATTTTGTGGCATTTTTTGAATGGTTTGATTGAGTGTTTGGAATGAATGATTGGAGCGCTGAGTGAGCGATTTAGAATGGTTTTGATTGAGATGTATGTCAATTACACGATGTAACTAACTGTATTTATATATCAACTAATGTGAAGAAAGTAAAAATATCAGTATGGTTTTGATGATAAAAACTTCAAAATTAAGTATGGCTGAAATAAATGAAGCAAGTGCTGACCTGACACCTTGGGTTAAGTTGTATCAATACTTACTACATATGTTGGTAACACGTTTTCCTTTTTTCTTTCTTTATTTCTTAAAGGTCTTGAAGGTCAACGCGATGCTTGTTATTGCTATTTGATACAGAAATACTTATCCCTTGGTTTCGATTACTTTCTTGTTTCATGCCGCGGTCTTCCTCCCCGGTTTGACATTTGGTGTCCATTAGGGGTCAGGGTGTGTGTGTGTGTAGGGGGGGGGGGGGGTGACTGCGTTGGTCGTAAAGGCCCTGAATAATCCGGGTGTTTTGAAATTGGAGGAAGAATTTTCTGTACTAAAGGGTGAATGTCGCGGGTAGAAATCACTTAGGGGAAATTCAAGCGGAAATTCAAATGGCAGCCCGGGAGTCGCTTGAGATGATGTAATAATCTAAAATTGACTGTAATATGCATGCGCAGAAAGGACATTCATGTGAACGGAGTTACCCACTGGTGGTAGTAAAAAAACTCACATTTACCGCTACAATAATTAATTAACCATGAAATATCGTTATCCCATTAAGAAATGTGATAAACTCGTGCAAAATACTCTTTAAATCAAGAAAAAAGTATTTGCCGTTTAAAGTAAAAGAGAATTAATTTTTTCCGCGTTACGCCAGTATAGCGGAAAAAGGCTGTCTTCTTGTTACGCCTCAGCTAAAGGTAAATTGTTCTGAAGTTGTTTTGATATTCTGACCAATCAGAATGCACATGTAAGTCGTGGAGGGGTAGAGAATACAGGATTAAATCAGTTCTAGCGAGCACGTCAAATGATACATAAACGTGATGGAGTCCTGGGGCCGGTTTAAAATCCTTACAGTCGAATAGAGCATGTCTACATAGCAAACATCCAGCGTAGCGAGTACCATATTGTAGCCATTTTCAAGACTCAACGAATGGAAACAGGAATTCCGAGAGCATAGGCGATAACAGCACTGTACAGATGAATGTCGTTTTGTTACCAAATAGAGAAGTGAAGAAAAAGATAAGTAACTTTGTTTTACACGTACGGCTTATTAAGTAAAGGGTTTCTTGTTTTGATAGTACATGTGAGCAGGCCACAAGATGCCGTATTCTTCAAAAAATGTTGAAGGCGGCGTAAAAATCCATTCAATCGATCAATTGATTGTTCATGTCATTTAACATGCCATTAAAGGTCGCATTTTAGGACCAGATTAGTCTCGAAAAATACAAACTGGTATAAATCAAATAATGCTAGCGAGCTTGATGTTTTTCTTTAGAAAAGTTAGGCTAAGGTAATTTGTCAATACACCAAAGCGGGAAAAATAGCATATTAATTGGTATAGTCCGTTTGACTTCTATATGGACCAACATTTCGCAAAAAATCTCAAAATTGAATTAATGAAACGTATTTTTTTCTTGTCATATCATATTTTCCATCTAATACCATGACAAATCTTGTTTTTCAGAATTTTTGAATGTAAAATAATGATTTTGTCCGTCCGTCTACATGTTAACTTCAAGCCTTTCATACCTTCTCGTGTCTGTAATAAACGGAACAGCGACTTGCCCAACCAAAAATAGTTCTGATTTGCATAGGGACCGAGTCAAAAGTGTATAATTTTAAGTGAGTCGTTTTGGTATAAAATCGAGTATTTTTATAAAATTAATTTGGTCGAAGGTTTTAAATTCCTTGGGATATAAAATCTTAATGTATTTTCTCTTTGTTTAAAAACCGTTTTGCCAGAAAAATTATAATTGTTGTTATCTTTTTTGAGACGAACCCCATATTCACATATTTAGAACAATCAAAATGCATTATTTAACGAAGTCGTTGTGAATTTCACGAGGAAAACTAGATAAGCAGGCGAGTATTAGCGGTACAAATCACGAGATATTTAAGTTTAAGATGACATGCCCGTCGATATGCAAATTAGCACGTCCAAATAAGGAAGAATGGACATTTCTTCTGTCAAATGTTTAGTATAAAACCACGTGTTTTTACTATTGTTTACATCTTGCTACAGCCTAAACAGCCTTCTTCACCCCTCGTGTTTAAGAGCGGAAAATGTGAAAATATTAACATTAACTAGATAGACAAAATCATTATTTTGAAATCATTTTATTTTCAAAAAAATACTTTTTGGAATGGTATTAAGCTGAAATTAAGATTTTACCACATACAAATAGCTTATTCAAACTCGATTTTATACAATTGATGAAAAGGTCGGTCCATATAGAAGTCAAACGGACTATACCGACTTTTGTCGTATGCTTGAACTAAGTTAATGCATACATGTATAGACCTACATTTAGAGTGGGGCCTTTAATGATTACTTATTACACTGAACTTGATAGGCGATAGCTGTTTCTCGATACCCAATTAAACTTGTGGACAAATATCTTATCGTAATTTATTTTGTACGATAGGTCTGGCAAGGTAGAATACGCTTATTATTCATTCATAACTTTGTTTCTGTTTATTATGATAACTTATAGGAATATTGGTTATAAATAAAAGTTAATCGTATAAGAGTGTATATAGATGCATCAACATGCACCAGTGAAAAGGCTGTTAATAAATATTATTTTCATCCGGCGATGCAAAACGCTACACACGTGAAGTCGTACGGCTGTATTTACATGTTTGTGACAAATTCAACAAAAATTATTGAGCACCCTGAAAGTTATATGTTTTTTGGCCATGTGGCCTAAATGGCACGGATGGCAATGTGGGCCTGAATTCCATTGAGATTAACGAGTTCTTTTGTACCTAGTACTGCGGATGTAGATGGCAGATCGGTTTTCATGAACATTAAGTGACGCTATATCGCCACCAGTTTAAGTGTCGTGGATTGATCAACCGCTCTATTAAAGTTGAATAAGATTTAGTTAACAGACATCAAAATTTGCACAGAGATATTTTGTTTTCTGTTTAACTTATGTTGATTTACATTTTATTCCCTTACAAAAGAGCCTAGCAGGGTTTTGCTTTTCTAGTCTACAAGGAAATGAAATTTTAAGTCCATCCCGTAGTTCAGAATAAGTATTCGGCATCATTTAGCAATTGAAAGCTGCAATTCGAAGGTCTGGGATAGTTGTAAATTGCTTATATTTCTTAAGATCGGGTTTGGATTAACGTATATATAAACGGAAGCCCTTGTCGGAGACGGAATACGGCACTGTCAGGTAAAGATTTGATGAATTACGGAAAAAGCAATCAAAATTTGTTAGGCTTTTATGACATCTTGCACTTAGTTATCAGCACAATGTGTACAAAAACTTGAGTATACTTTATTCTTTAATTGAAATGGACAGAGACGTTCACTCAATCTCAGTTCATTCGATCTAGTTTTCAGCAATATTAGGCTGTTATAAGTAAGTTTATAATTATTCCGGTATCCTGAGGAATGTTGTTAGCAAGGAGAGAATTGTGAGCGAATGCCGGATCTACTGAGAACTTGAGGGGCATTACTTTTCTGGCGCTAATGATTCTAGGTTTGTTGCTGCCGATGATATTGCTAGGCCGGCTAGAGCGTTTGTCACATGTGTATGAACTCGCGTTCAAACTAGGATCAGGCATAAATATAGAGAGAGATACTGTTATTGTTTTCCGGTAAAGAAATGATTCATGGGCAGTTAATTTGACATGTTTTCTGTTGTATTGTTTGAGTATACGCGTAATGCGGTTATCTGGCCCTTTGTACGGGCGCCTTAGTTGAAGGCTTGTTTGTATTACCCTTTGTGCGGGCGCCTTAGTTGAAGGCTTATTTGTGTTACCCTTTGTGCGGGCGCCTTAGTTGATGGCTTGGTTATGTTGCCGTTTGTGTTGTAGGTTCGCTAAATACACACACACAAAAGGAAACTGAAGAGTCGAAAAAAAAAAAGCGACTATAGTGAACTGTGCTTATTTTGAAGCTTAATGGTAATCAAATTGAGTTCAATTACAGAAAAAGCCATTCAGGCTATTGTGACAATGCCGAGTTAGTACGGAAAGAGTAGAAGAAATGTTGAAAATGTATTTTCAACATGCTATGTGATCAATTAAAATGTGATAATTCAGATTAATAAATATAAAATAATTTAAAAAAAGGCTAGTCCCTAATTAGATTATGAGAAAGCTGTTTGGCAAAAAATCGATCTGGGCCGACTGGCAAATTGCAATTAACTTTGAATCATAGGCGATAGGTTGAGACGAAATCACTATGAGTCGATTTCTGTTCCGAGAGGCGAATCGGTGGTTTGATCACCTAGGATGTTATTTGGTTTGCTTGACGAACGCACAAACGTTACATAATGTCTATATTAGTTTTATCCCGTGTAATCTGGAGTGAGGAGTTTTTTCAAATATTTTTTATTTATTCCGTTTCATTTAGAATGAGTTAGAAATCTAAAAATTTCTTCGGAAAAGCTTTTTCGCCTTGAAAAAATTGGAAGGTAGAATTTAATAATCTTATCGAACGTGCTTGATTGAGTTTAAAGACGGGCACGAATTATGTTCTAGGAGGGTTCAGTGTCAAATGCTTACACGATTTATATTTTTTCAGATTATAGGCAGGCAGATGGCATCCACAGTTCTGACATGATATTCCGGTTCACTTTCTACGACTTCCTATGATTTCAGTTGCTTACGAGAGTGCATTCCAACGATGGGTAAAGATTCGCTTGTTATGTATTTCAAATTGTGAAATCTTCGTGTAAAGCTTGTCGTGGTAGCTATGTGTTTTTAAGTGAAATAGTATTGTTTTATGTGAAATTGTGAAGTCGAAAGAATGGTGTTTTTTACCAAAAGAAGTACATTTATCTTCAGGGTCCAAACGACAAGTATGCTCGGATCAGCGAAGAATTCTCATTGGGGAACCTAATAAAGAGAACAGAGACCTTATGGTTGCGGGCTATGTTAAAACATCAGACGATTTATTGTTTATCAGAAATTTATTGATATTGTTTTACAATTTGTAAAATTACGCAGTGTAATAGTCTACATGGGCTTTTTTATGTAATATAAGTTAGAGTACACAGTATATTTGACCAGTATAGATTTGAATGAGAAGCATTGTACGGGTCCAATTGCTTCTTCAGATTAGCATCTTTGTGCGGCTCATAGCATACATGGAAGCTTGTTATAATGTTAGTATCTTTGGTCAAACTTGAATAGGTCTTAAGGATTTTGTATAACGTTTCATTGCTTGTATCGATCCTAAATTGCGCTCAGAAATCAATACCAAAAGAATTTGAGCGCAACTCCAGGAAAATTTAACATGATCCGGAGTGTGAAAGAGCCAAGGCTTTAAAAGTTATTTTTCCATTGACTTCATAGAGTCGCACAAATCTTAATAATGTAGATTTTCCCTTACCTCTATCTTTTAAGGAGTTATATCTAGCATGCGTCGCAATCGGCAATAAAGTATAGAAAAGAGATTGTTGTAATTTCTGGTATGGAAGAAGAGAGCGGGGTATTTAGCAAAGTATAGAGAAGACTTAATTTTTTCCGCGTTACGCCAGTATAGCGGAAAAAGGCTGTCTTCTTGTTACGCCTCAGCTAAAGGTAAATTGTTATGAAGTTGTTTTGATATTCTGACCAATCAGAATGCACATGTAAGTCGTGGAGGGGTAGAGAATACAGGATTAAATCAGTTCTAGCGAGCACGTCAAATGATACATAAACGTTCAGTGTAATTGTATTTAATACCATAGATTTATGTAGAATATACTGTTATTTTGTATAGACTATGCGAAGTCCCACGCATACCGCTGAGGAGTGCGCTGAACTGTTCTGGGATACAGCTTTTTTTTTCAGAGCCATCTTCTCTGTTTTTACGGCTGGACGTCGCGTTCCTTGCTATGATGCGGATGTTTTGTGAATGCATTGTATTGTACCTGTTTCACTCCATCGTTGTGTATCTAGCATGCGTCGCAATCGGCAATAAAGTATAGAAAAGAGATTGTTGTAATTTCTGGTATGGAAGAAGAGAGCGGGGTATTTAGCAAAGTATAGAGAAGACCATTTGTTTTATGTAATCGAATTGTTGTGCACTATTTTCTACGCCATTTTGGAACCCAAGTAACACCGGCCTGACCCGAGATCAGAAGCGTCGAGGTTGAAAGGTTAAAATGACATCACTAGTGTCGAAACCGAGGTCGTTCTGATGGAAACCCGGTTAACTCGGGTCGAAACCTAGGTCGATATGAACTTACCCATATACTCGTACATGTATTTATAAGATCTTTGCATGGAGAAGACCGGGGCTATTTGTTATACTCGACAATATCTGTACGAAAAAATCGACTTTTGTTTGAAACTTTGAAATATATGATAAACAAGAGGGCCAGAATGGCCCTTAACCGCTCACCTGAATTTTTTTGGAACAGTGGATCTCATCCAAGTCAAAGTGATAATAGACCCTGTCCACTTATTCATTACTGAGGGGACCCAAAATAAGCCCCGCCCAGCCACGCCCATATTTATGGGCCAATCAGTATTTTGCGAAGAATTGTTGAAGAGGGTCATCAAAGGAGCATTCTGGTAAAAGTTCATTGAAATCGGCCTTGTGGTTGAGGAGGAGATGTCATTAAAAAAAATCGGGCTTAAAATAAGCCCCGCCCTCCCACGCCAAAATTTATGGGCCAATCAAAATTTAGCCAACAATCCTATAAAAGGGTCACTCAATGAACATCTGATAAAGTTTCTTTGAAATCGGCCCAGTGGTTCAGGAGATGCCATAAAAGATTTCGGGCTCAAGATAAGCCCCGCCCTGCGATGCCCAAATTTATGGGCTGATCAAAATTTTGCAAACAATTTTAGAAAAGGGTCACCCAAGGTACACTCTGGTGAAGTTTCATTGAAATCGGCCAAAAAGTTCAGGAGAAGAATTTTTTTAGAGATTGTTGACGACGGACGACGCATGACGGACAACGGACGACGGACCCAGGGTGATCCTAAGAGCTCCCCTTGATCACGCTGTGCTCAGGTGAGCACAAAAGGAGAAGTCTAAAATTCTAACCAAAGTAAATTTGAAGATTCTTCCTAAAATATCTTCGACCTTTTTCCACGTAAGTGAATCATGAATATGACGTAAATGGTTGTTAAAAAGACTGGTGTGATGTTGAAGGATAAGCGTTGTCTTTTTTATGCGCGGCATATCTTTTTTTTATTTTTTGCGAAAAGGGTGATTTGTTTGTTTGTTTGTATGGGGTTAAAAGCCGCTTCAACAATCTTTCAGTAATATCGCGGCGGTCGTTGCACCTTATTATGAATTCCAAGTGTTTCTCACACCAGTACTACCATTACACACTTCTCTAGCCTCCAGCGGCTCTCCCACATAGCTCAATCGACCAATTTTTTGGAGACAAATGGTCAGGTAGGAGCAAAAAAGGTGAATGTAAATGGGGCAACTTGCAAATTTATATGCGGGGAAGTTGTTACACTGTCGCAGTGGTTATTTTTCAAAATTTTAGAGGATACACTCCATATGAAGGGGTTTTTAAAATGCGTCTACGTTGAATTCAAAAAATATTTCTTACCTATTAGATCACAAATGTCCCATATATCTATGTTTCATAGGCGTAACTAGGATTTTGAAATTTACACCCACTCAGAAGGCGACCACCAAAGAATTCATGTATATAGGATCCGACAAATGCGATGTGTGGACTGTGACAAAAGATACATGGCAGCCCAAACTTGCCTCCCATTTTTTTATTTGAGCATTTGTGAATAATCAAAACATCTTGTGTGTATACATCTATAGGGGAGTTATCCAGAAGGGCCTTTCTCTAAGGCACTTGGACACTTAACCAACATTGGAAAAATCTAATAAAACGCCATACACGCTACTACTAAGCTCAGCATGATTTTGATGACAAATAAACTGAAACTGTCGACTAAAACCGGTACTTTTTTCTAATAATAATAATAATAATAATAATAAAATGATAATAAAAAACTCATCAGCATAACGTAAACTGTTGATCTCATGAAAACTTTGAAATGACATAAGAAATAAGACAAAAAAAACTTAGACCGTTATTTTGTTCAAGAGGTCAAGCTAACTTTAAAAAAGAAGAAACGTGCCACGATTTTTTTTCATTGGCCTATATATCATTTTCAGTAAAGAAGCGCATTTTACTGCAATTTCCGGCTCTTGTTTTTAATCATTTTTTTTTTTACATTGACCTTCAAGTTGCCTATGTAGGCGACTGGGTAGCTCGATCGATACAGTACACGCCCTGTAAGCGAGAGGTCCTGGATTCGAACCCCTAACTGGCTGCATGTTTAGGCTCATTTGTGACATACCAGGGACTCGATCTAGTAGGGTCCGACCGTGAATGTGCGTGCACCATCTCTGACCGCCAAACACCGTCTGATTCAAGTTTAATTTAACTACACGAACTCCTGGATCACCCCTCGTAGTATTAATATTAACCTTCAACAAGAAAAAAAATGGATTTCAGACGGAACATTTGTCTGTGATTCAGATTTGTCATACTTGATTCAGAAAATCAGTCACGGTATTGCAAAAAACTGTAGGCCTATTCAGGCTCTAGCCTACACACGATAGCCGCCCAGTCATAGCGCAATTGGAAGCGCGTCGGACTATGATTCTAGAGGACCTGGGTTTCACCCCCGACGGCGTAATGTTAAACTTGCATAAAGCGACATAGCAGGGAATCGCCAGAAAAGCGGCACTCTTTCTTTCCGACTATTTGTCTCTCACCAATGGGTCGATAAATCAGAGACCTATGTCAGTGAGATAGCAGCTGGAGGCTAGGAAAGGATGTAATGGTAGAGTGTACGGGTGTGAGAAATACCGGGAATCCATTGTTGTGTACTCCAGAAGCCGCAATACAACTAAAGGATTGTCAAAAGCGGCGTAAGACACCGTTCAAACAAAATAAACTATACACACGACGTTTTGAAATTCGCGCGTTTTTTTTTTTCCGCGGGGGTGATTAAAGGGAGACGACTTTCCTTTAATCCATCAATGTTTATAGACGTCGCTTTGAACGGCCACTTGCTCTGACGTCAGAGGAAAACATACCCACATATCAATGAATGGTTGAAGATCTAAGGATACGAAAGAACTTATCTACGATGGAAAATTCGTGGAATTTCTCTGAATTCCGACATTTTAAGCTAACACGTTTTATGTATTTTCATTAAAGAACTTGTTACCGATATATCTGACATAATAGAATCAAGATTGACGTGACTAGTCACCACAGACGGTAAATTATTCACGATGGAATTTTTTACAAACGTTTTTACTACAACAAAATGGAGGGGTAATATTATTTCATGGTCAAATTTGTGCATATTTTACTCTGCTTTGTGCTTGGTGTCCTTCATCCAAACTATCAACAGCGAGGAAATTGTGAAGAACACTTCTGTCCAAATTGAAAAATTCTGTAAAATTTCAATCGAATATAAAAACAAAAATGGAGTGTATAATTCCAAAAGTTTTAAGGAATTGGGGCGTTATGGTCACCTTTCTAAGGTTAACCACGATGTCCCTTTAAATGGCCAACTAGTGCATGTGAAGACATTGGAGGAAGGTAGCAATCTCGGATGTGGCAAAATAGATCCCTCTATTGTTCCTGCAAGAGGGAATTGGATTGCCCTTATACAGAGAGGAAATTGTAGTTTCAATGAAAAAATTTATTACGCTGCCAAAGTGTCGAATGCGTCAGGTGTTGTTGTGTACAGTCATAAGGAAATTGAAAATGAAAGACAGATTATTGAGACAAAAGGGAAATATGACGGTGAGTACATTTCTAGGAAACAAACAGTGTGTTTTCCAGAGTGTGACTCTGATGTTATTTTTACGCCCCGCTATGAATGATATGGGGGGGGGTGTTATAGTAATATTGTTTACCAGTGCATGTCTGTCTGTCCAGTGTCCATCTGTTTGTATGTCTGTCAAAACATACGTTGCAAACAAAAGATTTAAAATAAAATGCCATAAATTCAACACTAGTTGGTTGACAATGCTCATATTTGGCATGTAGGTTCCTTTAATCCAAACACATCATCTAATGTCAAGGTCATCTGTCAAGGTCAAGTTCAGTTATCAAGGTAAAACTTTTTCTTTATCTTGACCTTGCAAACAATACATTTTGCTTTATCTTTGACACTATTAGAGTGTAAATGCCCATATTTGGCATGAAGGTACCTTTCATCAATACACATCAGTGCTCCAGCTAGGCCCTTTCAGAAGGGCGCCTCGCCCTGCCCTGCCCTGCCGTCGAAAATCGGCGCCCTGCCCTTTTTTACTTCGCCCAGTTCTAAACTAGTCCCTAAATTGTAGCTTTACATGTCAAATCAGCGATTATCTAAATTTAACGCCTTTTTCTCGATCGATTTGCAATCTTTGACATGATCGTCGATGCGTATAATCAACCTGCGAAGGCCATGACTAATTACGGCCAGTAGAGAAGAAGGGCGGGACTTAAATCGGCAAGTCAACCAATCACACCGCGCATTTCTTGATTGAGGAAGCAGTATCTGATAATCTGTGGATGGAAATTAGCGCGTGCCCGTAAACTTTGACAGTCAAAAACAAACAGCGATTATCGAGTAAATGCTTACGATAAGCTATTAACAGGGTTAAAAGGGGGTGATGATCAACCTTTACACCCTTAATCACGAAAATTTAGAATCGTTGAAGGTCTCTGAAATATATTTCAATCCCCGAAACCCGTTGTTTCCCCCGTCCGTAACATGTTTTTGTTTTGTTTTCGAAAATTTCTTCAATTTGTATTCGTTTGGACTAAAAAATGTCTCTTTCACACTATTATTTCCTTTGTATCAGGCTTCAATATATATTTGGGTCTTATTGCTTAATATTTTTTATGGTGTAAAAAATGTAACATATTATAAAAAAAAAACAACAAAAAAAAAACATGCAAAAGCATCACACTTTTATTGAAAGGACTCAAATAAAGACCGTAGACTAAGGTTTTTTACTGTTGACTGAGTTAGCAAAAAATGAACTTTCTTGTCTGCATGTTCAGTAATTCTAAGGAATTAATGCAAGTTTGCTTGAGCATGTCTCATTAAAAAAAGAAAATAAAACAGTTTAAAAAAAATATAAAAAAGTAAAATAAAAAAAAATGCAAAAAGGAAAAAAAAAAGAAAGAAAGAAAAAAAGACTGTAGCACAGGGCCTTCTCTGGACTGAAATTGCTTTTCGCCAACACTTTCGCCAAATAAAAAAAATTGGAGCCAAATTTGGATTTTAGGAGCCAAATTTGGAAACATTTTTCCTTAAAAAACTGTGCTTGATAAAATCTTATGTTCCTTTTATATAGCTTATCATCGAGGGGGATCATATTTAAATGTCAATTAACATATAATTGGCAGTTAATTTTTGTAAGCAATCACAGAAGTGTTATGGGTAGCTAAGAGGTTACTAGTTGATTCACATGCCTTTTGCCTCAATTAATTGACAGTCACTCATGACACAATATCCTCTCAGCCTATGTCAAAATCAATTATTGCTGATGGGTCACAATTCAGATTTTTTTTGTCGCCAGTCATTTCGCCAAATTCATTTTTTTATCGCCAAATTCTTTTTATTTTCGCATTTGGCGACAATGGCGACCCCCAGAGAAGGCCCAGGTAGCAGGACAGTATCTTCAGTATTTCTATCTAATAATTCTACTGCCACCTACCTGAAGAGACTAATGGAGGGTTTGAAACAGTCACCCTTTTTTGATACCAAAACCCTTTTAAAAACTCACAAGAGCCCATCTCTAAGCCCTTAAAAATCAAAATTTTCTTGGGGGACACCCCCTCCCAATCCTCCCCCTCTTGTTACTTCGCGACTCGAAGGTGCCCTGTCAGGACACTTGGCACCCTGCCCTTTTGGAAACCTAGCTGGAGCACTGCACATCATCCAATATCAAGATCATCCATTAACATCAAGGTCAGTTATCAATGTCAGACTTCTGCAAAAACCTCACCTTAAGGCTTTAAACTTAACAATTACATGTATCTTATACACTATTAGATTGACAGTGCTATTTTTTCTCAGGTTAAGCTGATCAATACATTCTATTTAATATCTTGGTCAAGGTCATCCATCAAGATGACTGTCCATTGTGAATTATCAAGGTTTATACTTGTAAAAAGTGAGCTTTTTTGGAGGCATAAGCGTTTGTCATCTTGTTTTTTAGCTCCACTGGCTGAAAGCCACTGGG
This sequence comes from Fragum whitleyi, assembly GCA_948146395.1. Classification (NCBI taxonomy): domain Eukaryota; kingdom Metazoa; phylum Mollusca; class Bivalvia; order Cardiida; family Cardiidae; genus Fragum; species Fragum whitleyi. The sequence goes on from OX411549.1 coordinate 6,578,876, forward strand.
GCTATTGTCATGGCGTTGTGTCCGTCGTCCGTCTGTCCGTCCGTGCGGTCGTAAACTTTTTCTTTAAAAATCTTCTCCTCAGAAACTGCTGGATGAATTTCAACCAAACTTCACAGGAATGATCCTTGGGAGACCCTCTTTCAAAGTTGTTCAAGAAATTTTGATCCAATGAAAAACATGGATTTAATGGGCGTGGCTAATTTCAAAATATGGTAAAAAGTGACTTTTCTCAGATTCTAATTGATAGATACCAATTAAATTTTACATGAAAGATCCTTGGGTGACCCTTTATCAGTCTACCTAAAATTATTGTGATCGGATGAAAAATATGCATTTAATGGGCAGAGGTCATTTCTCTATATGTTATATAGTGGAAACTTTGAAAATCATTTTCTCAAAATGTAATTGATGGATATAAACCAAATTTCACTGGAATGATCCTTGGGTGACCCTTTATCAGTCTACCAAAAATTATTGTGATCGGATGAAAAATATGCATTTTATGGGCGGAGGTCATTTCTCTATATGTTATATAGTGGAAACTTTGAAAATCATTTTCTCAGAATGCAATTGATGGATATCAACCAAATTTCACTGGAATGATTCTTGAGTGAAGCTTTATCAGTCTGCCAAAAATTATTGTGATCTGATGAAAAATATGTAATTTATGGGTGGAGGTCATTTCTCTATATGTTATATAGTTGCATTTTTGAAAATTTCAACATCAGTAGAACCCAAAATATCTTAAAATCTAGTCAAACCTTAGATTTGCTATTTCAAGAATTTCAAGCCTGTGGAGCGACTCAAGCCATTCATGGCTCTCTAGTCAGAGAAAACCACAGGTATTATTTTCTCATTGGTGTCATTCCTGTTTGGGTAGGCATTAATGCTGATGTGAAAATGTTTCACTTTGTCATATCTCTGTTGTTGTTGAAGATATCTTCATGGAACTTGGCATGGCAGGCAATACTCTTGCTTAAATATTCTCTTACTTGTTTAATAAGATCATACTCCTCTCAAAGAATCAGCATGTAACATTTCATATAAGATGAAGTTAAATTGGCTGATCCAGCATTTCTGTCAAGAGGTTACATACATTACAGTCTAACAGATAGGGAGCATGGGTTGATTTCAAATTGTTTACAGAATTTTTATTGAATTTCTACATGAAATTGTATTAATTAGGCTACAAAGAAGGGTTCATTCAGGGCTTGTGTTTGACCCTTAAACAAGGGTTTAACCCAAAAATATCTGAAAATATCTTAATTTGACAGCAAGAAATTTCTACCCGAGGGAGTCATTTGACCTCCTTGAGAGAAATTTCTAAGGGTCAAAACATGGTTTTATACATAAGATTTTCTCAAATTACTTTGTAAAGGTCAACAAATTAATTACTTGTTTCATATCATTAAAAGAAACATTTAAAGTGACTCTTAATATTCAAAATTCTACTAATGATTTGCTTTTTCTGTCATTTTGACCCTGTTAAATTCAGATTTGACTCCCAGAATTTCCTAGGTGAGAGGTCAATGACTCCCCAATATAAAACACTAACACAAGCCCTGTTCATTTGAATCCCCAAAACCCCTTCTGCTCCGTTGGGGCCTGCCTCTTGATCCACAGTTGGCTGGCTGGCTTTGTATCTAGACACCTATAATGATAGCTTTTCCTTGTTGTTTTGCGGCTTTGATTGCCAGTGAAATGTAGTTGGGTTAAATGACAGAAGCCCAGTCCATCCAGCAGTAATAAAGTGGGTAGCAGTGGTAAAAACGAATTTTTTTCTCTAAAGAGGGCTTTCATTAGGGCTGAGGGAAAAGACGTACAGTTTTATCTTAAGGGCCAGACTGAGACTTCCCAAATCTGTATATGACATAAGAGGTAGACTGGCTCCCTTCCCACTGATCTGAAGTATTATGAAATGAGCAACTCAACTAAAGTCATAATTTTGACCCTTTGAAATTTCTGTCAAGGGGGTCAAAATGAATTATGATCCCTTGGAAGAAATTTTTAAGGGTTATATATAGGTATTTACATATTTTTGGGGTAAAAACCCTGGTTTAAGGGTCAAGTTACACAAGCCCTGGCATCTTAAGAATGAAAATAATAAAAAGAAAAAAAATCTTAAACATTTGAATATTAACAAAATTAGTTTCTACAATGAATATAAAATTGACTTCAGCAGGATTTTGGTTAAATGAGATGGTCCCTCATTATTCATATGCATTTTCAGAATTTTTGAATCCATCATTGTACTGCCCTCTAGAACCATATACTGGTAAAAATTAATGATGTTAATTTCATAAACGATAAAAATTATAATAAGAACTGAGATTGCACTGCCTGATTTCTTCTAATTATTGCGTTAAAATCTTCAGCAAGACTGGTTGAAATGTTCTGAAAATTGGCAATTCATTTAAAACAAAATTTAAATTCAGCTTAAATTTGACTCAAGTAATTTCTTCCACCATTTCTCTGTTATTAAAATGTTGTTAAAAACTGGGTCTAGAGTTCTGTGTGGGAAAGAAATTAGAACCAGATTGCAAGGAAGTAAAGCATCACAACCCAAGTGCAATAATTTTATCATTTTGATAAGTGTTTAGGATGAAATACGTAATCATATCATTATATTTATGCAACAACTATGAAGTAAAACATCATGTGAATGACCTTGTAAGGCATAAGTAAACTGTAAACATTGCTTTGACCTGTCTTGCTAAATGGGACTTTCATAATTGGAAGAAAACACCCGATGATTCAAGGTTTGATTGATTGAATGGAGTTTTATGCCGCTTTCAACATTTTTTCAGTTATATCGCGGCGGCTGGAGGACCTAACCATGGATTCCTGGTATTTCTTTCACCAGTAAAACCATTACATCCTTTCCTAGCCTAGAGCTGCTATCTCACATAGGTCTACGATTATCAACCCATCAGTGAGCGACAAATAGTCTGAAAGAATGAGTGCTGCTTTGGGATCGAACCCAGGACCTATAGATTGACAGTCTGACGCACTTCCAACTGCCAACTGCCCCCATGAATCAAAGTCAGAATATGTAAAGCTATGTATCTTTGGTCAGGAAGAAAGACTTTTTCTGCCCCTTCATCTCTAAGATCAGGCCATATTGTCTGTCTGTCTGTTAGTCTTTCTGCACAAAATGATATAAAAAAAATAACATTGCTCAGTAACTTCAAGCCATTCAAGATACATGTAGAGATAATGAATTTGTTAATTAAAGCAAAATCTCAAATGTAATAAAACTCAGAAGAAGATGCATTATAGCAACAATTTGACAATTTAAAAAAAGACAAAAAAAAAGCCACATACATTTTTAGCTCACGGTGAGCTATTGTGATCATACAATGTCTGTCGCCCATCGTCAGTTGTCCATCGTGCGTCGTCCACAATTTCTTTGAACATCTTCTCCTTCTAAACCAGAGGGCCAATCTTGATGAAACTTGGCAGGGACGTTCCTTGGGTAAGCTCTACCAAGTTTGTTTAAATAAATGAAATCCACCCTTAACTTTCCCTTTACCCTTAACAAAAAGGGTGAAAATAGGAAAATCTTCAAAAATCTTCTTCTCTGAAACCAGAAGGCAGACAGCTTTCATATTTGGTATGTAGCATCATCTAGTGGGTCTCTTCCAAGTTTGTCCATATCAAGACCTTGGGGTTATATTTGGGCTCCACCCGGGTGAAACCCTTTTTACACAGAATCAAAGAGTGAAAATCTTAAAAAATCTTCTTCTCTGAAACCAGATGGCAGACAGCTATCATATTTGGTATGTAGCATCACCTAGTGGGCCTCTACCAAGTTTGTTCATATTAGGACCCTGGGGTCATATTTGGGCTTTTCCAGGGCGCATCCCTTTTAGCTCTTCTGAGCACGAAGGGTAAAAAAATGGAAATCTTCAAAATCTTCTTCTCTGAAACCAGAAGGCAGACAGCTTTCATATTTGGTGTATAGCATTATCTAGTGGACCTTTACCAAGTTTGTTCATATAAAGACCCTAGGATCATATTTGGGCTCCACCCGGGCACAACCTTTTTACATAGAATCAAAGAGCAAAAATCTTATAAAATCTTCTTTTACGAAAGCAGAGGGCACATAGCTTTCATATTTGGTATGTAGAATCATCAATTGGGCCTCTACCAAGTTTGTTCATATCAAGACCCTGAGGTCATATTAAAGCTTCACCCAGGTGCATCCCTTTTAGCTCATCTGAGCATGATGGGTGAAAATAGGAAAACTTTAAAAATCTTCTTCTTAACATAGAATCAAACAGCGTAAAGACATATCTTGCTCTTGGCTGAAAACATTCCATGGAATTGATCTGTAGAAATTATCTCCTTTTTGACATCTGCCTATTGGATTAATGTGATGTCCCAGGGGTCAAAGAGACGCAGGTGAGTGATCCAGGACCAGCATGGTCCTCTTGTTAGCTCCACTGGCTGAAAGCCACTGGGGCTATTGTCATGGCATTGTGTCCGTCGTGCGTCTGTCTGTGCGTCCGTGCGTCCGGTCGTAAACTTTTTCTTTAAAAATCTTCTCCTCAGAAACCACTGGATGAATTTCAACCTAACTTCGCAGGAATTATCCTTGGGTGACCCTCTTTCAAAGTTGTTCAAGAAATTTTGATCCAATGAAAAACATGGATTTTATGGGCGTGGCTAATTTCCAAATATGGTAAAAAGTGGGTTTTCTCAGATTCTAATTGATGGATACCTTTTAAATTTTACATGAATGATCCTTGGGTGACCCTTTATCAGTCTACAAAAAAATATTGTTATCAGATGGAAAATATGCATTTTATGGGTGGAGGTCATTTCTCTATATGTAATATAGTGGAAACTTTCAAAATCATTTTCTCAGAATCTAAGTGATGGATATCAACTAAATTTTACTTGAATCATCCTTGAGTGACCCTTAATCAGTCTTCCAAAAATAATTGTGATCGGATGAAAAATTATGTATGTTATGGGCCGAGGTCATTTCTCTATATGTTATATAGTGGAAACTTTGAAAATCTTATTCTCAGAATGTAATTGATTGATATCAACCAAATTTCACTGAAATATTCCCTGAGTGACCCTTTATCAGTGTACGAAAAATTATTGTGATCGGATGAAAAATATATATTTTATGGGCGGAGGTCATCTCTCAATATGTTATAGAGTGGAAACTTTGAAAATAATTTTCTCAGATTGTGATCGATGGATTTCAAAAAAAATTTTGGTTTGATCTTTGGGTGACCCATTAGCATGCAGCCAAAATTTATTTTGATTGGATGAAAAATATGTCCTTTATGGGTGGAGGTCATTTCTCTATATGTTATATAGTTGAAACTTTGAAAATCATTTTCAACATCAGTAGAACCCAAAATATTTAAAAATCTAGTCAAAACTTTTATTTGCTTTTACAAGAATTTCAAGCCTGTGGAGCGACACAAGCCATTCATGGCTTTCTAGTTTTTAACTACATGCTATAAATCCATAAATTGTGATAAGGTTAATGAAATAGTTGATCAAAACACATAACAAACATGCACCCACCCTAGCGCCTTAGTTGTTAAGTCAGGTTGGGCATGGGTCTATTGGTCACAAACTCCCTGAAGTCATATTACAGCAACTTTTTCAATTTCTACAAGACTAAAACTTTACCATTGGATAATTGGTTAGTTGAGATAAGTTAATGATACAGATAGCTAGGTCAAGATGATTTTTATCTGTTTTAAAAAAGTATCTTAAGGGCATAACAAAAAACAAAACAAGTTAAACATTATAAATATTAAGTAACAAACAGCTGTCTACTACCAGGGCTTTCACTAACATCTAAAAGGCAAGAGTCAATGCAGGGGCGTGGAAATACGACTTTTCTCCACTTGTCCATGGACATGTAAAAGTTAATGTACTATGTCCGGGATCAAAATGGACTAATGCACACACAAAAAAAGAATTTATTAATATTAAGAAAACATTGCTTTAAATGAAGAAAATGCTGTAACCACCATTTTCTTCAATAAGACAATGTTTTCTCCCCATTGATACAAACAATAGGATTTTATTCTAGATCCTGTTCCAAGATTTGCTCTGGTATTTACTTGTAAGAGGACATGTGGCTTAGAAAAATGTGCTTACCCGCAAGTAGAAAAGCCTGTGTCGGACAAGTCAGGCATGGAAATTCCACATCCCTGGTCAATGACCCTTGAGTCAAAATTTCCTCAAGTCAAAGTGAAAATCTCAAGAGCCAAATGTACATCCCCCCTAAAAAAGCTGATTGAAAAAAGAGATGTACATGTACATGTTACAGTGATAATATGACTAGAGATTTTGTTTGGCAGGAAGTACATGTATAGACAAAGCTTAGCCTGCACATTATGTGCAGTCTGATCTTAGTCCACACCACCTGAATTTCATTTTCTAATCAGAAATGTTTCAAATTTGTATTTTCTTATTTAAATCCTCATACACATTTAGTGAATAAAGTGCTTTAAGTCTTTGATTTGAGTGAAATTTTGCCATTGTTTTAATCAGCATGACAATTAAGGGTTTAAAATTCAAATTACTCCATGCCAATGTTTTGCTAAACTCAGGGGTGGTAATTCCAATGCCCGACTTTCCAACATGGACTTTTCTACTTGCTTGCAAGTACATTTTGCTAGGCCACTTGTCCGTGGACAAGTAAAACCAGAGCAAATCTTGCTACAGTACTAAAAAGATCTCGCAGGAAAGTCATCCTTTTGTTTGTTTTAAAGGGAAGAAAATATTATCTTTAATGAAGAAAATGCTGGATTACAGCATTTTCTTCACTAAAAACAATATTTTCTCAATATATACAGTCAACTCCCGTTTTAACGACACTCAATACACCGACATTTTCACTTAACGACACAAATTTGTGAGGAACGGATTTGCACAGTGCATTTTTCATTCGTTATAACGGAATTCTCGTTTTCCGACACCGACATTGATTTTCAGGGAACGAAAGTGAATATTCCGTATATAAGCTTGTTCATTACAACGACACAAAAAATTGGTCATGGTGGTTAATTACGCAGAACTATATGCATGATAGATAAATACCTAAAAATTAGTTGATAATTAACTAGTCTTTAACTTTGAAATGTGTGAAAATGTTTGACATGCAAACAATGACAATGTTTAATTAGCACCTTTAACACATTCATCCTTACACTTTATTTAGGTAAGGTCTACATTTGTTTTTGAAGCTTTACTCTATTTTCCTACACAGAAATAAATAGTTTTAAGATCATCGCATTGAAATTTTGATAGAAATGCATATGCCAAATAAAGTATTAAAAGATCGGTTCAATAAAATATTCAAAGTATCAATAATATAACTGAAAAAAAAAAAATATTTCTGTTAGTATTTACTATGAACTATACATGGTATATTATATTATGAATGCTGCTTTTCGACAATTCTGCATTTATTGACGTAGTGTTCATTCAATACACCGACATTTTCGTTACAACGACATATTTTCTTGGAACAAATGTGGTCGTTATAACGAGAGTTGACTGTATATATCTACCTACTTTTTTGTGGACAAGTTCATTTTGATCCTGGACAAGTATGAAAATCAACTTTTAGTTGTCCAGGGACAAGTTGATAAACTGTATTTCCACACCCCTGGCTAAACTTTTTTACATTTCTTTAACAGAGCTTCCTTTTTACTAGAGAAAAACTTTTGAATTGTTATACCACTAGACTGATTTTCAAGATATGTCAATGTTTATTTGTAAGTTTTTAGTTCCTGTTTTCCCTACACACTCTTGATGGCTCTTGAATTAGAAGGGCCATTATGGGAAAAAGGCTTAATTGAGATTTTAGGTTTTGCATTTTTGGTCCGTTTTAAGATAGTACAAAAGACATGTTGAAATTTATATTTATTAGCTACATTCTGCTTCTTATCAACCAGTTTATCAAAAATCACTAAGAGCCCGTTTCTTATTTGCAGTTGACAGATTAATTAGTGAGGTCAAATATCGTAAAACAATTGTTTATGTAAACCCCAGTAACGTAAACATACACTGGCTATTTAAACCAAAAAATGACATTTTCTGTAGTAAATCTTTATTCAGTCTGGCATCATTTTGATCAGCATTTTTGAGAAAACAACCTTACTTGATAAAGAATGAAAAAATATAAACAGACAGTTTGGTCACAAAATGAACTGGAAGGAAAATGATAATAAGAAATTGTTTTCTGCCAAAGATAATCAAAATAAAACACATTTCATATTGATTACTGTATGTCATGAGAGAAAAGGGAATTCCACAATTTATACACAAAAATGAACTTTCATGGGGAACTTCAAAGACTGCAAACTCTATGGTAGGGTCACATTTTGTCAACACCTTGGTATATGGAATAAGAATCGTTTCAAAATCAAATGTAGCTAAGTAGGTAAGAGGCTGTCGCCTCTTACCTATACTTATACCCCCTTAAACTATGTTTGGGGGTATATAGGTGTCAGCTTGTGAGTTGGTCCTACATCATTTGGTCTGTTGGCCTGTCAGTCTGTAGCTTTTTTGTGCGCCTCAATTTCTCGGCAACTATGGGCGAATTTTATTCAAACTTTACAGTCAGTATCAAGAAGAGATGTGCAGATGAAATTTTGGTTATCAGAGTTCCCAAAAACCCTCATATGGGGGTTTTTCACCCCCAATTTGAATCTTGTACCCCCAAATTTTGCAAGTAGCCTTCTTTGTTTCATGTAAAGGAGGTACAAGTATGATGTAAAATGACTGTTTTCACCCCCAAATTTTAAAGTCAGTGGGAACCCTGGGTTATTATCCATTGCATTTTGACAGAGTTGTGGCCGTTTATAAAAAAATGGCTTTTCATTATTGACAAGCACTTGTAGGAGGATGTTAGTCCGCTTTGCGACAGTCTAGTTTTATTTATCATACTTATGGCTATAGTTACTTGGCTTATTTAAATCGTATAATGTTTTGGCAGTCTTGAACTTTAACTGTATCCTCAATAAGACCCAATCTCTGGATCTTATTGACGATACAGTTAAAGTGCTAAAAGCTTAAAAAATGACTTAATTTTAATTTCAGTGTCCAATGTAATTTCAATCTACATTCAACGTGGAATGGGAATGGAGATGGTGCGAAATCTAGACGCAGGTCACAGGATCAACATAACAATTGAGAACGAGCAGCCCTCGGCTGCGACAACTCCAGCCACAGATCCCCCGCTGGTCGCGAGCAACACATCTGTGCTGTTTGTGTCAATATCGTTCATTGTGCTCATAATTATCTCCCTTGCCTGGTTGGTATTCTACTACATCCAAAGATGTCGATATACAAATGCCAAAGAAAGACTAAGTGTAAGTGTGCTTATTTTATCCCTTATCCTGTAATTTTGGAATTTTGTTTTAATCAACAGGATTCGTGTTTGACCCTTTAAAACGAGGGTTTGACCTTGAAAAAAGTGAAAATATCTGATTGGAACCCCTAATTTTTCTATCAGGAGGGGTCATTATGGCTCTTCAAATTTTCGGTATTGCATCTCAAAACTGCTGCAAATTTTTTATTTATTAGAATTAATTGTCCCCTTCGTATCTTTATGAGAGATTCATATTCATATGAATCTCATATAAAGATATAAAAAGAGATAATGGGAGAAATTCATCAGCAAAATAAAAAAAAATGTTAACTATTTTATCCTCTTTTTTGATTGTTTTGACCCCTTAAACAGCAGCTTTGAACCCTTGAAATTACAGTTTGGGGGTCAATGACTCCTGAATTTGAAAAGCTAGCACAAGCCCTGAATCAAGTTTTTTTTTGACATTTCTACTAGCTTTGCTAAAGTTTTATACACAACTGAAAAGTGCACAGCTTACAGAGTAGTCTAAGATCAGACTGCACTTCTGCACAGACTGATCTTGCTCTATTCTATCTTCCAAAGGTTGTATATGTAGTAATCATCGACAAAAGGGTTGTTGTAAACCATTCCAGACTGGGATTTTATATCCTTGTCAATCTATATAACAAAATACTGAGGAACAAGAAGAAATTTCTTCATTTCTCATAATATTGTCTTATAGCTTTTTTTTTCTCAGGGCGTTGAAAAGAAGGACCATTAACCCCTGTCATGCTGAATAAAAAACCTTGGTAAAGTTGTGTTAAAATCATTGTTCTGAAAGCACTTTATGTACTTATTTGAGTCAGTATTAAATTTGAAATTACAATTATTTTTTATTTAAATAGGATAAGTCAGGTGGTAAAGATTAAGATAAGACTTCACATATGTTCAGGCTGATCTTTGTCTGTACATTACCTGATGCCAAAGCAGTAATATTCCTGGTTCTAGGGCTTATGCTAGCTTTTAAAATTTGGGAGTCATTGACCCCTCAAATAAAAATTCTAGGGGTCAAAGCTGTTGTGTAGTGGTAAAAAAAAAGAGCAACAAAAAGAGAACATCAGTCTGTAAAGTAATCTATACAACTGAAACAACATAAACAATAATGTGTAGACACTCTTTATTTTTTATGTTGTTTCATTTATATAGATCTTTGTAATAGTATGAAGAAAAGAATTGATTTATATATAAATATAATCTTTTATATTGCATAAGTTGGAAATTCAGTGGATCAAAATAACCCGCTGCAGGAGGGTCAAAATGGGATTTTTGGGAGTCAAAACCATGGTAAAAGGGTCAAACACAAGCCCTGTGGTTCACTATTACAGGGGATCTGAGGGGAAAGAACGGGTCAACCTAATAACCTATTACATCCTCTTAGACGGGAAACAAAACCTAATGTTATTATTCTATTTGTCATGTTGCCAGACTAAATGTGTTCAAGGTTGTGGTATATAGGACTAATTTACTAAAGTATAACAACAGTGATTATCCTTGTCACAAATATCAGGGGAGTGAACAGGGCTTGTAAACCAGGAGTTTGACCCTTGAAAATATCAATTAGGGGGTCAATATGACCCCTTTACTCTTTGTTTATGCATCTTGTGGACATTTTAAAGACTTGCAATATACATGGGCCGAACCTATCCTTGTTAAAATTTGTATTTAAATTTACTATCAACTTCTAAGTAATATGAAACACTTTCAACCCTCTAGAAGATAATGCCACCTTTTTATATGCCTTGAAAGAGTAAGATTGCTAAAAAAATAATGTGGAAAAGGATGATTCAGTTGCTCAAAACAAATGATTTAGTCCTTTACTGATGCTTTCTGGCTTGTATGGTAGATATTTATTCAACAGTTATAGCTATTATTGAAATTATTTCACCCCACCTGGAGTTCTATTGCAGCTCATTCCATTTTGCACTATACTAGTGAGTATACAATTTTTTTTGCTCTTCACAAGCCCTAAATTGCGGGAACTCATTTGAAATGTCTTACAAAGACATTTCCAATGAGTACCCACAGCATTGGATTTCATCGAGAAAGTTTTTAGACTGCCGGCACACCTCCTGAGCCTGTTACCTATGTTTCCTTGCAGTTTCTGTAAATTGGTCCTAAAGTGTAGGGTATTCAGACAGTGTTTTCTCCCCACATCCTATCAAACTGAAATATTTTGGCAACATCTATCATTCTATTGTATTTTTTTCCCTTGTGTTCTACATATTCTCGTTAAGAAAGTGAGGATAGTATGTATTGGTAAACAAAAATATCCCATGGATTTGTAAAGTGTCTGTCTAGAAAATGTTTAACATAATCATACTTGCTAGTACAGGGCCCGTGTTTGACCCTAAAACCAGGGTTTTGACCCCCAATTATTTGACAATATCTTAATTTGACCCCCTTGAGAGAAATTTCCTACATCAATGAAAAGATTTCAGAATAACTTGGGTTTCAACAAAATAAGATTGAAAAATAATCAACTCTTCGTTACAAAAAAGTCCACTTTTGCTCCAAGGAATGGACTTTTTATAATGGTCGCTTAATAATAGAGGTGGTTGCTGGAGCAATATCAACTGTATTCATCATCATTACTGTTTGAAATGTATTACATGTATAAGATAACTTATAGCTTTAGGTCGGGGATGAAGGTGAAAGATTATAATTGAGCTTGTCCAAACCAAGGCTCCTATATTTGTGGAATGATTTCTAAATAACTGCTCACTTTTTACCTAAGCTGAGCACTCAGTGCTCAAGGGAGCTATTGTGATCTATCAATGTCCGGCGTCCGTCTGTCAATCTGTCCACCTGTCAGTCACAGCGTCAACAATTTCTTTAAACAACACCTCCTCCTAAACTTTTGAGTCAAAATCAACCAAACTTGGCAGGAAAATTCCTTTGGTGGTCCCTTGTAAAAATTGCTAAAATGGAAAGGATCCTTGCTATATCACGGGAAAAGGGGCCTTAATGAAAATTTTCTTGTTTATACTCTAGAAGCCACAAATATTGTCCAAACTTTGTGAGAATGTTTGTTCCGTAATGAGGATGAAGTCTATTGAAAATGGAAAGGATCTGTGTGAAAATTTTCTTGGTTACACTCTAGTGGCTACAAAAATGGTCGAATCTTCATGAAACTTGGTCAGAATGTTTGTCAGGTCTCAAGGATGAACCCTATTGTATGTGGAAAGGATCTGTGCCATATCATGGGAAAAGGGGCCTTAATGACATTTTTTTGTTAGAATGTTTGCTAGGTCACAAGGATGAATCCTATGGAAAATGGGAAGGTTTCGTGCCTTATCATGGAAAAAGGGGCCTTAATGACATTTTTCTTGTCTACACTCTAGTGGCCACAAATATGGTCCAATCTTCATGAAACTTGGTCAGAATGTTTGTCAGGTCTCAAGGATGAACTCTATTGTATGTGGAAAGGATCTGTGCCATATCATTGGAAAAGGGGCCTTAATGACATTTTTTTGTTTACACTCTAGAAGCCACAAATATGGTCCAATTTTCATGAAACTTGGTCAAAGTGTTTGCTAGGTCACAAGAATGAAGTCTGTTGAAAATTGGAAGGGTTCATGCCATATCAAAGGATTTCAAAATAATTGACACAATTTTTCAAGGGCAAAAGTTTTAAATTTTGTTGGGGGAGGGGGAGGGGGGGGGGGGGGGGTGCTAAACTGTCATTTTGGTTGTCTTTATTGGAGATTGATATTAAAAGGTATCAAGGAGACCACAAATGTTATATAGTTTTCAATAGACATTAAAAAATGCTAAAAAATTTAACTTGCAATTAACAAATTCTTGAGGGTCAAAACAGGATATCAAACTCAAGATCTGCATGGCAATTAGAAGGAAAACTTGTGACCTTGTTTTGATCTAGTCTAGGTTTGAAGATCTACTTTTATATTGCTTTCAGAGAAGATTAGCCAATGCAGCAAAGAAAGCCATTGCCAAGATTCCACAAAGACCAGTCAAATATGGAGATAAGGTAGGAAATACACAAATAGATTTAAAATACTCTAATTACTGAACCAACAGACTATTTTAAAGAATTAAAGGAAAACCTTGGAAACACCCAATGACGTCCATTAAAATGGCGTTAACTCTCGAAACTTTGAGTGAAAACATCCAACGTCGCCAACACTACTCGTTAAAGTCACTGACGTGAAACCATTGTATCCTTCTAAATATCTTTAGATTCTTAAATAATGGCTGTTAAATCTTAATTTTTGAGAACAATTAGTAATTTCTCAAAAATTAAGATTTTTCAGCCATAATTTACTTCAACAAATATAAATCTAAAGATAGTGCCAGTTGTTTCTGCTCTAGTTTCATACACTGTTTCCGCCTAACAAAATACACAATTTTGTTACATATCCATCCGCCTTATATACTTTCGAGGTCTGTTGCTGTTTATGGAAATGCCTGAGAGATGTTTACTGAAGCTGTCTACATGACAATATACTTGAGCAATTCTGATAAAATGCATAGTTTTATTTATAAAACAAGAAAAAGGTAAATTTCCAAAAAAAGTAAGATACTATCTATTATTTTTGGTTAACATTTTACCACAAACTGATTTTAGGCACTGGTTGGAGGTTACAGAGTGGGAAAATACTGAAAAAAAGAGAACTGCCTTTTCAAGCAATTTCTTTGTTTTTCTCAATGCATTAACAATATTTTGCAGTCTATTTTCAACTTAAATGCAAATTGCATTTACTCAATTAGGTTGAGCATAAAATTGTTCATTTTGTATAATCTTAGATGGACAGTTTAAACCACCAAGTAACACCATTTGGACAGGTTTTCCTGGATAATAGATTACAAAAATTGGATTAAAAAAACTGAAATTAAAGATAATAAAGACTTCTTCCTTTGAGACTTGAACAGTTGACAAAGAAAATAAATTCTCACAAAACAAAAAAAAAAAAAAAAAAAAAAAAAAAATACTTACCTGAATTCAGGCTTCTCAGTGCTATCAATGTTAAGATATTTTTGCTATTCAGAGCAGGGCTTAAAATACAACATGATGTATTGTAGAATGAATTTAAGTTATGCATGTAATACTTAAGTTTGGATTATAACTCTTTTTGAGGGTATGAAAAATGGAAGAAAGGAAGAAGAATAAAAATGGTCAAGAGTAACTCATTCTTTTCCAAAAATGCATCTCCAAAACACTCAAACATGAAAAAAAATGCTTAGGAAAAGGGAGAGAATTGGACTTTTACACCTTTTGTCACAATATTTTAGGAGCTGGATGCAGATGCTGATCAATGTGCTGTGTGTATAGAACCATACAAAATATCGGATGTCATCAGAATTCTACCTTGCAAGTAAGTGATTTTATGCTTCCCAAAGAGCATGCACACACCCTCTACTTCGTCTGTTCTTCTGAATGTCACTGTCAATTTGTGTTTCATACATCTATGGAACATTTGACATGTGCAAGCAATCAGCAGGCTGGGAAGCCATATAGCACAATTAGAGGTTAGATTGCCTGACTGTCTAAAGACACTTTGAGACCTTATCTAACAGCAGAGGGCATACAGAAAACAATGGTCAGACTGTGCAGATGCACAGGCTGACAAGTGTCTTTGCTTGGTTCACATTTGAAAGAGTTGTAAATGTCATGCGCAGGCTCAAATATTAAAGAAATTGAATTTCAGTAAGTTGTCACCAAGATTTCAATTAGGCCTTTTCCAGACTATCATGCTCAGCTGGGTTCATGTTAGTTGTTAGCTCCACTTGCTAAAAGCCACTGGGGCTATTGTCATGGCGTTGTGTCCGTCGTGCGTCCGTCCATCCGTCCGTGCATGCGGTCGTAAACATTTTTTTAAAAATTCTTCTCTTCAGAAACTACTAAATGAATTTCAACCAAACTTCACAGGAATGATCCTTGGGTGACCCTCTTTCAAAGTTGTTCAAGAAATTTTGATCCAATGAAAAACATGGATTTAATGGGCGTGGCTAATTTCCAAATATGGTAAAAAGTGACTTTTCTCAGATTCTAATCAATGGATACCAATTTAATTTTACATGAATAATCCTTGGGTGACCCTTTATCAGTCTACCAAAAGTTTTTGTGATCGATGATAAATATGCATTTCATGAGCGGAGGTCATTTCTCTCTATGTTATATAGTGGAAACTTTGAAAGTCATTTTCTCAAAATGTTATTGATGGATATCAACCAAATTTCACTGGAATTATCCTTGGGTGACCCTTTATCAGTGTACCAAAAATTGTTGTGATCGGATGATAAATATGCATTTTATGGGCGGAGGTCATTTCTCTATATGCCATTTATATAGTGGAAACTTTGAAAATCATTTTCTCAGAGTGTAATTGATGGATATCAACCAAATTTCACTGGAATGATCCATGGTGACCCTTTATCAGTATTCCAAAATTTATTGTGATCGGATGAAAAATATGTATTTTATGGGCGGAGGTCATTTTTCTATATGTTATATAGTGGCATTTTTGAAAATCATTTCAACATCAGTAGAACTCAAAATATCTTAGTCAAATCTTAGATTTGTTTTTTCAAGAATTTCAAACCTGTGGAGCGACTCAAGCCATTCATGGCTCTCTAGTTTAATTAAGGGAGTCATTGACTCCTAACCCATGAAATTCTGGGGGTCAGAACTCATTCTAAAGGGGTCAATAGAACAGAAAAGGTAAATTGTGGATAAAATTTAACAGGTTTTAGTGTTAATTGACATTAAATTGTAATGATATAGAGGTAAAAATCAATAAGTAGAATTCTAAATAGTATAGAAGATTTGTCAAAGAAAACTTTGGTGATAAAACCCAGTTTGACCCATCATGACAAAGGGTTTTCCCTCCATATTCAAAACTGGGGGTCATTTTGCCACATTATGACCTCTTTTAAACTAGATAAAGAATGTTTCTTTGACAATTTTGGGGGTCATTTCAAAAACAGGGGGGTCCAAATTCAAAGAAACAGGGGGTCATGGAAAATCCTGATGACCCCCTTGAGAGAAATTTCCAGGGGTCAAAATAGGATATTTTCAGATTTTTGAGAGTCAAAACCCTGGTTTAAGGGTCAAACATGAGCCCTGCTCAGATTCTGGTGGCTTTGATGTGATTAAAGTAAGTCATTCATTATGCATGTCATTGATGTTTGTACATGAGCATTTTATGTGGTAATAATGCAGTAGGAATTACACAGTATCCTGTCTTCATTAATTATTCAATCCATTCTCTCACGCAAAGCCCATCTCTATGGAAATTGACATTTTCTTGTAGAACTTTCAATGGTAATGACTCATGCTTCTTTGTACTGTATCGCTCTGTATTTTGTACAACTTGATTCATAGAGAAATCATAGCTCTTATTGTGCTGTATTTTAATTTTATTTAAAAAAAAATGCACTTCTTAATAAGTGACATTTAAACCATTGGTGTCTGGAGCATAATTTCTATTTATATAATATGACCTACGTTGCAGGAGTGAAATCACCCTGTTGAATATTTTTATGCCCCCGTATCAAGAGATCGGGGGCATATTGTTTTACTCATGTCCGTCTGTCTGTCCATCTGTCTGTCCGTCTGTCTGTCCGTCTGTCTGTCCGAACTTAACCCGAAAACTTAACCTTGCCAATATCTTCAAGCCTATTCTAGATACAAAGCTAATATTTGGCATGATGATAGATCTCAATGATCCGCATCCGCTGGTACCAAAGTCAAGGTCATGTGACAAGGTCAAGGTCATCTGTCAAGGTCAAACTTTAAAAAAAAATGCCCTTACGGGGGCATTCTTGTTTCACAAACACATCTTGTTTTTAGCTCACCTGAGCACAAAGTGCTCAAGGTGAGCTATTGGGATTGTAGAATGTCCGTCTTCCGTCGTCAGTCGTGCGTCACGCGTCGTGCGTCGTCCACAATTTCTTTAAACATCTTCTCCTCCTAAACTAGTGGGCCAATCTTGATGAAACTTGGCAGGGATGTTCCTTGGGTCAAGCTCTACCAAAGTTGTTCAAATAAATGAAATCCACCCTTAACTTTCCCTTTATCCTTAACAAAAAGGGTGAAAAAATGTAAATCTTTAAAAATCTTCTTCTCTGAAACCAGAAGGTAGACAGCTTTCATATTTGGTATGTAGCATCATCTAGTGGACCTCTACCAAGTTTGTTTATATCAAGACCCTGGGGTCATATTTGGGCTTTGCCCGGGCCCAACCCTTTTTACATAGAATCAAAGAGCGAAAATCTTTAAAAATCTTCTTCTCTGTAACCAGATGGCAGACAGCTTAAATATTTGGTGTGTATTATCACCTAGTGGGCCTCTACCAAGTTTGTTCATAACAAGACCCTTGAGTCATATTTGGGCTTTGCACAGGAAGCATCCCTTTATCTCTTATGAGCATGAAGGGTAAAAAAATCAAAATCTTCAAAAATCTTCTTCTCTGAAACCAGAAGACAGACAGCTTTCATATTTGGTATGTAGCATCATCTAGTGGACCTCTACCAAGTTTGTTCATATCAAGACCCTGGGGTCATATTTGGGCTTTGCCCGGGCCCAACCCTTTTTACATAGAATCAAAGAGCGAAAATCTTTAAAAATCTTCTTCTCTTTAACCAGATGGCAGACAGCTTAAATATTTGGTGTGTATTATAACCTAGAGGGCCTCTACCAAGTTTGTTCATAACAAGACCCTTGGGTCATATTTGGGCTTTGCACGGGTGCATCCCTTTATCTCTAATGAGCATGAAGGGTAAAAAAATGAAAATCTTCAAAAATCTTCTTCTATGAAACCAGAAGGCAGACAGCTTTCATATTTGGTATGTAGCATCATCTAGTGGACCTTTACCAAGTTTGTTCATATCAAGACCCTTGGGTCATGTTTGGGCTTTGCCCAGGCCCATCCCTTTTTACATAGAATCAAAGAGCGAAAATCTTTTAAAATCTTCTTTAATTAATCGAAACCAGAGGGCACACTGCTTTCATTTTTGGTATGTAGCATCATCTTGTTGGCCCCTACCAAGTTTGTTCATATCAAGACCCTTGGGTCATATTTGGGCTCCACCCGGGCGCATCCCTTTCAGCTCATCTGAGCACGATGGGTGAAAATGGGAAAACCTTAACTTTCCCTTTATCCTTAACAAAAAGGGTGAAAAAATGTAAATCTTTAAAAATCTTCTTCTCTGAAACCAGAAGGCAGACAGCTTTCATATTTAGAATGTAGCATCATCTTATGGACCTCTTCCAAGTTTGTTCATGTCAAGACCCTGGGTTCACTTTTGGGGTCCACCCGGGTGCATCCCTTTTTACATAGAATCAAAGAGCAAAAAGGCATATCTGTCTTGCTCTTCGCTGAAAACGTTCCATGGTATTGATCTTAGGCAATTATCCTCGTTTTGACATCTGCCTATCTAATTAATGTGATGTTCCAGGGGTCATAGAGACTCAGGTGAGCGATCTAGGACCATCTTGGTCCTCTTGTCTTATTTTACACATGGCCTTTACAAACTTAAATCTGCCTGCAAAGATGAGCAGGCTAAGCTGCCTGCTTTTTGCTCAATAATTGTAGGAAATAATTAAGACAGATTGGATATGTCCGAAGAAATGGCAATTTGTTTATAAGAAATAAATTGAGGAACAGGAAAAGGGTTGAAAAAATATTTCAAGGAAAAAGGAATGTTAATAAAATGATTTAAATATTCTTGATAAAAGATTCCATTTTATGTGGCTTAGCACTTAAGTTTTTTATTCATAGAGGAAAACGTAACCTGCATTTGACATTTAGGTTAGCTGCACTTGTATGAAGATATGCTTGCATAACCCAAAATTGGAGGAATTCCAGGAAATTCATTGCTTTCATGATGCATCATTGAAGTAATTGCACAATTAAGGAAGGCAGCCACTTGCATTAATGAGAGTCTTAATTTAAGTACATCATAACTTTATGTAATTCAATATACCACATGTTGTGTACAAAAAGAAATAAACAAGATGTGTCTCTTAAACACCATTGCCAACTGTTAGGATAATTTTCTGAAATTTTAAGTATTTTTGACCTTGAAAAATAACCTTGACCTTGGTTGATGACCTTGAAAGTGGTATCACAATCAATGCACATGTGAAATATGAAGAATCTTTTCTAACAGTCATGTACAAGATTATTTTGAAATGAAATCATATTCAAAAAAGAATTTTTGGAAAGAAACTAGGATTATACCACATAAAAATCCTTCGTTCAAATGCAATTTTATGTATTTGTAATTAAGGACAAGGCTGGTCCATATAGAAGTCAAATGGACTTTAATTAACTCTGAAATTAATCCTTTTCATGGTGAATAAACCCTTGGATAAATTGAATTACAGTCAAGGTTTGAATTCATTGGATGCACTTCATAAGGATGATTTAGCTTCATTGATTGAAGGACCAAGGAGCTATTGTCATGAAGGTTTGTCCATTGTGCATGTGTTCATCTGTCTGTTCAACCATAGATTTTTCTTTAAATTTCTTCTCCTAAACAAATGGGCAGATTTTAATGAAATTTGGTAGAAATGGTCCTTAGGTGACCGACCCTCTTCTTAAATTGTAAAAGAAATTGACCAGCAAATACTGACATGGCAGGGCTGGGCATTTTATCACTTTTAAGTCTTTAAAAATCCTTCCACCCAAAGAATTAGGCCAATATCAAGCAAACTTGGCATGGATGTTCTTTGGGTGACCCTTCACATGAATTGTAAAGATATTTGATTGGACATGGCAGGGCGTCGCTACTTTTCATGATTAAAATCCTTAAAAATCTTCTCTTCCCAAACCATTAGCTTGATCTCAATTAAAAACTTGGCATGGATGCTTCTTGGGTGACCCTCTTCTCATTTTGCTTAAGAAATCTTGATTGACCCCCAATTATGGGCGTGGCAGGATGGGCTCAAATTTTCTTAAAAATCTTTAAAAATCATCTCTGCCAAAATTACATGACCGATTTCAATGAAACTTGGATGTTCCTTTGGTGACCCATTACTTAAATTGTTAAAGAATTTTGATTAACTCCCAAATATGGGCTTGGCAATGCGGAGCTTATTTCACATTAAAATCTGTAATAATTTTCTCCTACCAAACTATTGGGTCAAATTTAAGTGAAACTTGGCTGGATGTTCCTTGGGTCACCCTCTACTTAAATTGGTTAAGAAATTTTTATTGACCCCTAAATGTTGATGTGGCAGGGTGTGGCTTGAAGGGGAAAAGAGTAGCAGGGGCCCAGTTACCCATGGCCCCTAGATTTTAGGCTGGGCCCCTAAATTTTTTGGGAAAATCCCTAGGCCTCTAATGTTAATTATTGAATTTTTGAAGCCTGGGCCCCTTAGTTAAAATAAGTACATGTAGTCATTTTCCCAAGGGTCATTTTCACTTTTAAATCTTTAGATATCTTCTCCTCTTCACTCATTTTAGCCTATTACAATTAAACTTGTCATGAATATTCTTTAGGTGCACCAACACTAAATTGGTCACAACTTTTTGATGGCCCATAGACCATGGCATTATTTTTACTTCGAAATCTTAAAAAAATCTTCTCCTCCCAATCAACTGGACTTATTTCATTGAATCTTGGTATGAATGACCCTCTACTTAAATTGTTCCTGAAAATGTGTTAAGAGTGGTGTACATATTGCAAATACCTTAATGTTGGTAATAAAATTGGTAAAGGGTATGCATGTTAACCCTTGTCATGCTGAACCTGGAATATTCCTGCTTTGGCAGGAGCTATAGACAATGACCAGCCTGCAAATATGTGCAGTCTGATGTTAGTCTACACCACCTGTCTCTCATTTTCAAACCAGAATTTTCAATGGATTTAGTTTTTCACAAATAAAAATTTACCTACAGTTGGTACTTTCAGTGCTTTTTGTCCTTTGATTTTGATGAAAATTTTTAGCCAAAATTTTTTTCAGCATGACAAGGGTTAATGGTGGTTGAGTATTTTGGTGCAATGTGGGCAAGACCCACTAAATCATTACAAAATAGTTCTAAAGGGACTTCAAGTAGTTGTTTTCAGTCAAAGTAAGCTTTGTTTATTAATAGTCTGGAGAGATTTAAGCCAGTGGAACAATACGGGCCCTCTTGGGCCTCTTGTTTTGTCTTGTTAGCAGAAAAATAGTCTGCCTGAAATATTGATGACCATTCCATCTATATTTAAGACAGAATACTCCAAGGCTTAATTATTGGAATAATGATAGCTCCCTGTCTACTACTTAACACTTTCACATAGACCATGTCTTGGACTGAGGCCAAAGAGGAAATGAGAGAAAATAACTGGATTTACCAGGGCTTGTGCTAAGCTTTTCAAATTTAGAAGTTGTTGATCCTTTGACAGTCATTCATAGGGGTCAAAACTGCTATTGAGAGAGTCAAAATAAACAAAAAAGTTGAAAATAAGTAACATTTTTTTGACTCCTTTAATTGTCTTATCATTTGAGCCTGTGTGTGAGATTTCCAGCAATTTCAAATATGTGCAAAGCATAGACTCTGATCAGCCTGTGCATCCGCACAGTCTGACCAGAGTCTTCACTATGCTTTTAGTAGATAGATAAGGTCTCAAAGTATCTGTGGACCATCAGGTAGCTTTATATTTACATATTTATACTTTATGTGACTGTCTAGGCTGCTCAATGTTTGTCCCTCACACACATTTAAAATTGTTGGAAATGTCACGCACAGGCTCATTTATGAATCTCTTATAAGGAAATGAATAAGACAATAAATTCAGATATATTTATGATACACAGTTTTGTAATGGGGCAAGAAAGACAATATAAAAGGTTAAAAGACCCCACTGACTATCAATTCAAGGGGTAAAAATAGGTCAATTTCAGATATTTGAGGGTCAAACCTCTGATTTGTGGGTTTTAACCCTTGTCATGCTGAATAAATTTTGGATAAAAATTTCATCAAAATCAAAGGGCAAAAAGCAATGAAAGTACCAACTATAGGTCATTTTTAGCTCACCTGAACACAAAGTGCTCAAGGTGAGCTATTGTGATCGTAGAATGTCCTCCGTCTGTCGTCAGTCGTGCATCATCCGTCGTCCGTCGTCCACAATTTCTTTAAACATCTTCTCCTCCTAAACCAGTGGACCAATCTTGATGAAAATTGGCAGGGATGTTCCTTGGGTCAAGCTCTACCAAAGTTGTTCAAATAAATGAAATCCACCCTTAACTTTCCCTTTACCCTTAACAAAAAGGGTGAAAATATGAAAATCTTTAAAAATCTTCTTCTTTGAAACCAGAAGGCAGACAGCTTTCATATTTGGTATGTAGCATCATCTAGTGGACCTCTACCAAGTTTGTTCATATCAAGACCCTGGGGTCATATTTGGGCTTTGCCCGAGCCAAACCCTTTTTACAAAGAATCAAAGAGCGAAAATCTTTAAAAATCTTCTTCTCTGAAACCAGATGGCAGACAGCTTTCATATTTGGTTTGTAGCATCACCTAGTGGGCCTCTACAAAGTTTGTTCATATCAAGACCTTTGGGTGATATTTGGGCTTTGCACAGGTGCGTCCCTTTATCTCTTATGAGCACGAAGGGTAACAAATGAAAATCTTCAAAAATCTTCTTCTATGAAACCAGAAGGCAGACAGCTTCCATATTTGGTATGTAGCATTATATAGTGGACCTCTACCAAGTTTGTTCATATCAAGACCCTAGGATCATATTTGGGCTGCACCCGGGTGCAACCCTTTTTACATAGAATTAAAGAGCGAAAATCTTTTAAAATCTTCTTTAATCGAAACCAGAGGGCACACTGCTTTCATTTTTGGTATGTAGTATCACCTAGTGGGCCTCTACAGAGTTTGTTCATATCAAGACCCTTGGGTCATATTTGGGCTTTGTACAGGTGCATCCCTTTATCTCATTTGAGCACGAAGGGTAAAAAAATGAAAATCTTCAAAAATCTTCTTCTATGAAACCAGAAGGCAGACAGCTTCCATATTTGGTATGTAGCATCATCTAATGGACCTCTACCAAGTTTGTTCATATCAAGACCCTAGGATCATATTTGGGCTGCACCGGGACGCAACCCTTTTTACATAGGATCAAAGAGTGAAAATCTTTTAAAAATCTTCTCTGATCGAAACCAGAGGGCAAACTGCTTTCGTTTTTGGTATATAGCATCATCTTATGGACCTCTTCCAAGTTTGTTCGTATCAAGACCCTTGGGTTATATTTGGACTCCACCCGGGCCCATCCCTTTCAGCTTATCTGAGCATGATGGATGAAAATAGGAAAACCTTCAAAAATCACCTTCTCTGAAACCAGAAGGCAGACAGCTTTCATATTTTGAATATAGCATCATTTATGGACCTCTTCCAAGTTAGTTCATATCAAGACCCTGGGATCACATTTAGGGTCCACTTGGGTGCATCCCTTTTTACATAGAATCAAAGAGCAAAAAGGCATATCTGTCTTGCTCTTCGCTGAAAACGTTCCATGGTATTGATCTTAGGCAAATATCTTCTTTTTGACATCTGCCTATCTAATTAATGTGATGTCCCAGGGGTCAAAGAGACTCAGGTGAGCGATCTAGGACCATCTTGGTCCTCTTGTTTATTTAAAAAACTAGATCTATTGACAATTCTGGTTCGAAAGTGAGAAACAGGTGATGTAGATTAACATCAGGCTGCACATATGTGCAGACTGTATTTGTCTATAGCTCCTGCTAAAGCAGGAATATTCCGGGTTCAGCATGACTTGGGTTAAAAAGAGTCATGTTTATCTCAAAAAGCCTATATGTTGGAATGATGTATGATCCAAGTTAGCAAAAAATGTGTAATGGAAGAAGAACTTATAGATTTAAGTGCCATAGCTTAATGAGATATCTCTTATGATTTTCTATGAGTTATTCAAGATTTTAAGTGAACTTTTAACACAAAAATTTCACTGATAGATCTATGAAATAATCAAGTTGGTTAACAATAAGAGTACAATGTACTCCAATCTTCATACAAGATCTGCTTGTGTTGCCTACATATTCAAGGGTATGCTTGGCCTTTGCTCTAAGATTCAAATTTATCTTGTGAAATGTCTCACACTTAATAGAAGGAACAGAATGTTTGCCGGTTTTACACATGATAAACTTTTTTGTTTCCCAAACATCAAAACTTTTTTGTTTCCCAAACATCAATAGTTAATATCTTGACACTGAAGATAATGAAAATATTGTTAACCTTTGATCGCCTGTAAACAATATACTTATTGAACAAAAAGTTAGAGATGTTGGCATTGAAATATGTATTATTGTCAATCCAACAAATTTGTTTGGAAAATTGCAAGGGGTCAGTGAAAAACTATTTGATGGCACAGCGCGAAACAGTTGTAACTCCCTATATGTTTATAGGGAGTTACAACTGTTTCGTGCCGAGCTATCGTATTGTAAGCACCTATAATATTTATAGGCACTTACAATAGTTTTGCTCTTACTCCTGCAAACATACAGATTAGAGGGGATAAAGCAAGTCTTATATCTTTATTTCTATATGAAACCCTTTGTTGTTGGTACTCAAATGAACCCTTACAATGAGACGATTCCAATGAGTATCAACAACATTGAATTTGTGCTATAAATATTGAAATATTTTGATCTAAATCCCCCAGTTAGTAACATCTTTAAATTGATATTCATTTCATTCCGATCACACACTCATTCAAAAACTCTCAAAATTCCCTAAAATGATAAGATAAACAACTACATTTAAAATAAATTAGCAGGGCAAAATTGCAATTTCACTGACATATTTGAAATTATAAGCCTCTGATTGCTCCGTGAAGAGATGGGAATCTATTTATAGAAATTCTATGTCTATTTTATTAAAGGGGGGTAATAAATATCACTAACTTTGTTCAACCTTAACAAAATTAGCAAAATTGGATAAGCATCTTTTAATTTCACTCAAACCCCACTCATTTCACTCATTCAATTTCATGCCAAAATCATTCACCATGTTAATTTCATGATTTTGTTAACTGTATATCCCCTCCATCTTTAGCTCTGCTTTTGGTAAGGCTGGCTGTAGGCTGTGTGTAAAACCGGATATTATTAATTATGAAGGGAGTAATGGCGACAGTGCAATATGTTCTGTTGATGGCAGGTCCTTAATTAAATATAGAGACAAACCTTCCTGATATTTACTGGACATTCAACTATTCACCTCGCTCATATCCTGAAACCATTCCAAAACAATTTTTGAAAGCTAAAAACTTGTAAAAATCTTTTAGCAATACCTTCTTTTTCTGCAATGATAGATCGTGAGCATATAGATAGAGGATATTGAATGAGTGGTCATAAATACTGAATTTATTAAACAAGTCACCTATAAACAGATAGAAACAAGGCTGCGCAGAGTTTTTATCCGTTTATAGATGACAAATTTAAGAAATTCTGTATTTATGAGCACAAATTTTTATTATGCCCCCGTATCGAGAGATCGGGGGCATATTGCTTTACTCATGTCCGTCTGTCTGTCTGTCTGTCTGTCTGTCTGTCTGTCTGTCCGTCCGTCCGTCTGTCTGTCTGTCTGAAAACTTAACCCGAAAACTTTACCTTGCCAATATCTTCAAGCCTATTCAAGATACAAAGCTAATATTTGGCATGATGATCGATTTCAATTATCCGCATCCGCTGGTACCAAAGTCAAGGTCATGTGACAAGGTCATCTGTCAAGGTCATACCTTGAAAAAAAATGCTGTTACGGGGGCATTCGTGTTTCACAAACACATCTTGTTCTACTTATAATATGAACCGATTTTTTTGCGAAAAATCGTCAAAATTCTTGAAATTCGACATTTCAATTTTCTGTGAAACTTAAAACACTGTTTAAAACTGACGTCACAATATACACATTATGATGTCATTTTTGTAGTTACAAGTTGTGTTGCCATTTTTTTTTAGCTCATTTGCGTAGTTATTCCACTAGTGTAATAACACTCATATAATATCAAAAATATACAACGAGGTTATTTCACTCTCGCGACGTAGGTCATATAATAAATGTAGTTTCCGTATTTTATTTAACTACTTCTGAAATACGGGAAGAGCAGGGGCATCGATGTTTAAGACATCTTACTACTTAGGTTATTAAATTTTAATTATTAATCGATAATTTTTTATGCCTATGTATCAAAAGATCCGGCGCATATTATTGGACAGTAGACCTTTTGTCATCATATTACACTATCCTTTTGTATCCAATTTATTATACCCCCACCTACAAAGTAGAGGGGATATATTGGTTTCATCATGTCCATCTGTCTGTCCGTCTGTCAATAGACCTTTTTGTTACCAGACTCTAACTTTTTTTGTACTTGTACAAGACAAAACAAAAGCAATGATAATCTCACCAGCAAACAGTACTTCAAGTAAAGACACATTTCCATTATTTCACCATGATCTAAAGTAGAGAAATCGCTAGAAGTATAAGTTGATCAAAAACTGTCTTGGACAATCTATATTGAAAACTTGTTAAAAAAGTGTGATTCTTTACTGTACCTTCTTACTAGAATTAAGATTTATCGTAGCATTCTTGTAAGAAAAATGTTCTTTAATACTTATATTCTCCCACACATTGATTATAGTTGTGTTATCTGTGGAAATTGCAATTCTAAAATTTTAGATAAGCTTTATATTTAATTTCAAAAGAGAGCTGCAAGAGTAGTTCTTGATAAAAATACTGATATCCCTAGAAATGATCTACTCAGAGAACTTAATTGGCTCCCCATTTATGATTGCATTGTGTTCAAAAAGTTGGTCTTTATGTATAAATCCTTATTGTATTTGGTTCACTTAGATCAAAGATCAAGGTCACAATCAGCCTTTGTTTAAGTTTTTTTTCCCGGACCCTTACTTAAGAACCAAGTGACCTAGAATTATGAAACTTCATGCAAATGCTGCTTATGACCCAAGGAAGTGCCCTATTGTTTTTGGGTCACATAGGTCAAAGGTCAAGGTCACAGTCAATTATTGTTAATTTTTTGTTAAACCTTTACGTTTCCAGACTCCAACTTAAGAACTTAGTGATCTCTAGTTTAACTTGCCGCCAGTAAAATCACCTATGCCCTGTGTGCACAGTCTGACTAGGGTCAATACTTTATACCCCACCCAGATTGTACCTTTTTGTGCGACATGTGACATACATAAATTTCTTATGATGGTTATTTTTGAACCAATATGATAGTAAAATTTTAAAACTTATTTTGAATGTTGAATATGATGTTAAAAATTGTGATAAAGAAGTGTTGAGTTATTATGGTTTCATTAGAAATTTTGAACATGATGTTAACCCTTATGCTGAACCTGTAATATTTGGGCAAGAGGTATAGACTACAACACCTGATTTTTTCTATATTAAACGAGAAGAATTTGGACAGAAGAATTTAAACCTTGCATTTTCAAGATGAAAACTAACTCACAATAAGTGCATACAGTACTTTTCAGCACTTTGATTTTAGTGCAATTTTGTCATGATTTTTATTCAGCCTGACAAGGGTAAAATGTTGAATATGATGATAATATTTTGAATGTGATGTTAAATGTTGAATATACTGTTGAATAATGATTTTGTGGTTAAATGTTAAATATGATGTTAAATTTTGAATATGATATTTAAAAATGCAATACATTGTTCTTTTTTCAGACATGTATTCCACAAGTCGTGTGTAGATCCATGGCTGCTAGATCAAAGAACATGTCCAATGTGCAAGATGGATATACTCCGAGCATTTGGAATGCAGGTGAGCATGAGCATAAACATAACATTTCTGTGTTTTAAGTTGATATAAGAAATGAAGAGAGTATTTGTTGATTTTATTGAGGTATAAAACTAAAAACTAATCACACGGTATGAATAAGCAACATGAGTGTGATTAGGTTTTAAGTTTCATACCTCCATGAAATCAACAATTACTCTCTTCATCTTTTATAATTTAAGACCCTGTAGCAAAATTGTTAAGATTTCTTCGTAGAAAGATAGGATTCTTTTCTTATGGAACTGCTTGGTAAAGATCTTGGACTGGCTTTACCCCCTCTTATCACGAATTCTGTTTGACATAGTTATAGACCAGATCAGCCTGCACATATGTGAAGTCTGATCCTAATGTACACTACCCATTATCTTGTTTCTCAAAGATTATTGTAAAGAGGTGAAATATTCTAGAAAAATATTGGCATACAATGCCATCTTTCAAGCCATCAGCACATTGATTTGTTTGCAGTTTGACCAAAGTTTTGGTTCAGCATGACAAGGGATAATCAAATTTGTATTCAGTTATCTAATAGCAGGGGTTGACACTAACATCAGTCCTTGGGCCAGAGACCTTTGGATTTTAGGGACGTCTGGTATATGTATCCATGCTCCAGGTGCTTCAGGCCTGTAGTTAATCACAGTACATAGTATTTTAAACCTGTCAAGTTTGAAAAATTATTTCCTTTCGAATACAAAAATTTGCATTACCTAATGGAAAACATTGTAGAAAAAAAAGAAATTGCTTGTTAGAAGCAATTTCTTCTCTTCCAACAATGTTTTCCTTAAAATTGATCCCTTAAATTGCTAAAAATTGAATAAGGTTTTCATGCAGGATCTTTTGTTATAAGAGAAGACCTGTAATATTTCTGGCTAATAGGTCCTTTAGGCTGGTGGTAAAAAGGAGTTAGTGTTAAACCCATGTCTAAAATATTCAGTCAAATAAATTAAAGTGTATAGTCCGTTTGACTTCTATATGGACCAACCTTTACATCAATTACATAAAATTGCGTTTGAATAAAGGATTTGTATGTAGTAAAATCTTAATTTCAGCTTAATACCATTCCAAAAAATATTTTTTGAAAATAAAATGATTTCAAAATAATGATTTTGTCTATCTAGTTAATGTTAATATTTTCGCATTATCCGTCCTAAATACGAGGGGTGATGGAGGCTGTTCAATAGTAAGAAAATGTCAACATAAATAGTAAAAACACGTGGTTTTATACTAAACTTTTGACAGATGAAATGTCAAATGTTCCTTATTTGGACATGCTAATTAGCATATCGACGGTCATGTCATCTTAAACTTAAATAACACGTGATTTTTACCGTTAGTACTCGCCTTTTCATCAAGTTTTCCTCGTGAAATTCCCAACTACTTCGTTTAATAATGCTTTTTGATTGGTCTTAACATGTAAATATAGGGTTTATCTCAGAATGAATAAAATCAATAATCAATTATCTGGTCAAACAGTTTCTGAAGAAAGAGAAAATATATACAGATTTGATATTCAACGGTTGCAAAAATCTTAGACAAACTTAATTATATTGAAAAACTCGATTTTATAGTAATACAATTCACTTAAAATCTTACACTTTTGACTCGGCCCCTATGCAAATCAGTACTATTTTTGGTATTACAATTCGCTGTTCCGTTTAATACAGTAACAAGTAGGTATGAAATGCTGAAAGTTAACATGTAGACGGACGGACAAAATCATTATTTTACATTCAAAAATTCTGATAAAACAAAATTCGTCATGGTATTAGCTGGAAAAAATGATATGACAAGAAAAATACGCGTTTCATTTATTAATTTCTGAGATTTTCGGCGAAATGTTGGTCCATATAGAAGTCAAACGGACTATAAAGGGTTTTAAAAAGACATAAACAACCTCCAAGTTTTCTGTATGCATTAGAGGTATGAGGTTCTTTGAACTATAGATTTGACATTTTCCTTTGAGACAAGGAGTCTGTGGGATGTGTTTGGAAATTATTGATTCCGTTTCTTGCTGTTGACAGTCTGTATTTACGTAATGACAGGCAATCCCCCCTCTTCTTGATAATGACAGGTTGAATCATTGGGATTGTTTAGTACTTTATTTACCACAGTCCAGTCTATAATGTAGTTCTGCAACATTTTGGAGTTCATAAACTTTCACAATTTTAACCGAGGTTTTCCTAATGAAACCATTGTTTTACTCATTTGTCTGTTTGTCTGTCTATCCATATCACTGTAAGTCCATGAAAACTGAGGCTGCAAATTAATCTTACATATTCCCACAACTTCATCACTTTTCAAACCATAATTTCCTTATTATACCTTCCAAAACTATGTTTGGGGGGTATATAGGAGGCAGCTTGTGGGTTGGTTTGTCAGTCAGTTGGTCAGTCTGTCCATCCATCTGTTGCTTTTTCCTGTCTGCTAGGTTTCACAGTAACTTATGGGTGGATTTCATTCAAACTTTACAAACCTGTTCAGTATCAAGCAGGGATGTGCAAGTGAAATTTTAGTTTACAATCCATTGGCTTTGACAGAGTTATGACCCTTTGATGGAAAATGGCTTTTTATTATTGATGAGCACTTGTAGGGGGGGTATTAGTTTGCTTTGCAACAGTCTAGTTTTACATAAAGGTAAATTTTATCAGTTTATACATGTATCTTTGAAGCTCAAGGTCAGCTGAAAAGGTCAAGGTTAAGTTCCAATGTCTAATTATAGATAAGGGCTATTTTAGTAGCATTAGTGTTCTACGCATGTTATTACTGCGCAATTTTTTTTCAGTAATGTTCATTTCTCGAAAATGCTCAGTGTATTTCCACCGATAAAGTTTTCCCTGCCAAAAACAACCCCTGGCTCTCCCATTATATTTACAAAGAAAAACCCACATTTTAGTTAACTTAATCTTACTATGATTGAGTTTGGTAGAAAAGAACTCTCTGAATCCTGCTTGCAAGTGCTAGTCAATACAGTATTGATTCTGATAGTTTATGAATTTAAATGTCTCACTTTTAACCTTTGTTTTACTGAATCAAGAGTAAATTAATACCGTTCTGGCAGGAGGTATAGACAAAGATCAGTCTGCACACAATGTGCAGCCTGATATGAGTCAATACCACCTGCTTTTCTTCTTTTTGACCAGAGAAGTTTTAAAATATTAGTTTCAGAATTAATATTAACTCACAATAACCGCATTCAGTGCTTTCACTACTTTGATTTAACCTGAATATGAGAACAGAATTTACACAGCATGACATGGGGTCAGTGCAATTCTATTGTAAGTGCCTACATATTTATAGGCACTTACAATAATTGTTGCACTTACCCCTCAATGTCATGGGTTAAATGTTACAGTTAGGCAAAATGGTTCTGTAAATAAGAAGTACCGTAAAAATTCTAATAGAGCCCCATGCTCTAATAGAACCCTATTCCCTTTTCCTAGGTTAACATCGACCATTTTTGATGTGATTTTACAAAAGCTTAAGCCTCTTA
Source organism: Fragum whitleyi (assembly GCA_948146395.1). Classification (NCBI taxonomy): domain Eukaryota; kingdom Metazoa; phylum Mollusca; class Bivalvia; order Cardiida; family Cardiidae; genus Fragum; species Fragum whitleyi. The sequence continues at coordinate 6,610,537 of OX411549.1, forward strand.
TAAATCATCATACCCACAAAATTAAGCTCAAAATTCAGCAGAAGTTTTATGCACCTTTTCCCAATCAAATGTTAATATTTTGTGCGGATCATTTTTATTTTGGTCATTTTTTCACCGTCTTTACAATATCGATGGCTCATCCCCCCCCCCCCCAAAAAAAAACAGTTGTAACTGCCTAAATGTTAATGGACAGTTACAACTGTTTCACAACTACCCATGGATATGTATCCAAACCGCTAATAAAGGCCCACCCCTTTCTAATGGAAATGCCATGATTCTAATAGAACCCAGAGGTTTCTTTTAGAGCTTTTATGGTAAGTAGTCAACAATATTGATTTTGGATGTTGTGTCTGACGGTGTCTAATTTACAGGATGATTTCTAGATCTCATTACTTGCATGAGGACAGGTCAACTGGTACTTTTGTTCATGCAATATTTTCTCTACTGCATAAAAATAATTCTATTTCTAGTTTTGTCTGTAAGAAAAAATTCATTTCATTTTACTGATGATTTTATTCGCATCTCTTTAAACCTATTTTGTGAAAGCTTTTTTTGAGCACACACATATTTTGTATGCTTGTGCATATCGCGGTTCAAAAATGGTTCCATGAAAATTTTTCAAAACTTTTGTAATAGTTTTCCTTCTCCAAAATTGATAAGGTCAGAGACTTCTTTAATTCTGTCAGGTTGTTGTATCGAGAAATAAAAGTGGATTATCATTTCCATTTACTTACTTCCTTACAAGTAAAAAGGGCCATCTGGTTAGTGCTTAAAGTGACAACCCTAGTCAGACTGCGCAAACTGTACAGACTGACTAGGGTCAAAACTTTTCTGTGTTTGCTAATTTTCTGAATGTAGAATGGCCAATCTACCATTCTGAGAAAGAGTCTTTGAAATGCGACCTTGGGTTGGCCTGTACTAGAACATGTCTCTTATTCATTCATTTTACAGAATTCCCAGATGGTCCCTTTTTCGTATGACAGATCGCAATTTCAAAGAAAACCCCACATTTCAAATGACTCTACCTTACTATGATTGAATTTTGAATTTAGAAGGAAAGAGCTGTCTGAATCCTGCTGTCAGTACAGTATTGATTCTGACGTTTTCTAAAGTTACACAATGTCTAACATGTGAGACATTTTACTATTTTACAGCTGAACTGGAGTCAAGAGACTGTTCCCCAAGACCCAGAGAGCGGCATGCTGAACTCATCCCCTGTCATGGAGGAGGCGGAGCATTTATCCACATCTGATGAACAAGGTGCAGTGGGCGGGGTTAAAATTGTACTTTATCAACACCCCTCGGTGCATTATGGGGAGGGTAGTAGTGGACAGTATCATGATTTACATTACAGTGACTGTGGTAATGAAGAGTTTCATGATTCTGAAGTGAGCAGTGATGGTAGCTTGCATCTTTGTTCTAGTCCGGTAGCGCAGTGTCACATCGAGTGTACAAGTCAGATAGTTGTTGAAAATGCTTTAAAGGATTCCATGAAACATCATGCAATGGACACTTCTTCTCTTGCCAGATCTGTCAGCCTAGAGGAAAGTTTGCATATAACAGATGATGAAGATTGCAACGAAAATCATTCGTTAATGACAGGAGTTTATAAAAGGGACAGTTTAAGTATTGGTAGCACTTCGTCAAAATCTCTACGCAGAGCTAGTGGAAGTTCTAGTAGTGTAACAAATAGCATTAAACAATCTGATCATGACAGTTTAAAGTGATAAGCTAATTCCCTTTTTCTGTTTACAAAAATCTGCAGCAGGCTATATCAACATCACCCAAAGCCTCAGATAATTATGGGGAATGTTTTTGATTTCAATAAAAAAATATCATTGCATAATAACCTTTATGCATTAATGCATTCAAACCCAATCAATCAAACTGTGGTTGTCCTTGGTAAAGAGTTAAAATGCATATAAAGTAGATATTCATATCCAGAAAATAAATATTAAGTTGATATGGCGTATTCCATTATTCTCAATGATAACTTATAAAGAAGGTATTTCATCAGAATTCACCAACTTTACTTTCTTATTGAAGATATTCCTTGAACATAATTTCCCCTGTAAATGGATCTCTGTCCTAATTATAATGAATTTACATGTCAATCAGGGCCCAAGGTTATAAAAATTTTCTTAGTCTCAACTGAGAATTTTCTCAAATTTTTAAATTTAAATTATTGTTTGAAAATAAAAGAAAATATGAATAATTTGCTATTTATAACAACTTACTCATATTATCTTTTATGTTTATACATTTAAATGAGTATAAAAACAGAATTACGGCTTTAATCTCTTATTGAATTTTGAGAAAATTTTGAATTTAGTATGAGAAAAGTTTTATAACATCCGGCCCAGATAAGATTTGTGTTTGCTGTAGAGGTGCCTGTTAGTGGTTGTATGCAGAAAAGGGGAGCAACTGAAGAGAGAAATGCACATCTTTATCATCACTGTTTGAAAAATGACAAATTCACGTCTCATTAAAAAAGTTTAAAAATACCTTCCCAATAAATAAAAAAAAATTTACCAATGACTTACTTTCGTTTGGCTTAATTTGGCCAAAAGAATTTGAAAATATTGTGATCATTGTGATCAATATCATCAATTTGAAAGAAGTATTGCAACATTTAGAGTAATTTGAGTTAATTGATTGACTTGAATGAGAAATGAAAAACTATTGTTTTTGATTGAGTTCATTGGATGACCATCAATATTTAATAAGTCATTAGCAAAATAGTAAAAAAAAAAAGAACTTAAGCAATTTTGTTAGATAAAAAGAAAGAAAGATAAAAAATAGAATAGATATCACCTTCTCACTAATGTAACCATATGTTTAGTGATTGTTGAGATGTAAGGTCAATGGAATAGACCTTGGGAATAATATGGTCGCAGCCAAAGTGTGTCATTACTGACGTGGGTTTATATGTCATCACAATTATTAACCCTTGTCATGCTGAACCCGGAATATTACTGCTTTGGCAGGAGCTTTAGACAAACATCAGTCTGCACATTTGTGCAGTCTGATGTTAGTCTACACCACCTGTTTCTCACTTTCAAACCAGAATTGTCAATGGATTTAGTTTTTCAAATAAAAATTGACCTACAGTGGTAACTTTCAGTGCTTTTTGACTTCTATTTTGATGAAAATTTTTAGCCAAAATTTAATCAGCATGACAAGGGTTAACAATTCCACCTTGGATGACTGCATAAATCAATTCAATGAAAGAATAAAAGTGGGCATAATGTGATTTGATAACAAATTGCAGTGTTTTAATGCGTTTTGTGATCAAATTACAAAATGCCAAAAAGGATCTCCACAGACGATGGGAACGAATGAACAAAATATATTTTCTCCAAGCATATTGAATAACCGAAGAATACCGGAAGCCGAATAAGCTAATAAATTACCTAAAATTACTTGACTTACACCTGAGGTGCTTTCCAGTTTACAGAAAAGTCTGAGTGATGTTCCAAATGATATAAGATGTGAATTACTCTCTTCTCATGGAGGTGTAAAAAGTCTTTCTCATACCAAAGAACTCTTCATTTGTTTTGAACTCATTTTAGCACAAAGGTCATATTGAACTTTTGTGTTTTGATAAAATGGGCATGTACATGTCATTTCCAACAATTTCATTTGTGCACATATTAATGGCTCAGTGCGAAACAGTTGTAACTGCCTATATGTTTATCTGCGTTTAGTAGATTAATAACGTCTAAAAGTATCTGTAGACCATTAGGTAACTTTATATTGACAGTATGTGACTATGTAAACTGCTCAATGTTTGCACCTCACCAATATTTCAGATTGTGGGAAATGTCACATACAGGTTCAATTGTTTGTACACAAAATTTCAATGAGTTTGGCTCAAGTTTTCCCTAGATAAGTTAAGTAGAAAGCAGGCAATTTAGGCCAAGTCATTATAAACATGAAATAGGTGGAAATGTCACACACTTGCTCATTCATGTCTTAAGGTAGTGGTCCCTTATTAGTTCTGAAATGTTTCAGGTGTCATGAACTTTAACAATGTGAAAGATCATGAGTTCTGAATGTTCATGGAACTATGAAAAGGTCCACTACCTTAACTAAGTGTTTGTCTGTCTGCATAAAAGTTATATCATCGATTAAGGTACTTGTGGTGTAATACTCAGTTTTGAACTAGCCGGAAAAGAATTCTCAGTCGATCTCTTGAATCCATTCAATAAAGTTACTGAATTTTAAGACCCTGTAATTTTATTATTAGGAAAATATTATGGAAAAAGAATGAATTGCTTGTAACAAAAATTTCTTAACATGCATTTCCCCCTCATTCCATAATATTTTATACCACATACGGTGCTTCGATTTCAAAATGCAGCCACTTTTGGTCCAGGCTTAAAGTTTAATAAAATTTCAAAGTTATGGAAGAAAATCAATATTGGAGTGAGAGAAATTGCTTAATCTAAGTAATCTCACAATCTACTTAAAGCATTCACTTGAAACTTGGCACTCATGTTCACCACTAAAAGAGCGTCCTTTTTATCAAGAGGGGTACTCTAGATGCATTTTGTGCAAATTATGCCCCTTTTTAGCTCACCTGAGCACAAAGTGCTCAAGGGAGCTATTGTGATTGATCTTTGTCCGGCGTCCGTCTGTCCATCTGTCTGTCTGTCCATCTGTCCGTCACAGCATCAACTTTTTCTTTAAACGACATCTCCTCCTAAACTTATGGGTCAAAATCAACCAAACTTGGCAGAAATGCTCCTTGGGTGGTCCCATATAAAAATTGCTCAAACGGAAAGGATCCGTGCCATATCACGGGAAAAGGGGCCTTAATCACAAATTTCTTGTTTACACTCTAGAAGCTACAAACATTGTCCAATCTTCATGAAACTTGGTCAGAATGTTTGTTAGGTCATGAGGATGAAGTCTATTGAAAATGGGAAGGATCCGTGCCATTTCACGGAAAAAGGGGCCTTAATGACAATTTTGTCAAGAATTTCTTTAAACGACATCTCCTCCTTAACTTATAGGTCAAAATCAACCAAACTTGGCAGAAATGTTCCTTGGGTGGTCCCTTATGAAAATTGCTCAAACAGAAAGGATCTGTGCCATATCACGGGAAAAGGGGCCTTAATGACAAATTTCTTGTTAACACTCTAGAAGCCACAAATATGGTCCAATCTTCATGAAACTTTGTCAGAATGTTTGTTAGGTTAGAGGATGAAGTCTATCGAAAATTGGAAGGATCCGTGCCATATCACGGAAAAAGGGGCCTTAATGACAATTTTGTCAAGAATTTCTTTGAACAACATCTCCACTTAAACTTATGGGTCAAAATCAACCAAACTTGGCAGACATGTTCCTTGGGTGGTCCCTTATGAAAATTGCGCAAACGGAAAGGATCCGTGCCATATCACGGGAAAAGGGGCCTTAATGACAAATTTCTTGTTTACACTCAGAAGCCACAAATATGGTCCAATATTCATGAAACTTGGTCAGAATGTTTGTTAGGTCATGAGGATGAATCTATTGAAAATGGGAAGGATCGGTGCCATATCATGGGAAAAAGGGTCTTAATTACAATTTTTTTGTTTACTCTCTAGAAGCCACAAATATGGTCCAATCATAATGAAACTTTGTCAGAATGTTTGTTAGGTCATGAGGATGAATTCATTTGAAAATGGGAAGTATCCGTGCCATATCACTGAAAAAGGGGCCTTAATGACAATTTTCTCGTAAGAGCTCCAAACGCCACAAATATAGTCCAATCTTCACGAAACTTGATCAAAATGTTTACCAGGTCACAAGAATGAACTCTGTTGAAAATGGGAAGGTTCATGCCATATCATAGGAAATGGAGTCTTACTGATAATTTATTTGAAATATCAGGTGAGCGATTTAGGGCCCTCAGGGTCCTCTTGGTTTACTTTAGATTTTCATCAACCATCCAACAGCAGAGGATAGGCACCCTCGGCTGTGCTCTGTCAAATAAGTAATATGATAAAACTGAATAAAATCTCTATAACCTATTTACTGGGTTTGTCTAGAGCTTTAATCCTAGATGAACATCACAGGGCCATCATTACTTTTGTACGCATGACTGATTTCATTGGTCGGAGAAAATTGAGCATTACATTACATTTCAGACTCATTTGTTTTGTTTTGTTTTCTTTTGCTTGAAATGTATTATAAATGTTATGTAAATGCACTTGAATATGCTTCCAACATGTGTTTTGATCAAAGATTGTATGAATTTTTGAGGGAGTAATTACAGCTTGTATGAGACTTTTTCAAAATTTCATGAGTGTTCTTAATAGGCCTTAGATAAGCCTGTTTATCCTTACAGATTGGTCAAAATTGCTTTGGAAATACTTTGGAAAAACAAGAAATTGCTTATTATAAGCAATTTCTTCCTTTTCCACGATATTTCCAACTTTAAAAGACAAGTCTTGATATTTTATCAACCTGATATTGATCAAATTCAGACCAGTCCTAAGTACAGTTATCTAGTATTTGGTTTAGTAATACGTAATTCTCCTGTTTCTAAATAGTACAGTTGGTTAACAAATATTATAGATTTTAAATGGTAAAATATGATACTGTGATTAGCAAATAAACTGAAGCTTTAATTGGTTAAAAAAATATATTTATGAGTTGTTCTTGTTAGTAATGTTTGAATATCTATTATGTTTGCATTTGTGGTCAGTAATTTGTTTTCTAAATTCTTTTACATAGAAGTTTTTTTTTCTCACATGGTCATCATTGTCTTCTATAACAAACGGCTATTGGAGATATCCTTGTGTAAGATCATATTCTAAGTGATGTAATTACGACGTCATCTGATGCACAAATTTTGTGGTAATTGCTGTCATCAGAATGTCTCAAAAAAGGTATTTAACATACAAAATGTTAATGTAAGAAATAGAATATGTTACCTTATGTTTTTTGAGACAAGCTTATCTTAACCTCGACTAGAATAGAAAATTTATCGAGCTCACCAAGGCTCACATAATGATATTTCTATTCTAGACTCAATTTAAATCAGCTTTTCTCTAATAAAATCGCAAAAAAAAAGCTTGACTGTATAGCGCGGTTTTATTGACCCGAGTTTGACCCCTGCTATTTGGTTGATTAAAAATCTGAATATTCCTACTCAGCTTTGCATGTGCTTTCATAGGATTGAATTACCAACGATATTGAATGTAATATATATTTTGTTGAAATTGAATATGTTTGTAATTGTTATTTAAGCATTTTTTCCACAGAGGTCAGATTCAGGTCAAATTAATCGAGGTACACATTTTGAGGATTTTGATCCAACATCATTTAAGTAATGATTTTATCATAAAATTCACTACTTTTATCTCAGTTTTGTGGATTTATTACATTTTACTGTACAAAAAACCAATAATTTAACGTTTCAATATAAATTTTTAGACTATGTAAATTTCAATTATAACACGATGGCGTAAAAAGCATACATGAACTAAGAAAAATTATAAAGAACTTAATTCACAATAAATTTCATGTGTCATGTGTTTATCTGTATACACAGGTAGCTCCGCCCAATTTTTACGCAACATCATCTTTAGCACAAATGTTGATTCTTTTGACGTCCAATTACCAATGCGCTAAATGACACGCTTCTCTTTCTTTGAAATTCTCCCAATGTCAATATCATTACATTTTCATAAATTCTACTTTTAATACTATTTTACACCTAGCAGAGGTTAAAAACCTAATTTCAGAACAGTGTTATAATAGATATAATATCATTTTCCTGTTCATGAGGCCATGAATAAAGTCTGATGGGGGGATGAGTTATATGCAAAGCAAAATCCTCGGTCTCAACCCTCCGATTTTACTTTTTAGCTCACCTGAGCACGAAGTGCTCATGTGAGCTATTGTGATCACCTTTCGTCCGGCGTCCGTCCGTCGGTCGTCGGTCGTCGTCCGTCGTCCGGCGTCCGTCAACAATTTCTTTAAACGACATCTCCTCCTAAACTACTGGGCCAATTAACTCCAAATTTTACAGAAATGTTGCTAAGGTGGTCCCCTTCAAAAATAACTAAAAGAATTGAAATCCATGAAAAACTCTGGTTGCTATGGCAACAAAAGGTGAAATTTTAAGAAAACCAGTAGTCCTGCAGACTTAAAACTTGGCATGGATGATCAGTTCATAGACCTGAATAAAAATAGCTAAAATTATAACTTTTGGGCCACCAGGTGCAGAGCACCAGGGGGGAAGGGGTAGTACTTTGGGTAAATTTTGTTATCTTTAAGCTTCGGAACCAGAAGCCCTACAGACTTGAAACTTGGCATGGATGATCAGCATATGGACCTTTATATAAATAGCTAAAATCATGACTGTAGATTCACCAGGTGCAGAGCATCAGGGGGGAGAGGGTAGTACTTTTGTGAAAATTTTGTAATCTTTAACCTTCTTCTTCTTCTGAACCACAAGCCCTACAGACTTGAAACTTGGCATGGAGGATCAGCTCATAGACCTTAATAAAAATAGCTGAAATTATATCTTTTGGGCCACCAGGTGCGGAGCACCAGGGGGAGGGGGTAGTACTTTGGGTAAATTTTGTAATCTTTAAGTTACTTCTTCTTCGGAACCAGGAGCCCTACAGACTTGAAAATTGGCATGGATGATCAGCATATGGACCTTTATATATATAGCTAAAATCATGATTGTAGATTCACCAGGTGCGGAGCATCAGGGGGGAGAGGGTAGTACTTTTGTGAATATTTTGTAATCTTTAACCTTCTTTTTCTTCTGAACCACAAGCCCTACAGGCTTGAAACTTGGCATGGTGTATCAGCTCATAGACCTTAATAAATATAGCTAAAATAATATCTGTTGGGCTGCCAGGTGCGGAGCACCAGGGGTGAGGGGGTAGTACTTTGGGTAAATTTTGTAATCTTTAAGTTTCTTCTACTTCGGAACCAGGAGCCCTACAGATTTTAAAATTGGCATGGATGATCAGCATATGGACCTTTATATAAATAGCTAAAATATTGACTGTAGATTCACCAGGTGCAGAGCATCAGGGGGGAGAGGGTAGTACTTTTGTGAAAATTTTGTAATCTTGAACCTTCTTCTTCTTTTGAACCACAAGCCCTACAGGCTTGAAACTTGGCATGGAGGATCAGCTCATAGACCGTAATGAAAATAGCTAAAATAATATCTGTTTGGCTGCCAGGTGCGGAGCACCAGGGGGGAGGGGGGAGTACTTTTGTGAAAATTTTGTAATCTTTTACCTTCATCTTCTTCTGAACCAAGAGCCTGACAGATTTGAATTCTGGCATGGATGATCAGCATATGGACCTTTATATAAATAGCTAAAAACATGGCTGTAGATTCACCAGGTGCGGAGCATCAGGGAGGAGAGGGTAGTTCTTTTGTGAAAATTTTGTAATCTTTAACCTTCTTCTTCTTCTGAACCACAAGCCCTACAGACTTGAAACTTGGCATGGAGGATCAGCTCATAGACCTTAATAAAAATACCTAAAATAATATCTGTTGGGCTGCCAGGTGCGGAGCACCAGGGGGGAGTACTTTTGTGAAAATTTTGTAATCTTTTACCTTCATCTTCTTCTGAACCAAGAGCCTGACAGATTTGAATATTGGCATGGATGATCAGCATATGGACCTTTATATAAATAGCTAAAAACATGGCTGTAGATTCACCAGGTGCGGAGCATCAGGGAGGAGAGGGTAGTACTTTTGTGAAAATTTTGTAATCTTTAACCTTCTTCTTCTTCTGAACCACAAGCCCTACAGACTTGAAACTTGGCATGGAGGATCAGCTCATAGACCTTAATAAAAATAGCTGAAATTATATCTTTTGGGCCACCAGGTGCGGAGCACCAGGGGGAGGGGGTAGTACTTTGGGTAAATTTTGTAATCTTTAAGTTACTTCTTCTTCGGAACCAGGAGCCCTACAGACTTGAAAATTGGCATGGATGATCAGCATATGGACCTTTATATATATAGCTAAAATCATGATTGTAGATTCACCAGGTGCGGAGCATCAGGGGGGAGAGGGTAGTACTTTTGTGAATATTTTGTAATCTTTAACCTTCTTCTTCTTCTGAACCACAAGCAGTACAGACTTGAAACTTGGCATGGAGGATTAGCTCATAGACCTTAATGAAAATAGCTAAAATCATGACTGTAATGCCACCAGGTGCAGGGCACCAGGAGGGAGGGGGGAGTACTTTTGTGAAAATTTTGTAACTTTAACCTTCATCTTCTAATGAACCAGGAGCCCTATAGACTTCAATATTGGCATGGATGATAAGCATATGGATCTAAAATAAAATAGCTGAAATCATGAATGTAGGGTCACCAGATGTGGAGCATTAGGGGGGAGGGGGTAGTACTTTGGATCAATTTTGAAATCTTTAACCTTATTCTTCTCCTGGATCAGGAACCCTACAGACTTGAAAATTGTTATGGGTGATCAATATATGGACATTAATAAAAATAGCTAAAATCAGAACTGTTGGGTCACATGGTGCTGAGTGTCTTGGGGAGGGGGTAGTACTTTGGATCATTTTTGAAATCGTTAAACTTCTTCTAATGAACCAAGAGTCCTACAGACTTGAAAATTGGTATGGATGATCAGCATATGGACATTAATTGAATTAGCTAAAATCATGACTGTAGATTCACCAAGTGCAGAGCATCTTGGGGGAGGGGGAGTGCTTTGTTGAGAATTTTGAATCCCTACAGCCTTTATATTTGACATGGATTATTCAACTCATTAAAGAAAACTTTAAAAGTCTCAGACTCAGCCTGTATATCTGGCATAGATTTGCTGATCACAGACCTTCTATGAAAAAAGCTTAAATAAATAATGACCAGGTGAGGAGCAGGGGAGGGGGTATTATTTCAAATGTTATCTGATTGAATAAGTGAAAAATTCTTTTTTCTGTGGTTGCATGGACATACCTAGGTAATGAAGCTTTTTTCTCAGGTGAGCGACCCAGGGCCAAGGGCCCTCTTGTTTTGCATATAACTCCTCCTCTATCAGACTTTTGACACACAACGCAAAAAATTGAATTATTTCATAAGTGAGCCTGTGTGTGACATTTCTAACAATTTCACCTTTGAGAAACATTAAGACTCAGATCAGCCTGTGCAGCCACACAGTCAGGTTAGAGTTTTCACTACGTACTCCATAGATTGCTACAGACCAAAAGTCTCTGCTCACAATCTAAGAACAATTTTAATACATTGCGTGATCGGCGTGACTGCTCAATATCTGTCCATCAGATACACATGACATTGTTTGAAATGTCACGCACAGGCTCAAATTATATCTAAAAAAGCTTCTATACCTCAAATCTAAAATGCAGAAACCTTTTATTAAGGCTTTGCCATACCATTCAAAAATTAGTGATGATAACAAACAAATGTGGAACATGGAAAAAGATTCCCTAGATTATATCCCTTATGTGTGCATGTTTTGTAAATAAGGGAATTGTGCAATAGTTCCAAAGTCATGAAATTTTGTTGATAATTGTTGATACACAATTTAATATGTATAAAATTGTACCATAATGTATGTTCAGTTACAAGTCTGTAATAAGCTCATGAGTTTGGTTGATTTTTGTGTTTATTTTATATTGACCCCCCCCCCCCCCATCTTCTTATCTATTTACAGCCTTTCTATAAAACTCTTAGCTCACCTGTGCAAGAAGTGCAAAAGGTGAGCTATTGAGATCTTTTTACCCTTTCCTGTTTTACAAAATTTTGGACCTGTCTAAAATCAAAGGTTTTGCAGACGAAAATTTAAAGTAAATTTAATTTGAAAAATAACCATTCAGTAGGGTAGAAAATAGTGTGGAAAAAGAAGAAATTGCTTGGCAGAAGCAATTTCTTCTTTTTTCACACTGTTTTCTCTATCTTAAAATCACAGGCACGTAAAGATCAGGGATTAAACAGTAAAGGGTTAATTTCTAGTGTCTGTCCGTCCAATCTCACTTCGATCATGGATGTCATGGGTTCGATTCCTGACAGCTGGACATGACCTGTCCTTTCTGATATTTCTCCCACCAATGCGTGGATAATTGATACCGTTAATAACATCGTGAAATTCACGTTCACCTCAATCTAAACCATATCAAATCGATCACTCAGCGCTCCAATCATTCATTCCTAACACTCACTCAAACCATTCAAAAACGATCAAACCCATTGAAAAATATAGAATCAACAACATCATTCAATATAAATTTTGACAGAGCAATATCGCGATTTCACTGACATAATTCAAATAGTTAGCGCCCCAAAGGTTCTTGAAGAAATTAGAAGCTGTGCACAGAACTTGTTTGCACTTTTTAGCTCACCTGAGCACATCGTGCTCAAGGTGAGCTTTTGTGATCATTGAATGTCCGTCGTCTGTCGTGCGTCGTGTGTCGTGCGTCGTGTGTCGTGTGTCGTGCGTCGTCTGTCGTCCGACGTCAACAATTTAAGTGTTTACACTCTAGAGGCCACAAATATGATCCAATCTTCATGAAACTTGGTCAGAATGTTGGTCAGGTCACAAGGATGAACCCTATTGAAAATGGGAAGGATCCATGCAATATCATGGCAAAAGGAGCATTATTGACAATTTTCTTGTTTACACTCTAGAGGCCACATATATGCTCCAATCATCATGAAACTTGGTGAGAATGTTGTTCAGGTCATGAGGATGAACCCTATCGAAAATGGGAAGGATCCATATGATATCACAGGAAAAGGGGCCTTAATGACAATTTTCTTGTTTACACTCTAGAGACCACAAATATGGCCCAATCTTGATGAAACTTGGTCAGAATGTTGGTCAGGTCACAAAGATGATCCCTATTGAAAATGGGAAGGATACATGCCATATCACAGGAAAAGGGGCCTTAATGACAATTTCCTTGTTTACGCTCTAGAGGCCACAAATATGACCCAATCTTAATGAAACTTGGTCAAAATATTGGCCAAGTTACAAGGATGAACCCTATCGAAAATGGGAAGGATCCATGCCATATCACGGGAAAAGGGGCCTTAATGACAACTTTCTTGTTTACGCTCTAGAGGCCACAAATATGGCCCAATCTTAATGAAACTTGGTCAGAATGTTGGCCAAGTTACAAGGATGAACCCTATCGAAAATTGGAAGGATCCATGCCATATCATGGGAAAAGGGGCCTAAATGACAATTTTCTTGTTTATGTTCTTGAGGCCACAAATATTGCTCAATCTTCATGAAACTTGGTTAAAATATTGGTCAGGTCACAAAGATGAGAAAATATGAAAGATCCATGCCATGTCATGGGAAAAGGGACCTTAATGATAATATTTTTTGTTGTAAATCAAGAGGCCACAATTTTGGCCCAAACTTCATGAAACTTGGTTTTGTATTGAAATTATCTCCTTTATGACATCTGCCTATTTAATTGATGTGATTTCCCAGGGGTCAAAGAGACTCAGGTGAGCGATCTAGGACCATCTTGGTCCTCTTGTTTTATTAAAGGGAGGTAATCAATATCGCAAATTTAGTTCATCTCAAACAAAATTTGTGATATAGGATTACCTCCCATTAAATGCACTCAAAACTCGCTCCTCACACTCATAGTCATTCAATTTCATTCCAAAATCATTCACCTAGTCAATTTCACGATGTTATTAACTGTAACACAAATAGCAGTTGGAGGCTAGGAAATGATAAAATGATAGTACATGTGTGAGAAATGCCAGGGAATCTATTGCTCCAGCCACTATGGTATGACTGAAAAATGTTGAAAGGGGCATATCCATTCAAACAAACAAACCACCAATCTTTCCACAGCTTAAAAAAATTCTCCAAAATTATCTATCCAAACTTTACAGGAATGATCCTTTGGTCAAGCACTTCCAAAATACCTCACAGAATTGGAATCCATACAGAACCCTGTTTGCCATGGCAGCATAGTGATGAAATTTTAAAAAAAATCTACCAAACTACAAGGTGAATGATATAGGACCATCATGATCCTATCGTCCTATCTTGTCAATTGTTATACCTTGTTAAAAATGTCTGTGGAAATTTTTTTATGCCCATTCATCAAAGGATTTGCGGTATATTGCAAAGTATAGTTCATTTATCAAGGTAAATTATCTGAATTTGAATTTAATAGACACATCTTGTTAAGTCTTATGTAGAACAGAACGGTAAGTTCACTAACAAATGACAAAATAATTAAATAAAAAAAACCCAACAAACAAACAAACAAACAAACAAATAAGACAAAAATGTACATGTATAAACACTCCCTTTGAAATGATGTTTATAATAATATGCTGCCGCTATCATACATACTCGTATGTTGGTATCTTCTTATCTGTCTGTCCGTATGTCTGTCAGTCCCTCACTTTGTGACCAAACGTAATACTGTTGGTGTTTAGTAATATAACCTGGTGTGTCTTGGTAAAGCGGGAGGGCATTATCTATGATTTCTTATAACCGCAACATATTCATTAATGTACAGGTATTTTAAAACTATCGCAAAAGTTTACTCAAAATTAGACCAGGGGCATATTGTCGGGATTTAAGATAGGCGTAACTAGGACTTTGAAATGTATACGCACTCAGAAGGCGACCGACATAGAGTATATAGGATACAGACGATATGTAGCCTAGACTGTGACAAAAGATGTATGACATTCGTCCGCTCCCCTTTTGTTTGATTTGAGCATTGGTGAATAATCAAAACATCGTAACTACAGCATTAAAAAGCTGTAGTTTCATTGTTATGATCATTCATCAACGACATTTTTCGAAAGAGAATTTATTTTTATTACGCACTTGCGTAATATTAGGTACGCTCTTGTTAAGTGATACTGTATTGCACCATGGCAAAGGGGTCTAAATGTTTGTACACTCTCTATTAAAATACACAATTCAGCCCCTCATTCATTTGTGGCTTAATTTGCATGAAACCCTGAGAATTTTCCTTATCATGCGACTATTCGTATATTGTAATGTTGTGGTTTGGTGGTCATATATTTGGTGTCAACAAAAGCTGGCCTTACTCCCAAATTCCTTGATACCACAACAGTTACTAGCCTACAATAATGGATGTATTTTCTTCATCGCTTGTTCATGTGCGTATCATCTCGGTTTAGGGATATTATATTGTGCATTGGAATCGAGGGCCAAGCTATCTTGGAAGGGCTCAGTTTGAATATAAGACAAGAGAACTGCATGCGGGAACAAAGGCTTGGCTGCAGATGCTGAATGTAAAGTTGCCCCTTCAGTAATATAGATAGCTCATGTGATAGTTAGCACTCATGCAAAGTTTCAAATAAATATCTTCAATAACAACAGAAATAAGACCAAGGCTAACGTTGATACCAGTACTACCATTGCAAATTTCCCTAGCCCCAGCTACTATCCCACATAGGTCCACGATTATCGACTCATAGGTGCGAAACAAATACACGGGGGTGATGTCCATAATCGGAGCCACCGGCTCCGCTTTCAAAATCATGTGTGGAACTTCCGCTCCACGTGTGGCTCCGATTATGTAGATGTAAACATTTCATTTTTTGAATGAAAAATGGGGTAGGGAGTCGGGATTTTCTCATTTATGTCATATTTAATTCATTAATCATAAAAAAGTCGAATGCTATTCGACCAGTTATACATTTTGCAACGTAAACGTACTCAAAAAATGTAAGAACGCTCGTTGGTTTTTGTTAAAAATGATTTCTTCTGGGAGCAGTCTTGATTCAGGAATGTGAAAACACGTGGTTTTTACCTCAAAAATGCAAATTCTGAACAGAATTAATAACGCAGTCCATTGTTTTCAGTGCACACGAGTTCAACAAAACAATCACAATAATCTTACCAAATGCACTTTTCTGCAATATGATATATAACAAAGAAAATTGCTTGGTTCCGATTATGTGGATTGGCTCCGATTATGTTCCCTGGCTCTGAATTTGTGGAGTGTCTTCTTCTTCTTCTTGCATATGCCCCCACAGTCTTAATTATGAAGTTTCTGTAAGTTCCATGGGGCGCTGTTTTTCCGTCATTCCATGGCGTGCGTTGTGTATTTTACGTCTCACCTTTCTCGTTTATTTTTATTACCTCCAGAATGCAATATTCTGAACAGTATGTCTGATGTAGAACCTTGTTTTCAATGTGTACGAATTCAAGAAAATAACCACAATATTCTAGAAAATTGTTCTTTACTGAAATTTTAGATAGTTGAAAGAAAATTATTTGTCTCTGATTATGTACCAATGCTCAAAAGTCTTGGAGTGCCTAGCCTTTAGGGACCGAAACTCATAATTACTTGCCTTATTTATTTATTTATTTATTTATTTATTTATTTATTTATTTATTTATTTATTTATTTATCTAGTTAGTTAGTAAGTTGGTTTAGTCTAGTTTAGTTTAGTTTAGTTAATAAGTTAGTTAGTTAAGTTAGTTAAGTTTAGTTAGTTAGTTAGTTAGTTAGTTAGTTAGTTAGTTAGTTAGTTAGTTAGTTAGAAAAGGAATGACACTCAAAATCTTTTGTTTTCGCAACCTTTTTTTACTCTCTTTGTAAACTCGTTTTCGATAAGCTCGAGTTTGAAATGAGTCCGGTCGGTGAAAGAATAGGCATTGGCCTTACTTTAAGGAGGTGTTCACGAATTAAATCCACAATGGCATGAGATGAATAGACCAAAACATTGACTTATTTACAGGGATTCACGCTTTGGCTATTGCTTTTGAAGGAGTCGACAAACGGCCCAGATACTTCATCTTTGAGGTTCACTGTCACCATGAGTCCACGATAACCTTTAAAAAAACTGTGACCTGGAGAGTAAAACGTTTCCGGTCATAACACAAATTGTAGTACAATCCGTCTTCCCCATCCAGTCAGCACCGAACTTCGGCTTCGGTAGTTGTTATTATCCGCGTTTTAACCTGGCAATGGTCGAGTTATGATCCCTCAGTGTTCTTGATTTTAATCGCGTAAATGAATCAGTTTAATATGTCTATGTGCAATGACGTTCCGAAATTCATTTTTTCGCTACCACCAAACTCGAAAACTTGGCTTTATCTGAAAAATGGTTTCACGGTTTGTCGTTTCCACCCTTATAAGCTGTATTACTCGACAAACTTGAGTTTCGTACGATGCATTCGATCTCCTGCATGAGAAAACATTGTTTATACCTTCTTTAAGTTGTACCGATGCCTTCTCTTTCACCGACCAGACTTATCTCAAACTCAAGCATATCAGAAACGAGCTTGCAATGATGCAGACAAACATTCTGGCAAAGTTTCAGGACATAAGGGCAAATTATGTGGCCTCGAAAGTGAACAGAAGGTTTTTCTTAGAAATGACCCCTTAACATCATTTTTGACCTCACTTGACCCAGTTTACAACATGACCAAGATTTGATGAAGACCAACATTCTGACCAAGTTTCTTGATATTGGGGCCGAAAATGTGACCTCTAAAGTGAACAGAGGGTTTTCTAAGATATGATCCCTTGACCTCAATTTTGACCCCACTTGACCCAATTTCGAACTTGTCCGAGATTTGATGGAGACAAACATTCTGATGACGTTTAAAAACATTTTGGGCAAAAATGTGGCCTCTGAAGTGCACAAAAGACTTTTGCTACAATTTGACCCTTTTCATTTACAAGATCCCATTTTTGACCCCACTTGACCAATTCTCGAACTGGACCAAGATTTGATTGAGACAGACATCCTGACCAAATTTAAGACATTTGGACCAAAAAGGTGGCCGCTAGAGTGCACACAAATTGGTGACGGACGAAGGACGCCGGACACAGCTTGATCACAATAGCTCACCATGAGCACTTCCTGCTCAGATGTGCTAAAAATCGAACAAAAAGGGAGTTTTAAGAATCATTGAGTCCTTTTTTAGTAAGATATATTAATCGTATTTCTTGAAATATGTATCAAATGAACGCAAATTTGCAACATCTTTTTCTGATACCACTCACAAAATATATCTCATAAAATTTCATGGAATTATCGACGTTGAAAGTGTTAGTAGTGACGTTGTTAAAATTGGAACCCTTAGCGTGCGAAGTATAATAAGCAAGAAAAAACATTGACAGGCTCCGAAGAAATCTTTATATCTCTTCATATTTAATCCTGGATTGTAGTCCGACAATTCTCTTGCATATACATTTACTAAGTAATATTAATGAAGCTGACTGTCTAGTAACCGGAATATTGTAATAAAAGTAAAAATGTAGAAGTTAAACGTAACAAACGTAACTTTCATCGTGGAATGATGATAAAAAAGCGCCCCATGAAACTAGCAGAAATTTCCTATTTAAGATGTTATAAGGAAGAAGAAGAAGACACTCCACAACTTCAGAGCCAGGGAACATAATCGGAGCCAATCCACATAATCGGAACCAAGCAATTTTCTTTGTTATATATCATATTGCAGAAAAGTGCATTTGGTAAGATTATTGTGATTGTTTTGTTGAACTCGTGTCACTGAAAACAATGGACTGCGTTATTAATTCTGTTCAGAATTTGCATTTTGGAGGTAAAAACCACGTGTTTTCACATTCCTGAATCAAGACTGCTCCCAGAAGAAATCATTTTTAACAAAAACCAACGAGCGTTCTTACATTTTTTGAGTACGTTTACGTTGCAAAATGTATAACTGGTCGAATAGCATTCGACTTTTTTATGATTAATGAATGAAATATGACATAAATGAGGAAATCCCGACTCCCTACCCCATTTTTCATTCAAAAAATGAAATGTTTACATCTACATAATCGGAGCCACACGTGGAGCGGAAGTTCCACACATGATTTTGAAAGCGGAGCCGGTGGCTCCGATTATGGACATCACCCCCCGTGAAATAGTCGGAAAAAATGAGTGCAGAACTTAACTTAATGTTCCAAACATGATCATTGTGACACCGTTTAAAATAGCCTAAGATTATCAAACTGTTTTCGTGCTCGACTGAGATTCTCTAATTTACAATTGAAATAAATGTATGGAGTTATGAACATAAAAAATAATATTAGTAAGTTGTAATGTGTACCTTTCATAAATTTGTTTTCATGAATTTTGGATTTCAACGAACGTTCACATGAACGATGGTATGGCGATCATTAAAAAAATTCTTAAAAAGAATAGAAATAAGTTGTTTAGTTCGATGTATAATTTTAAAATTATTCAGGGGAGATAATAAGTACCCAATGAATGACTTAGTGGAATAGTTGTTTCCCTTGTGACTGTTCTAAACGCATCGTTTTCCGTTGTCTGCGCATGTCATATTCTCCGAAGATTGACATTATTTGAAAAATGCCACCTATCGGAAGATAACGATCGTTTTCTGCATTCATTTACGACCAAAGCCGCCGTCATGGCGCAGCTGATAGCGAGTCGGCCCCCAAATCACGAGGTCGAGGGTTCGATCCCCGACGGCGGCACTCATCCTTCCCAACTATTTGTCTGCCGCCAATGGGCCGATATTCGTAGACCTATGAGGGATATCAGCTTGGGGCTAGGAAAGAATGCAATGGGGGTACTGTTGTGAGAAATACAAGAAATCCATTGTAAGTTGCTCCAGCTGCCGCCGAAAGATTGTTGACAGCGGCGTTAAACCCACCCAACCAAAAAACTTATCCCCAACCAATGGATAGATACTTATTAGCCTAGGCTAGGATAGGATCTCTTGGTAGTACTGATAAAATTACTAGGAATCTAAGGGTAGGTACTCAAACTGAGATATGATATAGTCAACAACATCGTAAAATTTGAAAAAAATTGATGATTTTTAAATGATTCTGGAATGAAATTGAATGAGTGGATGGAGCGAGTTTCAAGTGAAATTAAAAGGAGGTAATCCAATATTGCTAATTTTGTTCAAAACGAACAAAATTAGCGATATTTATTACCTTCCTTTAATAAAATATAAAATCCACACCAGCCAATAAAATCATGGAATAATTTGATCGATTTGAAAAAAAAAAGTTGTCTTGAACAATTTCGAAATGTTTGCTAATGATTTCGGAGCTTTTTTTTATCGATTTGAGTGAGTGTTTGGAATGAATGAAAGGAGCGCTGAGTTTACAATGATTTAGAATGTTTGTTTTAGCGGTGCTTAACCCAATTTCTAGATTGTTTATCATACATAGTAACGCATTATTCTCAAAGGTCTTTAGTTTCAGAAGTGTAACCGAAACAAAACAAATACAATACAAAAATAATACTATTACAATACCGGATGCTTATTTTGTAATGTTTACATCAAGTATGAATAGAGAAGAGACCTTGAAAATAGAAAAAAATACGAAGATTGGCGAAAGATCATGTAATTAAACCGAAATTAATACATTATCTACGAGAAAGAGAACAATACAGACATCTCTATAAATTGGAAACAAAACCTTATACTGCATATATGTGACTCGTCACGCGAAAAGGTACCATCTGAGATCTCCGTAAAATACATATTTGAAAATAAGATTTTACTCAACATAAGTCAACCAGAAGGCAGATATCGGAAAAAAATGACATAGGAAGGTCGAATAACATTCTAGATTCAAATATTGTCTTATTGGCGAAAAGTTTTGAACCTGGTTATTTGCGCAGTACGCACAGCCTGACCCGGGTCTACACTTTACGCACTTCTCAGATGGGTCCCTTTTCCCACATATATTTTAACCAAATTCCATCGAAGTCCACATACGGTATTTACAGCGTGTTTTAGTAAATTTCCAAACTTGTGAGATTTGATTAACACTCATTATAAAATCAAAGTGCCGTAAGCACTGTATTTGTGTGCACTGAATTATTGAAAGGGTTGTAATTCCGAGAATTTTGATATATTTATTTCTGAAGAAAATGATCCATCCACCACACTTGTTGTCAATTGTTTTACCGATCCATACAGGTTACATTGAAAAATACAATTGAAGATACCTTTTCATAAGAGAAAGGCTTTATTCTTAGCATGTCGACAATAAACAGTTATCTGCCAAATATAAGCATTTTATCATGAAATGAAGCCAGTATTGACCTGATATAAACTGTCTGATAACATGACATGATATCAGACAACCTATTTTTTTTTAAAAAAACAATTTGCATACACTTTCGCCTGAATTTCTTTGATTTTCAATTATTTATGATTGCATGATAAATAGAACAACATGTAGATGTCTTGAAATATCAATGTTATCTGGTCTCGGCTGTGAGAAATTATCATGACTCGACAATGCCTCGCCATGATGAATTCTCCCAACCTTGACCAGATAGCATTCATATTTTAAGACACTAACATGTTATTCTCTATGCATCATCGATAGGTTATGGTTTAATAAACAGACAAATTAACCTAATCTGCGGTACATGAATGTGAAAATAACCAGTGGACTCGACAGCTACTAGGCTACATATATAATACGTACCTAGTGTTTTGTATGAAAAAAAATCTGATGAAGTTGGGAGAATTGGAAATTGTCTAGGCTTTGCCGAGACAATTATCAATTCTCACGACCGTGTTAGATATATTTTTCATACAAAACACTAAGTGTGTATTATTTATTCTTATAACCTCTATTTGCCTTCTTTTCGTCGATGTTTCTAACTGAAATGCAAGTTTCTGAAAATAACCGTAGTATATCATTGTTCTAAAAATAACTATGTGATAGAATAAAAGATATGATATATGGGATGTTATCACCCGGATATGTGTATAGTTATATGATAAAATTTAATATGTAATGCCTTCTTTATTGTAAGTGTTTGTCAAAGAAAAGTTAAGGAATCGCGGTGCCTCGTTCATTTTGAAGTACAATGTAGAATAATAGAAATCTTCATAGTTCTTCTTCAAAGTTTCATATTGGCGTCACAAGCTGATAATTTATAATGCTTTAAAGGTTACATTTGGTATTTAGATCTATTTCAACTTGAAAAAGTGTAGTAATGAAGTTTTGTAAAAGTATATGTAGATAAACCACAGACTGTGAGAGGAAGACTATACACACACTCTCTGTTAATAGTATAAAGGGAATATATGTATAAAGAGTAGTGGTTTAAAGCGCAGGGTCTAAATGCAAAATTCTGTTATGGGATGAACTCTCAAAATGTGCTGCGCACAAATAGAAAATAATGAAAAAGAATACAAGAGCCGTCAAAAACGAATTAAGTTCTTATTTAAAATGGAAACGCGATTTGCGGTAACGAGTCGGAAATTTCATAGTCGGAGAAGATTACATCGTTGTAAAACTACCTTCAAACGAACTTCTAAATGGCCACTTGGTTTTTGCTGAAGAAATAGTATCTCCGTTGGTATCTCAAATTGTAGGTAGTTGAATTGTATTAGTAAAATCATATAGGGAGAAACTTCAATTAACATTGACATGCAAAACATTGGAGAAAGTAACGAATTCTAAGGGATTAAAAGGGTACCCCTGATTTCAAACTCTACATTGGTGGATGGGGTAATGCTGATAGTTTATGCTCGTGAGAAATGGTTATGATTTTTTATTTCATATTTTGATATCTAACACGCAAATGCCATCGAAGTTTGACACTTATTGGATTACTTTCCGAGACCGAAATTTTAAAATTCCCCTAAAAATTAACATTTTTGTGACTTTTGCGAAGCGACAGTTTAATACCCTCGTTTCGATGAGCATAATAATTTCCAATAAAGGTTCGCGTCATTTGTTTAACAAAAACTGTTGCACGCCCATAGCTGCGCCCAAAAATAGACTAATAGCAATTCCAGCAATAGCCAATCCTAGAGCTGTTGAATTGAGTTCTTTAGCTCTGGTGATATTTCCTTTCTTTGCCTCATTTTGTGCCTGAAATATATAACGAAATTCAATTGTTTTGCGAGACTTATCTAGCGAAAAAGGATCGGTGCAGTAAGTGCGACAAATATCGATCGTAGTATAGGGATGAGTGTCTTTTTCACTGCGTTTATTCTGCGTAATTAATGAACTGGCAGGGCGGGGCTTACCTGTGACGTAATTTGGCGAGTTTACTTTTCAATAGTTTGGGTTCTTTCAAATTTTAGTCGGTAATCATCGTTAACGCGTGCAAATAACTGTATCCTAAAACCTAAAGGATTCACGTGCTTTGAGAGAGTGAACATATTTTATCGTTTGGTTACCAATGCCTCGTAACTTGATTAAGCTGAAGTTACGAGGATTTGGTTACCAATCCACGATTTAAGGTCTCGAGTTATTTATGTCGACTCTGTTTGAAAGTAGGTTATTTTAGATAAAAGCTGATTTCCCTTAACCTTAAGTGCAACGACCCGTTACTTAGGCTCCGCCCTGCCAGGGCATTAATCATGGGGTAAGTTCATATCGGATATTAGAGTATAATGTGCAATTGCCTTGGCACATGGCAAATAACGCCCGTAACTATCTGTCCTTGAATTACAAAATATTTCCGTTGTGGCTAACTCCTCCTAAAATTTCAATCAGAAATGATTCGTTCAAGTAAAACTATCTGTTTACTAATTTTTGTTATCATTCAAGCTTTGGCTACAGACAAGCCAAGGTTACTGACAAGCCCCTTCGGACGTTCATGTATGCCTCGCTCTTCGAAGCTCATTTTTCTAGAATTGTTATTCTGACTTACTATAGTTGTATTTTCGAAGAGAAATTAATTAATTTACCAAAAGTTAATCTGCTTCTATTCATACGAAAACGTTTGGCATGATAAATGCCCGTATAAAAAACCCCAATATTTTTACGTAAACCGATAAACCCCCAATATTTTTACATAAACCGGAACCTTTTTAATAAAACATGAGAACACATTTGAAAAAAATTGTTTCTCAGGTAGTTTAAAAAATTTATCCAATCTCTTTTGAATAGGGATATCCCCTCTGTTTCATTTCCTGTTTCCTAATCTTTAAAGGCGAACATAAAGAAAGAAATATGCTCGTGTCTTATAGTATCAATGTTATCTGGGCGAGATAGGGGGATTTATCATGACGTAGCTTTTAGTACATATTAGAATGCATTGATAAATACGTTTTTTTTTGTTTGAATGGGTATTACGCCGCTTTTAACAATGTTTCAGTTTTATCGCGGCGACAGGAGAACCCAACAATGGATTCCTGGTATTCCTCTCACCGGTACAACCATCACATCCTTTCCTGGCCTCCAGCTGCTATCTCACATAGGTCTACGGTTATAAACCCATTGGTGAAAGACAAGTAGTCGGAAAGAATCGAATCGGGGATCGAATTGGTGAATACATACTGACTTCTAAAAAAATGAATCGGTGAATAAGGGCAAAGATAACATTGAAATATCAAAACACTATAATACATTATTTTGTTTATCATGCAGTCCTTGTTCTAATCTGAAAACTTTATCAATGATAATAATAATAATAATAATAATAATAATAATAATAATAATAATAATAATAATAATAATAACCTGATAACAACTTAAGTAATAAAGATGTGATAAAAGGTCAAAACAGGCTATATTGCAGGAAACAATAACCACACACACACAAAAATGTAAAACGTGTACAGTGGTCTCGCGATATCTCGAACACACACGGGACCGACAAATTTTCTCGAGTCATCGCATGATTCGAGTTAATGCTAGTAAGCAGAATTGTCCTTTGTGATGACGTTTCAATGCATTTTAATTTTACTTGTGTATTTTTTGTAGCTATCATAATTAAATGATAACAGTTTAGACGTTTTATCGGTCAGAAGAAAGGCGGGGTTGCAAACAATTTCTTCTTTTCTGAAAATATTTTCTTTAGAGCTTATTCCCTCCGTAAGTCATTTTTTTAAGTGTAAGGGTGTTCTGTTAAAGGGCAACAACTCAGGACTATGCAAAAACAACGCATTTTTCTGTAACTTTGATTTTGTCAATGGGTTACCGAAACATTGAAACTACAGCTAAAAAGTGTAGTTATGATGCGTCGGTGGTTAATTGGCATTACTTTTCAGTATAAAGGTGAATAATTTGCTGAATTACTGACGAAGATAATTTTTGGAAGACTCTCAAAATAACAAAAATGCTCATTTATTTTACGTTAAAAAGTCTCAAGTGTATTCTGACCATAAATTTACACCCTAAAGTTGAATAAATGTGGCATACAAAAAGGTGTGAAAACAAGTTGTCTGGCTAGTCGAAAACCCGTAAAAAAGCCCTAAAGGTAGTCTTTACGATAGGACGAAATAACAAATACGCACTGTAAGTTAATTTTGATACAAAACAATAGGTGTCAAAAAGGTGCGAACCTCTTTGCTCGAGGGAATGCAGTAAAACTTGACCATGGGACTGAGATTGCAGCTCGAGCGATCGAGCAATCGCGCGTTCGAGTTAGTGCAGTAATAACCAAAAAGAAAATTGAGTGAGACGCGTCGGGGCCAGAAGGCGAGCTCGAGACTTCGCATGAATTCGAGATTTCGCCCTCTCGAGGAAACGCGAGACCACTGTATTAAGTGACCACCTTTTTCAGCCACGAAAAAGCGTAAGTCAAAAATTAAAGTTCAATGCACAAATTGGAATCATTTTTTTATTTATTTTTTTTTCTTTCCACTCGAGGATAACACGATAAAGGGTCGTATGACTCTTATTTCCATCGTGGTCCTAACTCATTCCAGATATTGTCCTACACATTGAGGGAGAGGCAATGGGTTCTAACCACTGCTACCCACTTTTACAGCTGGGTGGACTGGGGCCCCGTCTGTAAAGTGTCCTGCCCAAATACACTACCCGCCTCCGGTGGGGCTCGAACCCGCAACCACCAGGTTACGAGTCGAGCGCGTTAACCACTCGGCCAACGAGCCAGACTCATAGCGATACATTGTGGTAAGAGTGAGATCAACCAATAAGGAATAATAGGAGTTGTGCACATACAATAATATCAGTGTAATTTTAAACTTTTTTGTCAAGGGCAGATAATTCTGGAACAACTTGACATTCAAAAAAAGATTTGTCCTATGCTCATCTAGACACATCTTCACGAGTCAAGGGGTATCGAATCGATAGCTTCTTCTCGAATAAGACAAGTAAAACGTTCGTAACCCTTGGCTCGACAAGATGATCTAGACACCTTACAGAGTCTTTTGGGACGAGTTGCAGTTCATTCCCATTCAAACTGTAGGAGAAGTTGTGAACACAAGAAATAAACTGATTTGCTATCAATTCAATGTAAGATGATTCAAGATGCTTCAAGAATGACTGCAGCGATTTGAATTTCAAAAGTCTTATGCACAATTAGACAAAGTGGAAAATAATTGTTGCAAGTTTCAGCTCATTTCCACTGATGCTGATATAGGAGGATTTGAGACCCCCAAAAAAGCTAACGGACGGACAAATGGGCGGACGGACGACCGGGGCCATACAAAAGAAAAAAATTGAAAAGAAAAAAAATCAGTTCTCAATTTTTGTTTGACAGTGCAGTCTGAGCAGAAGTGGCTCGTGAGCATTTGTTTTTCTAAAAAAAATTCTTACGAATAAAATTGTTTGATTAAACGAAAAAGCTTATAACTTCACCACAAATGGAAAAAAAGAGCACCGCCAATGGGTACCAACGCCCGGGTGCAGTTGATGGACATATGCAAGAAAATCAAAGTTGAAAAAGGAGTCTTAAATGTTTTCCGAGTAATCCCCCTTGATAATCAGGATATGCCTTGTAATGGTGAACGAACCATGCCACTCCCTGTCAGTACTATTCGGAACATCGCTCGGACTTTTCCGTAAAATGGAAAGTGCCTCGGGTGTACGAATAGTAATTTTGGATCATTTGTAGGTAATTCGGCATCTGGTAGTATTTTGGTTATGAAATAAGCGAGGAGAAAATAACATTTTCTAGAAGTAGAGAACTTTTGGAGATATTGTAATTTGAAAACAAAACGCAGTCATACACTGCGTTTTGTTATCTGATTATAATATGCCCACTTTTATTCTTTCTTCTATTTTGTTTTATGCAGCATCACCCTTAGCGGGATCGTTGGTGTTTGTGACGTCATATAAACCAACGTGCGAAATGACACGCTTTCATGGCTGCGACCGTATCATACGCGCGGTCTATTCTGTAGAATCGCCGAGGGTTCCCGATTGTGACAATACCTCGTGCTTTCTCCGAAAATAGCCGAGCCAGCAGAGAATGAAAAAATTACCCGGAAAGCTTGAATCAATGCGCCGGTTCCAAAGACTGGACTGAACAATAAAGAAATCGCAGTAAACAGTCTTAAGTCCGATATCTTCTCATTCTGTTCAGCAGGCGGACGAACAGACCAATCAGCAAATGGCTGAAAAGGATGATAAACAGAGGCTACAGTTAAGAGCATCGGGAAATTGACTTTCAAATCAATCAAATTCATTGTAAATCATTTACCAAAAGCTCAATTTATTCATTCCAAACACTCAAATCAATAAAAAACGCCCCAAAATCATTTCAAAATCGTTCAACACGATCAACATTTATTCACGTAAATCAAATTATTCTACGATTTTATTGGCTGGTGTGGATTGTAAAGTGCTTGATTGGTCACAAGTACACACAAGCAGAGAAGAACGTTTATGTTATTAAACGTGGAAATAGATATCGCCAATTCCGTTCATATTTAAATAATATTCTTGTCAATTTCACGATGCTCTTATCTAAATCTAAGAAAGTATGTCAAATGTCATGGTCAGGTTCAAAGGTTACTTTCTGTAAAGTTTGGTTGAATTCCGACCAGTAGTTTCAGAGGAGAAGATTTTTTTATATTTCACAATCGGGGCATGTAGCGCCCCAGTTATCAGTCTGATCAGAATTTCTTCATGGAATCTGAGAGAATATGTCCCAATGATCATTTCTGAAAAAATTGGCGAAATTCTGCCGGATGCACGGAGGCACGGACTTACGACGGACGACCCGCCACGATATAAGCTCCACTGGACTTAGTCCAATAGAGCTCAAAATTGGATTCTGGAAAGAGAAAATGCATGCGCCCAAATATAAATGGGACCGTCGCAAAACAACAACAACAACAACAACAACAACAACAAAAACCCTGGGAATCCAACACAAATTGTTTTGAATAAAGATAATGTATCTTTCCGGTAGACGGGTCACAAATATGCCTTTTAAACAGTATTGCGTTCACCCATCAAATCACGCTGAGGCAAGACAAGTAGCTTCCCTAAGAAATCAATATATAAAAGAATCGGGGACAAACATAATGGTTTTACTTTTTACGTATCATTAGGTTTTGCTGAACCTAATTTCAACGAAAGCAGCTATTTGGCAATGCTATAGCATATTATACGACCACTTATGGGACCACCAAAAGCGATCCTAAAAGAGAATTGTCGTCAGTACATATTAGTTTACAAAATAGAAAAAAAATATTTTGATGGAAAATGTATTATATTTGGAATTTTTGACAGTCCTATGTTATTAAAACTAAAAGAAAATAGCCTCATTGAGAGTTTTCTAATGAGTTTTATCAACATAGCGTTCATTTATAATATGTATCTACTCTTTAAGTTTTTTATCAAAAGGTCGAACTTTTGTAACGGGCTCTTGATAAAACAGGGACCCGTTTTACCAAACGTCTTACGAAAAAAAAAAAAAAAAAAAAAAAAAAATGATTGTAAGGCAAAATTAAAAATCGTACCTGGCGAGTTGATTTATTGTTAGATTCTGCCTTGCAATATTTCATTTGAATCGTCTCTAGAAGACGATTCAAATGACATAATGCATGATAGAATTCCGTATTTAGTTCCTACTGTAGAAGCAACTTTAATTTTTGACTTACGCAAAAAATTATCGTAAGATGTTTAGTAAAACAGCCCCTGGTCTCTTAATCGACGTGGCAGTTTTAGAAATATTGGCTGTACTATCAAAGTGCAATGAAAGCCGATTTGGCTGCTACTTAGATTTCCATAAAACTTTTAGCAATCAACTATTTGTATATCTTTAGCAATTTCTTTGGATTTGGACATTTCTTATCATTTTGTGGTCTTTTAATTAAAAAGAATAAAAAAATTACCACGTGGTTCAGCTCACGTGGTGCTGATGGTTCCTGGTCGTACCCAGAATTGTACAGGTCCCTGATGAATATTTCCCTGTCTGTATATCTGCGAGCCGGTATCCAGTCTGAGGTTTGTTCTGGACAAAAATAATCTGCTATTTTTAGAATAGAAAAGGTCGACAGAAAGCTTTTGTTGACGTAAAAACCAAGTAACTTTCTAAACAACAAGAGCTTTTAAACCGGTAAGTTTGAGTCCACCGTTGAAAACACCATTATAAAAATGTGACCATCACGCGAAAAGGGACCATCTTGGAAGTGCGAAAATTACCGTTCCTGATCAGAATGCGCGATCTGCGCGAAATGACCAATGGTGAGACTCTCCGCACATAACGACTTTTTAAAACCTAGAATAACTATTCTAACATCCTATGTATTCTGCGTAATTGATGAACTGGCAGGGCGGGGCTTAACCGTGACGTAATTTGGCGAGTTTAATTTTCAATAGTTTGGGTTCTTTCGAATATTAGTCGGTAATCATCGTTAACGCGTGCAAATAACTGTATCCTAAAACCTTAAGAATTCACCTGATTTGAGAGAGTGATCACATTTCATTGTTTGGTTACCAATGCCTCGTATCTTCAGCTTGATTAAGCTGAAGTTACGAGGATTTGGTTACCAATCTACGATTTAAGGTCTCCAGCTATTTATGCCGACTCTCTTTAGAAGTAGGTTATTTCAGATAAAAGCTGATTTCCCTTAACCTTAAGTGCAACGACCCGTTATTTAGGCTCCGCCCTGCCAGGGCATTAATCATGGATAATAATTACTTCAGAAATATGCATTTGGTTGAGGTAAATCAGTATTTATTTACGATAACTTACTTCCACGGATAGTCCACGTAAATAACTTGAGACCTAAATCATGGGTTGATTACCAAACCCGTATAACTTTAGCTTGTCCAAGCTGGAGTTACAAGTCTTTGGTAACCGAAAGATGAAATGTGTTCACTTTCACTGTTCACGTAAATCATTTTGTTCTAAGGGTACGGTTATTTTCACGCATTAAAGATAATAGCGGACTAACTTTTGAAAGAACCAAAAGTAATGAAAGTAAACTCGCCAAATTACGTCACGGTTTAGTCACGCCCTGTCAGTTAAATGATAACGCAGAATAATGAGATGTGTGAATATACATATAATAACATCGTGAAATTAACATTCATATTAATCAAAATCATTCTGAATCGCTCACTCAGCGCTCCGTACATTCAGTCCTAAACACTCACCAAAAACCATTCAAAAACGCTCTAAAATCACTTAAAACCTAAGATCAACAACTACATTCAAATAAATTTGGATAGAAAAAACCAATCACCATTTCATTGACACAATTGAAATAAGAAGCGTCTGATTAGTTCTTGAAGAAATAGGAAGCTATTTATAGAACTCGAATGCATATTTTATTGAAGGGGGGTAATCAATATCGCTAATTTTGTTCAAAATGAGCGGTATTGGATTACCTCACGTAAATTTCACTCAAAACTCACTTATCGCACTCATAGAATTGCATTCAAAAATCATTCAGCTTGTCAATTTTTTTTACTTCAAACAAGGATGGATATAGTATCGGGTTTTTTTTCAATTGTTGGTGGATGTCGCAATCTCACCCCATTTTGTCGAAATTCAGATTAATCTATTTATTTATTATCTAATAATGTAGTACTTCCTCGTTATGATATACTGGCGTCAATAATAAACGCCTCAGTCATATAGAAAGGACACTTATTTACAAAAAGACAAATCCAATGTTAAAAAATTCTTACTTCGTATCAAAAACCAATTCAGTGCTTTCCGGCTCACACAGAAACTGTCTTTGGGTCAAGATTTGTAGAGAATTTATCCAGCTTCAAATATTGGAACCCCTTTTTTAGACATTAACATGGCTGACCATATTGATTTGAGAACAAAACATCATGTCATTGAATCATGGATATTGGCTTACTGATTGTTCATAACCCCATGTCTATTCAATTTTAGAAGATTTGGTTATCAAATTCTAATTACATCAACGAAGTTGTTTGATGCGTTTGCCTTATCGCACAGACGTCACAAAGAGGCTTACTTTGACAAAATCTACCTTCTAAGTAATTCCAAAGCGGGTCTATATTGTTGAAGCGGTTTATAACAATTATGATGCATCCGGAGCGCCAATCCTCTACTTTAACGATCAACCTCGGCAATCGGGCATTCTTGGCTGTTTTACAGAATAGACCCCGGGGTTAAAGAGGGTACAGTCATGAAAGCCCATCGATTTACACGTGGATCGTCATGAGGTTACAATCACCAAGATAATATTGCGGAAAACAAAATCAACGATATATTAAAACTGGGCATATCATAATTTGATAATAGAACACAGTGGTGATTGGAAAGCATTGAAAAAGTTATTCTTCAAGCGCTTTGACCGAAGTAACACCAGAAGTCGAATTATGTATGATGTCCAATTATTACTACACTTACGTCCGGGGTACTTTCCAGAGTACAAAAAAGTCCGAGTGATGTTTCGAATGAAATCTCGAATGCAATCGGGTACTTTCGGTGATTCTACGAATAGATCTCGGGAATACTAATGATCATGTAAAAAAAAAAAACCTGCGTCGTTTTGGACGTGAATTTCGTGACGTCATAGGCATAAAGATGACTTAGAGTAGGCTACTTCAAAGGTAACGAAAATTATTTTAAAACTAGACAAACCGTACTTTGATAACAATACGCGTTCATTTGCGTTTTGGCATCAATTTATTGCATGCCAAAAACGATCTCGACCGACGATCAGAAAGCAATAAAAGAAATTGTTTTTCTTTAAGCGTATTGACAAAACAACCAACAGAAGCCAAATTATCAAAAAGATGACCTAAAATTACTACACTTACGTTAGATGTACGTTCCAGCTTACGACAAAGTCCGAGCAATGTTTCGAATGCATCGAATTATAAACTGGTATCCGACTGTCTGTGATAGATCTAGGGGCAGTCCAATCGGATTACAGGATTCATTCGGAACATCGCTCGATTGGTTCCGATTGGGATGTACAAAGACAGAGCCTCGACAATTATCAATTCTCCCCACCTCGTAACATATTTTTTTATACAAAACACTTAGTATGTAATACATCTTTAACATAATGGACAAAAAAGATTCAGGCGTGTTGAACTGGCTCAAAAATGAGTGAGAATGGCCATAAACCGCTAGCCTAAATTTTAATGGCCCAGTGGATGTCATCCAAGGAACGTACTTTTAAAGTTTCATTGAAAAAGGCAAAATACTTTAGTATGAGATGTCTTTTAACGAACTAAAAGTGAAATAAATCCCCTGATATACCCCGTCATCATTTAAAGGTTAATGTTTTTTTTTAAAAAAAACCCCAATTTTTGAAAAGGGTCACCAAAGTAAAGTTTCCTTGAAAATGGCCTCGTGTATGAAGAGCAGAAGTCGTTGAATCAGATGTCATTCAAAGACTTCATTCTGCAAAATGCCTTGCCCTGCTCTGCCTATATTCAAGGGTCAATCAAAAAGTGAAAAACTATTTTTGAAATATGTCACACAAGGAACATTCTGAAAAAAGATTCTGTGAATTCTACCATATGATTCAGGAGTTTACGTAGTTCATAGTAATAAAATGCCACGCCCCTATTTATAGGCCAATCAGAATTTCTGAATGTTTTGAAGGGGGACACTCAAGGAGCATTTTGCAAAGTTTCATTAAAATCGGCCCAGTGGTTAAAGAAGAGATGTCGTTTAAAGATTTCATAGTGATAATTACCATGTCATATTTATGATCAAATCAGATTTTCGCATTTTTTGGAGATGGTCACCCATGGAATATTCTAGTTGTATTGTGTATTGTTGTACAGGAGTTGATATCGTTCAAAGGTTTTAAAGTGAAAAAGTACCACGCCCTGCCGTGCCCACATTTATGGGCCAATCAGAATTTTGAGAACAATTTTCTGAACAGGGTCACCAATGGAATATTCTGGTAAATTTTCATTGAAATCGGCCTTGAGGTTCAGGCAGAGATGTCGTCCAAAGATTTCATAGTTAAAAAAAAAAAAAAAATACTCGCTCTTTCTACCCAAGAGTTATAAGCCAATCAGAATTTCGCGAACAATTTTTGAAGAGGGTCGCCCAAGAAATTTATTGGGTAAGTTTCATTGAAATCTGCTTAGTTATTCAGATGGAGATGTCGTTCAAATATTTCAAAGTGACAAAATGCCACACCCAGTCACGCCCATATTAATGGATCAATCAGAATTTCGCGAACAAATTTTGAAGAGGGTTGCACAAGAAACCAAGTGGTTCTGGAGAAGAAGAAATTTATAAGAATTTTCACGACGGACGACGCACATCGCGCGACGGACAACGGACTCAGGGTAATTCTAAAAGTTCCCCTTCAGCATGTTGTGCTCAGGTGAGCTAAAAATGGGAAATATATTTTAATTAAAACTTAAAATAATTAGGATACTCGTTAAATACCCACGCTGATCGTTTGTATTGGGTGGTCCACCAGATGCTCCATCAGTTGTTACATCTAAATCTGCGTTATAATTTTGGGTATGCTGAGGTAGTCTACTTAAATCTCCCTTCTCGAGCTCCTGATGGTCGCTGTTATCATAATCCATTTGAAAAATGTATATAGTGAAATAGATACTGGAATGAGAATAATATAATCAATTAGAGAAATAAATTATTAATTCATTATACCGCCCCATAGGATATTTATTGAAGAAAAAACATTACTACAACATAGGGCTATATTGGATTTCAGGGTTATAGCTTCAATCCTATTGGCCAATTCCAAAGCAGAAACGGAAGTTTCAAGCCAAACTATATAAAGTGGAAAACACAAATGCCCACGCAACTGCAATTTTCATAAAAATTAGTTTGACACAGGAATTAATATATTACATTTTAGTTAAAAGGTTGTAGACTATAACAAATTTGACCTTGAAAATGACACTGAAGTTGAATTCGGCACCCACAGAAATGTCTTCCCACGAGCAATACACGCATGAAATATAAAGTATTCACCAGCTACTATTCAAAAGTTATATCCACTGTAAAATATTTTTTTTTTAAAATTGAGTAATTTTGAAAATATGACCTTGGATGATGGCCTACATTAGTTTCCACTGTAAGGACGTATGTATTAGCAAAAGCAATTACATGTGGAAAATGAAGTCTCTATCACATACCATTCAAAAGTTATAACCAATATAAAAAGTTTAAATTTACAACATTTTTTTACCTTTAAGAATGACATTGACTTTGACTGATGGCCTTCAAACTGAAACCACCTGAAATGTATTATCACAAGTACTGTACATGTGAAATATGTAGTCCCCATCGCTTACCATTCAAAAGTTACGGAAAAAGCGAAAGTTTTTAATTGAAAGTAAATTAACATTTACACTGATGGCCTGATTTTGGTATCCACTAAATGGTCTTGTCACAAGTAGTAGATGTGATAAATATGAAAACTATATCACAAAGCATTTCAAAGATACAGTCAAAATAAGAGTTTTTTTAAAAACATATTTGATTGAAAAATGATCTTGACCGTGGCGTCGACATTGAAGTAGGTACCAACAGAAAGCTCTCAGATTGTTGACAGTTTAATTATACACTTGACAATATATTATAATTAAATAACATTTTTTACACAAATACAAAATTCCTATAGTTATTACACTTTGCAAAAGTTTCAGAATGTATTAAAGGCTATTTGGCGATTTGAAAGAGAGTATCGGCCAAAATTATACTAATTCTTAAATAAATGTCCCATAGTTCACCGCTTATTTAATAATCCATTTATGCATTTTTTTTTCGTATTTTTACGACTCAAATGAATATTTCATTTAAGTCGTAAAAATACGAAAAAAATCACATTCATATGTGATTTGGGCCAAATCATATTACAAACCTTTTTTTATATACAAATAAGAGTACATAGTATTTGTTTCTCGTCTAACTGAAATCATTTCTTGAAAGAGATCAAAACTCAGTGATTATATGAAACTGTTTTCTATTGATTAATATTATCAGTCTCAAATTTTTTTTTAAGAAGCAAGATAATCAGAAAGATTTGCCCATATTGTTTTCTATTCTACAACTTCGAAAGGGTGAATTTGAAGGGATTCCCAATGTGAAAAATAGAAGGTAATCAACTCGTTATGCGTGTTATGAAAAATATTTCACGAGATTGCGTTATAAGGCGTTAAAAAACGAGTCCAAACAACGAGTTTATTTTTTACAGCATAATAACGTATTCGAGTGAAATATTTTTCGTATCAGACATAACCAGTTGATTATTCTCTTTCTTAAATACTCTACAACCCTACTTTTATTCCTAAAATCGACCCTTGCGAATTTCGCGTACTGATATCAAGGAAATTTTCGTTTCAATAAATTCTAGTCGCCAATTGGATTACGTTTTTAACAAAAAAAGAAAGAAAAAGAAATATAAAGATTCTTTGAAAAAACAGCAACAACAACAACAAAAAAAAACCAACCAACCAACCAAACAAACAAACAAAAAACAAAAACAAAACAAAAAAAGAAAAAAAAACCCCAACTTTTTTAACCTTAAACAAGTTTAAGAGGAAAGGATTGACTATTTCGTCAAAGATAGAATTATTTGAACACCGGGATTCTTTGGTAATCGACTGGGTACCAAGATGGACATATTGGAAGAAATTGTGCGGTCTGTGATCACTCAATCCCCTGAGATGAGCATTTTAAATAAACTTAGATTCGGACTGGATTGAGTGTTTATCGCGAAACTACTGTCATCGGTTTTTGAGCCTTCGAAAAAGGCTCAATGTCTAAGAATACAGAAATAGTCGCATTAGAAAAGCTATCATTTTAGAACCTTTTCAGGATGTTCCCTCGTTGATATTGTTGTTATTGTTATATTATGCGGATATCCTGAAGCTATGATTGGACATCAATGTATTATCTAAGTAGTCTGAGCTGAAGCCAAGTTAATTGAAAAAAAAGTAGTTCCTCCAGTGAAACTTAAAAGTGTTCTCGTCACTAGTGATGATATCAAAGCTTATTACACTGGAAAGTACCGAGATATAATTGCCAGGAATATGTAATGTAATAAACAATATTTCCTACAAAAGAACCCTTACGAAGTTTTGTCATACATCGGATTTCTGTTCATTAAAAAAATAACAACATTTGAATAGTACTCAACATCAAGAAATAAGACAAATGTCTATTTTCTTGATTTTTTGAATCACTATAGTGCAACAAATATGTTTTTCCACACCCTTATTTCATTATCCGCGCTCAGAGTATGAAAAAAAGTTGGTATTTGGGCTGTTGTTAGATATAATAATTTTTTCTATAATTAGGCTACTGAATTTCTTGATATTTACAATGTATAAAGATTTGAAAATACTCTTTTCCACTATATTTAACATTTTTTTAACTGAGTCACAATCTGTGTGAACTACGTTACCAAATGGCATTGTCCTTTTCAGTATGGAATAAAAAAAACCATTTTTCAGTATTGAATAAAAAAACCCCAATACATTCAGGTCTAATTTATTTTATGAGAGAAATCCAAGCAAGTATAAAAGCCATACTAGTGTTTAAACATATCTTCATACGAAATTACTAGCTTTTTTCGATCTGGTATTGAATACGGCATATCTTGATAAATTGTAAACAATAATTTCAAAATCTCATGGTAAATATCAGTTATTTCAAATCTTTGTATGTTACACTTAGCGCTTAAACAGTTTCAAGATTAATCTTTATTCCAAATACGATATGACGTGCAATTTACTGTCTATGATAGTAAAGAAGTTCAAAGTTACTTAGTTCACCAACACCGATTTATTGTAGTCTAAAATTATGTCTTTTAGATATTCCCGCATGATAATAAACTATTCTTGTAAGGTACAATTCAAACCCATCTAACTTACAAAAGTTTGTATCAATATTTTTTAAAGAAGTTATGTATGGAAACATACCTCACTTCTATTTTTTGAAAATAAATAAATAAATAAATAAAAATAAATAAAAAAAGAAATGAAAAAAATAAAATCATATTTAGTCAGTGAAAGACAATTTGGAAATTCGAACTACATGTACTTTATAGAGATTAAATTTGGATGATATGTGATATTTTCAACATATACTCGCCTCCTGATTATTGTTCGAAGCAATTTTTATACTAACCTTAAAGTGGTAACGTAAGTCACTGTACTTTTTGTGACATTGATTAAAATGCTGTAAAAATTACCAAAGGCTCGAGACATCTGTATTCGGTTGCAACTTAAGATATAGTGTTTTCTGGCTAATTTTAACACACCGTACAACCGGTTGCGGCGATGACAGGTGAGAGTAAACTACGACAGCATCGGAACAAAATGCCGAGGAGACGGTATGTCAAATGAATTTATTCGTGTAAATAAAGAATTGAAGCTCTGGTATTCTAAAGCACATAAATGATCGTGTAAGTGTTCGGCGCTTCTATAGAATAATCTTTACTCATATCCCTCCCAAATAAGGCCACAATCATTGATTATTTCGGAGGTTTCCCATGAAAAGTGACGAAATTAGACTTTATGCTCTCATATTTCGCATTTCTCTCAACAAACGCTATTTTAACTTGTAAACAGCTTAAGTCTAATCATCCGCCGATATTTCTTCCAAATTTTAAGCCATAATTAAAAAAAAAACACAGCGCGTCCCCGAAGACGACACGTAGTAAAAAAAATGTTGCCTCTGTAGATATTCGGAATTTCACGGGGTTGATGTAGACGTCAGACCTGAATTATTTGTGATTGCCGATGTCGACAGACCCATATTAAGGTTCTCGCATAAAAATGATCATTTTTGCTGTCGTATTTTTCAATAACACAATAAGACAGTTTAGATTGACATACTTTCTGATATTCATGTCCACTATTTTTCAAATGGTGTGTTATATCGAAAGATATTTCAAGGGATTTAATGTAGGATTTCAAATACTCACAAACCAAGAAAAAAACAGTTGTGATCAAACTGAATATCTCGTATACGTTTTTTACTTGTAATTCCGGTGACTAAGTATACAATCGACGAGTCAAAATAGCACATTCTATTAGAAAACATAGTTGGCCTGTCACTCATTATCTTTCGTAAACTTTCGATAATATCCACGAGTTCACAGGAATGATTTTTTATTTTAGATCAAAAAAGTGCATGTCGTATTGCGATGCAATACAGGAGTCCCCCATCGGATAACAAAAAAATCCTTTCTTATAATATATCTCCTACTTACTAGATCTATAACTGTATACAAAATTTGAAGTTGCTAGCACATTAGGTTTTGAACAAAATGTCCCAACCAAAAATATAAGAGCAAAAACAACCAATGGCAAAAACTCCAAAAGTGGGCGGAGAAGAATGATTCTTGTACATGCCACTTGTCCTCAATGAGATCTATAAGTGTACCAAATTGCTAGCATTGATTGCTCAGGAGAAATGGTCCGGATAAAAATGTCAGGATAAGAAACAACAACGGACAATATCTAAAAAAGTGGATGTGGCAGAGTAACAGTTCTTGTGCATTACACTTCTTGTCAATGAGATCTACCAGTGTACAAAGTTTGAAGTTGCTAGGGCTTATGGTTTAGGAGATAAGTACGGGACAAAAATGTAAGGATAGAAACAACAAAGGGCAATAACTCAAAAAGAGGACATGGCAGAGTAACAGTTCTTGTACATGGCACTTGTCCTCGAAAAGATCTATCAGTGTACAAAGTTGAATTTGCTAGCACTTATGGTTTAGGAGATATGATCCGGACAATGGTAAGGGTAAAAACAACAAAAAGCAATAACTCAAAAAGTGGGCGTGGCAGAATAACAGTTCTTGAACATGACACTTGTCCTCAATAAGATCTATAAGTGTACCAAGCTTGAAGTTGCTAGCACTTATAGTTTAGGAGATATGATCCGGACAAGAATGTCAGGATAAAAAACAACAAAGGGCAATAACTCAAGAAGTGGGCGTGGCAGAGTTATTAATGAGATCTATAAGTATACAAAGTTTGAAGTTGCTAGGGCTTATGGTTAAGGAGATAATTACGGGACAAAAATGTAAGGATAGAAACAACAAAGGGCAA
Organism: Fragum whitleyi; assembly: GCA_948146395.1. Taxonomy (NCBI): domain Eukaryota; kingdom Metazoa; phylum Mollusca; class Bivalvia; order Cardiida; family Cardiidae; genus Fragum; species Fragum whitleyi. The sequence continues at coordinate 6,649,699 of OX411549.1, forward strand.
TAACTCAAAAAGAGGACATGGCAGAGTAACAGTTCTTGTACATGGCACTTGTCCTCGATAAGATCTATGAGTGTACAAAGTTTGAATTTGCTAGCACTTATGGTTTAGGAGATATGATCCGGACAAGAATGTAAGGGTAAAAACAAGAAAGGGCAATAACTCAAAAAGTGGGCGTGGCAGAATAACAGTTCTTGAAATTGACACTTGTCCTCAATAAGATCTATAAGTGTACCAAGCTTGAAGTTGCTAGCACTTATAGTTTAGGAGATATGATCCGGACAAGAATGTAAGGCAAAAACAACAAAGGGCAATAACTCAAAAATTGGGTGTGGCAGAGTGATGGATCTTGAACATGACACTTTTCCCCAATGAGATCTATAAGTGTACAAAGTTTGAAGTTGCCAGCACACATAGTTTAGGAGATATGTTCCGGACAAGAATGTAAGGGTAAAAACAACAAAGGGCAATAACTCAAAAAGTGGGCGTGGCTTAGTAACGGTTCTTAAACATGACACTTTTCCTCAATGAGATCTATAAGTGTACCAAGATTGAAGTTGCTAGCATATATGGTTTAGAAGATATAGCCCGGACAAAAGTGTGAAGGACAGACGGACGGACGGACGGAATCGAGCAAACCTATAGTCCCCCAACCGGTAACCGGTGTTGGACTAATAAAATCTTGCTAACATAGCCAGGGTTCTATTAAGGAGGATTATGAAAAATGAAAAATCTATCTGTTACTTTTCTAAAACCTAACTTTATTTTATATATAGGCCTCTGACCCATAGGAAATTACTTCACGTAGATATATACGAAAAGATGAGAGGGAGATTCTATCTTCGGACCTCTGCACTGCGAGTCTCTGACCTTATGCATATAGCTCATTCTATTCTGTTAACACGATTGGGTATATTTTTTTTCTTGTCAGAGACTCTTACGATCATTTTTTGCGTAAGTCAAAAATTAAAGTTGATCTACAGTAGTAACTAGATATGGAATTCTGCAAAGCATCAACTCATCGGAATCGTCTTCTGAAGACGATTCAAATGAGATATTGCAAGGCAGAATTTAACAATGAATGAATACATCAGGTACGATTTTTGTTATTGAAGACAGGTTTACCTGTCTTTCAATATAGGGATCGTCGCCATCGGATTTTGATAACAAACCTACATGTGTCATTACGCTCAAAAAAGTAGACCCATTCATAAAAATAAACGCGGCAAAAATAATCAATAGTGTAGCAATATACCGTAAAATTTTGGTGCTGACCTAAATTCTGGCCGGGACCTCAGGGGAGTGAACACGTGATCTATGCAGAAGTTGCCTGCAGAAACGTGTTTTACATTCGTAAGTGGTGCTGTTTAAGGGCGTTTTCGGCTGTAATCTTTTGCATATGCTCCAAATTTTCAATTGCATCCTACAACTGTTTTTATGCATAGCATTGGCAAGCTATTTTCAGTTCCCCATTTTAGACTTCCTATTTCTCGTAAAATTGTGTGTTTGTGTGTCCTTAAGGTTGCTTTATTTATCCGTCTCCCGGGCCTGTCGTACTGTAAATGGATAAAAACTAAAATAGCACAAGGCTATTTGAACAAACTCGTACCCTTGAATTTCCTAGGTTTGAATTTTTACTTGGATTTACCGAGAAATTTCGATGGCTTATCAAATTACTTTATTATTAGGCTTGTTTTGTCTATCCATATTGTACAGCATTCGGAACATCACTCGGTCATTTCCGTAAACGGCAACAGATCGTGATCGTGATATTCACTCGGCAATCATCGGGCGATCTCCGAAGTCTCATATCTACTAAATGTAGGTATGGGAATCGGCCGAGTTGTGACGAAGGCGTTAGATTGGCCGAGTGGTGTTCCGAATGGCCTTTACAGTAGTACCACGCATGCGCGACCCCGGTTTTGAGTTTCCGCTTTTGTTTTCGACAATTTTCTGACAATAACAAAAACTGTTTTGGAAACTGGAATGGATTTATTTGTAACATTCTGGAGTGGACTTTGAAAGAATTCTACTCAAGGTGATAAATGCTGTAGCTCGGGATTTCATTTAACGATCTGTCATTTTGGCAGTTTTGTCAAAATTGATAGTTCACCGGATAGTTCAATTCGAATCTTGATCTAGAAAAGCAGTCCCGTGGAAAAGGCCTGAAAGGTTGGTTGTCTTAACAGGTTTATATATTATTTTGTAGTAAAAATAATTTTCTACTAAGTAAGACCATATGCAAAGAGAATAACCTGAAATGGAGATCGAAATATCTCAATGGAAAAATAGAAATAGAATGTTTCACTCCTGGAAGAAACTTAAACGGTATTCATAAAAAAGCTACAGCTATTGTACGGGAAAATACTTCTTCTTGGTATTGACTTTGACTAGTAAAAGTATAAGAATATTGGTATTACTTTCATTGCTTCTTCTATGTGGAGATAATTAGTCAAATCCTGGATCAGATAATAAATGTAAAAGAAATTTGAACAAATTTCGAATTCAGAGCAATATTCACCATGGCAATGAAATGTTCAGCTCTTCATCAAGGGGTAAGCAATGTGTGTCATGTGGATTAACATTTTATTTAAGATTTTTACACATCCACTTAATAAGTTTGACTGGAAAAAAATCGGATTTGGATCATATTGGATTACTGGGGATAATCTATACAATTTTATAAAACAGGGTTGCAATAATTCATATGAGTTTTTAGAATACAGGAATTGCCACCATATTTCTGTTGGTTAAATGAATATTTTTTCATTTAGGATATTGAAAACTTACACTTGGGGATGAATAGCGATTATGAAGGCAGTTACCCTCTTGTTAAGCTTGAATTGGCTAGAGGGATAGGTTTATCTGGAAGTGATGAGTCTTCAAAGTAAAGAATATTCATTTGTTAGGAAGGTGCACTTTCCATCAATGATTGTTTTAAATTTTTGATTCCCACTCAAGAGATCTTCTCAAAACGCCACAATTTTCATTCCAATTGTTAATATTCAGTCCTGTCTTCAATTCAGGCCTTTCAGGCCTTTGATTTTGACTTACGATCAATTTTTTCGTTAAAATTTAAGTAAAACGGGCCCCATATTTTCATCTGATCACAACAACTCTTGACAGCTTGATGATAGGTAATTCTAGGATAACTCAATTGAAACTTGGTTTTTATCCATCATTGAGGTTCTTAGAAAATAAGCTTTTCCGAGCTTCCATAAAATGACCTAGAGAAATGACCTGTGCCCATACGATTTTTCCCTATCTGATTACGAAGCAAAGTAAAATGGATTACCTAATCACATAACAACCACGACAGGTGGGTTATCCCGTGCCTAGAGCCAAATGTAACCCGCAGATAAATATTCGACTTCGCTGGAATTCAAACCCGGGACCTCTCTTTCTCGTAGCGAAAGCTCTACCACGTCGCTATAAAGGAAAACTTAAACCTAAAACTTGTTAGGCAAGGCAGTAAAAAACATCCCTTTTACCCAACCCAGCTACAATCTCTTACAGAATCCCCAAGGACATCCGATTTAAGATTCGCTTGATATCGATTGGTTAGCTTCAGAGAAAAAGAAGTTTCCTATTACAAAAAAAAAAAAAAAAAAAAAAAAAAAAAACTGTCCGCAACCTTAAGTATAGCTGAAAACAACCGACGTGAGCCGGTATCGAACCCATGCGGACAAGTAATATTTTAATTTTTGGTTTTCAAGTCAAATGAACTAAGCACTGAGTCAAAGAATATATTCCCTGACACAGGTGTATTTAAACCAAAGAAGCTATGCAGGACAGTGGTGAGACTTACATTCTAAAAAGGTGCCCTTGTGTACACCTAGGTTGAAGGGAGCAACGTGGAGTTCATTGTTTGTTCAATAGAATTTCCAGGGACCGTTTGCGATTCGATCTAGGGACATTTCGATATCAAACCCAACGTCCTAGCCACTAAACTACTGACTCCACTTGTTAATTTTCGAATGTTTGCAGGTTCAACGGAAATCATTTTTGAGAACAAATTTTGATACTATGAACCAATTGGAATACACCTTTAACATAAAAAGGGAACTGCGTATCTAGTTTTTTCTTAAGTCTCTCTCATTTCACTTTAATATGTAATCAAAAAAATCCTTAATGCGCATGTTCGATGATGACATTTCAGAGAATATTATTCAGATCTTAAATACAACCGCAATGACTGGTTTAACATTCAATATATGGATTATTTTTTCTTAGAAGTGTAAATCTACCACCAGAAAATTGTATAGGATAATGGTCATTCAGGGTGTAAAATGAGTGGTCATGAAATACCAAATTTATTAAATGAGTATCTATAAACAGAGAAAATGAAGTCTTTGTCGAGTTTTTATCTTTTTGAGATGAAAAGTTTAATAAATTTGGTATTTCTTGAACACAAATTTGACATTCTATTCTTGAAAAGCATTATTTCAATTTTATTTCTAATTTATGGAGCATTTTATAAAAGAACGTTTATTATACCATTGTAACCACGATAACAACAACAACAAAGAAAAGCATTTGCTTCTGATAATACATACATATTTTAGGAATAACAGAGTTATGTTTCTGAATAAAAAATACACCATTATTTATTTGATCTTATACCACAATACATATGAAAATCTGATAACTGCCTTTATAATATAAAGGATCATTGTCGCGCAACTAAGCGATACGCTTGAGCATTCGCCTATCAAAGCATTTCTGAGAAAAAATATATCTCAACGTCGTTCTATGAAATAGTACAGCCGGTATGTTACAGCAAAACAGGTAAATACAGTCTACTCTGCTCTGTTAAGCAACAATTTTTATAACGCGACCGTTTTCAAAACCCGCTTCTTTAAATAAAAATATCTTAAAAAGTGTTGGTCTTAAAATTATTGAAAGTGAATCCTATGTTGTTAAATTTGACAGAATCGTCTCAATGTGAGTATTCTAGTGAGATTAAACAACATAAGATCATTCAGAATTTCACAATATTGTGCTTAAATGTTTCTTATTTGTAAACAAAACGTGTATTAAGTAGCCATTTTCTTTAACGACCGCTTTTGGTAGTCCCGTCTGTGGTCGCTAAAACAAGTTTTACTGTATAAACATTTGAATCAAAATACGAAATACTAAGTTTGTTGACCTGCGCACATTTATGCAACAACTCAAACTAAATATCAAAATATGGTTTGACTTTAACAGGTCTATTTTGCTACTTTTTTCACTCATGAAAATCTTTAACATAAGTTATGTGTACTTTAAAAATCTAGATAAAAGCAATCTTACGAAACAAACATTACCTTGCGAGGACAATAGTCTAGTATTTGCGATACAATCCCAAAGTCACCCTATCAAATCTACTTCCTCTTTCCGATTAAGGTAGAATAAACAAATGGACTCTTATATAGTTAAAATGAGTGTACCGTTTCGATATCGGTCTAAATAAGAGGACCAGGATGGCCCCCACCTTCGTCTTCTTGACTTTAGCGAATTGAAAAGCCTATAAAAAGATCATTTTTATTTCCATTAACGGTCATTTTCAGCGATTAGATATTATTTTAGCCCCCGACAATGAAAGTGAAGAAATGTCATGAACCCCCTCCCCCTTCCTGTGGTTTCTTTGGGGATTATACAATTTTTAAAAAGGTTCATCCTTTCGTCTAGACAGACATTCTGACTAAGTTTCATGAAGAGTGTACTAACAATATAGATCATAGAGAACAATTAATAAAGTTTTTGTGAATACCCCTTTTCCCGTGTGTTCCAATGGATACTCCCGAAATTAAAATACAAATACAAATACAATCACATTTGTATAGCGCAAAAAGTAAAAAAAAATGTTCAATTGCGCTTCACAAAGTCTCGAGATATTTAAAAACAATATTATACACGTTTACAAGTAAATGTTTTTGGATAAATTCAGTCACTGTTAAATTGTCTAAATAAATGAGTCTTTAGTTGATATCTGAAAAGGGGTTCAGATTCGACGGACTTCAAATGATTTGGAAGCATATTCCACCATTTCGGGCCTACCGCCGCGAGAAATCTACCAGCAATTTTGGTTTTAAACCGTGGGATTGCAAAGTTATTACATGTTTCACAAGCAGATCGCAAACGATATTTGCTTTGAGATTGAATGAATGAATAAGTTCATAAGGTAAAGTGGCGCAGTCCTATGTACAACCCGGAAGACGACGACAAGCACTTTGAACATAATTCTTGCTCGTACAGGCAAACAGTCGAGCGATTTCAAATATATAGCTGGGTTGTTCAAAGACAAAGAGTCCATTGCAAAAGTCGAGATACGAGTGAATGAGTCCATGAACGAGAGTTTCTGCAGATTTCTGTGTTATATGTTTGAGGATTCCTTTAAGATTTCGAAGCTGAATTTGCGAAGTTTGACACTTCTTTCGAATATGCAAATCAAAGTTCAATATGTTTGTCATGTGTACACCAAGGTCACGCACTTGTTGAACACATTTAACTTCACAGCCCCCGACAGTGAAACTGGTAATGTTTAATTTTTCTAATCGCTGTCTTGTCCCATATGTAATAATTTCAGTTTTTGAGTTTTTCATTTACAATTTGAACCTCATCATCCAAAAAATGATATTTTCAAGACAATTATGTAGGTTAATAAGGACAGAATATCAACTTTGATCATTTCTAGCCTGTAACCTAAAAGCAATTTTGTGGTCATCTGCGTATCCATAGAGGTCTGCAGGGTAGTTCTGAACAACTTTGTTCAGGGCAGGAATGTACATTTGAAAATAGCCGGACCCGCGCAAGAGCCTTGGGGAACCTCGTACTTTAACGGTAAGGGGTCTGATGTTGTATAATCAAATTGCACCTTCACCATTCGATCTGTAAAATAGGATTGAATCCATTTAAGTGGTTATCTAGTATCTACTATGCCAAAATCAGAATACATGAGCTGCGGGACAATGGGAATGTCAATAGTGTTAAATGCTGCACTCAGATCGATCATCCCAACAATTGACACTAGATTGGAATCAACCGCACTCATTATATCACTGCACATTTTTAACATGGCCGTTTCTACGCCGTAATAATTTCGATAGACACTTTAGTACAGAGGTAATAGATTATTGCTTTCAACAAATTCAGTTATTCGGGATAAAGCAGCTTTCTCCAAAGTCTTCGAAGAAAGAAACAAGATTTGATAAAGGCCGACTATCCCTAAGTTCCTAGGACATACCTTTTTCTTTGACAGTGGTTTAACTAGAGCTGTTTTCCATTCTTTTGGTAAAACACCAGATGCCAGTGATCTATTCACAATATCAGTAATCACCGGGACAACGTTAGACAAGTTTTCCTTCATTTTGATGTAAGAATTTGATCTAGATCACATGTTGCCTTTGATTCACTAATCAATCTAATAATATCACTTTCATTCACTTGTTTAAACTTATGCAAAAAAGTTGATGTTGTTGTGGTGATATTACCATTATCTGGCATTTCAATATGAATATTGTCTAAAATGTCCCGTAAGTTGGTAATCTTTTCGGTGAAATAATGAAGAAAGTCATTAGCTATTTTCACAGAGTGTTGTGGTAGTGGATTATCCTTTGACGACCAAGTAACTTGGAGGTAACAGTATATAGTTTCTTTACACTTCCTTCTGCTTCACTGATCAAATCGTGATAATAAGCATCTTTAGCCATAGTAACTGCTGCAGTGTACATGGCTTTAACATTTTTGTAGACTATTTTCATGATACTTGTTTTATCATTCAAGTAAAACTGTTTGATTTTTCTTTTGTCCTGTTTAAGTATTCTTAAGTATGAAGAATACCCTGAAACACATGGTCTATTAATGAATGTTTTTATCCATGAGTGGGGCGTGTTTATAAATGACTTTTTGTGTGACCGTAGGAAAAAGCAGTGACCAAATCGTCAACACGAGAGTCTATGTCAACAACCGTGCTTAACTATGCAATATCATTTTGCAATGATTCGACATTTACAGATTTCCAGTTTCTGTATTTCACCGTAGTTTGAACTTGATGTGGATGGCACTGTTCAATGTAACAAGTCACAAAACAATTCGACACGGTTCGTCCATTTGGCCCGACAAAGATTCTGATAAAGTTCTATGAAAATGATACCAAAATGTGACCTCTTGATTGCTGACAAGACAATTGTCACTCCGCCAAATTTCCTATGTTTTCAAATGGATCCTTCAAATTCAATAATCCTTATAACCTGACAAACATTCTGAAGTTGTCCTTAAATATGACTTTCGCGAATATTGAGTCACATTTGTGGCTTCTTCGGTGTAAACTCGAAAAATGGCATTGATGCTATTTTTCTCGTGATTACTAATGAACTCTTCCCATTATCATATATTATATCAAACCAAGATAACTATATGGACTTGAATGTCTCTGTCTAAGAAGACAAAACATAAACAAAATCTCAGTTTACCAGAAGAAAATACTAAAACAGATCATGCTTCTCCCTGAAAGGGCATGTGACTGTGGAGTATTCATCTTAGCAGGAAAACTACCAATAGAGGCAGATATCCATAAAAAATACCTCACACATGCAATGAACCATGTTGATCGGGCAAAAAATGTGGCCTCTAGAGTGCATACAAGGTTTTTCTAAGATTCAACCCTGTGACCTAGTTTTTAACCCAAGTTGACTAAATTTCAAAATCGTCCGAGATTTCATCAAGACAATCTTTCTTATCAAATTTCAGGTTAATCAGGCAAAAAATGTAGCCTCTAGAATGCTTACAAGGTTATTCTGAGATTTGACCCTATGGCATTGTTTTTGACCCCAGGTGACCCAATTTCAATCTCGTCCGAGATTTCAGCAAAACAATCATTCTGACCAAAATTTAGTTTGATCGGACAAAAAATGTGGCCTCTAGAGTGCATACAAGGCAAATGTTGACGGACGGCCAGACGGACGACGGACACCGCACGACGGACGCCGGACATCCACTTACCCACAAAAGCTCACCTTGAGCACTTTGTGCTCAGGTGAGCTAAAAAAAACATTTTGACCATAATGAGGTGCAATCACTGCAGCGTGTATTTGCAACAAAAAATTAAGTCGAGTATTTCATGAATTTAATCAAATCCCTCCATTGGTTGCAGAGAAATTGAACGGATATAATTTTTCAATCGAAAAGCCAACTCTGTCAAAAGTCAATGGACCGTTACCAAAGTAAGACATGCATATCTCAGCTTGGTTTTGATTATATCTGTGAAATTTGCATGAAATCCATCCACAAGTCACTGAAAAATCGAGCGGACACGGAAAAGCTACTGACGAACAACTGACATTTGCATTAGAGGGCCAAAAGTCAATAGACCCTAACAATCTGTTAAATTGCAAATCTTTCCATTAGTTTCATAGCAATTTAGCGGAAAAGATTTTTTTGTCAAAAGCCATTACTCAGTCAAAGGTCAATGCACCGTAACCAAACTAGGACATGCCTATCATTGTTTGATACTGATCATATCTGTAAAGTTCTAATGAAATCAGGGGCCTCTTTCAAAAAAGGTCCTACGATTGAAATTTGGTCGTATCGCAATCGTACGATAAAAAATGGCTTTAAAGAAACTTTTGTGGCTTTCAAGAAGCCGTCGTATCGTGAAATCTACGATAAAATCTGCGGTACCTTTAGACCAGTCGTAAATTTTGCAATTTTGTCCCAAAGGGCCAGAAATTTTCTCGGATTCCTTTCTAGCTCTCGCGGAGGTTAGAACGATTATTTAGCTATGCATTTGCCAAATTTCCCAGTAAAGTATTATACTCTAATAAGCGAGATATATTGAAAACAATTGGTGCACCATCATTTCGATGTATGATTTTACTCTGCGATGATCGTAACTACATTAATCAAAAGGGAAATTCCACAGCCTACGGTCAAAACCATTCCATTCTTAATAAATGGGCGGATTCTTATAAACAACAACAACAACAACAACAACAACAACAACAACAACAACAAAAAAATCGCTGCACTCGATAAAAGTTTTTTTTTGTTTTTCGTTACAGATAAACTGAGCAAATTATCAAGCAAAAAACTAATTGAACGACGATACTTAGCCGGATGAGGCATGTCTAAGCTACATGTAACTGTTGTACAGTTAACAACATCGTTAATTGACATTCAGCTCGATCACAACCATTCCAAATCACTCGCTCAGCGCTCCATTCATTCATCCCAAACACTCACTGAAAAGGACGGAATCAACAACGTCTTTCAAAATAAATGAAGCTAGAAAAAATCGCGATTTCACTGACATAATTCAAATTGTGAGCTTCTGATATGTTCTTAAAGAAACAGAAAGCTATCTATAGAACGTGTATGCATATTTTATTAAAGGGAGGTAATACATATCGCTAATTTTGTTCATCCTGAACAAAATCTGCGATATTGGATTACCTCCCATTAAATTCACTCAAAACTTGCTCCACACACTCATTCAATTTCATCCCCAAATCATACCACATTCATTCATCTTGTAAATTTCACTATGTTGTTAACTGTAGTTACTCGGATACGACAACGAGCACTGCACTAGAACCGTTGGTTAGAGTTATGGGTATAATTTTGTATGTAAGCGATGAAATATAATATCCATCTATTGTTCGTTTCAAGTCCATCTATCTATAGTTCGTTTCAATACCTTCCATCTAGATACAAAACTGTACAGATTTGAAAAATTACATACAAAAATACTAATAAGCTAAATTAACTTTGCAATTATGAGAACTTGTTTGCCTTGGCATAGATATGTAGATATCGATCATAAATGTGTATTCGACGTGTTCAACTTTAACATATGCATTCACCTGCAAGTAAATGGCTATAATCTTCGGTCAGTTTGCTGTAAAAAGCGGACAATTTACCCACATACGCGGAAGTTTATAACATAATGATCGGCACGTGCAGATGTGAAAGATCAACTTTACGATAATTTTATAAGGTCGTATAGTCTCCGATTTTCAACGATATTTTTGCGAAAGCCGTTTACGACCGTCTTGAATACAATCGTACGATGATTTTAAGATAAATCGTACGATATTTTTCTTGAAAGAGGCCCCTGCTCAGTAGTTGCTATGAAATTGGAAAAAAAACACACACAAAAAAGACCTACAGACAGACGGACACACCGGTGGACACTTATACACCCCACAAACATAGTTTTGGAGTAAAATAAAAAAAAGCGAAACTGGCGACAACTGAATTAAAAAGAAAAAAAATGAAAAAAAAAAAAAAAAAAAAAAAGGGATGTATTTTGATTAAAGGGATGAAATTTCTTTTTGTTTTTGTTACTTGATTCAGCTTAGTCTGGATTTTTTTAAAAGAAAGTAAAGAGAAGTAATACCGGGGTCGAGTGGTATACGATACGATACCGGCTTACGGTTATGTGGATGTGTGCAATAAGCATGACGTTTTCATTTATTGGTGAATGCCAGTTGTTCTGCACCCTCGTTTCAGAACACAACTTACTGCAAACTCGGTTCCCAACGCGTTCACTGCTTATTGTTGAGTATAGACAAAAACATTGCGAATACTCAGCAGGGTAAATCAAAGCGCTGGAAGTACCGCGATGTTGGAATGCGTCGAAAGTCCGCCGCTCCTTACAACATTCGGTTGATTTTATAATGACACATATCTACGTTAACAGCCGCAACAATCCTCTCCGTATGGTGAACATAAATAATTTAGTCCAACCAAGTAGGAGTGCGTGTGCTTATATGAAACCAACAGAATGATGTAAGGCCCCTTTTAAAGTGATGCGACAAAAATATGATAAACACCTAGATTATGCACAAAGTCAAGTAATTTGGAACATTCTTTGAAAATATATATGAAAACTTAACTTCAATGTAGAAGACTTTGTTTCGCACGGTTTTTTGCATCTTTTTTCCAGGACGCAAAAGATGCAACAAACTCCTACAATATACAAAAGATAATGTAACAAGGACTATTCTGTGGAAGTTTCATCCAAATCAAACCTAATATGTGGGATCGTAGACCTATGTGAGATAGCAGCTGGAGGCTAGGAATGGATGTAATGGTTTTACTGGTGAGAGAAATACCAGGAAACTATTGTTAGGTGCTCCGGCCCCAACGATATAACTGAAAAAAAAATGGTAAAAGTGGCGTTCAGCTCCATTCAATCAACCAATAATATGTGGGAGGAGTTGCGTCAAAAGATATTTTCGCACCTGATGCTGAAAAAAAGAATAAAACCTGACGACCAAGGTCAGCTGTCTTGGAATATTCTGTGGAATGTCTTTATTGAAATCTGACCACTAGAAGGATAAGATGCGTTCACAAGATTGTTGGTATATAGACTCACTTTTCCTGTGATACAGCCACATATATCACAAAACCCCGACAATGATCGTAACTACAGCTTAATTAAGCTAAAGTTTCGATGTTATGCTACTTCATCAACGACATTTTTTTGAACAGGATTTAATTCTATTTCGCATTTGCGTAATATGCGTATCTTAGATCTGACAGTCAAACGCCAAGAAGTCTACGCCAAGAAGGCCAAAGCAGCGGAGAATACGAATGATAAGATTACAGTGGAAATTATGATTTATAACTCGAATACGATAGTGTGACTTGTGATTACAGTACATTTGTATCCGATAGACGAGTCAAAATAGCGAATTCCTCTCATACTCCTGCGATACGAATGAAAACGTTCGCAAATATTTTGAAAATATAAGCAAGTTTAGATATATATGTCAGTGTCTAGATTGGAATCTAGCCAAATCCGGAATCGGACTAGTCCAGATTTCATTTCTTTTTTTCTATAAATTTGCATAAATAGAATTCTAATATTGACAAGGTAGATTTCAGAACGGACTAGGCAAAATCAGAATTCTAGTTTGGCCAGTCGGATCTAGGATCGGCCTAGACCAGATTGGAATTTCTTATTTTAGGTCACGAGATATAAAATAAAATCATACAATAAATTTGATAAAAATACAGGGAAAATCCAAAATAAATGTAGTTTATCCTATCTTTTTATATTTAAAATTTTCCTCAGTTCCATACAAATGAAAAACGATTTTAAGAATGTATCAATCGATGAATAATTTGGATAAGAGAAATAAGAGAAAACTTGAATTCTTATTTATTCATAGTATTTCAATTTGGTTTTTTTGCCAATATAACTGTAAACAAATGTCATTTAGATAGAAAGGTGTGTGTGATTTTAACACAGTTTTGGTCTCGACTGAAAATGCTCTCAAAAACTTTGGTTTAAAATAAAAGGATTATCCTTGATTTAACACTTACTGTGTTGAATAGAATTATTGTGCACAAAGCTTCTCATATAAAGTACACTTTTAATGGTGTTTTGACAAAAAAATGCCTTCAATTGAAAATTGCGGTCAATTTTCTCACTTGGATGTGAACTTGATCTCTTTATCATTCATCTAGTTATTCCTTATTTAGAGAATTAACAAAAATAATACCAAATGTAATAATATGCCCGGTCATAAAATGAATTTAATGAACTTGTAAATGATAATTGTCCAGCTCTTAGGAAAACAGTAATAAATTTTATAGTTCTCAAGCAGTATATCATGACAAGGCCTTAGAGTTGGAAACAGGATCCAAGTGTGACGATGGTGCAAAGTTTACTGACGGTGTCCTGTCAACTCGGCCTGTTAAAAACTCGGCCAGCGTAAACTCGGCCTGTGTATAACTCGGCCCGTCAACTCGGCCTGTATATAACTTATATAGTGTTTAACCTAGTAAACAGATATATAAGCAAACTTATCAAATAGTTAATCAATGTATGAAATGTACTTAAAGGAGGTGCGAACTTCACAAATGATGACTAAAATCTACGATCTTCATATTTGATACGCATATAACTTGTCATCTTCTTTTGGGCTTAAAAAAATAATTTGAAAAACAAATTTGAATAAAATTTGAATTATGTATTTAATTATATCCTTTTTATCTTATATTTACATACATCGTAAATGCCAAATAATGGTAAAATAAGATTATTATAATTATAAAAACCCTTTTAACGATTGCTTATTTATTAATTAATAATATTCATCAATTATCAAAAAAAGCACATAAGGTACCCCAAAAATTTACATTGCATCGTCATACATGATAATACATAAATAGGCCGAGTTGACGGGCCGAGTTAACGGGCCGAGTTATTCACAGGTCGAGTTGACTGTGAACCTTACTGACTGGTGTAGGCACGATTTTTATTCGGAGTCCATTGGTCTGGGGATATTCTAATCTGTACTAAACACTTTTCTGCTTTATAAAATTTTGAACCTGTCAAAATTCAAAGGCTTTGCAGACAAAAATTTAGAGTGGATATAATTTGAAAAATAACCATTCAGTAGGGTAGAAAATAGTGTGGAAAAAGAAGAAATTGCTTGTCAGAAGCAATTTCTTCTTTTTCACAATGTTTTCTCGATCATAAAATCACAGGCACGTAAAAAGCAGGGATTAAACAGCAAAGGGTTAAACCTCTCCCCCTGTGACAACTATATATGATTTAATTAAAAGTCGAAAGTGGGGCCAGTCTTTAATTAGATAAGCTATTTATGAGGCCTACCGTATACATGTATTTCTAAAATATATCCAAAAACACTTTATTTTATTTAATTGATTTCAGACGCAACTAGTAAAGTTTGGCGTAATAAAGTGCACGTTTTGTTTAAATATGATTGTTAAGGGATTCAAATTGATAGTGTATTGTTTAAAAAATCTGCCTAGTCAAAACAAGAATTCCAATCCGGACTAGTCTATATAAGAATTTCAATTTGGGCTGGTCCAGTTTTGGATCTGGCTACATTCCAATCTGGACTCCGACATATACGAATTGAGGAATCATTTAATATGTTCGCAAATATATCCTTACCTTGAATGCCTGACAGCATTCGGGACACATTTGATCAATCCAGTTTTTAAAGATTAACATCGGAAGTACGCCGAGGTCTGATCGAAGATTTATCGAAGGCGTTCGAATATGGCGCGCGAACGGGGTCAAAAGTCAGAATACCGCTATACCCACAAAATAATGGAGGTATACCCATAAAAATGAGGGTATACTTACATATTTTTATCGGTATACCGATAAATATGGAGGTACACCTACAAATTGTGGGTAAACCGCCATAATATTACCGGTATACCTACAATATTTAGCGGTACACCGGTATTATTGTGGGTTTACCTATAATAATGAGGGTATACCTGTAATTTTTCCGTCAACCAATCAGAGAAGGCGTTTTATCCAGTATTTTCTATCACAGTCACGGGCATTTTTCGTAAGTATTTCGGAATGAAAAATGTCATATTTATTAAAGAATAGTGTAAATATTTTATAATTGAGTTAGTAGAATATAATAAATTAATAATATATTAATAACAATATAATAATTGAGCGTTTTTCTTACCCTTTTCACATGTTTTTATTTCATTGGTGTTTCCGTGACGTCACACGCACTTGTTAGGTTATCCGATTTTTAACTTTATAAATAGACGATTTTTCGAGATTTTTTTAGTGTCAATAAAATGAATTTATTTGAAAACAAACAATATGTAAAATATGAGTAAACAGCAAAAGAAAGATCCATTATGTAAAGAATGGCTATGAATAACATCAAGTATCCGATTTTTTTTTAATGAGCCATTTATCCACTCATTTTACTTCTCTTTAAATCAACGATCACAATGAAATTAACTGAACATATTTAATTTATCCTAAAGGGGCAATATGTGTGAAACAAAGAAATAAGCATTGATTGGACAATAAAAGTCTGACCAATTTCCTGTGTATACCTGTCATCGAGTTTTATGACACCTCGATATTTAAATAGCTAACCTTAAACATTACTGTAGAAAGGAAAAAAAATATTTAAAATCAACAGGCCTGTTAGATAACTCAATAGATCATAGATTGATTCAGAATGATTGATCGATAGATAATTCTTTTTATTAAACGGTGTTTGAAGACTTTGAGATTAGAGCGAAATTCAACGTAATAAAAATGCCAAAAATAGATATGCCAAATGAGAAAATGTCAGATATATGTGTGCAAAATCATGTTTCACTAGATCGATAATCAAAATGCCATTTATGTTATTCAATTTTATTGTGTCCTTTGCATTTTTTATTTGCTTGAACATTGGTTTCATTCCCCGATGAGAACAACTTTTAGTACGCAGTAATTGTCTATATGTCCGTTAAGCAATGACTCCATGCAACTGCATATCCTTAGTAAAATATTTCATTTGATCATTACATATCATCAAGTAATAAGATTTGAAAAGAATATTTCTTTGAATTCATTGAGGTATGGAGAGATTTTTTTTAAATCTATTGGGGTATTGCACCAAAACTACAATCACTTTCGCATGAATCCGTTTCGCGAGATAATACATTATGATTTTGTTTTTAGTTTCATACCCCAATATTTCATACCCCAATATATTAAAAAACATGATTTTTTATGTTAGATACATGCCCCTTTTGGGTTTGTTTAGTTTGATAATTATTACGGAAAGATAGAGTGTGCACTATGTTAATAAAAAGGGAAATGGAATAAGTCTAAAAACATACCATAGTAAGAAAAATGGATCAATAAAATTATCACAAAAAGGATAAATCAATTAGTAAAAGGGGAAATTCAAAAGCAACCAATAATGAAACATACATCAAATATTTGGGTAAAAGTTAAGTTTATAAATTCTAATTGAAACTGTCTCCTTTTCTCACAAACTTTTGTATATGTCATAATAACTGAATCTCGAAAGTGAACTTCTCATGTGGACAATGAGTAAATTAAGGGGGAAAAATGATTATGAAAATAAAATGTCATATATAATTTTATTTCCTCTCATAACAGATATTTTGCCAAAAGTTATATTGAAATATAGTGGCCATATCTTTCGTGGCCAAAACGTCATGACCAAAGAGCCCTAGCCAAAATAGTCCCAGCAAATCGTCCATGGGCAAAACACAGGTATAATCATTTATTGAACCATGAAATACATTGTCTTATATGATATGTACCAGTCTCTTATTTTTATTTTTTTTTTATTTTTTGCTTCTAGGAAACGCATGAAAATCTAGCACTCACTCATTATAAAATGAAATTACGGAGATTTTTTGTTTGAAATATTTCGAAAATGTATCAAAATTTCCCTTCATTGTGTAATGCCGGATTCATCATTTACACAAATGAAAAAATATTGAAAATGAATAGGTGCATTGATAAATATTAAGAAAAGGTTTGTTTATTAATTCATATAATATAAGGCACGAGTTAAACTGGCTGTCTGCAACACATTTGAGTTCTCAAATATGGCGTTGAAGATAGAACAACATGTAATTCTAGCGTTGTATACGTGTACATATATTTAACTTTTTATCTGAACCCGATTAAATTTCCCAAGTGTGAGAATAAAGAATATACAAACTAACTTTCTATATGGGTGTAAAATCAGGTTAAAAGCCAGAATGTCAAAATAAAGAAACATTCAATCAAAAAATACGGACAGACGGACGGACATACGGACGGATAAATATATGGAACAAAACACCGAAATTTAAGTAAGAAAACCCACTAGATGTCGTGCAGTTGTTAACACCACCGTTCCCCCACAAAACCTTTCGCCTAGTTTACATTTGCCACGGTCGCCGTACGATATCGCAGCTTGCGTGTGTCCGCACGGATTTTCATAAAACTATTACAAGAATAATTGAGGTGCCAATATGGCGATCTCAAGGTAATCGTGCGATCATCGCACGGAGTCCATGCGATTTGTCAATTATTTACACTGTAGATCATGCGGTCGCCGTACGATCATTGTACGGTACCCGCGCGGGGATCGTACAATGATCCGTTAAAGACTTATAGACAAAACATCACACGGTGGCTGTGTGATTTTCGTGCTGCGGTCGTGCGATGCCTCTACGGCGTGTCTATAGGCTACGGTCTCCGCGCTGTCTTGCAATTTAAAAAAAAAAACTTGTATAACTATTTTTTATACAAAATTGCAAGTGTCCATGGCATCCGTAAACCGTGCGATGATCGCACGGACACCGTAAGCCTCTGAACGTGCACCGCACGATTTTATAAGGATTAGGCGAGTTAAAGGCGCCGTACGGGCTCCGTAAGCCAAATATAAACTTAATTTAATTCCCATCTCTACAGTGGTTAGAGGTACTCAGTCCTGTATGTTACACAAAGAAGAGTTCTTGCACACCTTGTTCTTAATCAAAACTTGGAAGTGATCATGACCTATTTACAATATTTATGCACAAAAGACTATTAAGATCTTGCGTGTTAGACAAATGGGTACATCATACATTTACTGAGCAAGTCCGAGGACTAACAACTAAACATTATTTTATTGAAACTTTAATGCCCAAAATCAGCGATAAGCGTGGGATACGAAAGCACTCGCTAACTAAACCAAACGGTTTACGTTTTCGGAAGTTGGACGGTGTGCTCTATCTGGGGCGCTCGTGTTATCCTGCGAGCGATCTGGCGAGTTGACAATCTTAGCAAACTAAGTTGGCTGGGATGAATTAAATCATGTCGATTATAAGAAAAATGTAGAGCCTTTTCCCTATATCTGGTTACAAACCATCTTGAAAATAAGCTCTTGGTCCAGACATTTTTGCTGACTAGCTACTTATCATATTCGGAAAACGAGGGCCTTCAATATCTGCAACGCAGAATTATATTGCCCACTTAACGTATGGAATTGAATGAGTGGAAAGATCGAGTTTTCAATGTAATTAAAGGGGGGGGGGGGTAATACAATACCGCTAATTTCGGCAATCTTTACGAAATTAATTTTATTTTAGGACAAAAACTTACGAACTTGTCTGTGTCTCTTCACTGGACCATTCAGCTTTAAAATCAACACCATCCCAAAAAATCATGGAATGATTTGATCGATTTGAATGCAATTTTGATCGTTTTGAATGATTCGAAGTGTGTTTGAATGATTTCGGAGCGTTTTCGAGTGATTGGAAAGAGTCGTTCGAATGTGTGAATCGCCACTAAATGAGGATTGAGTGCCAATTTCACGATGTTATTAACTGTAGCTAACTAACATCTCAAAACTGAGCTCTGACCTAGATGTTGAGTCCATTACCATATGTTAATGAGTAAACCTTAAGATCTAAGACAAGCACTAAGTTTCATTTGAAAGGTAATTTGTATCTTTATTATGTCTGTTCTATCTATTTTGAAAGAATAGCACGGAAATTTAACCGTTAAAAGTAGATTTCACAGCTCACCGCTCAAAATCTACCTATAGTACCTTTTTTTATTGTTGCTATACCCTGTGGTAAAGGAGTGGGCGAGGGTACACTAACTGACAGACAGTCTGTCTGTATATGTATAGTTCCGCAAGAAAGAGTGAGGTCCGAAAAAACGTTATCTCCTATCATTTTCAATGTAAAATTGATCTTTGATCACTCACTTGAAATTGCAGGTCTATACACACAGTAGTATCGATCATTTCTTTTGTATGCCGTAAAAATGTTCCTGCGTTTTGTGATATGTTAAATTTTTAATACAGTCCCTTTCCCTTCTTTATATACTCAAAAGCAAAAGAAACAAGGCATTGTGTTTAGGGTCTTTTTGCAGGCATGTATTATTTATCTAATATGACCTAGCACTCATTAACTTCCGCCAGTGTTCGACTATTTCCACAGCGTATAATATCGTTTAAAATACCGTTGTATTCATATTATAATACATAGACTAAAGAAGTCGCTGTAGAACATTGGTTCCGGACGCCTTCCCGAAATGCAATAAGATGTCGGTTCGAGTTCAATACCCAACATGGAAACATGTTGTTTGATTGTTTGCACCGACCAAAACCTGTATTGGTTTTATTCCTCAATGAAAACAACATTTAGTATTTAGTAAGCATGCACGAAAAAGTAGTTCCGATAGAAATTTCATTTGCTTCATAACATTGAATTATAAGATATGAAAAGAATCAAGTATTTGGCATTAATAACCTAATCACACTTAAACAAGAATTAGATTAACCCATTCAAACCAAGTACAGGTTTTTCATCTCATACCGTTATAAATTGAAACAAGAGGACCATGATGGTCCTATATTGCTCACCTTAATATCTTTGTCAAAATTTATAATAATAATAATCAAATTTTCCACCATAAGTCGCAATTGTACATATATGACTTGTGGTCTCTAGAGTGTTAACAAGGATATTGTCAGCAAGGCCCCTTTTCCCATGATATGGCACAGATCCTTCCAATTTTCAATAGGGTTCATCCTTGTGATCTGACAAACATTCTGACCAGGTTGCAAGAAGATTGGACCACATTTATGGCCTCTAGAGTGTAAACAAGAAAATTGTCATTTAGGCCCATTTTCCCGAGATATGGCACAAATCTTTCTCGTAACCTGACCAATATTCTGACCAAGTTTCATGAAGATTGGAATATATTTGTGGCCCTAGCGAGTAAACAAGAAAATTGTCATTGAGGCCCCTTTTCCCGTGATATAACATTGATCCTTCCTATTTTAAAAAAGGGTTCATCCTTGTAACCTGGCAATTATTCTAACTAAGGCTCATTAAGATTGGACCACATTTGTGGCCTCTAGAGTGTTAACAAGAAAATTGCCATTAAGACTCCTTTTCCAGTGATTAGGGCCGCCGTCATAGCGCAGTTGGTAACGCGTCGAACTGTCAATCTAGAGGTCCCGGGTTCGATCCCCGACGGCGGAACTCATTCTTTCTGACTAGTTGTCTCTCACCGATGGGTTATTAATCGTAGACCTATGCGAGATAGCAGCTGAAGGCTAGGAAATAATGTGATGGTTGCACTGGTGAGAGAAATACCAGGAAACCATTGTTAAGTGCTCCAGCCGCCGCGATATAACTGAAATAATGTTGAAAGAGGCGTTTAACTCCATTCAATCAATCAATCAACCTTTTCCAGTGATATAACACGGATCCTTTCCATTTTCAATAGGGTTCACTCTTGTGACCTGACAAATATTCTGGCCAAGTTTCTTGAAGATTGGACTATATTTGTGGCCTCTAGAGTGTAAACAAGAAAATTATCATTAAGGCCCTTCTCCTGTAATATGGCATGGATCCTTCCAATGAATGGAGAGTACTTTGCATTAAATAAATTTTGAACCAAATTAAAATCTGACATATTTCTGTGCAGAATACCTATAGCCCAATGCAACACTGTTGTATATAAAGTAAATGGTACCTAATGATACAGCGTTGCCCTAAAAAAATAATAGAAATATAACTGGCCATGATCCGGCTTGAACTTATTACCCCACGGGGGTCAAAAGGTATATCTAATGAGTGCCAGGTCATTGTAGATCTTCAAAAACAGGTCTTTGACATCGATTTAAAATCGATTTCCTCTTATGTAAAATAAATACTTCGATTGAAGTTGATTGTTTTGTAAACAGTGATTGTATTTCAAGAAATCCACGCATATTGTGATGAAATACTCGATCGAGTTTCTGCATAACGACGTCAACGTCTTATTAAGCAAATTCTGTTCTTCTCACACAGCACGTGTAATTTCAGATTCAATGGAAAGTACTGAAAGTTCTTCATTATGCCGTGAATGAAATGCCACTCCTAAATCGTCTTTGGAATCAAACGTCTTTGCACAGATTTAAAATGAAATATGGTTAAATGTACGAAGGAACGACGCCATTTTGCTAAAGGTCGCTTTAAGGCAGGATTCATTAGATAAGCCGTTGTAAATGACTTTGCTGTTTCGGGACACACTATCTCCAACCTTTAGCACCACTTTCAACCGACTCACTGCTTAATTTTAAGAGCTAGATAAGTCTGGCGCGTAAAAACAACGTTCGTCCAGCACGGCTAATATCGCAACGACGGTTGAGTTTTTTCACTGTTACTACAACCTCAAAGAACTAAGTCTCTTGACGGCGTAAAATCTCCGAATTAAAAATTGTAGAGCAAGATTCAAGAGGCCTGCGACACTTTCGACGTAACAGTCTTAATCGACGTCACCATTTCAAATCTTTGATCAACAAGTATCTGGTGTTGTATGCAACACATAAAGTCCCCTACCGGCTTCGTTTGTCTCAATGTTTTCCCACGCCAATTCTATCAGGGACGTCAAAACCAGGTCTTGTTTTGGAAAGGGTAAAACAAGACTTACATGAGTTGTTGTCTCTGCTGTGTCCACTATACAATTCATGCAAGCAATAGACAGACGCAAGAAATAGTATCAACAACAGTTACCTTGTCTGATCCAAGATGTTTTTCTTCAGTCTTGTTGGTAAGAAATGAGAACTTTCACTGGAGGTGATTAATACTGCTGCATCACCACCCTGACTAACATGGCTTATATTTTTTTTTACATTTTAAAACAGGTTTCATCAAGTTAAGTTATTGCAGGATCCATTTTTTGCCATATTTTCACTATTTCCGTTACCATAGCAACCGCACTTTTTGTCAAAGAACAAAGATAAAATGATGTGCATAATCTACACATTGCCATCTAGTCAAATACCAAGTCTCATCAAATTAGCTTGCTTACTTATTAACTTATCGCAGGATCCCATTTTTGGCCATATTTACACTATTTCTGTAACCATAGCAACCTCAATTTAAGTCGAAAAACAAAAATAAAATGATGTGCATAATCTACACATTGCCATCTAGTCATATACCAACTTTCATCAAAAAGGCTTGCTTAGTTATTAAGTTATCGCGGGACCCAGATTTGAGCGGACGGTGTGAACACCGGTAGGGGACTAATAAACGTTTACTCTGATTTCATTTGGTGGAAAGAAGGCGGAGCTTCACCTTCTTTGACTTACTATATGTCCGTGCTGGACGAACGTTGTTTTTACGCGCCAGACTTATATGTATTCAATGTTAACGAACTTTTTTAAGAGTATATATGACCTAAACCTTAACAAATTTGTTCCAAAGTTTAGACAATTTAACAATTTACAAGACGGGGTGGTTCGTTTGGAAACCAAAGATTGTATAGATATGTGATATTTATTAAAATGCGGAAGGGGTCAAGATAAAAAAAAAATAATAATCTGGTTTCGAACGAACTGAATTGAGGTTTTAGACTATTCAAAGGATGGATATGAAACAATTTCATTAATATCGGGTATGTCTTCCATGTTGCGTATTACTAGTACAACTCAACGTCTCATTGAGTTGACGTAGCGCTGTACGACCAACGGAGGAATGCGGTTCCATTCGACCCGCAAAACCTGCCCCATCTCCTGCAAAATGTTAGCATTATGCCTGGCCCTTACTTTTCGAACAAGCAGATCCCAAATATGCTGGGTAGGGTCAAGGTCTTTGGAAACGGCTGACCACGGGAAGTTTCACGCCACCTGTATTCAAATATTGCCGCGTGATGCGAGCCGTATTCGGGCGAGCATTGTCTTGCATAAATGTGATAGGGCGTGCCGGCGGATGAATGGAGCAGGTACAGGTCTTAACATCTGATCAATGTACTCAGCAGCATTGAGATTGCCGTGCACAATTACCAGGTCGGTTTTCAAGTTCCTCATTATCCCACCCCACTCCATGACGCTGCCCCAATCGAACCTGTGTCTTTCAACAATACAGGCGTTAGCGAATCCCCCACCTCTTCTCCTATGCACCCGCACTCTGCTGCCATCATGGTTACTGAGGTTGAACCTGGACTCGCCGGAAAAGAGAGTTTTAATTCCACTGACGCCTTCGCCGACGGAGGTGCTGACTGTGTCCAGTGTAGACGAGCAGCGCGACGTCGTTATGTGGGACCATACTTCCAACGTAAGGTCGCCTGGCTCGTATCGGCCTACGGAGGTGACGAAGTCGTCTGACAACGGTGTCCCTGCTTACATCGTAGCCTAGCTGTAGCAGTAGCCGTCTGGAACTGATGTCCAGTGTGCGTCAATTCAAAATGACGGTCTAATCTGGTTTCAGTAATCCAGGACTGCCACTTCGACGCCGATCTGCAACTGTGTCTGTTTGCCGGAACCTTCAATGCAGATTATTGATAGTGATTCTGTTGCAATTTAAGGCACGGACAACATCGGCAACAGTGGTACCTCCACAGAGCATCAACAACGCTTAAATTCCTTATTTTCAGATAGCCGTGGCATAGCAAGTTTTTATTTTTCTTAATTGGCCGCCGTCATAGCGCAGTTGGTAGCGCGTCGGACTGTCAACCTAGAGGTTCCGGGTTCCATGCACGACTGTGGCACTCACCCTGTCTGTTTGTTTATTCGATGGGGGCTCGCCAGGATTCGGCCATTGAGCCATTTATGTCGGCATGGTACCGACTTTGTTAGTACACGAAGAAGAATGCTGCTTAGATATGCTTATGCTCATCAATATATGATGGTGTGTTATTGGAGACCACTCTCACCACTGTCCTGCATAGCTTTTTTGGTTTAAATACAATGTCCGACACCTGCGTCAAGGAAGATCTTCTTTGGCTCAGTGGTAAGCGCATTGGACTCGCAAACCATTTATTTCAATATTACTCACGCGTGGGTTCGACACCGGCCCACGTCGGTTATTTTCAGCTACAGTTATAAACATCGTGAAATTGACGCTCATTCTGATCAAAATCATTCTAAATCATTCACTCAGCGCTCCGTTCATTCATTCCAAACACTCACTCAATCTGATCAAAAACGCTTCAAAATTATTAGAAAACATTTCGAAATTGTTCAAGACGATCGATATTTAATTCAAATCGATCAAATTATTCTACGATTTTATTGGCAAGTGTTTATTTTTTTAGAATCTGGTTTGTCCACGAAGACACACAAACAGAAAAGTACGTGTATTTTATTAAAAAGGAGGTAAATAATATCGCTAATTTTGTTCATCCTGAACAACATTAGCGACATTGGATTACCCCCGTTAATTTCACTCAAAACTAGCTTAAATAAGATTAAAATCAATTCCAAAATCATTCAAAATTCAATTATCTTGTCAATTTCACGATGTTCTTATGTTGCGGACTGTTTGTTTATAATATTACTTACAAGAGTGGTTGTGCAGAGACAAATCTACAACAAAGGGTATATCTCTGGACGAGGTAGTAAGAACGTCAAATAAGACCCCTCTATATCTCGTCTTGCATATATCACTACGCTGTTGTATCGAGCGTAGTAACCTCCCTCGCCTAAAAAAGCCTTGCTAAAAGGATTCAAAAATGGGTTGCATGACTTCAAATGTTACCTTGCCTCTTTATAAACCAGGCCTTCAGCGCTTTTAGCGCGCTGATTTTAACAAAGGGAGTTAACATTAAGATCCCCTTTTCTTGCCGCAGTTTAAAATTACCAGACCGCATCAATATTCCCATGGTCACGTTTTCATCAACTTCCATGCATATATGAAGCGGTGTGAACAAGAATTCTGAAATTTAACTTTTAATCATAGGCATCTTTTTCTCGTGTTGCTCATTCAATCAGAAATATTTTAAAATACAGCAATCATTGTGATGATACAATTATTCTGTGCAAGTCTGAAGGCAATCCGATGATAACTGTAGGCTCTTGACTGCTATAGAGGATTTTATTATTATTTTTTTAACGCCCATAATGCTTCATAGATTGGACCCTTTTTCGAAAGGAACCGTCCTCGTTATAGTTGTTATGGTACAATCATACTGAGCAAGTTTGAAATAATCGGGTGAAAAAAAACGGACTTTAACGTTTACTTTAAACTTTGACGAGAATAGTCTAAATTTTCAGTTGGCTCCTTTTCCTCCGACGCTTGAGAGATCAGGCTCATTTTGGAAAAGAACCATCATTGTATTGGTACAATCGTTCTGAACAAGTTTGAAGTCAATCGGATGAAAACTGTGGACTCAAGAGTGTTAACGAAGATTTGCTTGATGCTTGACGGACCTGGCATATCTTCGCAAGGAACCATTCTTACTCTTGTACATTCTTTCTGGGCAAGTTTGAAGACAATCGGATGGAAACTGTGGACTTTAGAGCGTTTACGAGGATTTTTTTAACTAAATTCTAATTAGGCCCCTTTTCCAACGAGCCTTGACGGATCGGCCCCATTTTCGAAAGGAACGATCCTTGTTATGGCATAATCATTCTGAGCAACTTTGAAGAAAGTCGAACTTAAGTGCGTTGATTAAATTTTCATTATGCTCCCTTTCCCAAGACGTTTGACAGATCTGACCCATTTTCGAAATGAACAACCCTTATGATTATCCAAATACTCTAGCCAAACAATCGGACAATGGTCTCTAGAGCGTTAACAAGCAAAAGTTAACAGACGGACGGACGGTCGCCGGACGGAAAACCAGTATCACAATAGCTCTTCTGTTCTGACATTCGGTCAGTAGAGCTAAGACCGGAAATCAATTTGGCAAGGTCATAGTTTGAATTTCCAAAAGACTATTCTTTAACGCCTTACGAGGCCCGACCTATTCGGGTATCTTGGTCATATGAAATAAAAGATCTCTCATACACATCAGGATATCGACCCGAGTTGAACCAATTTCGAACTTGTCTGGGATAACATCATTACAATCATAATAATCACATTCAGTTTATCGGAAAAAAGTGAATACAAGGTAAATGTTGACGACAAATGTCGCACGACGGACATCAACCTAACCACAATAGCTCACATTGCGCACTTCGTGTACAGTTTAGCTAAAAGGACAGAAATAAGATTTCCATTATGCTTGCATGTCTGTAAATCACGCCGACATTCTGTTTGGTTCTTTTGAGCTGACAATTCACATATCAAAATTGTAGTACAAAACTGCCGAGCCCGTCTAACTCAATCGGTAATGCTAAAGTAACATAAAAATCGGCGATGGCGACACGTCGGCGCTATTTATCGTCGGCCGATGAGTGAAAAATGGTTACATTTACAAAAAATAATACAACAGTTGCACGTAAAAACTTAACCAAGTATTTCTAAGTCCACTAATTGTTAAACTTGAACGTCACTGCTTTTAATATCAGAGTAATGAATCTTTGTCTAGAGGTTGATATTATGGTCACAGAAGCATGTGTAAAGTTTCAAACCAATAGCTTCAGTAGAATTGACACATTTGCACCTAAACCCTTAACAAAAGCATTACGCAAACGCAGACACTGACGTCGAAGCCCAGATGACAGGGATAACCCCCCCCCCACACTACTCTACAAATAGTCGAGCTACCAAGAGGCCCTGTATCGTTCCACTGGCTGTAACATCTCTAGATTTGAAAAAGAGGTATTTCAAGTATAAAACGTTTTCAGAAAATGGTCACTTACAGAATATTCAGGCCATGTTTTATTGAAATGGGCCAATGGTTTGAGAGAAGATTTGAAATTGAAAATTAGCCCCGCCTTGCAACACCCATATTAATTTTGAGAGTCAATTAAAATTTCTTGATCGACTAAGATAATTTCATTCAAAGTTTTCTTGAAATCGACACAGTAGATTCGGAGTACAAGTTTAAAGATTTCAAAATAAGCCCCAACATGCCACGCTCATATTTGGGATGATGGGTCGGGGGGGGGGGGGCGGGGGGATGGTCAATCAAAATTTCTGAAACAACTTTGGAAGGGGGTCACCCAAGAAACATTTCTACCAAGTTTCAATGAAAGCATGCCAAATCAGGCTCGTTGGCCTTGGGCCAGCTGAGTGAAAAACTCTTATGGTTGAGAATATTTGTATCAAGTTATTTCAAAATTCATCTGTTAAGAATAATTGTTCAGACAAAATTGCTCAAACTGACAGACATGAGGACGGACGACTAACCGACGCATTTAAGCACAAACACCAAGACCTTGTGATAACTATGTCACAGACTTGACAAAAATTGTTGACAACAGTCGGCAAACATTCTAGAATTTTAGGAAAACCACGAACCTCAATAGTTTTAAGGTTGATTTAGCAAATAATATGGCATCATGAGTGTCTACAAGTTTTTTTTTCATAAAATTTGACCTTGTAACCAAATGTTTACTCAAACAATTTCAAAAGCAACTGAGATTTCATCGAGACAATCAATCAGACCAATTTTAGGGTTGATTTAGCTAAAAATATGGCCTTTATGGTGTCTAAGATTTTTTGATGAGATAAGGCCTTGTGGCTAAGTATTTGACACTACTTGGCCCAATTTCAAAATTGACCAAAATTTCAAGTAGATAATTTACCTGACCAATTTTCAGGTTGATTGAGCAAAAAAAAAAACGGCCTGTAGAGTGTTTCAAGATATTTTTTTAAAGATTTGACCTAGTGACATAGTTTTTGACATCACTTGACCCAATTTTGAACTTGACTGAGATTCCTTCAAGAAAATCAATCTGACAAGTTCTCGTGTTGACTGAGCAAAAGGATATGGTTTAAGAGTGTCTTAAAAGGTTAATTTTGACGATGCACAAAGGACAACACACAACAGACATCACACAACCACACAAGCTCACCTTGAGCACTCTCTGCTCAGGCGAGCTTAAAACAATTAAACACAAATTGTCAAAATGAATCTGGTATGATTCTAGACAAAACAAGCACAGTTTAATAATTTAATTTATCACATGTTAAGAGTTTCTAATCTGTCAACTGAAACCACCTTATCGCAGTACTTTGCAACTTTCTTGCAACTTTCTCTTTTGGAAAATGGAATTTCGTAACATTCACAACTTGTGGTCTATTAAATTTCTTTCTTGTCAGCACGGGCATTTAGATCTTTTATAATTTATTGGTATATATGTTGTCTGTTCATGAACTGTCCATCAGTGTTTATGCTTTTTGGAATTGGTCCATCTGTTTCTGTGGTCAATGAGTCTGTGACACACTTCACTGCGACTTTAAACTTTGTCATGCATTATCTTTATCAATAGCATCATCTTGATACACGAATACTCTTGAGTGGAATCTCTTATGCTTATAAATCTTGCACTACGTGTCTGTATCCTGAAAAAGAGATAACAAAAGGACCATAATAGTCCTATATTGCTCACCAATATCTCCCTGACTGCTCCTTAATAAAATTTAATTGTTTTGGAGATCGTTTAATGATCAATAAATTTTTCAAAGAAATAAAGTTATTCTATTCCTATGATCAATGCATAAGTTTCTAGCCTTTTCTAAACATGTTTCAAGAAGGGATTCATCCTGTGATGATTTAGACAAACATACTGAAATACTGAGAAAACAACCCCAAGAGTGGATAAAGAAAATAAAGGCTTTTTTTCCTGTATTCTGTCATAGGACACTACAATTTTAGCTCAGCTGAGCACAAAGAGCTCAAGTTGAGTACTATTGTGATCATACAATGTCTGGCGTCAGTCATCCATAACTTCTTTAAACATCTTCTCCCCCTAAACCAGTGGGCCAATATTCATGAAACTTGGCAGGGATGTTGCTTGGGTCAAGGTCTACCAAGGTTGTTCAAATAAATGAAATCCACCCTGAACTTTCTCTTTACCCTTAAAAGGATGAAAATAGGAAAATCTTCAATAATCTTCTCTGAAACAAGAAGATAGACAGCTTTCTTTTTTTGTTTGTAGCATCATCTGGTGGACCTCTACCAAGTTTGTTCATGTCAAGACCCTAGGGTCATATTTGGGCTTTGCCAGGGCGCAACCCTTTTTACATTAAACAAGTGCATGTCGTATTGCGATGCAATACAGGAGTCCCCCACTGGATAACAAAAAAATCCTATCTTATGATATATATCCTACTTACTAGATCTATAACTGTATACAAAATTTGAAGTTGCTAGCACATTAGGTTTTGAACAAAATGTCCCAAACAAAAATATAAACCAATGGCAAAAACTCCAAAAGTGGGCGGAAAAGAATGATTCTTGTACATACCACTTGGCCTCAATGAGATCTATAAGTGTACCAAGTTTGAAGTTGCTAGCACTGATGGCTCAGGAGATATGAACCGGACAAAATGTCAGGATAAAAAAATAACAAAGGACAATAACTAAAAAAGTGGATGTGGCAGAGTAACAGTATTGTGCATTACACTTCTTCTCAATGAGATCTACCAGTGTACAAAGTTTGAGGTTGCTAGGGCTTATGATTTAGGAGATAAGTACGGGACAAAAATGTAAGGATAGAAACAACAAGGGGCAATAACTCAAAAAGTGGACATGGCAGAGTGACAGTTCTTGTACATGACACTTGTCCTCAATGATATCTATAAGTGTAGCAAGCTTGAAGTTTCTAGCACTTATGGTTTAGAAGATATGTTCCGGACAAAAATGTAAAGGTAAAAACAACAAAGGGCAATTACTCAAAAAGTGGGTGTGGCAGAGTAACAGTTCTTGTACATGACACTTATCCTCAATGAGATCTATATGTGTACAAAGTCTAAAGTTGCTAGCACTTATAGTTCAGGAGATATGATCCGGACAAGAATTTAAGACTAAAAACAACAAAGGACAATAACTCAAAAAGTGGACATGGCAGAGTAACGGTTCTTGTACATGACACTTGTCCTCGATAAGATCTATCAGTGTACAAGGTTTGAAGTTGCTAGCACTTATGATTTAGGAGATATGATCTGGGCAAAAATGTAAGGGTAAAATCAACAAAGGGCAATAACTCAAAAAGTGGGAATGGCAGAATAACAGTTCTTGAACATGACACTTGTCCTCAATAAGATCTATAAGTGAACAAAGTTTAATGTTGCTAGCACTTATAGTTTAGGAGATATGATCCGGACAAGAATGTATAGCTAAAATAAACAAAGGGCAAAAACTCAAAAAGTGGGGGTGGCAGAGTTATGGATCTTTTACATGACACTTCTCCTCAATGAGATCTATAAGTGTACATAGTTTGAAGTTGCTAGCACACAAAGTTTAGCAGATATGTTCCGGAGAAGAATGTTAGGTTAAAAACAACAAAGGGCAATAACTCAAAAAATTGACATGGCAGAGTAACGGTTCTTGAATATGACACTTCTCCTTAATGAGATCTATAAGTGTACCAAGTTTGAAGTTGCTAGAACTTATGGTTTAGAAGATATAGCCCGGACAAAAGTGTGACGGACAGACGGACAGATGGACGGACAGACAGACAGAATCGAGCAAACCTATTGGGGGACTAATTAACAAGAGGACCATGATGGTCCTTTATTGCTCTATTCGTCTCTTTGACTTCTCCCTTAGCAAAATTAAATGCATGAAATATCATTTAAGGATCATTAATTTTTCAAAGAAAGACATTACTCTATTTCTATAATCACTGCCTAAATTTCTAGCCTTTTCTAAACAAGTTTCATTTGACCTGGCCATCATTCAGACCAAATTTCATACGATTGGGCCATATTTGTGGCATCTTGAGTGTAAACAAGAAAATTGTCATTTAGGCCCCTTTCCCGTGATACGACATGGATCTTTCCAATTTTAAATAGGGTTCATTCTTGTGACCTAGCCATTATTCTGACCATGTTTCATGAAAATTGAATTATATTTGTGGCTTCTAGAGCGTTAACAAAAAAATTATCATTAAGGTCCCTTTTCCCTTGATATGGCATGGATCTATCCCATTTTCAATAGGGTTAATCCTTGTGACCTGGCCAACATTCTGATCAAGTTTCATGATGATTGGGCCATATTTGTGGTCTCTAGAGTGTAAACAAAAAAATTGTCATTTAGGCCCCTTTTCCTGTGAAATAGCACAGATCCTTCCTGTGAAATAGCACAGATCCTTTCCATTTTCAATTGGGATCATCCTTGTGGCTTGGTCAACCTTCTGCCCAAATTTCATAAAGATTGGACCATATTTGTGGCCTCTAGAGTGTAAAAAAGAAAATTGTAATTAAGGCCCCTTTTCCCTTGATATAGCATGGATCCTTCCAATTTTCAATAGGGTTAATCCTTGTAACCTGTCCAACATTCTAAGTTTCATGAAGATTGGGCCATATTTATGGCCTTTAGCCTGTAATCAAGAAAATTCTCTTTAATGCGCCTTTTCCTGTGATATGGCATGGATCCTTCCCATTTTTGATAGGGTTAATTCTTGTGACTTGGCCAATATTTGGACTAAGTTTCATGAAGATTGGACCATATTTGTGGCCTCTAGAGTGTAAACAAAAAATTAACATTAAGGCCCCTTTTCCTGTGATATGGCAAGGATCCTTCCCATTTTCAATAGGGATCATCCTTGTGGCTTGGTCAACCTTCTGACCAAATTTCTTAAAGATTGGGCCATATTTTTGGCCTCTAGACTGTAAACAAGATTATTGTCTTTATGGCCCCTTCTCCCGTAATATGGCACAGATCCTTCCGTTTTCAATAGGGTTCATCCTGGTGACCTGGCCAATATTCTGACTAAGTTTCATGAAGATTGGACCATATTTGTGGCCTCTAGAGTGTAATCACTAAGATTGTTGACGCCGGACACCGGACGACGGATGATGCACGATGGACATTCAATGATCACAAAAGCTCACCTTGAGCATGATGTGCTCAGGTGAGCTAAAAAGCAAAAATATTCAGAAATCTTCTTCTCTGGAACCAGATGGCAGACAGCTTTCATATTTGATATGTAGCATCATCTAGTGGGCCTCTAGCACGTTTGTTCATATAATGACCCTGGGGTCATATTGGAGCTGCGCCGGGGGGCATCCCTTTTAGCTCTTCAGAGCATGAAGGGTAACAAGAGCACCGCAAGCCGGTGCCAACGCTCAGCTGTTTATTATTTTCTAGGCAAATGCAAATATATGAACTTGGTACCTACAGAAAGGTCTTGTCCCAAGCAATGATCAGGTAAAATTTGAAGGCTCTTTGACTTACCAATCAAAAGCTATGACCAAGGTTTTATTTTTTAAGAAATTTTACCTTGAAAAATGACCTTGACTTTGACTGATGACCTTGAACTTAGCACCTACATAAAGGTCTTGTCTCAAGCAATAATCATGTAAAATATGAAGGTTCTCTCGCTAACCATTCAAAAGCTATGACCAAGGTTAAATTTTTTAAAGAAATTTGACCTTGAAAAATGACCTTGACCTTGACTGATGACCTTGAACTTGGAGCCCATGGAAAGGTCTAGTCCCAAGCAATAAGCATGTGAATATAGCCGCTCTATGACTTACCATTCAAAAGTTATGAGCAAGGTTAAAAATTATCATGACAATGCCAACATCAACGCCATCGCCATCGACATCACAAACGATGCCAATGTGATCATTATACCTCGTGTTTTCTTTGAAAACATCCGAGCTAAAAAAAGAAAAATCTTCAAAAATCTTCTTCTCTGGAACCAGAAGGCAGACAGCTTTCATATTTAGTAGGTTGGGTCATCTAGTAGACCTCTACCAAGTTTGTTCATTTCAAGACCCTCGGGTCATATTTGGGCTCTACCTGAGCGCAACCCTTTTTACA
This sequence comes from Fragum whitleyi, assembly GCA_948146395.1. NCBI lineage: Eukaryota > Metazoa > Mollusca > Bivalvia > Cardiida > Cardiidae > Fragum > Fragum whitleyi. The sequence goes on from OX411549.1 coordinate 6,683,090, forward strand.
TAGAATCAAAAAGCAAAAATCTTTAAAAATCATCTTCTCCGAAACCAGATGGCAAGCAGCTTTCATATTTGGTATGTAGCATCCTCTAGTGGACCTCTACCAAGTTTGTTCATATCAAGACCCTGGGGTAACATTTGGGCATTGCCCAGGCGCATCCCTTTTAGCTCATCTGAGCACAATGGATGAAAATAGGAAAATCTTCTTCTCTTAAACCTGAAGATAGACAGCTTTCATATTCAGTATGTAGCATCCTCTAGTGGACCTCTACCAAGTTTGTTCATATCAAGACTCTGGGGTCACATTTAGGCTCCACCAGGATGCATCCCTTTTTACATAGAATCAAAGAGCAAAAAGGCACAACCTACTTGCTCTTCGCTGAAGGCATTGATCTTATGTAGAAATTATCTCCTTGTTGACATCTGCCTATTTAATTAATATGATGTCCCAGGGGTCAAAGAGATTCAGGTGAGTAATCTAGGACCATCATGGTCCTCTTGTTCAAAAGGAATTATCCTTTTGACTAGAAATACATTCTCACCAGAATTGTGGCTCCTACAGTGTAAGCATGAAACTTGTCAGTTAGACCCCATTTTCCATTTGTAATAACATACCGTTATCTCACGCTTTTTAGATTTTAGTTCATTACATCCATACTCCTGGCTATACAGCTTTTTCCCGCATTTCGAATATCGCAGTTGGACAATACCCAATTTTACACTGAGAGTGGCTAAAAACAGTCTTACCTATGAAAACACCAAAATCATTGTGAAAGACAAATAAATGTCAATTCACATAGTCTTTTTAATTGCCATATTGAAATTTTAGCTTGTAAATGACAGTCTACATTGGCTTTGACATCAAAGAAAAACCTTATCTCACGCTTTTTAGATTACAGTTCAGTATAACCCTACTCCTGGCTATACCACATTTCCCGTGTTTTCAAATACCCTGGTTGGACTATACCCAATTTTACACTGACATTTCAAAGAAAAACCTTATCAGTTAAATATATAAATACCATTTTTTCAAAGCCTCAACCCCAAACTTTCTAGATTTATACTCCATGTTTAAGTGCCTACATTCATTTCAATTTTTCAGATGAACTTTCCTTGAGTTCAGGATGACCTAAAAAGATGTTCTTGATCTTGTCAGATAACCTTGATCTTAGTACCTAAGATAATTTATATCAATTCAGTGAGATCTATCATCACACCAATTTTGATAATTGCACCAGGAAAAGATTCAAATTAATTGCCAATATTAAGTTTTATGGTTGAGGTTTGCAGATAGAGCAAAAGATAGACACAAAGAAAGAAAGATAGACAGACAGAGAAACAGAAACTGATAAAACAATAAGCCAGAGATTTCAAAGATATAGGATGCAAAAATATTCCTGATTCTAGAATGGGCATTCTACCTTCCCATGAGATAACTTTCTGTAATGTATATCAGGTTGACCTCTGCTATATATAACCTCTTTTTCAAATGTTTTTAAGCAGTCCCCTGATAGTTCCTTTTCATGTGGTTGGTCATATCTGAAAGGAATTGTCATTGGTAACTTTGGTAAGGCTTTCATTCAGAACAAGCCTAAATAATTCCTGTTAATTTCCCATAAAAAAGGTCCTAAAATCTTTCTCTTGATAGAAATTAAGTATACTAGACAAATGTAACTTATAAATTTAAGGGATATACTAAGTACCTTACATTGAAGAAGACTGAAGTATAATGCTGATTTGTAATTGAGGATGTCATTTCAAAAACTAGTTGCTTTTTTCCTGAATTTTAGTGAATACATGTTTATGAAGCTCTATCTTTTTCTATGTGTGGATTAGCTTTTCTGTTCCACAATATTAAATAAGATGCCCTGATACAGACAACACACAGGACTGTCTGAAACTAGAGAAATATTATCAAGGCTGCCATGACAAAATAAGAACAAAAATAAGTACAGGATGTGCTCATTTAAAACACTAATGCATGAATGAGACTGAAACAACATTTTTTGTTTGTTATTTTGACTTTGACTTAGGACCCTGAGGGATCAACACTAACTTCTATGGGTCAGGCGTCAATCAGACTCCCAATTTATTTTCATAAAGTAGTCCAATCTCAAAGTAAGAAGTCTGAATTTAATATTTGGAGAACATAATGGAAAAGAAAAATATGCTTGTCACATTAGCAATATCTTCTTTGCCTCTTCCTTGCCACAAGTTTCTTCCCCAAAGAAATTCTTTTTCTTTAAAAAACACTACTAGTTCCAAGCAATTGTTATCTTAAACAATTTTTGTAATAAATTTTAAGATCTTTTGTTTCTAAAAATACTTTTATATGACCCTTGGATTCCATCCGGGTCTTTGCTTGCAAAATGAAGGAGTCCCAACAGGTAAACAAGGGGTTTCGGACCTCTAAACTCCTAGACTAATGTCGAACCCTATAGCTTTGACCTATAAACTTGACATTAAATGAAGTGTATTGATGAGAACATTTTCTGTCAAATAGTGTTGAAGATACAGCAACATGTTTACTTCTCAGTTTAGGTTTTCTAGGACAGAAAGACAAACAGAAACCAGTAAATAAATATGCACCTGATCTATTGAAGCAGGGATAATGATACTTGTATCAATTCTCCCTTCTTTTGTATTAACTCCCATGATTGGGTGACCAAGGCTTTTACCCAGTGAACAAGTTTCTGAAGGCTATAACTGATGTTATTTTCTATACATATATACAGCATAAACTTATTCTGTTGATTGGTTAATTTTCAATGGTTTAACACCAATTCATCATTATTGCAGTTATATTGCTGCAGCAATTTTGGAGCTACCCATAGTTTCCTTTCATTTATGACACCAGTACAACCACATCATTTAGTCCAAACCACCAGCTGGTCATCCAACTTTGGTGTATTGTCGCTAAATGGACTTCTCAGTATACTGTCATTCTTGATAGTTTATTATTGAATTAGAAGTTTTGACCTCCACACCCCTGATTTCAACATACATATAAAAGTATCTGCTGCATTTCTCCAGATCCAATCAGTATTTTTTTTAAATTAAAAAACTGCAATGAATGAATGATAATAAAATGCATTTCAAAAAACTAATAGAAATTGTTCTTTTTATGCACAGGGGAAGAGAGCAGGGCCCTTAATTTCAGGGAAATGATTATGTTGAATGACTTTCTATGAGAAAAAAAAACTTCACTGGTGTATTTTACTTGACTACTGAAAATCTTTGAAAATACTTTATATACACAAAGAAAATAGATTTACAAAGCAGTTTGCAAGCTGATAGTTAGAGCTCTGTAATTGTAAACAAGAATACTTTGATTCAAGAGATAGTCTTGTTAAGATTGTAAAATTGACATATCAGGGGTAGATGCAGTTTTAGGAGAAATATTCTCAGATGGGAGGGGGCAATATTTGGCCCCACTATCTAAGTTAAAAGACCAAGATGCCTGTATTGTTCCACTGGCTTTAACTTTGTTTGTTTGTATTTGGCTTTGTGTTCATTTCAACATTCTTTCAGTTATATCTAATGGTGGCTAAAGCAATTTCTGGATTTTCTCACACTAGTACTACCGTTACATACTTTCCTAGCCTCAAGCTGCTATCTCACAGGTCTATAATTATCCATTACCCATTGGTGAAAGACAAAATTCATGTAGTTGCAAAGGATGACGTTGGGAATCAAACCTGTAACCTTTTTAATGATATTCCTATATGCTTCCACAGCGCTTTGACGGTTGCTCTCTGCTGGTTTAAACCCTTGTCAGACTGAATAAAAATCTTGTTTAACAAGAGGACCAAGATGGTCCTAGATCGCTCTACTGAGTCTCTTTGACCCCTGGTACATCACTTTAATTAGATAGGCAGATGTCAAAAAGAAGATATTTGCCTAAGATCAATACCATGGAACATTTTCAGCGAAGAGCAAGACTTATATGCCTTTTTACTCTTTGATTCTATGTAAAAAGGGTTACACCGGGTTGGAGTCCAAATATGATCCTAGGGTCTTGAAATGAAAAAACTTGGTAGAGGTCCACTAGATGATGCTACATACCAAATATGGAAGCTGTCTGCCTTCTTGTTTCATAGAAGATTTTTGAAGATTTTCATTCTTTACCCTTTGTGCTCATAAGAGATAAAGGGATGCACCCGTGCAAAGCCCATCATGACCCAAGGGTCTTGATATGAACAAACTTTGTAGAGGCCCACTAGGTGATGCTACATACCAAAAATGAAAGCAATGTGCCCTCTGGTTTCAATTCAAGAAGATTTTAAAAGATTTTCGCTCTTTGATTCTATGTAAAAAGGGTTGAGCCCGGGTGGAGCCCAAATATGATCCTAGGGTCTTGATATTAACAAACTTGGTAGATTTGATTTGAATTGGGATTTTACGTCGTTTTTAACAATCTCTCAGTTATATCGCGATTACTGGAGCACCTAAAAATGGATTCCTGGTATTTCTCACACCAGTACTACCACCACATCCCTTTCCTAGCCTCCAGTTGCTATTCCACATAGGTTTACGATTATCTACCCATTGGTGGAAGGCAAATGTCGGAAAGGATAAGTGCCGCGGCCGGGGATCGGACCCGTGTGAATATAGACCCCTGGATTAGAAGTCCGGCACAAACTTGGTAAATGTCCACTAGATGATACTTCATACCAAATATGGAAGCTGTCTGCCGTCTGGTTTCATAGAAAAAGATTTTTGAAGTATTTCATTTTTTTACCCTTCGTGCTCATAAGATATGGGTATTTTACAGTGTGCATGTACTCCCTCCATATAACACAAAGAAGGCTGGTTGCAAAAATCGGGGGTACAAGCCTCCAATTAGAGGGAAATCACCCCCATTTTGGTAGTTTTTGGGAACACTGAGCACTATATACCTAGTTTCTTTAATTCTATCATATATTATAATATGGGAAAAGTAGCGCAAAGCCATCAAAGTTTAAATTTTATGTCGTAATGGCAGCCTACATGGAGGATGATGATCTCGCGAGATTTCGCCATTTTGTTTCATTATATATTTTAATTCATCTACTTTTTTTTTCGATTTTATTTCTGTCGACCAATATCAAAATTAAGATTGTAGTGAACGTAGAATTATAAAATTAGGATAAGAATCAGCCTTACATGTAAAAAGTTTCACATATTTGCTTAGAATCTCGTCTGGATGACGTTTTTTTACCCTCCGCAAATGACGTCATTCTTTACTTTTGGGAAATAAGACGCTACTTTTTCCCTCTAAAGCAACGTCATCTTGTTGAGTTTTAACGTCAGGGTAAAAAGCAGGATAAGAAAGACAAACAGAAACCAGTAAATAAATATGCACCTGATCTATTGAAGCAGGGATAATGATACTTGTATCAATTCTCCCTTCTTTTGTATTAACTCCCATGATTGGGTGACCAAGGCTTTTACCCAGTGAACAAGTTTCTGAAGGCTATAACTGATGTTATTTTCTATACATATATACAGCATAAACTTATTCTGTTGATTGGTTAATTTTCAATGGTTTAACACCAATTCATCATTATTGCAGTTATATTGCTGCAGCAATTTTGGAGCTACCCATAGTTTCCTTTCATTTATGACACCAGTACAACCACATCATTTAGTCCAAACCACCAGCTGGTCATCCAACTTTGGTGTATTGTCGCTAAATGGACTTCTCAGTATACTGTCATTCTTGATAGTTTATTATTGAATTAGAAGTTTTGACCTCCACACCCCTGATTTCAACATACATATAAAAGTATCTGCTGCATTTCTCCAGATCCAATCAGTATTTTTTTTAAATTAAAAAACTGCAATGAATGAATGATAATAATATGCATTTCAAAAAACTAATAGAAATTGTTCTTTTTATGCACAGGGGAAGAGAGCAGGGCCCTTAATTTCAGGGAAATGATTATGTTGAATGACTTTCTATGAGAAAAAAAAACTTCACTGGTGTATTTTACTTGACTACTGAAAATCTTTGAAAATACTTTATATACACAAAGAAAATAGATTTACAAAGCAGTTTGCAAGCTGATAGTTAGAGCTCTGTAATTGTAAACAAGAATACTTTGATTCAAGAGATAGTCTTGTTAAGATTGTAAAATTGACATATCAGGGGTAGATGCAGTTTTAGGAGAAATATTCTCAGATGGGAGGGGGCAATATTTGGCCCCACTATCCAAGTTAAAAGACCAAGATGCCTGTATTGTTCCACTGGCTTTAACTTTGTTTGTTTGTATTTGGCTTTGTGTTCATTTCAACATTCTTTCAGTTATATCTAATGGTGGCTAAAGCAATTTCTGGATTTTCTCACACTAGTACTACCGTTACATACTTTCCTAGCCTCAAGCTGCTATCTCACAGGTCTATAATTATCCATTACCCATTGGTGAAAGACAAAATTCATGTAGTTGCAAAGGATGACGTTGGGAATCAAACCTGTAACCTTTTTAATGATATTCCTATATGCTTCCACAGCGCTTTGACGGTTGCTCTCTGCTGGTTTAAACCCTTGTCAGACTGAATAAAAATCTTGTTTAACAAGAGGACCAAGATGGTCCTAGATCGCTCTACTGAGTCTCTTTGACCCCTGGTACATCACTTTAATTAGATAGGCAGATGTCAAAAAGAAGATATTTGCCTAAGATCAATACCATGGAACATTTTCAGCGAAGAGCAAGACTTATATGCCTTTTTACTCTTTGATTCTATGTAAAAAGGGTTACACCGGGTTGGAGTCCAAATATGATCCTAGGGTCTTGAAATGAAAAAACTTGGTAGAGGTCCACTAGATGATGCTACATACCAAATATGGAAGCTGTCTGCCTTCTTGTTTCATAGAAGATTTTTGAAGATTTTCATTCTTTACCCTTTGTGCTCATAAGAGATAAAGGGATGCACCCGTGCAAAGCCCATCATGACCCAAGGGTCTTGATATGAACAAACTTTGTAGAGGCCCACTAGGTGATGCTACATACCAAAAATGAAAGCAATGTACCCTCTGGTTTCAATTCAAGAAGATTTTAAAAGATTTTCGCTCTTTGATTCTATGTAAAAAGGGTTGAGCCCGGGTGGAGCCCAAATATGATCCTAGGGTCTTGATATTAACAAACTTGGTAGATTTGATTTGAATTGGGATTTTACGTCGTTTTTAACAATCTCTCAGTTATATCGCGATTACTGGAGCACCTAAAAATGGATTCCTGGTATTTCTCACACCAGTACTACCACCACATCCCTTTCCTAGCCTCCAGTTGCTATTCCACATAGGTTTACGATTATCTACCCATTGGTGGAAGGCAAATGTCGGAAAGGATAAGTGCCGCGGCCGGGGATCGGACCCGTGTGAATATAGACCCCTGGATTAGAAGTCCGGCACAAACTTGGTAAATGTCCACTAGATGATACTTCATACCAAATATGGAAGCTGTCTGCCGTCTGGTTTCATAGAAAAAGATTTTTGAAGTATTTCATTTTTTTACCCTTCGTGCTCATAAGATATGGGTATTTTACAGTGTGCATGTACTCCCTCCATATAACACAAAGAAGGCTGGTTGCAAAAATCGGGGGTACAAGCCTCCAATTAGAGGGAAATCACCCCCATTTTGGTGGTTTTTGGGAACACTGAGCACTATATACCTAGTTTCTTTAATTCTATCATATATTATAATATGGGAAAAGTAGCGCAAAGCCATCAAAGTTTAAATTTTATGTCGTAATGGCAGCCTACATGGAGGATGATGATCTCGCGAGATTTCGCCATTTTGTTTCATTATATATTTTAATTCATCTACTTTTTTTTTCGATTTTATTTCTGTCGACCAATATCAAAATTAAGATTGTAGTGAACGTAGAATTATAAAATTAGGATAAGAATCAGCCTTACATGTAAAAAGTTTCACATATTTGCTTAGAATCTCGTCTGGATGACGTTTTTTTACCCTCCGCAAATGACGTCATTCTTTACTTTTGGGAAATAAGACGCTACTTTTTCCCTCTAAAGCAACGTCATCTTGTTGAGTTTTAACGTCAGGGTAAAAAGCAGGATAAGACTTGATAGAGATGAAATTTTTAGCAATATTCCCGGTTAAGACTTGAAAAAAATGAAATCTATAACAAAATTCGCAGTTTGATTCTTTGAAAAATTGTAAATACAGCTATTTTAGCTTAAGCTAAGCTGGCCAACATCTTGTTGGAATCAAATTCTTTAGGATTTAGATCTGAAGCAGTTTCTATATTAAGTGCATCCATATTGAAAGTACCCCCAACCCCCCTTAAAATTTTTAAGAGGAAAAAACCACTAAGAATTGTATTGAGTATCTATCACTCATATTAGGTTTATTTCTTCCTATCTTAGCACTTATTTACATGACTGTGCCTGAGCCTCAGTCTAGAAATAAGTGAGGAAAAGCCCTTATAAGAGAGGAAAAGCAAAAGCCATTGATTTGAATAGCTTATTTGGTCTTCTGCAAAATATTTGTCATGTGCATGTTTTGTACAGCACCTGGGGAAGTGAATTTCAGATTATAACTGCACTTATTTTTTCCATGGAAAATATCTTCAGTGTAGAAAATTGATTGGAGTTTAACGCCGCTTTCAACATTATTTCAGTTATATCGCGGCGGCTGGAGCACCTAACAATGGATTCCTGGTTTTCTCTTACCAGTACAACCATCACATTCTTTCCTAGCCTCAAGCTGCTATCTCACATGGGTCTACGATTATCAACCCATTGGTGAGAGACAAATAGTCGGAAAGAATGAGTGCCACCGTTCGGGAATCGAACCCAGAAGCTCTAGATTGACAGTCCGACGCGCTACCAACTGCGCTATGACGTGGCCGCAGTGTAGATAAAGGTCAACAAAGGATTCCAGATTCTTTGTTTTGTTCGCATAACCCCAATCAAGCGAAAAATAGAAAGAGGGGTGGGAACAGACAGACACATAAATATTGAAATTGATGCATCATTCATGCTCGATACAGCAAAAGGTTTGAGTGCATGAGCTTTATTTTCAAATTCGGTAGCTTAAATTGAGTGAGTAAATAAAGAATTGTTCTTTCTTCAAATTACTTTCCCCGTCTATGGGTTAAACCTATGATTATAAAAAATATCTCTGTTGCTCAACAGTAGGTTTGTGTGATTTTATGTCACTGTCTAGATTGGAACGAAATTCGATGGGGCGAATTCAGTTTTTCATTGATACAAATTCTCTTTGCGAGTTTTAACAAAGTGTTATCGCGAAAAGGTTTAAAAACTTTAATTCTTACCGTAATTTCTTAAATCGTTGTTTAGATGCCAGTTTAATTGATTTTTCGGGGTAAAAAACGACTTGGCGGTCTCCAGTGTAAACAAACCAGCGCCGCAGAAAAGTACGGAAAATACCAAAAAGACGGGATGTAACGCGCATTCTGATTGGATAATGAGATTTTCATGAAAGGGGTCAAAAATAATGAGGGTGTACCTATAAATTATCGGTAAACCTCCATTTTTTATCGGTATACTCCCATTTTTTTATGGGTTTACCCTCATTTTATAGGTCTACCCTCATTTTTATCGGTATACCGATATAATATTAGGGGTATACCTCCATTATTTTGTAGGTATAGCGGTATTCTGACTTTTGACCCCGTTCGCGCGCCATATTCGAAACGGTAGACTGCTCCAACTGTCGCCTATCATACATTATTCGACTGTAGGAACAGTCTACAAAAAAGGTTTACAGGATTGCGAAATATTTCGGAAGTACAGATCACATGACCACCACATAGATCACTTGATTACCATATAAGGAAAAGGCGAAGCACATAACAAATTCGTATAAGATTTATTACTCTATTTCTTTCGAGCAATTAAAGCAACAGAAAGAATGTTTGTAGGTCTTTAATGAATATATACATCATTTAAATTACATGTATAATTATAAAATTTTCAATTACAACTGATAAATTGTCCACAATAAGTTGAGGTGAGAAATAATCCGGCGTTGAAGTCATGTGATATGTGTTATCAAAAAAAGAGGACCATTGGCCCTTAAGCGCTCACTTGATGCATATACAGTCAAACCTGTCTTAGTAGCCACCTGTATTCAGCAAGCAACCTGTCTTAAGCAAGCGGCTACCATGCTTTTAAGCTATACAAGCTTTAGGATTGTATTTTTCTAACCCGGGATCAAAAAAGTTATGGCAAATGGTCATGAAGTCTAGATCATCTCGGGTTCAAGTCCGGCTTATCTAACCTTGGATTCAACTTATTTTACCGTTAAGCCACACAGTAGCCTGCAAGCGGGTATAAGTTAATACTTTCACTTAAACACTTAAATAGATAATAATCAAAGTACTGAAAGTACTGATAAGTTGGAATGCGTTCGAGTGGCGGTGGCCTTAAGCTACTAGCGAAGCTGACGCCTCCCGCCCACCACAGGTGATCACATAATACGTCTCGTCTTTTGACGGGCGTATATATAAATCAATGTATTTCAACAACGAGAGACGCTTAAACCACTGAATCGCTTTACAGGCCTGAATCTGATGAAAGAAAAATTATACCAAGAGGAACAGAATGGCCCTAAACCGCTCACCTGAATTCGATTGGTCCAGTGGATCTTATCCAAGAAACTTTCTGGCAAAGATTCATTCAAACTTGCCTAATTGTTGAAGAGGAGACATTATTCGAATTATAAGCAGTCATGATAGACCCTGCCAACCCATTCATTACAGAGGAGACTCAAAATTAGCCCTATCCTGCCACGCCCATATTTATGGGCTAATGAAAATTTTGCCAACTATATTTGGAGAAGGTCATCAAAGGAACATTCTTGCAAAGTTTCATTGAAACCTGCCCATTGGTTCAGGAGGAGATGTCGTTCAAAGATTTTGGGCTCAAAATAAACCCCGCCCTGCCATACCCATATTTATTGGCCAATTAGAATATAGCGACAATTTTGAAAAGGGTCACCCAGGGAACATTCTGGCAAAATTTCATTGAAACTTGCCCAGCGGTTTAGGAGAAGAAGAAGTTTTAAGAAAGGTGACTACTCACGACGGACGACGGAGTCAGGGTGATCCTAAAACTCCCCTTGTGGTAAGGTGAGCTAAAAGGGAAGAAAATGATACGGACCCCACAGCCGACTAATGGACACACAGGCCCTCAAAACAATTTTTATATTATTTTTCAATAAACTTCTGCTCCATTTGAGTTATCAATTACATTTTTAATTAGAAGTGTTGCAACTCATTTTTCCATGATGAAAAGCTATTTTCGCAGGGAGGGCTTTTACTTCATGAGTTGGAATCTCAAGACAATTCTTGGACGAAGTTCAATTGTGATTCCGACCTATGTGACTCCAATATTGGGCACTTTCTCGGGTCATTGAAAACATTTGTGTCAAGTTCTATGATTTGGGTCAATTGGTTGTTCAGTTAGAGTGGAAACTGTTAACTGTTAAAATTTACTGATGCCCGTGACATGTATGACCCCGAAACAATAGCGCATTTCTTTGGGCCATGGGCAATATTTGTGTAAATTTTCGTTATTGTAGGTCAATTGCTTCTCCGTTTATCTAGCGGGAAGCAACAGGTCAATGGACTGAGAGACAGACATGATGATATCAATATAATTAGGCTCCTCTTCTTCTGATTTGGGGGTACAGTTAATAACATCGTGAAATTGAAAGGTGAACGATTTTGGAATGATTTAATCATGATGTTGAATGAGTGAGGGGAGCGAGTTTTGAGTGAAATTTAAGGGAGGGAATCCAATGTCGCTTATTTTGTTCAGAATGAACAAAGTTAGCGATATATAAAACCTATGTAAAATATGCATAAAAGTTCAATCAATAGCTTTCTATTTCGCCAAGAACCAATCAGACGCTTTAAATTTCATTTATGTCAGTGAAATCGCGATTTGGTTCTTGCTTAATTCATTTTGAATGTACATGTTGATCTTATTTTTCTAATAACTTTAAGTGTTTTTTAATGGTTTGAGTGGGTGTTTGGAATGAATGAATGGAGCGCTGAGTGAGCGATTAAGAATGTTTTCTATTAAGATGAATGTCAATATCACGATGAAACTAACTGTATGATGGTGCTCTTAAACATGTTGATGTGTAAGAATGTGAAGAAAGCAAGTTGAACTAGAAGGTTTGTTTCAAATAGCAAATTGTCTTGGTGTTCGAATTCAATTGGGCAAAGATATTCATAATTCAACTAAAGATGTGGTGGCAAGGGTTTTATTCGATGAGTATTGGGTTTTTACAATAAAACATTCATGTAGATAACTGCAATATGACGGAAAACAAACGATAATATGTTGCAAAAATATATATTAACTTAAAAAGTGTATCATCACTTTAAGAAAAGGTATTCATTTCGTAGCTTAGACAGAAATTTACAATATAACACCTTGTCAAAAGTTAAATGTGTAATCAGGTCGTTCAGAAAGAGAAACTATACCTTTAAAGGAAGCTATAACATAATTCTACAAAAAAACAGGTCGCGACCTTACCAAATAAGCAGATCACG